>CM021698.1:47985365-48017619 GCA_011074415.1 Stictonetta naevosa
GCTACCTATACACTTCTCACATCTTTTCCAGACTGTACTTAACATTTTACTCTGACAATTCATAATAAAATGTTTTAAACAAAAATTACAATGGTAGCAAATCTTAGTAATGAGATAACTATGCCTTTGTCTCCCACTTTGTGGGTCACCATTTCAATAAGTCACTACACCATACATAGGTATATATCAGGAGCAGCAAAGAATCAAAGAAAACTCAAGAAAGTGTATATGTTTCAGACCAATTTGAATTAAAATAATCCACCATGGAATTCTCAAAACAAAACCTTTATTCTAGAAACACAGACATAAAATGTGTGTATATATATATGTACAATATATATATATTTACAAGGTATAGTTAAAACTGAAAACTTACAGAAAAATATCATTGCTCTAAATAAGTTACTACATTAGGTTTACAAGACAATTTTTACTTTGCAAAGTTTCTATCATTTAGTTCTTCTAAACTACAGTGATTTCCTCATTGAGATTAATATTATGATATTGGCTTCATAGGCTTCATAGGTTTAAAAGACAGTCATTCTCTGAAGTACAGTAGCTCTGAAAAAGTGTGTCATGCATTTGTTTACGTATCAGCCACACATTTCTCACAGCTTGGGGGATGACTTTGCCACCACTGAAAGAACTGGAGCCATTAACCAAAACGAGAGGAATCATGTCCATCAGGAGCTACATGGAGGGAGTGTGCATTAACCCTGCCAGCAGCTGACACAAGACAGAAGATACAGCTGCAAGTCTCAGAGTGCAAAACAGTGGGGAAAAGGGAGAATGCACTGGAAAATAAATGTCTTTAAATGTTTCTTATAAGAATTGCCAAGAAAGCTTGGCACCTTGCAAAGGCAAAGGCAAATCAAGCCCTTCCTACCTTGTCCTCCACAATAAATATGCATAAAACAACACACAGAAAATGTGGTTTTTTTTTTTTTTTTTTGTGTGTGTATGTGTTTGTTTGTTTGTTTGTTTTTTTCCTATCTGCACGCTATTTCAAGTCTGGATAGAAGAAGAAACAAAGCAAGACATAAGCTCACAAAGGAGGTGTGTTATTTACCATATTAAAAAAAATAATAATAATACTGTGTGTTTAAGATTCAAAAAGTTCAAAACACAGTTAAGGTAGAAATATGTTTAAGTTTAGTCAACAATTCAGATGTATCACATAAACACTATGAAACAATAGTAAATCACCATATTGGAGAGCAAACTATAATTTCAAAGTACAGAAAAGTGAAGAAAAGTGAAAAGACTGAGAAGTGCAACAAAAGTATAATTTTATCCAATTTTATTCACCATTTGTCTCACATGGTTGCATGCACTAGATGTGATATTGGATTGTAATGGGAAGAGGTGAGTATATGTTGTGAATATTCCCATTGTGGAGTGTATTAGTTTATTATAATATTTAGGTAGTACAAGGACTGTTATGAAGTGCAAAAAGATGTGGTAAATATGTATGATGGCAGAGCACAATGAAAAACAATTATTTCTGGCAAGGACTGAGGCATTGAATCTTGTAAGGGCTCTTCCTGGACTGGCACAGGTCCCCTTACACAGGTCACAGAGCAACAAGTCAAGCTAGTCTTTAAAGTCTGGAGAGCTACCTACTAAGCTGAAGTGGCAGTACTGCTACCACAGATTACATTTTCAACAATACTGTGATCTGAATTAGGCAGACTCCTGGGAATGTAACAGAACAGTGTTCAGTTGAAAAATGGTATCTGTTTTCTTGAAATTGTGAAAAGAGAAACACACGCTCACTCTCTCACTCAACTCACTCATTCACTCAAGCAGCCTTTAAGGGCACTACACATCATTTTAAATATTTAATCCAAATAAAATCAAGAAAACAAGGTGGTTTCCCTCAACTCACCATGGGCAAATGATGGAAGTCATTTTTATAGCTATGAGTAAAGACTAAATGGAGCAGTTTCATATTATAAAATTAAAAGCAACATTGCTGAAAGACTCTGAAGTGTACCCAGGTACAGATCTAAAAGTCCAATATACCAAAGAACATGTCCACCACAAATAAACAATATCTTCTAGGGACTGTAGTTACACTTTTTAAAAAATATTCCAACGTTTACTGAGTAATAGAGCAAGAAAAAACAATAGACACATTGTGTCTTAGAGCAAATGAGGGAGAAAGTGCACTTTGGCTACTGGCAAAAGTTAGAAAATAATTTCATAGTTGCCTTTTTCTTACAGTCTTTCCATAGGCAGAGACTGTTGGCCACTGGCCAAAGCACTGGATATCAGTTCATCCTAGCTGATTGTCCTATCAAGCATTTGATAACAGAAAGGAAGATACAGGATCCTCCACAAGTGCATCTGAATTGAAAACTGTCCAGGTAGATAGAATATTTAGTGAATTCATCATAATTTAAAACTTGCTGAAAAAAAGAAACAAGACATAGTTCTCAACAAACGTGGTCTTATTTTTCTCTTCACCATCATAGCTCAAATAATATACACCTAAACAGTATATGTGCAGAGGTACGTAGCAATCCACCTAAGCAATAGACCTACGTAATAGACCTCCAGTAGCAATACACACACCATTTTCATTATAGACACAACTTAATCTCCAGACTCCTTACCCTCTGCTATCCTAACAAACTTTATGGCAAAGAAAATGAATTGCAATTAACTTAACTTTCTCTTGAAGGGATGTAAGGAACAGGAATATTGGGATAAAAGAGTTTTAGTCATTTTACATGTTTTTTCTGGACTAAAAAAAAAAAAATAAAAAAAAAAAGTTAGAATTTTAAATGTTTTAGTTTCTGTGATATCCATTACTGTTTACTATGCAGAACCTTAGCATCTTGCATCCCATCCTCATGGGCAATACACTGTCTCTAAACAAATTTTATTCAAAAATGAAATGTAACCCCTCCGTTTCATATTCCAGAGCTCTGGGTATACAATTCATATAAGGTTGGCTTCCATGTTACTTTATATACATTTCAATAACTTTAATAGAAATTTCAAGTAATCATTCCATAAATTTCCTGATTTCACTGTATGGGGAAGAGAAAAGCAAATTTTATGAGCATAATGAATGTTCTGATCAACAACACCTGTAATTGCAACTGCTAGAACAACTGGACTAATAAGTTTCTACCCAGTAATTAAATTGTTGCTTATGAAAGCAACAAAATATTAGTTTAAATGTAATAGGGAAGATAACCTGTTATGCTTATGATGCATTCCCTCCAACTGCTGCCAACTGTTCTTGTTTTTAATACACATTCTCATGAACAAGCATGTTTCAAGATACATCATTCACTAAGTTAAACTGAAAGATCCCAATAACATTGTAAAAGATGAAAACTGAATGTCCCAGTACATGATATTATGTGCATTCCTGAGCTGCTCTGGCACCTCTTGCTTCAATAATAATGTATGTAACATGCAGTTATTGTTGAAAGCTTTCTGATCTCTCTCCTCACTAAAATATACAATGTTCTTGTTTCCTTAACAACTGTTTGACACACACTGATGCGAAATGTTCAGAAATATTCCAGAGTCCAAGTGGTAGGATTACCTGTGAAACCAGTTACAATACCAAAGCTAGAAAAACAGACTGTGGAGGGAAATTTACCACTTTAATCTTTCAAATGAATAATGAGAATGTTGATAACTTGATATCAAAGTTTTCATCATCTTGCACAATTCCTTTTCAGTTTGACTCAATCACAGCTAAGTGGAAATATATATATATATTCAGCTGCTTTGAACGCAGGAGGATGAGTGATATGCCTGCACTTTTCATCAGGATATTTACTCTCAAGCAACTACTTCAAAATAAACCTGCTCATTATTACTACATCACTGTCAGACAAAATTGCATTGTTCTAATTATTAACTGATAGAAATATATTTATATGTAAAGATGAATATCTTCACAGCATATATATACATGTTATATAAATTTATAGTATTTTTTTCCATTAAACAAGTAGAAAATAAATTTTGCAGTGACGTAAGAGCAACAAGGATTTTACTCGGAAAGCTTAAGTGACTTAATATTTATTGATGTATGTTCAAGTCACCACAGAAATTCTAAATATAAAGATTATCAGGTGCTTTACCCTATGTTTAGTAATGAAAAAGCTGCCAATAACTCCTTCCTTTGGTGGTTGATTTAGTAAAACTTTTATGAAGACAGTAAATTTCATGTTTTAGTATACATGGCTGTCACATTCTAGGTGCTAAGATGCAAGACAAACAGAAATCAATATCCCCCCCAACCTGAGCATGAATTTTGTCAACTTCCAATTATTATCTTGCTTGTGGGAAAGATCAAAGAATAATTGAGGTTCCTGGTCCTGATGTCACAGAATGGATAGACAATTTCAATTGTGAAGAGATATAATCCCAGATATCCCAGGTGCTTAACCTGGCTACATTTGATAAACAGTCTGTAGTTGCCTACTGAAATCATATGCATTTTGTGGACCATATATACATCAAAGGAAGAAAAGCAATCTACATTAGGCTTGTGTTATTTACATGGTCTCTCTTTGGTTCTCAGGTGAAAGGCAATTTCATTTTACAACTATATATTTTATATTTACTATAACAATGTCTCCTTCAGACAATTTCACATTGGAAAACATCACTTAAAAGAAAACTCATGATAGAGTAAATACATGTATTTACATTCACAGAAAAAAAAAAAAAAAAAAAACTATATTAGCAAGTTAGACAATACAGAATCAAGTGTGTTTTTTTTGTTTGTTTGTTTTTCCTGGGAAATGAAAGTTGAGCTTTTTATTTCTTGATTTGAAGCAGGGTAAGGAAAAAACTCAACCCTGAAAACATCAGTCACCATCTTTTAATCTGAAGTAAGTGTAGTGTGTTTACCAAGACTAAAATGCACTTATAGATGGATGAGAGGAAATGCTGATCAACATCTTCAACACCTGCCATGTCCCTTCATTTATTAGCTGGAAGCACTAGCATAAAAATACTAATGGAGATAAGTCTATACCCAGACATAGCTTCTTCAACCTCAGCTTCCAAGGGGCTTCCCAATTTCAGACAATCGGTACCTTGAAGTCTGCTGTGCTGACATTGTCTCCTTGCCTCCTTGTCTCCTCAGTACTTCAGTACTGACAGTCTATGAAATGCACTGAGTTCTTTGTTTCTGTTTTGGCTGTTTTATTTTTGACATTATGTAGCTAATTTTAGAGCAGTTAAAGGATGAAAGTAGTCATCAGAAGATAGATTTGAGTAATTGGCACAATCTCACTTAGGTGAAGTAGATGGAGAATTCCCACCTTGTCACTCCTGAAAATGATTCTGGGCCCCTAAACTATTAATATATAAACTTTATCCTGTGTCCTTTTTGAAAGTCTCCTTTTGAAGTGATCCTAAACATGCAAACCTACTGATGCTGAACTATAGGCTAACTAATTTCAGATAAAGCCACTGAGTATGTGCATTTTAAAACACCTTCAAAAGATTCAGGTGAGTAAAATTTGGAGGCGGCGGGATTAGCTTCATGAGATCCTTGACTGAATAATGTTAATGCTAATGTAACCAGGATGATTTCAGGAACTCCTTATCTTCATGTGGTGTTTTTTTATTATTATTATTATTATTATTATTTTTGTTTTCATTTTTGTTTTTGTTGGGAGGGGGGCAGTAGCACATCAACACCTACAGTAGTTATTCTGAGGCAGGATATAGCAGTTGTAAACTCAGAAACTGCTTACCCTGATTACCTCAGTTTTATCTCACAAACTCTAAAGTGGATTCCAATACAAAGGCGATACTCACCAGGCAATCTGCCTTTAAATATGCAATGCTTTGGTTCAGGAATCAAAGAAAAGTCTTTCCTTGAAACCCAAGCCACACAAAAGCACGGTCTAGACAACTTCAAAGATTATTCTTAATCATGCACTTACACACTAAATCTCAAGGTCTTCTAAACCTGCATATGCAGAGCTTTCAAAAAATGCATTAAAAAATGCATGCTCTTATATTGCATCTATATTGTATCACTGCAGTAGTTGCTAAAACCTGAATGAATTAATAATACACCTTTTTAAAAAATTTAGCTTTGTAAGGCTAGGTTTTCATGATTTCCCTAGGTGAGATTAGCTCTACCAATTTCCTTTGGACTCTACTTCTTTTTATAAGAGATGTTAAGAATATCAATGGGATAAAATTCCAGAGCCTTTTTCTAAATTGCATTTGTCTTTGTCAATACCTCCTACTGTCTTACACAGATACCCTTTTCATCACCTTTAATTCCAAACACATACACACACACACAAATCCAAACTGCAAGAATAAAGCCAAGCTTACACACCAATCTTCCTCAGAAGCATGATGAGCAGCAGTTTCTTACCGATATGTACGACAGCAAAAACCTCTAACACATGTTCTGTTATGCTGGGGAGTATGTAGGTTCAGATATGCCCTTCTGTGGCTGCAGTTTATTTCATTTGGGAGAGTTAAGCAGCACAAAGTGGTATTCAAGAATATAAATGAATGTACCCTACACACATCTTCTGGGTTTCCTGCTTTGTGCAAGATAGAGAAGCTTACAAAATAGAAAATAACACAAGTACCACTTAGAGCAGATAACAGTTTACTGGGAAGGGGGATGGGGGAATGTGTGTCTTAGGTAATAACTGAGTTCCTTCCTTTTCCCTTCTTCTAGGTACAATATAGGTTCAAATGTATTTCCTAGAAAGAGGACAGTAACTAAAGAATCAAAACACTATTGAAAATCTCATGCAATGTGGAAGACATTAAAAAAGAAAAAAAAAAAAAAAGAGGGAAACAGAAGATTCTACAATTACAGATGTTCAAACGGGTCTTTAGTATTGGCAAAAAATCAGTTATAAAATAAATAAAGGTAATGAAGATGAATGAAAACAAACAAAGGAAACTTTTTCTTAAACAATAGCAATGTGGACATATACAAAGTCCTACTTCTTGTATTCAAAAATTATTCTTAAAACAAAAACAAACAAACAAACAAATTAATTAATTAATTAATAAGAAGAGCATTTGACTACAAACAGAACTTCTTTAACATATGGATAGGGGAATGGTAGAATAATACAATCCCTTCTGCTGCCTGAGTCCCTGCTGAGAGCTAGTTTCAAGCTGATAATACAATTCTATCTGTGGCTAATATCATGCCGTATTGGCAGTTTAGCTCCTCAGGTTTTTGGTGGGAGTAGGAAACATTTTTTGCTTTTTCTTTTACTTTATTATTATGAAGTGCTGCTCAGATGTCACCTAAAAATGTTGAATATGTTGCCCTTTTTTTTAAAGTCACTTCTTGTACTAAAATCCAAATTGAAAGAATCTTCTGAAACTCAATGCAGGAAAAGATTTCATCAAAAGTTTAAGTCCATCTATTTTCAGGACAAGCACTGAGTAAAATGAATGATTGACTTCAACAGCATATGCATATGTTTTTTAAAAGAGCATAGGAAACGATGTTACTTTAAAGGGACAGAATCACTCAGTTGTGTTGTTCATAGCTGCTCCTTTTAACATACGCATTGTTCATTAAAATAAAAAATAAAAAATTCCCCAAGAGTACTGTTATAAAAAGCCAGAGAGGTTGATTTCTGAGTGGTTGAGTAGTGAGAAGGTTGTATATTTTACTTGACTTGGATGAAATTTAAATTATATAGCCAAAAGTTGTCCAAACATAATTTAAACTAACACAATGCTTCTGTAAATACGCTAATACAGAGAGAAAGGAAAAAAGGTTTTCTTATTGATGTTAAAGTGGAAACAAGAAGGGTAGACCAAGATACCTTGAATAAAGCTGAAGCAAGGTACAAAGACATTTATTGCTCATCTATGAGCAATATGGATATTGCTCATATATATGGATTCATCCCAGCTCCATGACTACTGCCAGATTAGTATCAACACTGCAAGTTTACACCCAGAAGCAAAAGGTTTGTTGTTTTTTTGTTTGTTTGTTTGTTTGTTTCATGGACAAGACTCATAAATTGGACAAGACTCATAAATGTAAGTTGAATTCTAGAGATAGAAACACCACCACATAAAAACTGAACAAGGTTTTTACCATCTTACCAACTGCATTGTCTCTTTTGTGTAATGAGTAGACTTAGAGGAATGTGTAAACATAGACCCTGATTTCAATTGACTGTACAAAGCTTTTCTACTGTAATAGACATAATTCTTGTTATTTGATAACAATGTTGATTGTACTTCTAAGCAAGCAAGATGCCCTTGCCTGGCTAGAAATAATATACACAACAGAATGGCAAAAAATATATTTCTTCTAATTTATGGCAATACTACTTGTTTTACTATTACTTAAAGTATTTTAAAAGCAGAAATAGTTTTGGAAGTTATTGCGTGGTTTTATTCTGAAAGCCTAAATCCAATTACAACCTTAATGTGCATTTGTATAATAATCTGCTATGACATGGAAGTATCTGTTGGGTAGAGATAGACTCTGACTGCTCATTTGTCTCCAGTGTAGCCTGTATTACTTTTGCTTCATTTCATTAAGACTCTAAGTCCAAGAGTTCAAATGTTAATGCAGTTTTAACCTGTAATAATTTTACCCAGTATTCAAAATAACTTGAAACACAAATGTGATATTCAGTTACTGGCCAGTCTACTGAGAAGTTTTCTGATACTTTCTGCCGCCATCTGTAAATTTTATTCCTGGTAGTAGATTTGGTAGAATTGGCCAGACACCTCAGCCTCCGATGCAATCAGCATTTTTTGACTATCTTGTTACAGTCAGGATCTAGTTCAGACTGGTAAGGATGAATAGTAAAAACAAACAAAGAAACAAATAAAAAACTATCTTTGTCTTCCAGACCAACTGTTCTTCCCTTCTCCCTATTGCAAAGAATTAAATAATTGATAGTCTTCCATTTCACCACAGTAATTTTGCCTGTCTCAAGGGTGATCCTATATTTTTTAGTTAATTTTGAGGCCATCTTGCCACAAGATGTATTTTTTGGTAGAGGTATCTTTTTGGTAATTACATATATCACTTTCATCTAGCCTTCTTTTCTAAGAAAGGAACATTTATTAACAAATCTGTGGATTTTTATAGCATTAAAGTCTATTAAACTTGTGTGACTTGGCCTGCTGTTACTGGTTTTGAAGCCCACAGGTTTATGTTTAACTATTCTCTTTAGCCCAACTAAATCATATAGTACCAGAGCTCTAATCTAAACTTAACTCCTAAATGACAGGAGGTGGATGGTTGTAATACTTAATTAAATTTAAAAGTTTGTATCTTATTTCTACTTCAAACATTAGTGACTTCCCTGTACTAGGGCAAAGACTTTATATTCTACTTTGTTCTCTTAGAAGAGGAAAAGCAATCTGTAATTTTTTGAAAAGGAAGAAATCCAAAGAACCCAGACTTCCCAGAACTTCTTGAAAGTGCAGGAATGTTCTCCCATTCCTCTCCTTTCAGAGAGCTTAGAAAGAATTAAATAAAAAATAAAAAAATAATAAAAAAGAGGATTTGTGATATTTCTCTATGGTCTCCATCTTCTATCTAGCCATTTACAAAAATCTTCTAATTTCAAATAGAAATACTTCTCCACTTCTTCCTTCTAACTGGGACAAGATGCTCAACCATATATTAACCGAGTTTCCTGCTCCAATTTCACTTGTGCCTTTTTGGAGACAGTCTCACAAAGAATAAAAGCTTAACTCAGCTACAGAGATGACTAAAGTGAAATGATGAGAAATGCTCAGCATTCTTTCAACATGCCTTTCAGTCTGAAGCTTCCCTTGAAATATAAAACACTTAAATAAGTAATTTCCATTAAGAACAGTTCAACAGGGGGTTGATCCTTTGCAATTTTGGGGGCTTTTAATTTTTGCGGGTTTGATTTTTTCATTTCATGTCTATGTTTGCTGCATGGCCCAGGAGGTGGAACAAAAATATCAGGATGAATAATTTCAAATAGGCTGGAAAATAGAAAGAGCAAATATTTGTGGAAATTAATAATAATAATAATAATAATTTTACAAAAGGTGTTGGGGGGGAGGGGTCTGACCTGAAGAGATGAAATTCTGAGAAGTTTCATATTCTTGCAAGTTTCAGATACGTACCTTATATGTACATCCTATAAAGGGTCCAGATAAAGGGTCCTATAAAGGTTCCAGAACCCTTGAGCCTGTAGAGACATTTCCTACTTGAATAAAAATAATGAAGTGGCCATGAAGCTGGACAGTGTTGTTGGTTCCTGACTGCCAGTAATTAGCAAGCCAAATCCACAGTTTTTCAAAACATGACTTTATAATGACTCTGTAGGCACCCAAAACATGCAGCAAGAATTTGAGTCATGCTTAGGAAAAAAAAAAAAAAAAAAAAAAAAAAAAAAAGCAGGTAGAACACTTGGTAATTCATCATCCTGTGTAGAAGACCCAAACCAAAAAAACATAAGGAATGAAGTATCTTTTATCTGTAAGGACATGTTTTCTTTTTACTTCTACTTACAAAATTCTCTTTGGATATGATTTGAATTGTGATATTGAAAAGTGTTAACATATGCTAAACAGCAGTTTACTATTAGAAGGATAGCTTACAGCTTAGCAGCATGAATTATTTTTTCTAACAAAGAGATAAATCAAAATGCAGTATGAACTTTGAGATGGATAAATATTGTTTCTTTTTTAACTGGTGAAGATTCTAAAGAAAGTATTTAATTTAAAATTGAGATAAAAGTATTTAATTTAGTATTAAGCTTCTCTTTTTTTTTTTTTTTTTTTTGTAGTATTGAACACATTAATTCAGAAAACACTAGCACATAGCATCAAACCAAATCTATGACACAATATAGGGAAAAATCATTACACTCAAAACTTAAGAACTACAAAGTTCCATTTTCCCAGAATCATCAAAAAGTTTCCTCACCACTTCAATACTTCAATTAGAAAAAGGCATCCTTTGAAGACAATTTAGTTCAATATATAATTAAATTGGAGTGTGTTACAAATGCAATAAAATTAACAATGCACAAAGCAACAACAACAACAACAAAAAAAAAAGATCAAGACCTGATTTTAAAATGTAGGCACAAGAAATTGCAGATGCCCAATACATCTTTATATGATCTAAGAAAAAAAAAAAAAAAAAAAAAAAAAAAAAGTATTATGAAGTTACCAGTATCTATATATAAACAATTTCCAAGTACCTAGATATACTCATACAATTCAAAATATCCATGCAGGATGTTTTTTCTTCAAACCAGTGGTTCTACTTGAGAAACTTTATGCTTTACCTACAAGTAAATAATTAAAATAAATATTTAATTTTCCTTTTACTGTTAGAAAAGTATCTCTCATTCATACGTATCCCAAAACATATAACAAAAGTGAACCTTGATGAAGTTCACATTAATGCAAGAAATTAATAATCATTGTGGATTCTGATGGTAATCTCTTGCTTTTCCTTGCTATATTCATAAAATAATTACTTTCATTTGAAAAATATATGTCATAACAGAAACCTTATGTTTAACATTAAGCTGGAATACTGGCTCTAACCCCTCCCTCCTGTATAGAATCTCTTGCAAATTCTTGCAAATTTGCTTCTTTTCATCCACAATCACTCTTACAATAACAGCGAGCAGTGAACACAAATGGTAGTTTCACCCACAGGATAAAATTGAAGGAAATGAATGAGGGAAAAAAATAAAAATAAAAATAAAAATAAAGTGTGAAAGAGAGGGGAGAACAATTTTATTCCTAGTATGTTGCTTCCTTAAAGCAAGTCTGACTTCATGAAATGGACATGATTATATGAACTTGTGATACCGCTTAGCACCATAGCTACTCTATTAGTCCCAGCTGGGAACTGTTAGCAAAATAATAAATTATATAAATTAGGAAATTCCCCCAGTGGATTAAAATATTAGAAATGTTTCTAATTTGGCTGACACTACCACTTTAAAGTATCACTACAAAGGCAAATTAAGAACTCCAGTTCCTCTGCTCTTGCTTTTTAATAACTCCTGCAAAGTAATCTCTGCATTATTCATTTCTGTATTTTGTTTTGTTTTGTTTTATCTTAATCAGGAAAGAAGGGCTATTGTGTTTCTCTCTTTCCTCAATACCTTTGTGTAGCCGGCCATGACTCATCTAAAAGTTAACAGGAAACTTCAGGAACGCATCACACACCAACAGCATGTTTGCAATTGGCAGTGCTTACTGCTGAGGTGACAAACCAAAGAGCAATATAAGCAGTAACATGTCAGCAAATCATTTCAGTTTGATGTAAAGTCCTTACGAGATTCACATCTGGGTTTCTGCCAATGTAAGCAGGAAAAGCTGAGGCTGTGGAAGCCCCTCAACAAGGAAAGCCTGTGAGGAAGGGAAAGGGCAGGGACTCCCTTTAAGAGGGTCCACCAAATTCCTACAGGGGCATGTGACATGATAAAACCATTTTAGAAAACAAAAACTGGTCTCATGATTGCTATCTTCATAAAACTCAAAAAAAAAAGTCACAATGAAAATTAAACCATTTCATTTTTGCATTTTTAAAGCAAAAATATTTAATTCTAACAAAGAAAAAGTACTTGTTAACATTTCCAAAATAAATGTTTTAATTTTAACCTATACTTAAATGCAAGTTTAAAAAATTACAGATCGCCCAAAGCATCAATTTCTTCCCTATTCTTACCCCAGTCAAGTAACAATTTTAAAATTCCATGTTTTATTTCATGGGATTTTTTTTCCTGCAGCAGTCTACAAGCCTTACACTAAGGATGAAATCTTAATCCCCAATGAAGTCAACATAAAAATTCCCACTGACTTGAGTAAGAATGGGATTTCATCCAGAATGTTCCTATTCCTGAGATTTGAACTATATGCACAATAAAATAGAGTTGGTGTCCACCTGACATTTTGAATTTTCTTGCTTGTCATGTTGTTTCAGTTCAGAATTCTTTTTAACCACCTGATTTTTCAGCAATGGGTTTCAGATAGTATGAGAGGGGTGAGAAAAGGGGATTTTGTATCACTCTATGATAGCCCCTGCCAAGTGATAATGGATTGACATTGACAAATCCCTAAGAGCTAGACCTGACAGCTAACAGATGCTGTGAGATCAGTCTCAGAGAACAGTTTGAGGCTAAGGGGGCAAAAACAGTGTGAATACTCCACACTTGTCTGATTTTAAGACTTCCAAATTAAATGTGTTGAGGGGGAGAGAGAGCCAGCAGTGGCAAAGGGAAAACAGGAGAAGAGATGGTGCAGTGAAATCTTTACATCGAACCTGACACATCAGTCATTGCAGTATTCTTCACAGACTACAAGTAGTGATGATTTATAGGTGGTAATCTTCAATTTGGGAGGCCACAAGCACATTCTTTGATCTAGACTTCTACAGATTTGTTTCCTATGTACTCAGTAAGTAATAAGTGATTTGCTATTGATTTGTCCACAGGCAGAAGAAAAGTATATTGGTGCTGTAACCCCAATGTGAATGGGAACTTCAGGGACATTGCTGAAGAACAGAAATGGACAAAGACAGAAAAAAAAAATGCAGGTATTTTTAATGCATCAAAAGCTACCCAAAATATTAATAAACTCTTCATAATTGCATTTACTTTGTTATAGTGTTTGATTACAGCTACCAACAGAAATAAATGATAAAAGACAATCCTTTGACACTTATGACCAGAAATTCCATGCACAGACTCTCAACATACATTAAGAATTAACTTAAAGAGCTTAAAATATTGTCAAGAATAAGCATATAAGGTAAAAGTCCAACATGTAGCAAATGCTTTTCCTGATATGTAATGACTATTAATTATTTAATTCCACAGTAAATAACTGTACAGTACAGAGCCACCCATTGTGATTGAAGTTGGATGAATGATTTGACAATAAGGGCAATTTTCTCTCTGGAAAATTTTGCTTTGATTTCTATTCCCGAATTGCAATTCTGTGGGCTTATAGAGAATAATATTTGAAAAATTATTTATTCAGAGGGGTGGTGACGCACTGGGATAGGTTGCCCAGTTGTGGATGCCCCTTCCCTGGAATTGTTCAAGGCCAGGTTGGATGGGGCTTTGGGCAACCTGGTCTAGTAGAAGGTGTATACCAACCCCCCATGGCAGGGGGTTTGTAACTAGATGATCTTTAAGGTCCCTTCCTGCCCAAAATATTCTATTATTCTGTGAAAAATATCTTATGCAAAAATGTCTTTGCTGCTTCAAGAATTTTTTTTGAGCATTCAAATTTACTTACTCACATGTCAAGCTGTAGATACTGTATCTATCACAGTCATGACTACATCTACTTATAGACATGCTATTTTAATTGCAAAATGCAGTAAATCATTGGTTAAGTAAATTTCAGGAGTCTGCTTAGTCTGCTTTTAATTTGCTGTGTGTATTTTCAGGAATAAAATTTTACTTTCATGAGGCTGCTCGTGAGCAGATATAAAGAACTATGGGTCATGTAAAAATACATAATATATTTCAACTATTTATAACGTTATTTGGCTAGGTTTAAAGAAGGTTGAATATAACCGGAAAAGGGAATAGCTTGGATCCAACATAATAGTAAACTTCCAGTTCCATTCCAACAGTGATAAGATTTGTCACAATATGAAAACACATAAGAATTAAACACGTAAGAACACATAATATAAAATACATAAGAATTCCTAGTTTTTAATCATAAAAGAAAGATAAAGAAAAGTTTAAACCACTTTTTGTTGGCTTTTGTTGTTGTTGTTTTTGTTTTTAAGCTTACTTTGTTTCCAGTATCTTTGGGTAGCTGTGCAATACCAAAAGTTTGCTAAACTCTGTTTTAGGCTCATTTTACTAAAATTTCCCTAATGAATGACAGCTTCCTTCAGAGAAAAAAAAAAATTAGGCTTTAAGAAACCAATTCCTCCACCAATCAGTCTTTCACATAAGGTTTGAAACAACAGCAGAAGTATGCCATGATTGATAACAATTTTTGATACTGAAATACTGGGCCCAGTCTTTTTTGACTGATAGTAGTCAATAGTTTTACTCAGGTAAGAAAGAAACATAAAAGGATGAGCATGAAATGTAAGAAAGTTTATCTCCTTATCACCACTTTATCTAAATGTCAGTTGTTCTTTCCTCCAGAAAAATAATAGCAACAATAAAAACTTGTATATTTTCTGATTACTGTAGAAACATGTATAAGCCCAGGCATTTGTAAGGATTGACGACTGTCTCGTTCTGCTTGATGCAATAAAGGAGTCAATCTGCTTCAGGGATCTACTGTACTATGAATACAAGAGAGGATTCTATTTTCTGATCTGCAATCACCCATTTAAGTCATTAAGTACTATTAGTGCACCTGCATCACCAATTTAATTGAAAACTAATTTTCCTATAGACTTATAGACATAACAGAAGAAAATATATATGTGTGTGTGTGTGTGTGTGTGTGTTTCCCCTCCCCCCCCCCCCAGGGACTGCATAAGTGAGTTGGTCATAGTAACATGACACATCACATTTATAATATATACATAGTAATATGACTTTAACTGCTGGCAGTCAAATTATCAAGGTGAATAAGGAAGAGCCTTACTGTACCCTTATTGAAGCTATGTTTTTTTTATACCATCTTGGATGAGGACCATAGTTTATAAAGGCCATATAATATAACAAGGTGCATGGTAAATCAAAAGATCGTTTACATAAACGTAGATCTGTCTGTTTGCTAAAAGAGGTTAGTTAGCTTGTTAAAAGTGAAATCTTAGCCTACATGAAATGAATAAAATCTGAAGAAAGAAAAAAATGTGAAAATTTTAGATACATTGAGACATCCATTTGATGAGTACATGGCAGGAAAAAGCCCACCAGATTTAGAAAATACCTTTATCATCTTAACTCTTAGTATCATTTTCAAGGCCAAGTGGAGCATTAATATTAAAAGGAGACATTACAAAAGGCCCTAAAAAGACATCACTTTACTAAGGAGCAGACCTAGATAAAAGATAGCTAATTATACTTAAGAGATATATATTACCTCAAAGTGTCTAAATAAATTGTAGCTTTTAAACTATTACCCAAGCAAAACCAATAATTTTAACTCATCCTTTTAACTCTGTATTGATATTCTGTAGAAAAACAAAACAAAACAAAACATAAGCACAACTTCTTAAGACACACCCAACACCAACAAGAATAATATTTAAACATAAAGAACATCCTAAAAACTAATAATAAACTTTCTCAACCAGTGTGATCTTCTTAAAAACAGAGACTCAAAAACTGTGTATGTACCACTTGCCATAAAACACAATGAAAATTAATAAAAACCCAACCTCTCACTTTTTAAGTGAGGGTAAGTGGTGGGCAGCTATATAAGCAAATGTGCAGTTAAAATGAAAATGCATGGAAAACAATTTTCTTAAGAGTGCTTCTCTAATTTTGGAATCATAACCAGAGTGTGAATTTACATGTGGCGCATGAAAAAAAAAAAAAAAAAAAAAAAAAAAAGAGAGAGAGGGAGAATTTAAAATGCAAACCAGTGTTTAGCAAAACAAGAAAACACATTAATGAAACAATTGAAAAATTCATGTTTACATTTAGTATTTTACTTTGCTATTTTCCTTAAAAGAAAATCTATATAAATTTATATTGTTTGTTGTTTGTTCTTTTTTGTTTGTTTGTTTTTCTCTGATAGTTAGAAAACAGTTGTTCTACCGCATTGGACTTTGGCTAGATTGCAAGGCTCAATAATCTGTCTCGGCTCAGGGTTAAGTGATGGAATTCATTTAAATGCCCCAGAAGTAATCATCCACAAAGAGTACATTATTTCTCTTTTATGAATTTTCAAACCTAATACTGATGGGTGGCATGCAATTAAACCTGATCAATATGTAATTTAGGTGGGCTGACATGTTTTCAAATTCTCAGAATATAGATTCTTTCAATATTGCAAGAGCTTAGTGAAATACTTAGCCCTTATGAAACAGCCAATGCAGTTTAGTACAGTATAACAGCAAAAATATGCCTATTCCAAGGTCAAAGGAGGGAGAAATTAAACTTATAAATGATAACTTTTCAAATAATTACTTTTCTTAGCACTAAATAGCTACCTTTCTTAGCAGAATCAAAATTACAATCTGGATAGAAATTAACATGCAAATATAGGGGCTTAGGTGCTCTACTATGTAAAGCTGTGGATTATTTAAACAGGGAGTTAAAACAACTCTGAGAGAACTGAGTTGTGATCATAGTTAGTTATGTATCACAGATATTTTTTTTGGAAACGATGTATTAGCAAACAACAAAAAAAAAGTCAAATAAAATGTTGTGTTTTTTTAAAAAAATAAACATGGATTATCATAATGATCCTTTATGTTAAGCTAATAAACAAGGAGAAGTACATTGCCTTGTGACCCTAAAGGTCATGGGTGACAGTCTCTAGTGTTACTAATTACCTCGCTGCCATTTACACAATAAGAATTACACTTGAGTTCTTATGATCTTAGATGGACCAATTTTAAATTTTATGACTGAGGTTCTAGCCTTCTTCCATTTCTGTTTGCACAGACAACACCCACATTATTGTCCAAAAATAAATAAATAAATATATAAACACAAAATATTATCCAAGAAAGCAATATTTGACTTTTTTTTTTTTTTAAATCTTGATTTAGATATTCACAGTACTGATATTATAGAAGCTTATTTTATTATTTTGAAACTGTTTTTTTACGTAACAAGGGAAGATTGAACTGTTTTTTCTCACTATGACATTTATGTATAAACCAGGAATAAGCACAATTTATTAGCTGATTCTGTTCACCTTATAAAATCTCTCTTGGAACTATAGTTAATTTATATCACTGCAAAACTACTGTAAATGTTAAAGATGTACGAATATTTCATAACTGTGAAAAATAAACTTGAGCATTACATAGTATAAATATTCAGACTGTTGAAGACTATGCAAAAAAATGGTTTCTCTTTTAAGAAATTTTGAAATCATTCTCTTTTGCATCGATCTCATACACCACCCATTTTCTGTGAAGTTCTGATCAGAGATGTTCATATATAGGAGCTGCATTTTTAAATCTTTTTCTCATGAAGTGAGAACAGACTGGAAAAAAGAGGTTACTGATTTTTCTCACAGCTATATAAGTGTAAATCTGTAAAACTTATAACAGCAAGTCTAATGACTTCAGTAGAGTTATTCTGGACTTTTGGCACATAAATGTACATACATCTAATGGGTAAATGCAGACCTCTGTCCCTCGTGAACAGAGACTGTGACTTTCATCCACTACTGCAGAAAGGGGCAACAGCTTTAAACTGGAATAAGCAAGGAAATAAATCTGTGTGCTGCCTCTGAGCCCAGGTATACTTCACAGTGATGAGAAATGTTGCTTTTCACAGCAAACTGAACACAACATTGAAACAGCTGAAGAGTGTAATCTGAGTGCCTATGCACTCAAAACTCAGTGATAGGACATCTGTGAACACAGATGCTAGGATATACATCTAGCCACAAATAGGAAAAAATTAGATAAAGCACTTAATCTGGACTCCAGATAACACCTTTCCCCACTGCCTCAAGGTGCAACCAGTCCATTTTCTAAATGACCTGCCTAGCCTATACACTAAGTAGACCTCTCAAGGTTTTAAATTAGCAAAGAACAGTTGTCCCTCACAAAAGCCAAATAAAAGTCATGATTATTTTTGGTCAGCTGAACAGAAGGCAGGTTTATCTACAGAAAAGAACTCTGTATCATTAACTGGTGAAGAAGAAATTCAGATCAAAAGGCAATAACTGCCTACTACCAACACTAAATAATAATATGTTATACTGCACAGGTTGGTTAATGGCTGAGCAAGGAATATTTATATGCCTAATGTAAGTAACTTTTCCTGTACTTTGTCTGGAACTGAATTTCAGTGTCACAAAATCAAGGAACCAAAGATCACTAACAATATTATAAATAGTTTGTAAAAATGTAATAGATTTATTTTAAAATAAAATAAATTTTATTTTAAAACCTCCTATGTGTCAAATGTGCAACTAAGAAGAGGTAGCAGTTACAAAATATGTTGAGAATAAAAATATATTCATTTCCAGTAGTGAAAAGCACTCTAGAATCAAGCTGCTTTATAAAAAGTGCATTAGGGGTTTTCAACATCATGCCAAAAGTTATAGGCTTAAATAGAAAACATTCATTAAAAAATTCTACGGAAAGCAGAGGTAGAATAGATTACCATCCCAGCCAAAGAAAAGTATTTCATTTGTAAATGAATAGCTACAGCTGAATGAATTTGTGGATAACTTTATCAACTGGTTATTTTTAAACTCAAGAAAATTTACAAGGATTTATTTCTCTTTTAAACAAATATGAAGACAGAACCATAGTACCACAAAAAAGGGACTCTAGCCCATGCCCCATTGAGGCACTACACACTTGCAGCCTCTACCAAAACTGGTGGGAGCTGGCTGGTATTACATGGAGCCTAGCAGGATCCAGCCCACCTTGGCCCTTAATAAAATGCTAAGCTAGTACCTTAGGTGCGTCATTTCAAAATGCCTGAAGTGATATGAAGGGGAAGACTTTCACTGAGCTATTTGATGGTTACTGGGACAGAAATGACAAAGGATTCTGTCCATTAGTTTTTCAATACAGTGTTCAATAGCAGTAGGAAATTGATGGCGCAACAGTGGCATCACATTGGGGAAACTTATGATGCGGACAATAGCACTTCCAATAAAAGGGCTTTTGATTTTCTGTGTGTCAAACTGTTTTAATATTAGGGCATTTCTAGGTCAATGAAGGGTTAATGTAGCACCATAAATCATATCCAAACAAGAGCCCTTAAATGCCTGTGTTGAAGTAGCATTCTACTAAGGTCAAAAATGCATTAAAAGAAGAAAAGGACAAACAAGCACACAAGAATAGGTTGCAAAAGTAATGCAGATCCACATCTTTTCCACCGCCCCAAAACTGACATTGACATAGCATACTAAAGAGGGTGAATAATAGGTGAATTATAAATTAATGATTCCTCTGCTATGTAAATGGCAATTAAAGGACATGCCATGCTGCAGGCTCTGTCCTAAAACTCTTCTCCATTTGTTTGGATTGAAATTCATAGCATCTATAAATGCATCAGTGGGATCTGGTATGTGTTTATTGAAACCTAGAAATCTGGACACAGCTTGCACACAGATGTTCTTAAATTTATATTTAGAAATCCACATTTAAAATAGAAATTCAGGAAAAAAAAAAAAAAAAAGAAAAAAGAAAGTTACATAGCTAATTTATTTGTATGAATAAATAATGCCTGCACAAAGTAACACATTATACCTTCAACACAGCACAGTAGCAAAACTCAATAATTTACATTGATTATAATCCTACACATCAAAGTGTTACTCTAACAAAGCAACACAGTGGCTGCTATTTGTAAGTGCCTTCTGTCCTGAAAGGTGCTAGAAAGAACTGTTTTCCTTTCATGGTGTCAAACCTTTAAGTTTTTATCTCTCTCTCTCTCTCTCACACACACATCCTTTCATCTGCATTACATGTAAGTGCAATTAATAAAATGACAAATTCAATAAAGAATAGAGAGGCTGCAGCAAAGGAATGCATTCGTCGTTTTGTTCCTGCTTTTAGTTTTGAATGGCAACATCTATCATGTGTGGTGCATAGAAAAGGCTTTTGGAGCTAAAGAATCCTTTAGGGACATTGTCAAACAAGCGAAGATCGCAGTCCAATACTGTTTTACTACTGAAGTAGCAAGACCTACTTAAAATAAAAATTCCAGCCTAGCTATGGGAGTTACTGTACCTTGTAGTCAGTCAAAGAAAAGAATGATTCAGAACTGGGTAAACTTCGACATATTTGTCATTTAAAATCTGCAAATTCCTGCAATATTCTGTGCTAGCATGTGAAACAAATGGGCTTCTGGAAGGGAAAGCTGCATTGACAAACTCAGCAAAGAGCAATTTTCTGTCATTTAATGAAGGATGGAGAGAGGGCTTGATAAAGTACCCACTCATTACTGGTTTGTTTTTGTATGTGTGTCTGTGTGTGAGACAGAGAGAATGTGTATGTGTTGATGAAAGGGTAATCTCAGTAGTTCAATCTTCAGAGACAAGTTGGACTTGCTAAAAGCACTCTTTATTTTCGTGTAAATTCAGTTAGACAGACTTTCACTTACATATCTGCATGCTGGCATTTCCTTGATACTAAATGATGCACAATGTTTATCCCTGCTTTTATCCAAAATGTACCAAGTGATTGACCAAGAGTTCT
Organism: Stictonetta naevosa; assembly: GCA_011074415.1. NCBI lineage: Eukaryota > Metazoa > Chordata > Aves > Anseriformes > Anatidae > Stictonetta > Stictonetta naevosa. The sequence goes on from CM021698.1 coordinate 48,006,661, forward strand.
CTCCCTCCCTCGCATATATAAAATACTACAAAATTAGTGAGGGTGTGGGGGACAATTGTAGTCTCACTTAAATTTTACATACAGTGTCAAACACACACTTGTTATGGTCAGTCTTCAGATCCAGGTAAGTCGGTGCTGTGTATCAACCCAGATAACTGCTGAAACTAAGTCAATTACCTGTTTTCATTCTCTGTCTAACACCAAAAGCAGTATAAACAGATTGTTTACTACCATCATGAATTCAATATTATTATTTAATTTGTCTGTAGAAGCGATGAAGTTTAACTTGAAGATATTAGCAAAGCATGTATTAAGAAATACTAATATAATGTGAGTGTGTGTACATTATCAGCTTGTAACCTGTAGTTCTCCAAGACTTATTATAGCTTAAAGTATGGGAAATAATGTGCATACAGTTGAGTACAGTAAGACATTACAGATTCAGGGATCTGGTGGTTAATAGGCTGCTTCAACCAGAACATGTCATCTAATGCCATGCATTGCTGTCTGGTTTATTTAATGAAACAATTTTTAATTTTTGCTTTTATTTACAGTAAAGGCCTACATCTATAAGAAATTAATTGTAATATTTCCAACTTACAATATATCTCATACAATTCCTTTTTTACTTCTGTGGGTGAAAATTATTTCTTGGGTATGGGGTGAAACATAATTAACCATTTGTACTGACAGATAAAGATGGCATAGGTGTGACTAGAACAATGGCCTATTCTACCTCAGCTTTTGAGAAGTTGGACGAGCAGCTCAAGGAGCTGGTCCAAGATTCCTCGAACAATGTCCTGATTCTGCCAAAGTCAATGAGGCAGATCCACAGTCAGTTGGACTTTGTCATGGACTTCAGTGAAATTAAATGGTATTATCTGGGATCTCAGTAGTGTTTTGTTTTTGATATCAGGAGAAACAGATTCAAGCACTTAAACCCATTTTACTGGTGACTAGATTTACCTTAGCCATTTTACATCATGCAACACTTATAGTTCTGGTTAGTAAACAAACACCAGCCTGCTAACATCATTAACCATATGTTTATACATAAATAAAGAGGTAATTTCTTAGAAGCCATGGTTGCTTATGCTGTACTAGGAAAAAAGTAGGCAAAAATAGTCAAGACTGGCTAGAAAAAAACAAGTACAGTTTGTAATGCTAAAATTTTCCAGCAATTCAACTAGTCAAATTGTATCAACGTCAGAAAAATAAAATTTCAGGACAGATGTAATAGGTTCCTGTTAATTTTTTATTCTTATGTTTTATATACACACATTTAATTATACACTCATAGTGTTCACATGCCAATTCTATACTTCACCCCTGTATACTGCCTTTTTTCTTCTCTACTGATAATAAATAAAATGTCAGAGCCTTTTCATAACTTTTGGGTTGGTATAATAACATTGAGATTTGAACAGTATTTATTTGCCCACATATGGAAACTGCTTACTAAATAATAATAATTTTTTCTGTGTCTTAAAATGTAGAACATCAAAATTTATTAAAAGTAGATTTCTTGGTGTATGTATGTTAAAAAAAATGATCAGGTTTCATACTAGCACTCTAAAGGTGTACGATATTTTATTATAAAATCTAATTTTTTTACAACTACTCTGTTATTTAAATATGTTAGCTAGTAAATTATTTCAGAAACTTATTACAGGTGTATGCTTCTGAACATACATGACACGTCTTTGAAAGAGGAATCATCTTAGACAGCCAGTTAAAGCAACATTCAAAACAAAATATTTGGAAAGTAGTTAACACACAGGCCCCACACTGTTTCCATCCAGGATCCAAAACTAAGATGTTCAATACTTTTGAGAAAGGAAAATTAGTGTCTGATAACCAAATCAGCCAGCCATTGGCTTGACACTGAAACACTGAAGTAAATACAGCATTCCAGCTGATCACAGTTCATAAAATTGAGATCCAGTGATGCATTACATATTCAGGGTTTAACTGAAGTTCTGATTCAGCAATTGCTTGTAACGCAGTCATAAATCTGCTTTTGCTGGCCAGGTAAGTAAGGCTTGCAGCTATTGTTGAAAGAAGTACTCGGTCCATAGAGAACTCTGGTCCTTTCTTAAATCTTTTGTTCTGATAGGACTCTTTCTTCTAGTGTACCTATGCTGTGCTTGAACATAAATTAATTCCAGATAATTTTAATTAACATATGCCATTATTTAAAAAAAAAAAAAAAAAAAAAAAAAAAGGAATTAAGAAAAGCTAACTTTATAACTGGTCTCTTAGCTTACAGGAAAATGCATGATTTCAGAGGTTAGATACTGAGATCTAGATAAAATTCACCTCTACATGAACATCATCAGTTTCAATGTACAATCTCATGCAAATATTTGCACAGAATTGTTGCCTTAGTTGAAAGACAGACTGCATCCTAGGAATACGTTAGTACTGCATACCCTGTCTGAAAACAGTGTGAAGAATCATTACCTCACTGAAGTACTGGATGGTGCTTAATGAATGAGACAAGAGGCACTTGAAACAAAAAGCAACCTCAACTCATAATGCACTAAGGTGAAAAATAAACCCCTAAAGTTACTGCTGCTTTCCTGAGTGTTAGTTTAAATTAGCTTGGACTGGAAGCACTTTGTTACATCTCCTTAGAAAACATTTTTTCTACAGTACTTCCTCCATTTTCTGATTAAGAATGAAAATAGCAAATAAATAACTAATAACATAAATTGATCAAATATTCTGAAAACTCATAAAATATACAAAATAGCAAAAAATTTGCTCCAGGGCCTGAATTTTCCCAGCCTTTTCAACCACCTTCCCTGGAATCATTTATTTCAAAATGGTAACAATGGCTGCATAAAGAACCTAAACAGTATATCCAATTAAAGCATTTGTTTGTCTTGTGTCCTTCTAATGAAAGAACTTATAATAAATATCTGATGTTGACAGAGGTTGCTTTTAAGACATACACTTCCAAAAAACAAACAAACAAAAAAATTAAAGTTAAGATGATCCCCAGCTATTTGTTCTGACAAGACATGTAGCCTACCTTTTGTTTTAAGGTTTTTGCTTATGTTTAGCTTTATGTTGTTTTTGATGCTGATCACTATCTAAAACCACTTCCCCATATAGGATATTCATGCTGGTGTATGCAGATGCATAGAGAGTACTGGATTAGCAGATAGATCTTCTGGTGCAGACACAGTACGGTCAGTTCCCAGGATCACACAGACCACAACCCTTGGTATCATTTCTAGCACTACAAATCCGGAATGTTCTTGTCACACAAAGATTAATGCAACTTTAGTTAATTTTTTCTTCATTAGCTGTGCTTAATTGGATCATACCAGCCACTGGGAAGTAAATAATGAGATGTATGGTTAAAGTCCCCTTGTTCAAGAAACACTGAACAGCATGTTTTGCTTGTTTTCCATCAGCTCTATATCAGGAAAAATCATGAGGTTTCTAGTTAAACTTGCCCAACTGCTTCTTTTCACAAGTTCAAACAGTACAAATATGGTAAAAGAATCCTGGGGAAGTTTTTGTAGATCAATGAGTAGGGTCTTTTAATTGCACTAATACACTCTAAATGACTTTGCAATGGTGGATATAACTGGAGAACTATTCTCATCTTCCACATTTGAGATATGTAAATTGAAATAAAATATGAAACTTTCCAAATGTCTCATAAAAAACTGATGCTTGGATAATTTATATATTTATTTTTCTCAATATTGTGCAAAACCACTTTTTCCTCTAAAACTCAATCAAAACCTTGAACAAAAAAAATTTACTGTTTCTCTGCTTGTATAAACAGCATTTTGATTACAATACAGTATATTACTTGATTTTTAGTTTTCATTTGAAAAGACCAAGCTATGTTAAGGAGCCTTTAGCAAGCTGTCACAGATGAGACCAATAAGCACATCCTGACTTAACACACATCAGGGGTTGCCAAGGATACACTGTCAGGGGACTAGGGTCAGGAGTCAAACTGACCAATATTGAGTAAATTACATTGGTTCGAATGATTCCCCCTGAGCTAGTAATGATATGGCATACACATAGTTTTGCTCTGCAGACTGATAAATACTGCATTTGAAGGCTAAACAAGGAACAAAGCACTGAAAAGTGATCTTCCATAGACTGACAAATATTCATTCACATTATCTTGATATTAAGAATACCATCATTGAAATTATCTCTAATCTTTTCCTGATGAAATGTAACAAAAGAACTAATGTTTATACTCTGAAAGGCAAAACAAGCAATAAGCTAAAATACAGTACAGTCCTCTATTGATACAGACAGTAGTACAAAATCACTACTAAATAAAACTGTTCATGATGACCTGCAATATATAGCGCAATTAACTTCCTTACTTCCCCTCTATATTTAAGAATATTATTTTTTCCAGTCATGAGTCTTCTGAAAGAAACAGTCAAAGTTCAGTCCCAGATTTAAAATCATGAGGCCTTCCCGGATGCTTTTGGCTTGCAGGTTGTTGTGGTTTAACCCATCAGGCAGCTAAGCACAACACAGGTGTTTGATCACTTCCCTAGTCCCCAGTGGGATGGGGGAGAGAACCGAAGTGGGGGGGGAGTAAGTAAAACTCATTTGTTGAGATGGGAAGGGGAAGGAGAAGGGGAAGGGAAGAATAACAAAACAAATGCTCACCACCTGCTGACCAAAGCCCAGCCAGTCCCTGACCAATGGCAGCCCCCCTTGGCCAACACCCCCCACTTTTAGTGTTCCACATGACACCATATGGTATGGAATATCCCTTTGGTCAGTTTGTGTCAGCTGTCCTAGTTTCCTAGTTCTGCCCCCATCCCTACTGTTTCCCCCATCCCCTCTCCAACCACCCCCCATTAACCTCCTGACCGAAAATAGCATCACCTCTTTCTCTCACAGAGGCAAACAGCTTCAGATCCTGTTTCTCTTTTTCTGTCACTTCTTGGGTGATGTGTTTCGAGGATGATCTTCACTGAAGAAATACAAAAAAATGGTTGCTGTTCACAAGTCTCAGGCTTACCAACTACCACTGCAAGCTTATGCCCTGCAGCAATAGGTGCTACTCAAAGTCCTCGTGTATTCACTTCCTTCATGTCATTTTTGTTGTTTTTCCTTTAGCCTCTGCAAAACCCACCAGTTGATCTGACCAAAAACTCACTCAAGGGGGAAGGAACAAGTAGCAAATGACAACTTCAGGGGGAAAGGGGGGATGGGGGGTGGGAAGCCCATAGTTACATCAGTTTATACACACAGATCAATCTGTGAGGCTTATCTTAAAGCCTAAATACAGCAGTGGTGGAGTGCCTGCAGAGACAGGCACTTAGAAATTGCCCAAGAGCTCTTCTTGGACACTAACGATTCCACTCTTTTTAATGGAGCCACTAGTGTAGCAGAGGAGTTTATCCTCTGAGCAGAAGCTTTTGACTCACAGACCTAAGCTGTGATCCATTTTACAGAGTAGTTGAAAGGTATGGGTACTACTTTAAAGCTGATGTGAAAGCCCATGGCATCAATTCTTTTCTTTGCTGAGCAGATTTCCAGAGTACTCTTCAGTGTATTCTCCCAAGAACAGCCCCCCAAAATGTTGCCCCTCTTCTATGAAAACCCTGTTCTCCATGGATTTTCACCAAGGGGAATATTTTTACCCTCAATGAATAAAACTGCATTGATATACATGGATATAATATATAAATATAATATAATATATATATATATTATATATATATATATATAATTATCAAGTGGTATGACCTGGGTGGCCGGGCCCAAAGAGTTGTGGTGGATGGAGTTAAATTCAGTTGGAAGCCAGTCACTAGTGGAGTCCCCCAGGTCTCAGTACTGGGGCCAGTTCTCTTTAATATCTTTATTGATCTGGATGAGGGGATCGAATGCACCCTCAGTGTTTGCAGATGACAGCAAGTTAGGTGCATATGTTGGTCTGCTAGAGGGTAGGAAGGCTTTGCAGGAGGATCTGGATAGGCTGGACTGATGGGCCAAAGCCAACTGTATGAGGTTCAACAAACCTAATTGCCAGATCCTGTGCTTGGGGCACAACAACCCCAAGCAGTGCTACAGGCCGGGGAGAGAGTGGCTGGAAAGCTGCCCATCAGAAAGTGACCACGGGGGTGTTTCTCAATAGACAGCTGGATATGAGCCTGCAGTGTGCCCAAGAGGCCAAGAAGGCCAACAACATCCTGGCCAGCAGGACCAGGGAAGTGATTGTCCCTCTGTACTCAGCTCTGGTGAGGCCTCACCTTGAGGGCTGTGTTCAGTTCTGGACCCCTCACTGCAAGAAGGACATTGAGGTGCTGGAACATGTCCAGAGAAGGGCAACGAAGCTGGTAAAGGGTCTAGAAAACAAGTCTTTTGAGGAGTTGAGGAACCTGGGGTTGTTTAGCTTGGAGAAGAGAAGGCTCGGGAGACCTTACTGTACATTTATCTTAAATGAGATTGTAGCGAGGGGGGATAGGGCTCTTCTCCCAAGCATCAAGTGATGAGGGTAAATGGCCTCAAGTTGCACCAGAGGAGGTTTAGGTTGTGTATTAGGAGAAATTTCTTCACTGAAAGGGTTGTGAAGTATTAGGACATGCTGCCAGGGAAGTGGCTGAGTCACCATCCCTAGAGGTCATCAAGTGCAGATGTAGAATTTAGTAGCATGTTGTAGAGGTGGACTTATCAATTAGGTTAAAGGTTGGACTAGATGTTCTTAGAGGTCTTTTCTAACCTGAATAATTCTATGATTCTATCTCTAGTACAACTACAGAGAATGCAGGCAGAATGCAAGGTTGCAGACATTAAGGATCATAAAGTGAAAAAAAAAAAAAAAAAGACAGATGCATTTTTAACATTTAAACTTTTCATAACAATTTCATCTTAATCTGCATATGCATCAGACTTGATTTTTCCTGCTGTAGTCCCTCACCATCAGGACTAAATACAGGACTTTTACCTATTCTTCAGAGACCTCTGCTATACAGTTCAACAAAATGAATAATCTGTATCTCTGCTTAGAATGGATTTTTGAGGGCTGCATGATGGTTACTTCAGCATTGACTAATGTTATTAGAAAGAAGACATGCAACATGGAAGTGAAAACTACAGCAATGAAAGAAAGTTGAGAATATATGTGAGATCTGGCTGCAGAAGGGTAAGGTTGAGTGATTGGCTCTTGGGACTGAACAGCTGTGAGAGTGGTTACTGCCCTATTTTCACAAGTAAATCTGATAATGCGTATGCTGAAATTAGGAAGTTTGGTTTTCAACACAACTTCTTAATGTTCAGGCTGGCATTTCTATGGCAGAGAGCTGTGAAGGATGCCCCAGAATAAAAGCATAAATGCAAACAACACACTAAATAATGGAAAGTTTGAAAATATGACTGGACAAGCTACTTTGTATCTTCCAAAATGCTTGTGTGTTACACTGTTTAGCTAATGATGTTAGGGAGAAAAAATATTTCTCCAAGTTCTGCTTCGTTCAGTGTTTCGGAAGAGGTATCACAGAGCTACATAAAGAAATCATCTACAGTTTCTCTTCTGCTGCTCACTTGCACCAATTGTGCAAGTGAGAAAAGTATGTTCCATAGAGAAGGGCACCTTGTATTGCTTTATGATTTGAACCCTAACTCATTTTAAGTACATTTGTTTTAGTGCTCATAAGTTCCACATCGTATGCTTATTACATTGCAATTTCACTGTTGATATCAATAGAGATGGTGACTTATTAATGTGGTACAAACTCATTCCACAGAAAATGATTATTAAAATATCACAGATCCATTTATACAAAGAAGGCTAATCCTTTATAAAGCACACTACTTAAAGTACAATTAGTTTATTCATACGCTGGCAGCAGGATATGTCATTCTATGAAGTTCAGTAAGATCTTCACTCAAGATTTAAACTGTTACAAACTCCCTTTACACTTCCAAGCTTGCACCACTATTTGTTTGCAATGCATGGCTCATCTTCCTGGTTAATTATGCTAAGGTCTCATTTCTCTGAAAAAGACATGTGCAAAAGAAAGAAGACTGAAGAGATCATTGCTGAGTTACTCTATTCAAATCTCTTGAATTTGAGGAGAACATTGTTTTGCTAGAGGCACTACCTAGAAGTTAATCCAGTTAATTTGAAGAACTAACAAGAACAAATAGCTGATGTTCATAAAAAAAAAGAAAAAAAAATCTGAGAAAAGTACATTTATATACTATCAGTGCAAATATTTATCATCTGCCCACGTTCAAAAAAAAAAAAAAAAAAAAAAAGTTGAGTTGCCTTACACTTTTCATGCTCATTCACTGTGCAAGAATCAGATCAGCTTGATTCTTATTCAATACCCTCATACTTCTATCCTTGATCTCCAAGACTAAGTAGAATAACTCACTGCCACATTCTTCACAAAGTGAGTACAAATCATATGTGATTACATCAAAATGAAAACCATTTATAAGTTTGACAAAGACTATAGAGACTGCACAAAGGAAAAAGTAGAAGTATGCTGTATTTCCTGCTCATCATTTTGCTAGAATATCTAAAGCTAACTTCTATATTCTGATTTTGCTCAATTAAAAAAAAAAAAAAAAAAGCGAAAATCTAAAAGGTCTAAATAAGCATTACATATAAGGAATTCACTTAGACATCCAAGAACTATAAGATTATTTTTTTTTTCTCATATATTTCAAGCTGGAATTCTACAAAAAAAGATGAAAGATACAGTACTTCACAAATTTGACCTTTTCAATGGATACAGTCAATATTGGCTAATAAATGAATACTATTTTCAAAGTAGTGGAGCCAGCTATGTTGTTTAAAAGCCCAATAAAAAATAATAATAATAATCACTCACTGTAAAGAATTACACATTTAACAGCTTGCAACTGTATTACTAAAAACAGTAGAATCTTCTAAAATCTCCCAATTTAAGGCCTCATTAACTTATGTAATAACTTGCATGGTGAATTCCCAATGTTGTAGTTAAAGGTCAACAAGCATTTAACATAAACGTTTAAAAAACATTCTTTAAGAAGCACCACTCACCACTACATAGTTACAACTAACTTGGATGTTGCACTCCAAGTAGAGATTCCAAGTACTTTTTTATATAAGACAATACTATCTTAAATGACACATGCATTCATTCAGAATGAATTACCTCAGATTTAACAAGTAAATTGATGAGTTTACGTTAAAATTAATTAAAGACAGCTCTTTAAAAATATATATATATAAGCTGTTGCTTTTTTTCTTCAGAGGACCTGAATTATTAAACAATAAAGACTTTTCAAAATTCATTGATAGTAAGTATTTATAAATTCATGGACATTTTATCCATTACTTTTGTGAGAAAACTTCATCTTTTTGATATCAGGTAGGTGAAATGAAAATGTGGGCAGGAGGTATTGCAGGAAAAAGAGTTTCTGAATAGAAAAGAGATAGCAAAGGAAAACAGAGTTGCAAGATGTTGTAGATACACAAAGGGCATGCTGAACAAAGAAATCTGGACTCATTTTTCAGCTTTATATATCTGCTTATTAGCCTTGCTCTGGCACCAAAGGAGAAGTAAGGCAATTAAGCTGGCCAATGTGTCTTGGTTCTTAAGATAGTCTAGAGAGGAACAGGACAGACAGAACCTCAGTGATTACTGAAGGAACCCTCTCAGAATAGCAGACTTTACTATAGATGAATTAACATGATGAGGAAAAGAAGATTAATATTCACTTCTAAATGCCACTGCTGAGATCACTTTGTGGAAGCTGTATCCAGTCTTTTATTCCCCAGTTCAGGGAAGATTTTGGCATACTGGAGTGAGCTCAATGAACACCTACCAAGGCGTTCAGGCAGCTGGAGCACAGGGTGTATATGTATATATATATACACAGGGTGTATGTGACAGGCTAAGGGAAATGGGCTTACACATCCTGGAAAAGAAAAGGGTCAGGGGAGACCATATTGCTTTCTATTACTCTTGAATGGGAGGGTCCAGAGAAGATGGAGACAGACAGATGGAGACAGAGAAGATGGAGTCAGAAGTGCATGGTGACAGGGCGAGACATGTGAAACAGAACTCAGAGCATGGACAGTTCCAGGAATACAGAAATATGCTTTTCTCATGGTAAATATAGATTACACTGTGACATTGTCACAGGTACCCCAAGCAGCTTTAGCATCTCTGTCCTCAGAAATGCTCAACATTGGCCTAGACAAGGGCATGAGCAACCTGCTCTAACAGGACCTGCTGTGAGCAGGTAGGACTGGTTAACCGACTGGTTAACCTCTGAAGGTCCCATCCATGCTAAATTCTTCTGCGACTGTATAAAGATTCAGCTGAAAGCAAAATAAATTCACTTTCACTTTCTATTTCAAATCTGTGTTAGTTTGGGGTCCGGGGGGGGTGTTTTGTTGTTGTGGTAGTGGTGCTGGTAGTGGCTTTTTGTTGTTGTCAATATAGCTTTTGATGTAGTCTTTATGTATCAATGTTTTAACACAATATTCTGCATTTAATTTCATTCTCCTCTCCCCTTCCCGGAAAATGAAAAATTAAATAGGAAGTTCCCTTTCACAGTGTATGTTCCTCAAAGCAAACACTCCCTGAAAAGAAATAAACACTGTCTTTGAGTGTTTTGCAGGATGATGCAGATCTGTGGAAAACACATTCATTTCTTAGTTTCAAATACTGATTACAATGTATGGCCATCCTGTCTAGGACAAAGAAGGCACAGTTCAACACAGGTCTCTAGTCCAAATATTTTTATTGTGGGATCAAGACTAAATAACCAAAGAATTTTCACAAATCTGCAAATTAACATAAAGCATCTATCAAATAATCCTTAACAATGAGAAAAGTGCAAAAGAGTTAGTTTTAGTGAGGAAAACATTACCTGTTTATCATCAGAGCAAATAATCAGTTATCCTCAATAAGTCTCTTTAAAATGAACAGGAGATAATCTGGAGGAGAGGAG
>CM021698.1:48017719-48042289 GCA_011074415.1 Stictonetta naevosa
TTTTTTTTTTTTTGTCTTTTTAAATGTTTCCATTAAAAATAGATTGCTACTCCATCCATTTTCATAGAATGCTTAAATGTAATCTAATCAGTACTTCTGGAAAATAATTTTTTCACCACCAAATTTAATGTCTAGAATGCAATACATTTTAATGCTGTTATATTGCATTACATTCTATTTTTTATAGTTCTATTTTAACACCGGTACGTTTACAATAAATTTCTATGTAGTGTTTGATATTTATTTTTTTTAATATGGTTAATCTCCACAACCACTCAGAACTTTGCAGTGTCCAGTTACTAAGGGAGATACCAGTCACGGCCTCCAGTGTGGATTAACCTAAAACAAGTCATATATAGCAAAGGGAATGCTATTTTACCTCAGCAGACTCTTCTCCATTTCTGTGTTACATTAAGCCACAAAAAGAACCTAACTTCTCAAATACTACCCATTGGAGTGAAAAATCAGGACATTGGTGAATGTCCTACTGAGGAGACCAGTTCTAAATGGGTAAAATGGGGAAAATTCTGTAAATTTCAAGACTACTCAAAATGAATTAAATATAGGTACATTCCAAAAACTAAAACAACTTCTGTAGTTTGTATCCAGAAAATCATGTTTATTCTCAAAGACCAGAAAGCCTACGTTTTATTATTAGCATAACCCATGATAGTATTGGAATTTTATGAGGGATGACTATGTGTTAGGAGGACATTGGGTGGCTCTATGTTAATGTTTTAGTTTGGCAGTGCACTTATGTTCATCTCTTGACTTTCCTCAGTTATTGTACTATGGTTTGCTTTGTGGAGTGGTTTAAAAACATATATGTTGAGATTATTTTTGGATGTCAATCAAGTAAACTAAGTTTAGTGGTCGCCAGTTGCTAATTCAGTAAGCATAATGAGATTAGAGCTAATCCAAAATTAACTCATCAAAATAGGCATGGATCTTGTGTCTTCAGTGACAAGTGCTTCACTCAACAAATGGGACCACTTCTTTTTGCACTCTGGTACTCATTACTGACTATTGCATAGACAGATTTAAAGACTTGGAGGCAACTGAAAAATCTTTTCTTCCCCCTTGGAAGTTTTGCATGGACCCTTTTGTTCAAATATAACATCCTCAGACTCTTATATGTTGTCTCTATCTATGATAGCTGATCCCCTCTTTCTAGGCAGATTTCTAAGTTCCTACAGCTTTTCTTATCTCAACAACTAACTTAATAAGGAGATCTGTAACCATTTGCTTTTCAGTAGAGAAAAACAATTTAGAATAGCCTTAATATAGTAAAAGGCCCTCAGCCTGGACTGTCCCCTGGTCCAGGCAGTAATCAGAGGACAGACAATAAACTTTTGTGATGGAAGATAAAGAAAAAATAACTTCCAGATTCTTTAGGAAATTGTAGCTTCTTTACCATAGATTCTCCATACTCTGACATAAAATGCTCTGCTAATGAAAAGTTGCAATACTTTGTCTGGCAGAAGGTATGCCAGATCCTCTGTGATGTTACGGATGCAATTTCATGTGCCAAATCAAGCCTGGCAAACATTTTTAATGTTGACAAACACACAGTGGAGGCATTCCAAAAACACCCACTCACTATTTGGTCACACCCATTTATAGTAATTGTGTTTAACAACAAAGCACAGACTAAAACTGATTCTAAACTGCACCAGCATGGCATTGATTCAATACTTTTTCCTAGAAAATCACTTAAGCAGGTTTTCATGACTGACTTACATTAACAAAACTTAATCACATGCATAATATACATGTTTTAATGCTTTCCCAAAGAAGGTCCTGTATCATGATAATAGAACTTTTAGTCCCTTTTTCTTCTCAGAAAGTTCAAAGATCACAGCATCCAATACATATCATTTCCTTGTACCATTCTTTTATTTTTTTGAAATTTTAAAAGCAGCTCATACTTTGATTATCATTTATAATTTCTGAGTATTGTGATATATTGTGACTGATCCCCCTACCAATATTGTTTATTTTCTCTTAAACATTTTTTTTTTCCTTTCAGGGCTTCAGCAGGAAAATTGATTATAAAGTTATAAATAAAAGTGTAAAATAAAATATATAACATTAAATTAACCAGAAATACGTAAGCAACATTACATTCTGAATGAAAACAAAAGGCATGAAACTCAGACAAAACATAATTGTTTTACTTCTCTTTAGGATTTGATACCTTTTTAGGGACACATCTTGTTTAGAGTCATTTGCAATATTTTGAGAGTCTGCATAAAATGCTTAATGAAATATCTAAATTCTATAAGATTCAGTTTAGCCCGAGAGCTTCATGGCAATCCCTGTTTGTTGCAGGGTTGAAATCATTCTCCTTACATAATTTCAAAAGAAGTATTTATTAATGATAAATACATAAAATTCTGGCACACACACAAAAAATCTACAATATATTCTACATATAGTACTTTTTGTCAGTTGCCATATATATGATTCAGTAGTGACCTTGGTTTGGGGGATTTGTTCAGGTACCACTTGCTTTTTATATATACACACTCTGTCTTCCTAAATTGAAAGGAAGCTTCATAATTTTCAGTACCTTTGTGTTTTTTCACCCTGGAGTTAGGCAAGCTATTAATTTCTTGAGTAAAGGGGATATTACAGCAGGTTGGCAGAGAGACATCTCAGCAGCAGGCAAAAAAAAAAAAAAAAAAACAACGAACACTTGCCTAAAAAAGTGTCAAAATGTGGATGTGCCTCCAATAATTTAAAAAATAGAAGGTGATAAGTTGAAAATGTCAGGTAATTGGCAGACAGATAGAAAGTTAAACTGTGTCCTCAGTGAAGAAAATTAACCAGCAGCTGCCAGCAGAGGCCCCAAGGTCATCTGAATGTCAGAACCAAGTAAGGGCCAATCATTCAGGAGGGGCTCACTGCTGATATTTGCCCTCCCTGGTCATTTTCAGATCTCCCAGGAACTGCCCTGAACTACTGCCAACATGTGTTCATTTCTAAAAATTACACAGATTGTGATTTATTACCCATCACGCTACAAAAATCCATTGTGAATTAAATCAGCCCTTTGTTTAAATTGCTACTCTGCAATACGTATCATATCATCATAAATGACATTGAAGTTATAATCTACAGTAGTCTGCTTCAGCCACTGATAAGGCTCCACCAAGGGACGATCAATACTTACTATTCATTTTTGAAATTATCTTCACATTGATCCCTGAACAAGCGCCAGCAACGCAGAGGCACAGTGGCTTTAATACAATAATTATATAAAGGTTTACAGGCTCATCCTCCCAGCCAATAAAAGCTGTCAGCTGGCAGGGACAGTTACAATCCCATAATCCATCAAAATGCTGTTCTCTGACCTATGGGCTTCTGGGCTTTCAGCAGACCTCGATAAACATGCTTATAGAGGAGAGAATAGCAAAAAATACTAGCAAAGAAAAGCATCAGATTCATATTACAAGGAAAAAAAAAAAAAAAAATCTCTTATAGCACATCACCCTTTTTATCACAGCAACAAAGAGATGCATTTTTATTGTAATTCACCAAAGAGTAAGTGACTAGATGTGTGTGTATATTCCTGCACAAATTCAGTCTATTCTTTTCAGTAGGTGACTTTGGATCAAATTGTAAGCTATAATGAAGTAAGCCCATGGAACTAGCATCAGATATAGGTAATTTAGAGAGGAACAACTAAACACCCTATACACAAAAAAAAAAAAAAAAAAAAAGACTACTATAAGTCTGAAACTGAAATACCGAGAATATGAGAATAAAAGGAAGCTACCATCCAGTGGCAAAGGAAAATGTGGATTAAGTAGAATTTAAGTAGATTGTGAACTACTGTGTAGCATTCAGCCAAGACTTCAAGTTTTTTGTACATGTGAATTTTTATTTTCACAGATAAGTGACTAAACAAATCAATTTATTTATTAGTTGAGCTATATATACAGGTTCAAATTTTGTATATCAATTCAACCTTTATAAAAGAGGGAAGTACTTATTTTATAAGAAAAGCTTTTGATGAGTCTGTCAAGATTGACCCAAACTCTGACATTTTTGATGATTCCAGAAAAAAAAAAAAAAAAAAAAATAAGGCAAGAGGGATTTGAGGCATGTTTAAGGAAAAATAAGTGGGAGAAGAAAATTTGGGATATGGAACATTTAATGTATTATGGTCTGCCACATTATTTATACCCCTCCTTTACTGATTCTGTTGTCAACTTCACAGTATTACCATGGATATGAGAAGTGCAGAACCTGACTGGGAACCTGACTACCAGGCACAATTTGTGTTCCAAGTTCATTCTTCAAACCTTATTTGACTTACAAAGATTCTGATTAACAGTTCTCTGTTTGTTTTTTCCCATCTGAAAATATACTGGAAAAAAAAAAAAAAAAAAATGCACTCCTATGATATAATTCTAACCTTTGGTAAGGGGAAAAGAGAATCTGAATTTTCAAGTTTTACAACATTATGGGGAATTCCTTTAGGAAAGGGGTGCAATCTCTAGAGAGCTTCTGTGATTTAAGAAGTTTTCTGCTTTGTTTTGGATCAATATAGATCTGAAATATCCTGCATGCTATGATTTAACTTAACTCCAATGTTTAAGTGCAACAAGTGACGTTCACCAGCTTATACTACTGCCTGTGACTTGATTTTCAAAGCTATAGTGCACATCTTAAATGTTGTTAATGTCAATGAAACTGATGCATAAAGCTGTGGCCAGCTGAAAATAAGTACAGTCTAAGAAGTAATACAGTATCATTTTAAATCTTTTAGTTCGGATTTCAGATCAAGCATTTGATAGAGCATAATTCTTTCTTAGAAAAGTTATCTCTTTGATTCTCTTTTTTTTTTTTTCTTTCCCCTTTCTTTTTTGATGATTATTGGTAAAAAAGTTTGTGATATTTTTCCTTACCTACAGAAATTATTGTTCCTTATTGTGAAAAACAATTTAAGTTATAGCATTCCTCCTTTTAAGTAACACTTTCGTCTAATTATTTCAAAGCCTAAATATACGTGTATGTTTAAATTGTGCAAAAAGGCTTTCTCCACTAATAGCAGTAAAAGATGGAACAGCTGCCACCATTAATGTGCAATAGCTACCAAAGTAATGTTGTACAATAAAAACAGATCTCTTCACAATAAAGAAGTCCATAGTGGACCTTATGAAGTCAAATACATTGCTGTGATTCTCTAATACTTTTCACATACACAAACTTTGATGGTCTATTGATAACTACTCATTTTCCTCTCTATTCTTTTAAAAGTGCAAGGAAAATAGTGTTTTCCTACATGACTGAGAAAGCATCAGCTAGTTCTTATAACATCAAAGCACCTTGAATCTTAAGGGAAAATAAATAAATAAATAAATAAAAGTTTCCATACTAAATAGCTAACCTAAAACACCAAGCTAATTGTACCCAAATGACTATAGCAATACCCTTAGTCATAACAGTCAACTCACACTGGGGTCTTAAAGTTTCTATGGGTTAAATCTTGCACAGGATTGCCTATTGTTGCCAGTTTAGTCCCCCAGAGAAATGTCTATGATGTCACATTACTCATATAACTTCGATGACACCAGGATCATTCCATTCCTTTCAATGAGTTTGCACAGGTAAGACTGATTAGCTCTCTAATTGAGAATTAATAAACACTCCAGTTAATGACAGTTATAGAATTCCCATTGCCCCTTATTGATTGCACAGTCTTTGCAGGCAGGCTGCAGACCATAAAATAATAATAATAATAATATTAAAAAAAAAAAAAAGTACATAAAAGTATCCCTTTCCCAAACCCCACATATTTTGAATAGTAACATAAAACATTTGAAAAAAATGAAGGAAAAGTGTACTTGTAACTGCACTAATATTGCTTAATAGCTAAGTCATATATAACTTTAGTCCCAGGTTTGGACTTCCTCAGAAGAGCCACTTCCCATTTCTGTAGCAACTCAATACATACAGAGGAGTTAAAGACCTGTATTAAGTCAATACTCCATCTCCCTGCCAATGTGGGATTGTTCCCCACAGTGCATGTAGGCAATAACATGCCTGAAGAAGGACAAATTATAAAATCAAACCACCATAATTTGGGATTTGTCATCTATTTATGTGAAAAGACTGGAGTAATTTGCCAACATAAAGCTGGTCTCATACAGTGTACTGTCGACAGCTAGTATTGTAATGATAATGAATCTATCTCTGTAGAACTGACACAGATGCATAAAGTGTTTTTTGAATCTGATATTAGCAACAGACACTCAAAACAAAATTGAAATATTCTTATACATATAAATGATGAATACAAATAATTATTTAGGAATACAAATGCTTAAGACTACAACTCCAATAGCGATGACTCCAATAGCGATGTTTTCAAATGAGACAGTAAAACTTTGCTTTTTGTTACAGCTTCTTCAGACAAAAAGTGTTTGCATGAAATTTTAGAATCCAAAAGAAACTAGTTTGGACATTTTGAGGTTTTAATGTGATGGCACCATACTGATATTTTGAACTATTACTTTGAACATGGTGTAAAAAGACAGTGTCTCTGAAAAAAAAAAAAAAAAAAAAGAGGCATGAAGGGTCATTTAAAAAGGTAAGTCACATTGGATATACTAGAAGAGAAACATCTTTAATTTACCCCTGTCAGGGCTCTTAGAATATTTATTATATAACAATCAGGAGATTAATCTGTAGCTTAACAGATCCTTCAAGTAACATTGACCTGTTTGAACAAACATAATAATACTAAAAATAATTTAGACTAATCTTTGGCATACAAAATAGAATAACATCAGCTTTTTCATAGGTATCAGGAGTTAGTACCCTCTATAAGTACTCTAACAAAAGTTAGAGTATCATTTCTAAAAAAAAAAAAAAAAAAAAAAAAAAGATGTACATACAAAAATTATTCTCTAGAATCATCATTAGAGAACCTAACAGATAAATTTACTAGTGAATAAATAAATGTAGTTCATAATTATTGTTTTCAAGTTATAGATAATGTGACCAGCATTCATATCACCATACAGAATTGTGAGTCTCTTGTGACCCCATGATATCATTACCTAAAACCAGTAATTCAAATTCAAATCTATATCATAACAAAGATGGGACAGCAAATTATTTCATCACTAACAAAGCCATCATGATAGGTGGATGTGGGAGCTGGAAGTTTGGGAGAAAACAGAACAGTCTAGAAACAGTTTTTTATCATAAAGAAGGAAGGATCTGTCAAAGTCCTAACATAAACCAATGCATGAGGAAAAGAAAAAGGTAAAGATCTGCAGAGAAGAAAGAATTATTCTGTCAGAGATAGCAAATGACCAAGAAAAATAAATCAAGTCTTCCATAATGTAGATAACTGGGTATGGCTTTTGTAAAAAGAATATACTGCCAACTGTGAAGTGAAAGCCATGTTTGGCTGGTTTGCAACCAGAGTTTAAGGAAAAGTAATTTAGTTAATTGGATAGAGTTAGTAGCAGTTTTAATTTACCTGTAGAAGGACAAGATGAAAAAGTTGCATTATTAGAAGTAGGTATTTAAGAAAAAGTCAAGAAACAGGTGAGGCTAGAAATATGATTTTAAAAAGCTAATACATGTTGGTCTTGTGTGTTTTTTTAACTGACAATGAAGAAAGAGAGGAAAGAATGCTGCAGTATTCTTCACTGAGAAAAGAGGTTTGGTGAACTGGTGGAAGATAAGAGCAGATCACTAAGAAATTAAAATCTAACAATTATTCAGAAAAAGGTAAAAATATGTCCAACCCACTGATTTCATGAGGAAAAGGGAAAAAGGTGACAGAAAAAAAAAAAAAAAAAAAAAGAAACAAATGGTAAAGTATGGCTGATGACTTTGAGTGTTAAACTCTTGTTTTCAAACAAAACATCGATTGTGAAATGGGAGGATCAAATATGGGGATTTAAGGAGAAAAAAAAAAATCTTTGCAAGCATAATGGTAATTTTAGAGTGATTGAATGCTGAGGAGTGGAGAACAGTGTACAGTAACCAGTGCTGAAGTTACAGTACTGTACATGGGATACCAATGGGATGCCAATGCTTCTTCTAAAAAAATCACAGTTGGGCTTTGGTGGCAAAACATTACAGAGCTGGCTGGACAGGAGCTCATCTGGGTTGCCAGAAGGTATCCTTCCTGCTCAGGCTCAGCTTCTGCTTTAAATTACTCTCATACACTAAAATGGTCATTATATATTATACAGCTATTTGGGATTCTGCAAAGCAGGTTTAAATCCACAAAAACATACTGTGCATCCTGCATCTTCTAGGAGCAACTACAGACACGTATAATTACGTAACAAGGAATAAGGAGCAAACTGACCTTCACATGTTAGCATGACAAGGAGATACGTGATCAGCAAGACAGCAATCAAGGCAAAATTCATGTTTCATTCAAGGATCATCCAAGGAGGGTTAATGCATCTGGAAATATTTTGGTTTAGGAAGAAAATAACAAGTATAAATGCAGGGTGTTTTTTTAGGTGTCTAAAGTCTACATAGGGTCTAGCCTACCCAAGTCTTAGAAATGGAAACAAACTCACAAGAGGAATACTCTAAAGCATGGAAGGGACGTGGTGAAGGTGTGAGAGCTGACAATGGCTTTTGCAGGTAGATAGCAACAAAAGAGGGGGAAAAATAGTCATGCATTTTATGTTATTAATGATCATTTCCAGATTAATTATTTGTTGCATACCTACATGTCCAGGGCAAAAAGAGACTAGAATCTAGGGATCAAGGCTTTGAGGTGGAGGACTTTTTTCCAGGACTGGAAATTATAATGTACTATTAACAGGACAGAAGAAGGTGAGCATGAAGATGGTCTGAGGTCCTGATCATGGAAGGATATTTAACTGTATCTTTAAATATTCTATCATTCAGTTACTATTCAGTTACTAAATCCCCAAATCCTATACATTGAATCATAGGGTCATAGAATCACAAAATCACAGAACTGCCCAGATTGGAAGGGACCTCAAAAAAATCATCAGGTCCAACTTTTTGTGAGTAAAGGGGAGCCTGGATTAGATTATCTATCCTTCTGCCCACTTGCATCTTGAAAATCTTCAGTGATGGGGATTCCACTACACCCCTGTGGAGGTAGTTCCAGTGATTGATAGTTCTCACTGTAAAAAAAAAAGAAAATAAAAAATAAATAAATAAATAAAAATCCTATATCAGGATGAAACCTCTCCCAGTGCAACTTGTACCTATTGGCCCTTGTCTTCCCCATGTGGCTCCTTGTGAAGAATGAGCCTCCATGTCTTTTGTAGCAGCCTTTTTAAGTATTGGAATATTTTGATGAAGTCCACCCTGAGCATTCTTTTCTGAATGAAGAACTAATTAAAAGAACAAATGCCTTCACTTTTTTCTCACGGAAGAGGTGCTCAAGCTATTTGGACATCTTCATGGCCCTCCTCTGGACCCTCTCCAGTCTATTCAGACCTTTTTTGAACTGTGACAGACAGAACTGGACACAGTACTCATGATATGGCTTGACAAGTGCTGAGTAGAGTAGGATGATCAAACCTGTATCTCTACTAGTAATGCCCCTGATGATGCAGACCAGGATCTGATTTGCCTTCATTGCTACAAAGGTGCATTGGTGACTCAACTTGTGGACCACCAGGACCACCAGATCCCTTTCAGGATGTGTTGCAGAGGCAAAAAAAAAAAAAAAACAAACAAACAAAAAAAAACAGAAGACTCTACTTAGGCAATAAATTTTGGTAGTTCCCCAGAAAGGATTTCTGAGGTTTCAGAAGGCAAAGTGTCATCATTCATAATCTGTTTGAATATTCCTCAAAAGACAATATAGTATTCCATTTCCTTCATGCTCTGCATATAAAATTTCACAACACATTCTGAACAACACAACCTCAACCTAATATAGACCATAGAATGGTTTGGGTTGGAAGGTACCTTAAAGACCATCTGGTTCCAAGCAGGGATACCTTTCATAAGATCAGGTGCTCACAGCCTCATCCAGCTTTGCCCTGAATGCTTCCAGGGATGGGGTATCCACAATTTATTTGGGCAACCTTCTCCAGTGCCTTCTTACCCTCATTATGAAGAATTTCTTCCTAATATCTAATCTAATTCTACCGTCTTTTACTTTAAAACCGTATCAGTTTTATGAATTAAATGAGTTAATGACGTTATGGTCTGCTACTGATGACCAATGCTAATCTACATTAGACTTGCACCATATGTTTCCCTAAGAGTTTAAGTATTATATGCCTACTTATAATAAGTGAAAAATACTTCTTTTTGAAAAACATGCTGACAACTAAATACTGCAACTGGTGAAAAAGCAGTGCAAATGAAACTCCACATCTTAAGAGAGAAACTTCAAATGGTACATTCTTAGAAAATTTCCACACAAATTTCTATTTATTTGGCTGGTAGCTTACATGTTTCATATACTTTAATGATCACTTGAAACATAGTGATTTCTGGGTAAAGCCTGCACTGTTTTGGAAGTTTAAAATGTTCTGAGGCTATTCATGTCAAATGATACAACTAAACTTGATAGACTGCCACAGCATTTTGACTCTGTTAAATGGCACTATTGCTAATACATATACTGTAGCATGCATGTCTAAATAAATCACAGATGTCTGAGATACACTAAATTAAATCTAGGCAACTGATCTGTTGTACAGTAATGAAAAATACATTTAACAGTGGGATCTGCCTTCTCTAGCAGGTCTCAACAGCAGATGATCTAGTTATCAAAACATTAAATCTTGAAACACATTTAACTTCTTACAGATGTTTTCCGTATACATTAGCTACACAAATTTGTGTATTTTATTAACAATAAAACTAACTGGTAGTTCAATTAAGGTTATCTTTGGTGGCATCCTATAGCAACAAGTTCCATGAATCTAATTGTGTGTTTTCCCCTTTTAGTAGGTTCAAATCTGCCACTGTTCTATTCCCTTCAATACCTGTATTTTCTGTTACAAATATGGAGTATTTTATTATTATTTACACTTTCATGAAGTACAACAAATTGACATCACATAAAAACTTACTGGGCATTTTGTTACATATTATTATGAGGAGGGATAAATTCCATTGCATATTCTGACTCAGCTCTACAGGCTCCCTCACTTACATCAATGTCAGTTCTGTTAGCTGTTTCATACCTGTTCCCTTGACACTCCTTACACCACCTTGCTCCCATGTTTCCCTGCAAAGTGATCCACTGAGCTCCTTTCAAGGTCTAAGACGGTTGAAGAAATAATAATATAGTGAGGTTGTACAGACAGACATAAGTTGCACTGAGTATGGACCCTATGCTATCCCAACAAACTGCCAATCTCTACAACACAGACACTCAGACCCACCTTGGAAAAACGCTTTTGACAAAGGTCTGTCATTTTTTCACATCCTTTAAACTAAAAAACATCATCAGCAACAACAACAAAAGCATCAGGGGCTTTTCCATACATGAAGTAGCACCCCAAAACTAGAAACAGTAGTGTGGACATAGATTTGAATAGATTCTTTGAAGAATGTGCACTCACCTTGCACCAGTCCACTTCAGGGCTGAGGCTCTTCCTGGCATGCAGCTTAAGAAACCAGTATGGGCACCATCCTGCTCTGCACTTTCCCTTGAATCATGAGGGCTCTTAGGAAAGAGAGGAAGAACCTAACTCACCATGCCAGAACTGCTGCTCAGTTCCTTGGCAGTCTGACAGCTCTGCCTGCTCTTCTCTCCTCCAGCATTCTCAGGACTTTTATTTTACGTGAGGAAGATGTAATTGCCTTACTTCCCTTATGAAGTGAGGGCAGTGTAGCCAGGAATACAGTGATCTGGGCATTTTTGAGGAGGAAAAAAATATATATCACAAACAAGACAACAACAGGAAAAAAAAAAAAAAAGTAGCAGTAAATAAATCACAGGAGCGCTGAAAGCAAAAAGTAATGTTGGCTTCCTGTCTGTGGCCAAATAATTCAATCTGTAGAAATAAAACTGGATTTTTCTGGCATCCTAGAGCATTATCAAACTCCAGAGCCATGTAGTCAGAGCCCTGAGTATTATTCTTACAGTAGTCCACATTTCTACAAGGCGGTTTTTTAGTTTCTTTGAAATCTGAGGTATTAAATTACAAGTTTTCCTTCACAATCTTAAGGTCTTACATATTCTAATTTTTAAATAAAAGCAGAATACGAGGAGCACAGCTGTTAGGTAGTGTATTGGGTGTCTGTGGTGAGGTGCTGGCAGCAGGGCTGTCAGGATCCTCTGTGAGGTGAGGCTAGGGCTCTCCCCTGCCAGACACAGCCATTTCCAGCTGGCTCCAAAACCCCATCACAGGCCACAGCTGAGCCCCTCAGCTACAAGTAGGTGCCTTGGGGAAAGTGGAGCTCAGAAAGAGTAAAATGCTTCTTGGCAGAGGTGAGCCAGGAAAAACTTGTAAAAAACAGCCCTTTAAGCACCAACATGAGAGAAGGAGGGGAGAAGGTGTTACAGCACTGCAGCAGAGATCATCCTGCAGCCCATGGGAAGGACCTAAGCTGGAACAGTTCATGAAGTACTGCACCCCATGGGGAGGGACTCCACGCTGTAGAAAGAGAAAAGTGTAAGGAGGAAGGAGAAGCAGAGACAAACAGTTATGAGCTGACTACAACCCACATTCCCTGGCCTAACATGCTGCTCAATGGAGAGGTAGAGGAGTCAGGAGTAAAGGAGTGAACCTGAGCTACAAAAGAGGAGGAAGTGTTTTAATTTGTCTGTGTTTCTCACCATCTGAGATGTACTCTCACTGGTAATACATTAAATTATTTTCCCTAACTTGAGACTGTTTTGCCTGTGGTGGTAACTGGTGAGTGAATTTCCTTATATTTATCTCAACCCACAAGCTTTTCAGTTTATTCTCTCTCCCTGTGTTGTTGATGATGAGGAGTGAGAGCAGCTAGGTGGGAGTCTGGCAGCCAGCCATGGTCAACACATGACAGGCAGATAATGATAATGATATCATAATTCATGGTATAAGGTATGTAACTGTTTCCTTGGCAAATGATGTTCTGCTTTCCCTCAGTAAAGAAACCCCCCCCCTTTTTTTTTTTTCATCATCAAGCAAATCTAAATAGCATAATAGTAACTTTCATAAAAATTTAACCTGGGAAGAAGAAGGCAGGCATAAATGAATGCCAATGCAGTTAGGTTCCCCTGATCTCTTGTGTAAAGAAGTTGTATGCTATTTAAAATTAATCTCAACATTCCTTCATATTCCAGCATCTACTGTTCATTGAAACTTTCAACGGTGGGATAAGATATCATTAGCAAGGTTTGGCTGAGTCAATTTATTGCACCTTTGCCACATATAAATTTCCTACAAGAGCTCTGGTCTTTCACTTATTCAGTAAAAAAGGGTTTGTGCTAGAGAGCTTTTTTCATGGGACCTGAAGGTATGAGAGGGTTGCAAGAATTAACCTGATGAGTTTTCAAACTTAAAAAGTAAAGTTTTCCAAAAAGACTGCAGAGATATGAATGCAGTTTACTTAAACAGATAATCTCTACATATATCTCTGAAGTGCCTCTGCCACTTTGTAAACATGTTCACTGCTGAAAGACTCAGAAGAGATGGCTAAAAAGCAGCAGTCACATGAAGGCCAGATACAAATAAACTCCCAGCAGCATTGTGCAGAATTTTGCCTTGGGCAACGCTTGTGCAAGTTAACACAAATCCTATTTCCTGGATTTGAACAGAATACAAAGACTATTTCTCTGAAGCCTGTCTTTGCAACACTATAAACAAGTTGAACAGACTTTGCTATTTTGCTTCTTTTTTTTTATCTTTTTTTTTTCTTTTTTTTTTTCAGACAGATTGAATCCTCAGCTATATTTTAGATGTTCTGTCTATAAATATCAATCACAATCACTTTTTTATAGTTAGGGAACTGCCATTATTACATTTATCCACCATTTCCTGAATACAGTTCTAGCAGTTGATTCAATAAACAAGCCTATGTTATGCATTTGAGAAACACAGCCACTGTTCACTCTTTTGCAGTGTCTAAACCTGTAGGTAATCTAGTGGAATACCTACAATCAACAAAAAGGTTGCATTAAATCTAAAAGACTTTTCCTAAAGCCAGACTGCTTTAGGAATATGCAACCTGATGTTGTCTAAATGTAATGAAAACATCACACCAGATGAAAAACTAAAATGTTAAGCTAGTACTTTAATTGTAGAGATACCAGAATGATGCTCAAGTCAAAACATGCTTTCATCTAGTATTACTTTGAGCAGGGTGTAAATCAGTAGAACACTTATTTTGAGTTATTAATTGCTAGCATAACTGCACAGTTGCTAAAAAATGAATAAACTATATAAATTTACAGTGTAGTTTATGATTTAACAGCTTCCCTTTTCCTACAGTTAAGTGAACTGAAAATCTTTCTCTTTAGCATCCAAATAGCTATTTTGTTGTTGTTGTTATTAAAAACTAATTTTAACAAAAATGGGATTTACAAAAAGGTAATATTAAAAAGAACAGTTAGCTAATATCTATGTTTCATGACCACTTTTCTATAAAGGGAGGGTAATTCACACAAAGGCATATGCTGGTTTACAGGCAGTCAATATTAGAAGGAAAACAGTGGTGTCTTCTCCCACTGTAACATGCTTTACAAGATTTGAAATATCTTGTAAATATTTGAAAGGACCAGGGATTTGTGACAGAGGATATGTGGCTATGAAGTAGTAGTGACATGAAAGTGTAAAGTCCATGTGTAAAGCCCTTGCCAGGATTGCAAATTTGAGTGATTATTTTCCTTATCTCTCTACCTTTCTCACAGCCAATTCCAGGGTATCCATACATTCATTTCCCAACATTTTTTATCCTGTTTTTGGTTGACCTTTCTTCAATATCCATAACAAAAGCAATGCATCACTTGCGGAGTGCTATCAAGGAAGTTGATTATGGAAAAAATTGAAAGAAAACTGTTTCCACTCCTTCTGTTTCATGTTTTATAAAGTCTTAAGAGGCCAGACATTTATTCTACAGATAGATCTAATATTTTAAAACATACATTTTAAATATTCTTCCAAAACAGTTGGAGGAATCAATTGTTCATGAACAATCAGGGGACATGATTGACATATGGAATTGAAAAAAAAAAAAAAAAAAGTGAATAGAGTACACCGACTATAGAATACACTTAATACACTTTCTTGTAGAGGAGGTTTGCCTTTTGTAAGATTCTACAGTATTCTGTACAGCAATTGTGACATGTCAACCATCTTTCACATTCATGGAAATACCTCTGCAGTCCTGATATGTCCATTTAGACAACTTGGTAGATCCTAACCAAAAAATAAAGGTTGCTCATATTAATAAGGAACCAAAAAATGTTGAACATTGATTATTGATAGATAAGCTGAAAATGATTAAGTCAGGTATGTTTTATAACTGCAGTGCAGAAATAGCAACTTTTTTTTTTTTTTTTTTCCCTCCAATCAGTGTGTGAAGCACTATGAAAAGAAGTGGACAGAACTTTAGCAGTCATAGTAACACATGTGAGGACAAATGCATCAATTACAAGTCTGGATTACAGATTTCAAACAATAGAGGTCTTCTCAGAAACTCTTCCAGAATACACATGGACTAAGTTGTTGTTTCAACCATGTAGAAGAGTTTCAGCATATGATTCTAGAACATTATAACATTAAATGCCCCATATAAATGTTGAATGGTGGTCACATAAGGACATATATGAAATACTAAAGATACTCGAGAAACTTTCTCTTGTATTTTTATTTAATTGCTTTCTACTTATAACAATAGAAAAGTACTGGGCTGTGGAAGAACAGCACTTGCTCAAACAACAGACGATGTATCTATTATCTCACTTCCATGAAGGTCATCGACCTATGACAGTTGGAGTAGCAGAAACATTAGAAATCATGTGCAATTTAATCTTTACACAAATAAAGGAAAAGTATCACAATGCCTGAATAATGAAGAGTCTCTCAGAGAAAAAGAAGTCTGTCCCTGAGGATATTCTTCATTTTCTTTCCTGAACTGTTCCAATGCGTTCACACTATGAGATTCACTCACTGTGCTGACACACGTATTAATAGTATTTTGGCTGGAAGAGTGTAGATGTTCTAAAGTGATTGCAAAGTGCAGCTGTGACTCAGTTGTCCTTTCATTCATTCATTACTTCTCCATGTCAATTCTGGGAGACTATTGTTCACCGAGAAACTGTCATCAGGATTGAAATTAACTGTTTTTTCTCCTACTTCAGGCAAAAGTGTTTTTATGTTCCCTGCTTTTCAGAACATACTACCTTATTTTTTACAAGGTTGGTGATGAAAATATTGCATCAGTTCCATTTAAAAAGAAAAATAAACATAAACATTGGAAAAGTGTGGAAAAGTGTATATTGACAAAAAAAGCATAACCTA
Organism: Stictonetta naevosa; assembly: GCA_011074415.1. NCBI lineage: Eukaryota > Metazoa > Chordata > Aves > Anseriformes > Anatidae > Stictonetta > Stictonetta naevosa. Next base: position 48,034,165 of record CM021698.1, read on the forward strand.
TAAAAACATTTTCATGTTATGTCTTTATTCCTCTTCTTCTCCTAATTTAAAGCAAGCAAAAATAAAGCCTTACTAATTGCAAGCTAATGATGGATAACAATAAAATTTTATTTTTCTATTAATTGAAAAGAGAATATGTGTTCTAGAAAGAAATAGGGAAAAGAATAATTAAGAGTCAGGAGAGGCCAGATGTTTCATCTTGTAATTTAACCATAAACAAAAATATTAAAAAATATTTTTTCAAAAAAATCTGTTGTTGACAAGCTGTGAACAATCTAAATTTTCTGTTGGTCTATCTTGAACAGCGTTATTAGCTGAAGATTTTTTCCAATCTATTTATTTATTTATTTATTTATTCCAATTTAAATACCAGGCTGCAGGTTTTGGAAAATTGTTGGAAACACTAAGATCCCTTCAGAGTCAGTATTCTATTTTTAAAGAGAGTTTTCTATCTCTGCACATAACTTGCCTCACACTCAGACCCTCATATGGAAAAAAGGAAACCAAATTATCTTAATACTTTAGACGCTTTCTTTAGTGTCATTGTCAAAATAAATTAATATACTACTGAGATCTACTTAAATCTATAACTGTTGTCCTTTGGAAGAATTAAAAAAAAAAAAAATCAAAATGTTGCTTGTACTTAAAATGATGACAAGAACTCAAAACTCAGGGATCATTCAAGCTAATGAAGTCAAAGGTGTAATGGAGGTTTGTTTTTTTTTAATTTAAACTCAACATAGAAATTAAAGTAAAACATTTCAACATAAAGCAAATGGTATAACAATTCCTGATTGATAACTGAGTTCATATTTTCCAATGGAACATTATTATTATTTCAGGAATGAAAGTAAAACATTTCAACACAACCAAAGCAAATGGTATAACAATTCCTGATTGATAACTGAGTTCATATTTTCCAATGGAAAATTAGTGTTATTTCAGCAACATGTCAACCTAATGAAAATTTTTAAATACTTTTAAGGATTTTTTTCAGAATATTAATAAAATTCATTTAAAGTTAAAATGCTTCATTTGTTGCCAGATGAAATATTATGGATGAAATTATTCTTAGCACTGTGTATGAACAGGGAGGGATGAAACACAGGGCTCAAAGAATCCATTCCCGGTGCCAAAGGCTACATTTAAATATATTCAGCTGTAACACATAGACCCCATGGATTCAGCATCACAGATGTGTCTGTATTCTGCAGTAGTTGAGGCAGAAGCAAATGTGCTTTGCCCTCTGTGCTTACCTTACCACCTGGCAGCAACAGCACAGAAAATTTTTTTCTATGCTTTGCAGACAGCCAGTGCCATGACTCAGGACATACAGACAATGCTTTAAAAAACCTTCACCCTGCAAACCTCAGCATCAAAATTTCTGTGGAAAGAAGCAAAATATTAGTATTAACTATATATGCAGTCAATTAATTTTCACGATTACTTTTGAAGAAAGGTACTTTTTTTTTTTTTTTAAAAAAAAAAATTCCAGTGATGTATTTGGATCACCAAATATCTGAACCTCTTTAGCTTTCTAATCTTTCTTTAGCTTTCTAAAAAAGGAGTATACATCAGTTTTCCCAGTAACTCTACTCAAAGGAACATAGCTCAACCATGTAAAGTAGAATAGAAGCTAAAACTATGATCTATATATAAATAAATGTGTGTACTATATATAAGCATAGGCCAATGCTTAAAGGACTAAACCTACAAAATTCCATTTGGGAATATGAATTGAGTTATTTTTATTTTTTATTTTTAATCCTTTGATTTTCTGGAGAAAATACAATGAAAAGATATTCTTCATAATTGTGGTTTAACCCAGACAGCAGCTAAGCATCATACCGACATTTGTTCACCCACCCCCTCGGTGGGATGGGGGAGAGAATTGGAAAAAAACATGTAAGTTTTTGGGTTTAAATAAAGAGAGTTTAATAGGACAGAAAATAAATAATAATAATAATAATGATAACAGTAATAATAATAATGTGTACAAAGCAAATGATGCACAGTGCAATCACTCACCATCCGCTGACCAATGCCCAGACCAGTCCCAAGCAGCAAACCCCCCACACCCCAGCCAGCCACCCCTTAATAATTGCTCAGCATGACAACATAGGGTATGGAATACCTCTTTGGCCAGTTTGAGTCAGCTGCCCTGGTTCTGTCCCCTCACAGCTCCCCATGCACCCCCAGACTCCTCGCAGGCAGGGCAGCATAAGAAGTTGAAAAGTCTTTGACTTAGTGTAAGCACTGCTCTGCAACAATTAAAACATCAGTTTTATTATCAACATTATTCTCATCCTAAATCCAAAACACAGCACCATACCAGCTACCAGGAGGAAAAATAACTCTATCCTAGCTGAAAACAGGACAATAACATACTCCTAAAGAAAAGATTTTTGGCTTTGTTTACTGTAAAAAAAAAAAAAAATGTGTTATGGAGATAAGCAGAATGCCAGGAATGTCATGACTCAGGCAGTGACACCATAGGCAGCAATGTGCTTGCTATTCTTAGTGGAAATATCAAGAATGTAATAGCTGAGCACGTCTTCTACATCTATAACTATGCATGTTGCCTCACAGCATTTGCCACATGACCACTCAAATCAGTTGTCATGGTTTTGGTTGGGATCAAGTTAATTTTCTTTTTAGAGAGTCACGCAGTGCTGTGTTTGGGATTTTTGGTGAAAATAACGGTGATAACACAATGGTGGTTTTAGTTGTTACACAGAGCTAACAACTCTCTGCTTCTCGTACTGCCCTTCCATCAAGGAGACTGGTGGCTCACAATAAGTTGGGAGGGGACTCAGCCAGGACAGCAGACCCAAACTGGACAAAGGGATATTCCATACTACATGATATCATGTTCAGCAATAAAAGCCAAGGTAAAGAAGGAGGAAGAGTGGGACATTCAGACGGCATTTTTCTTCCCATGAACACTTACATGTGATGGCCCCTACTTCTCTGGAAGTGGATGAACATCTGCCTACCAATGGAAAGTAGTGAATGAGTTCCTTGGCTTGCTTTGCTTGTGTATGCAGCTTTTGCTTGACTTGGTAAACTGTTGTTGTCTCAACCCATGAGTTCTTGCACTTTTACAACTTTCTCCCCCTTCCAACCTGGAGAGAGTGAATATGTGGCTGTGTGATGCTTAGCTGCCTGCCAGGAATAAACCACAACATCAATTACAATAAGCATCAGGGCATTGTGGATACTCCTGGGATCATGTATTTTATGTCATATTTTTGATTATCTAATTACAGCTTATTCATATATATATATAAGCATTTAAAGATATTCCTTTTTCTATTTCACTGTTTTCATATTTTGGTCACCTGTAGTTCATGTTATATACCTGCTTCTTTACAAGACAACTGTAAATTTTAGTCAGAATGAGGACATCATAGGTTTTCACATAAATACTTGTAATGCACCAATTTTGATGCAGCCTCTAATGAGGATATTCTCTACTTTCTTTCTTAAACATTTTTTCCCCAACACTCAATTTCTTTTTGATAACTCTCATAAAGTGTGACAATTTTTCAGAAAAATCTGATGTAGATGTAAGAAAGGGATAATATTCTGCTGCCACTTTGCACTGGTCAACCAAATGAAAGTACCTAAACTACACAAAAACAAACATTTTCATTCAAATTCAACTTTGCAAAGTCTGTTTTCCTGTTTGTTTGACCATTTCTATGACTAGCTTCTTAAACCTTACAGAGGTTCGTTATGTATTTACTGCTCAGTATGAAGACTCCTTTACAATATAATGGGCAGAAATCAAGTATACTAACTAGTACTAAATGCAGATGCCAAAGCTAACAGATAGGGAAAGATTCGGGTGGGAAAGCTGAACCTAAAGTCATTTAATTTTTGTTGGCTTTGATTTTTTGAATGAGACACCATTTCATTCCTTTTATTTTCTCAGCTCCTAAATTTAGTGTTACATACCCAAAACAAAGGGCAACGTACCATGAAGTTAATTGTCACCATGTCAATTATGCTTGAAACAAACAATACAATTTAATAAACTTGAAAGTTTATAGCAAATTTAGAAAAGGTGTAAAGAACGTTTACTATTGCTGAATGGTCTAGAAGGCTTGTATTTGTGTTTGTTTCTTTTTTAAAAAAAAAAAAAAAAAAATCCTCTTTTATGAAAATCATACATGCAAGCTATTATATTTTACACTGTTTTCAGAAACAACACTACAAAAAAAAAAAACACACTACAGTTTAGAATTTGAAATACACCATCTCTATGTGATTTATGTATAGAAAGTAATGATTACAAACTTAAGTATCATCACATTCTATGTACATAACAAGGAAGGAAAGTTACACAGTTGATAGGCTATTGAATCAGGAAACCTAGACAGAAATTAAAGGAATGGAGTCAATAGAAAAACTTCTATAGATTTAAGAGACTCCAAAACCTTGCCTCAGAACGTCTTGCTGGTTCACCATGGTCCTAAGCTTATATTTCCCAAAGCAAGGATTTAGATTGGCCTGGAAATGAGAAGAAAATCTTAATGTTGAGAAACTCATTTCATATTCTTGGACTTCAGTGTAATCATGTAAGTGGCAGATGCCAAACTGGATCCCCGAATTTAGAGTATACAGAAAACTTATTCTAAGACATGCCAAAACACACAGGGAAAACACAGAAAATTTATACACCACTTTGCACAAAATGGACAATTTTACATCCTGATCCTGCAAATTGTGCCTAACAATGCATATGAATATTCCCATTTTAGTCAATTGGATTATTTACATGCATTAAATTAAGCACATACATAACTGTTTTTCAGATAAAGGTCTTAATTACTTTTAAAGTATTGAACTATTTTTCTTCAGACTTGACTCAATGAGAGCTATAGATCAAGTCTAGCTAGAAGTTACGAGCATTATCTGGTTCTAGTTATCCACCAAAATGTTTCTGACTAGGACATAAAAAGAAAATACTTTCACACTCCTTCATGATTAGCAAAAGTGTTTTTAAACCATTGTTTTACACACATTTATCAAGTAATGACAGGTGAGATAACATTTTCTTTTACACGAAATAGGAAACAAGTTTCAGAAATGTATATGTTTCAAAGTAAAGATGCAAGTAGTCCATTCCCTCTTTATTCCCTCACAATGCATAAATAAATAGGACTTTACTATTTTTTTAAATAAATAATACTGGTTTTGCCCATGAAGAAGGATCAACAAGATTTAATATATGTAACTATTAAAAAAAAAAAAAATGTTTATTGTTCAGATATCAGTAATTGGAAGAATTCCTACAGAAGAAGTGAGTGCAGTAAGAATTTAAGATAATGATGGCATTCCTAATATAACAATGTCATAGAAAAAATATCTTTTTAGGCACTCTGTATACTCTCTATGCATTATATAGCCAAGTAAAACAATAAATAAAAGCAACATTCTCCTGTTTCCTATGCAGATCTTTTAAAATATTGAATATTTCCTCTATTAAAATAAGGCATATAGCAGCATGAAAATGTGAAGATAAGTATTAAGTCCTGTTAATTCTGAGATGACTTTAGTCAGTCCCCTTATGCAACCTTTTCTTCTGCACTTCTCTGCCAAATCAGACTGTGCATATGAGTTTAGCCACTGTCACAGCAGAGACTGAGACAAAAAGGGCACTTGCCCTTTTACTATATTAAAAGCGCTGTGATTCTGTTGTGTATAAAAAGATTCACTGTAGGTGCAGATCCAAAGTACTGCTGTTAGGATAACCCACAGAATGACACCACACCCATTCTGTTCATACAGAGCATTCCATTTTGAGCCTATTTTTTTTTGATAAAATGCTTTGAATGTGGTTCAGTTCTGTTTGTTTTCAGAACTCCAGTAAATTTTCCACCTACTTCTACAATTTATTTCTACAACACAAGACACTGTTTGGTAAGTAAAAGCCAAGCACAATGTTTGCAGGAAACAAAATCAAATTATTAGTGGATCACTGTTCAAAGGCTATATTGTAATCATTTCTAAAATAAAAGGCTTTGTATCTCTATCTTTGCCTCACTAGTGCAACAGCACACATCAGGTTCCTGACTGCTAATGGAGTATAGTGAATAAGGATTCTGCATAAAGATTCATTTCAGCCACCATTTCAGTATTGGTCATAAAGTTCAGCTTCATAAAGTTAAAAATCCCTTGCACCTTTATCAGATAACTTATTCACATTCAGCATGGTGCATAAATTAATATGAAGATGTGAATGAAAATCTAACAAATTTAAAAAAATAGAAACCTCAGTGGAACCCTGAGGAAATCGACCAGCAGAATAGGCCTTCCTAACAGTACTCTAACTATATAGAACCACATATAATTCAATTACTGCATTTTCTGTGTCTTTATGAGCATGAGTAAACAAACTCAAAAAGTAACAGAGATTGTAATTAATTAAATCATATCCATTTACTTCTGAATTGTTCTTTGTACATGAGGGAAAAATCCCATCCCTGATGATTAAAATAAGAAGAATCATTTTGACTTTGCTGGGATCAGACCATTTCCCATTTCATTTTTTGTTACCTAAGTCCAGATCTAGGCAAAGCACCAGCTTTTTTTCTTTGCCTTTACTTAACATGTGTTCTTAAAGTCTATTCTGAGGCTGCTGGCAAAAGTCTTCAAAATCAGAAAAGGATGCCCTCATCACAGGTGGATTTTCCACATGTTGCAGTTCCATTCTAATGCTGAAATTAACAGCTGGGTAAAAAAAAAAAAAAATTACAGTCTTCTACTTTGATGAAAGCCTTGGAAGAAAACACAGAGCAAGTCTGCTTAGTGCCCATCTGCATGTCAGTTTGCTTATGGATAAAGAGACAAGAGTAACCTAATTCTTCCCAAAGCTTTTAAGTGCTAAACTAATCACTTAAAATTTAAATAATAAAATATAATGCAATAGCTCATGAGATGACCTACTTTGGCTCCAGGCATGCGTAGATACTAGGGATTCTATTAGAGTTAGCTGAGATATAATGACTATACTTCATAGCAAAGAAAGATTTATGCCAACAATCCTTTCTTGATCTTATTTAGACTTTCAGTCTTATGTAAAGTAGAACATTAATCATAAAACATGAGAAACTAATACTTTAATTACTTTTCCACCAAAGCTATTGGACATATGTCCCCTGGCTCATTAAATAAAGTCCACGTCATTCATGTACATGAACATTTTGTAAGTTAAGGTGCAATATGATCTTACCCTGAAACTTTAGTCCTATTTACACCTGCAAAATTGAAGCAGGATTCAGTTGAACTGATCATGTTAAGCATAATTAAGAAGCTGATATAAATAGCACAAGGACACTCATTTACCTGGTTTTAATTTGTGCTTTGAAGAGATATGTTAAACTCTTAATTACAATGGCTTGTTTCCCCAGGGCCTTCTGCTTTTGACTATAATCCGATAGGACAGAATTTTTCTGCAATTTGAAATGCAACAAATGCACAAAATCATCTCTTCTTTTTTTTTTCTTTTTTCTTTTTTTTTATTTAGCAATTGTGGACAAGGCTGCTGCTTTTCACCAGTGGAAGCAATGTGTAAAATATATATATATCTGACTGAACAGTCTGGAAGGTATTTATGACAATGCACATGGATGAATCTTTTCTGACATTACTTCAGCAAAATTCAGAGTGGGAAAATTCCCCAAACTATTATATAACCTGAATTAGATCTGAAGTATAATGACACAAGAAAATTGTGACCTAAGCTATATATTTGACAGATAGGATTAACAATAGGGGCATTTAACCAATATTTTGAGCTACAAAGAAAATGTATACATTAAAAATATATATTTTCCAGATATGCTAGCTAGCAAGCATGCACAATAAATCAAAGAGTTTTCTAAATTTGGATTACCTATACATGCTATTTGCTACTGAAATTACAGTGGGCAAGAATTCTACTCTGTTATAAAAAAAAATAAAAAATAAAAATTAAAAAAAAAAAATGTGTGTGTCACCTGACTTCAGAGGAAGACTACAGAGCTTACAGGAAGTTTACTGAGAATTCTGTCATTGGACAGATAGGAGATAGTACTGAGAGGAAGCAATAAAGCAGAGTATTTCATCCCCAGCCTTT
>CM021698.1:48042389-48047389 GCA_011074415.1 Stictonetta naevosa
CCCCCCCCCCACAAAAAAAAAAAAAAAAAAAAAAAAAAAAAAGTGGATCCTGATTTAATACCTTGAATTCCTCTGGAAGCAGGACCAGGCTTGGATGCTGCACTGACCAAGAATGTGTGCTCTTCCCATTAAATTGTGTTCACAGGCAGCTTAATAAGTCTGTGGTGCACTTAACTCTGCATTATACTCTTCTCTGAAAAATACATATTTTTGAGTAAAATTCTTGAGAACACTTAGGATTAGCAGCAGGGTCACACTGACCATGAAATATTACCTTCATCCATCTACAGCCATGCTGCAGCAGGATTCCCTTCTGCTTTTTGCAACAATTGAATTAAGTATAGATTTTACCTCAAACAAGAAATCAGAGTTTTACATCTTCATTTTCTTCTCATATAATGTTTTTAAAATAGTGACACTAGCAAGGAAAAATATTTGAGAAATTACAAAAAATAATTAAAAAAATAAAAATAACAAACCCAATGCCAACAACAGCAACAACTAGAAAACAAAATACAGATTTAAGTTCCCATGCACCATGGTCACTTGCAAACTGAAAAGTAATCTCTTGTCAATGGCTCTTACATTTACAATGCATGCGAGTTTGCAGTGGAACACATGGCAAATCAAGTCTCTTCATGGTTCAGATGTAGGGGTATCACAATAATAACAACAAAACTTTCTATCCCTGAAATAATATACTATATGACTGAGAGAGGAAGCTTAAAATATGTCTGGATTAAACAAAAAAAAAAAAAAAAAAAAAAAAAGTAATATGCCAGGCTTAAAATACAATATTTTATACTACTTAGCAAGCAGCTAAAGAGGGTTTATAGAGAAGACTGATGGATGCAATTTTCTTTAAAAACAAAACAAAACAAAAAAGTTATAAGCAAAAGAACCAAATTTAATCTAATATCACTACTAAAGCTTGCCATAATCTTATGGAGCATTTGGACAGTTCATAGAGCCAAAGAGATGATCCTGAATTAGCATAGTATACAAATCAGCTTTTCAATTTTTATCAGATTATCTGCATTACTGGCTAATGCTGATGCATTCTGCAACATGTAATAAACACTTCTAAGCATCATATTTCCAAAGTGTAAAATATCTTCAAAACAGGTCTTAATTGTTTTATCAAGATAAAGTGTGCTACTTTTACATGAATAATATTATCAGAATTGTGTTAAATCTCTTCATTTATTATCTCTAATGCTACTTAAAAGAGAAGTTAATAGAGTAATTCATTCTCATACCATGACCTTGGTCACTAGTACATAATGTTTCATATTCATTATGCTGAGCTAAGTGAGGGCCCTGTTATAATATCACTTAATTTATATTCTGAATAATGCTCAAGGGACAAGTTGCTCTTGTGCATTAGAGTTCTATCTAAATCACAATATTTGAAGACAAGTGGAGAGAGCAGAAAACTATTAAACAACATGTTTACTAACATAAAACATTGTTAGAGACTGAACAGGAGGCCTTGTGAATTAAACAGCACAGTGGCTTTCCTATAAATATCCAGCTTGTCTTTTTTTTTTTTTTTTAAAAAAAAAAAATAGAAAAAAAGAGAGAGAGAAAAAAAAAATAAAAGGTAGGAAGGAAAAAAAATACCTTCTATTGCATGTTCCACCTGCATTTTAGCTTTCAGAAGTATATCTGTCTGTCCAATTGTGGAAATTAAAACAAGAAAGCCTGCTACAAGTTTGGAAGCTCAGCTTCAGATCTGAAAGTTAAACTGGCATATTACATTTTTCATCCATATTCCAATATTAATGGAGGTCTTGCAAGCTGCATTACTTAATAATCTATTTTCTTCAACGATCAATCTGTGAATGCAATAATTGATTTGTTCTAATTAAAGCTAGGCAAATATTTTTTTTTACTATTTACTTATTTATTTATTTTAGGAAAAGACAGAATACGGTTCTATTCCCCATTATGATTTTAAATAAAATCATATTAACAAACCTTATTTCTACCAACATGAGATGTACATGTTCTGGCTGAACACAGAATAAATCCAAGAAGATAAAAATGGAAGCTTTTTAAAGCTGTCTTGCAAAGCAGAATTGTACTTCTGAATTCCAGTTTTTTCGGAGTCATAGATGGCATAGGTGCATAGATTCTGCATTTATATAAAGTAAATGCAGCTTCAGTGTTCAAGGTCAACAATGCATCTGTTTTTTCAGTTAACACTAATAACATGATTTTTTTATCTTCTTTCCCCCACCTCCACTTTAAAAAAAAAAGAAAAAAAAAAAGGCACAGAAATTCCCACTACCACCTCTTAAAAAATCTTTAAATTGAATGCTTTTCAAATGTCATGGTGAATTAAATCTCACTACACTTGAAATCTGTGCAGATTTGGATGTATGTAATCTAACTCAGGAAAGCTGAGTAATTTATGATGGTTTGAGATGTCTCTGGTTCAGGTATTCTACCAGCTCTCCTTCTCCACTCCACGGATAATGGTCCTTAGCACTGTATCTGTGCAGTATGTCAAATCCTTCAAGCCACAGTCTCACAAACACCCTAAGGTTACCTTAATCTAATAGTAACGGTGAGTCCATGCCAGTATACCCAACCATGAACAGCTGTAGCTAAGCACAGATCTGATTCATCTGGCACAAATACAACAGTCAGGAATATCTAGACAGATGTGAAATCTAGGCTTCTAAGTTACAGTTTTATTTCCCAGAGAACATCCTGTCATAGCAGAGTTATTTCCCTATGATATATTCAGAGACAGTGGGCAAAGTCAGCAGAGCAGAGAATCGCATGCTTCTGCCTATTAATAAGTGCATATATCAACCTGAGTAGTATCTTGTATTTCAATTTAGCATGCTATGGTACTTGTATGGATAGTACTAGGAACTACACTGAAAGTATAATGAATGATTTTGGCAGTTCTGAAGTAAAAGGTAACAGGATATGTAGAATCTGTATGTCTCTGACTTATACATTATGATGTATTACAATGCTGCTTACATGTCAAAAGATGTGATTTAGTAGTCACTGGTTATTTCAATTTACTCTTTTTACGTTTTTAATTAGTAAATGAGTCCCTCATGGTCAAATGATTAATTACACAATAATTCACTGCAGTACCTTCTTTCCTGTTTGAGTGGAGCATGCAGTATATAGAGAAACCATTTGGAATATAGACTGACATTATAAATTATAGCAATGTGCTCACACTGCCTTAGTTAAGGTTGTGTCAGCACTCCCATTAGGAACTCCTATTTTCAGGTTAGTTAAAATTAGGCAGAGAAAGTTCATTCTAGCTTGCATGTTGACATGCAGCAACTCAGCCAGGGCACATACTCCTTCTATCCATAGACCTATAGATAAAGGTGAGAGAAAGCAAAGGAAGCAGGCAGTGCAGAAGTTGTTAAGGGGTGGGAAGGAGAGAAAGGGAAGGAGTGAACCAAAAAAAAAAAAAAAAAGAAGAAGAAAAAGAAAAAAAAAAGTAAAAAAAAAAAAAAAAGCTTTCCTTGCAAAAATGAAATCCCTGTTCACACTGTCCTCTCTAAGATGAAGCACAAATATTAATTTTTATTGACAGCAGATGGAAGATCCGATTTGAGAAACTTTCAATACAATGTACGGATAACTGTCTTTCCAGCGACTAATGTTGAGACTTACATTTTGGATTATGACTGTGGCAAGCAGAAAATGGAAAAACCACCTTACTCTCCAAACTGGCTAGATATGAGGTACCTCAAAGCTGGAAACTTTGGTGTGGTATTGTGGTTCCAGCAGTAGGTCTTATTTTACTTAAAGTTTTTTTAACCTAATTTATTTTACTTTCAGTTGACAAAGATTGGCAGGTCAGGTGTGCTCTTGGCAGTGCTACTCCTCACTCCTCAACTAAGGATGTGACCATTCCTGAACAACTAGCTCTTGAACAGAGTTTGTTTGACGGATCAAGATATGTGAGTATTTGCTAATGTTTGTCAGGCAAAATCATCCAGTCTATCACAAACAGTTTAATTTGCTGGACAAAATAAGCTGATTTAATGTCAAGAAATTTCGAAGGTCCTCAACTTACATTTTCTGCAGAGATGTCAATAGCAAGAATTCAAGTTTCATAAGCCTTCCCAGGTCTGTATGTTTAACTTTATGGACTATGAATAACCCTAATATTCACTCAGTTATGTGCACATGTAAGACAACTCTGAAGAAAATATATGGTCACAGTCTTGCCAAATAGTAACAATTTATCAGAATTACATGGCTGGACAGTTCAGATTAGACAAATTAGATTTATTGAATAGGATGGTCTTAGCAGTTGTAAAATGCATGACACTAACAACTGAAAGATTTTGGTATTGGTCTTGAGATTTCATACATATTAACTTGGTGAGAGGCAGGTTCCTAAATCACTGCAAATATAAGAGGAAAGAAGTAGAAACAAATTCCTAGATTTATCAAGTATCACACATTACTACTTCCATAAAATAACAATTTCATTCAGTAAAATACATTTTTGTAACTCATAAAAGGTGTGGTCTATGGAGCAACAGAGAACTGAGAAGCCTAGAACAATTTTACCAAAGTCATAAAGATAGATAGGAAGGCATCTTAAACATTTGCCCAATTGTATGTACTTTCTCAATCTTTTCCTCCAGGCAACAGCTTTGTTCTAGTCATTGTACAGAGAACATATCCTAAACTGATGTGCTCTGACACTGAGCCTTACTTGCATACATTGTATGATACACACTCATGGTATCTAACTTTTTTACATTGCTGCAAAAACACCTTTTTGACACTCAGGGATAGCCATCCTTTTGTGGTTGAGGCTGAAAAGTGCAAACCTCTCACAGACCCAGCTGGATGTTTCTTGTCACATTCTTGCATTCAAATAGACTCAACTCTCACAGCTCTTCCTGTATTGTGATTCCCTATTCTTTCACAGCTTCAGATTAAAAGTATACTTTAAACAAATGACAGATTTAAGTTCTGAAAATAGGATGGAAATTTTG
>CM021698.1:48052389-48063260 GCA_011074415.1 Stictonetta naevosa
TGGAATTGAACATACAGAGTGTTTTGTTTTGTTTTTTTAAAAAAGTCATTTTTTGACTTCTGTCATGCCACTTAACTATGCCATTTGTGAAATGCAAGCTAATCTATTAATTAAATTTTAAAAGTTATTCCAGACTGTTGGATGAAAAGTATGCATGAAACACAGAAATAATACTCTCTCACAAGTGGTAAGTGGACCCTCTGCCCTCTGTAGCAAGAAGTCAATAATAGGAATAAAATTTCTTTTAAACTTAAGCGTAAATAGGCTGCAAAATATATCAGCATACATTCAACAAGTTTCAAATTATAATTTTTCAAAAAATTAGACAAGACTCCTAAATGTCATTACAATTCTCATAATTCTGATAATAAAGTGCTCTGTTCTTACAGAGGGGCACAAAGGAATAAAACAGTGAGTCTCCAGTACATCTTATACTCAGAAAAGCACTTTCCCTTCATCCCACCTATTTAAACAAAGTAAAGGATCATGCAAAATATTTGGAATAGTCTTGTCCAAATGTGGAATGGTAAGAAGCCAAAAAAATATATTTAGCTCCCTACAGGACAACAATACTGTGCTACTCTCTCTAACCATATACAAGTAATCTGTACTGTCACACACCTGCAGCAAGACAAAAGAAAGCCTTTGTAGTGATTAGTGTTCAAGATTCAGCAGAGGCAGACTGTCCTTTTCAGGAAAGCATGAAGAAGGAAAATAAATACATCAACTCTCCTCCTGACTGTCAAATTATGAAAATCAGTCCTGGAATGCTCCCGTACAACCTTGCTATGAAACAAGGGCAAATTTAATCCTTCATATTCAGTAGCTTGGCTGTAGTCCAGGAAGGTCCTCAGCATGAAGGCTGAAGTGAAGCCAAGCCATGTATATCTAGGAGAGCACAAATATTAGATTGAAGGTTCTGTTAATACTGAAATGACTAATGCCAGCATTAGACAAAATTTATCTGCTATTTTACCAGGGGATTAGAGTGTAAAGCATTGCATCTAGCTCAGGAAAAATAATAATAATAACAATAATAACATCCTGAAGACATATCTAAATATAGCTACAGCTAGGAAAGGTACACACTCCTGTAGCATGTTTATCAGGGACACTGAATGCATGCTGCACGTGAACTATTATCAGAAACAATAATGACTATATCAGCAGCAAAATAGTAGTGGATCCATTTCTCTAGCACTCCAGTTTTGCTTTTACTTCTAGCAAGAATCCACATGCTAATTTTGGGGTGTGCACAGCATCTCCATGCACAACATTTGGAGGTGAATTTGTGTAATTCACATATATAGCTGTGTGGAGACATGCTTTCCAACACAGGCAGCTGAGTCAGAATTTGCAGCAGGTTTATGGGAGCTTCAGAGATACCAACTGAGTTGGGGTGCGGATAAAACTGTGGGCATAGAACAGGATTCCTGAACAGAATGAGGAAGTCTCTTTTACAGCTATCAACATCAGAATAAGCCTAGATCCTGCTATTAACTTCAATTAAATCAATCAAACTATTCACGTACAATCATTTTCTAAAACTTCTTTCGGTAAGTCACCCCCCTGACTGGGATATGTGCTGGAGAGTCACTCAGATTTTGACAGCCAATGGTAACAGAGCAAAAGAAGAATAGCAACAGGACACATTGTGATAGATCTAAGGGTAACGAAAAAATAAAATAAAATAAAATAAATTATAAAATAAAATAAAATATAAAATAAAATAAATTATAAAATGAAGAACTCTTAATCCTGAGGAAAGCAATTTTAAAATCAAATGTGTGGCAGACAATTACAGAATGCAAAGCCACTTAAAATGATTTTGCATGGCTGTATTTTCTTTACAGAAAGGAAAAAATACACATTCTTTCTTACCCAGAATTCTGAACTGAGCTCACTTCTGAGGTTTGCAAAGAACTTGCTGCCACAGGCAATTCATTCTTAAGTATCCCTAGAAGTTAACATCCCCATACAATATGTTAACCAATGATACCACTGAACATCAAATGCATCAGTTAACTTCTAGTTTATGAATTCATACATGAGATCTTTGTAAAGGATAAAAGTGCCTGATATTTGGAGAATTTTTCTCCTTAATAAGCATCTGAATGGACCTAAAATATTGATGAGTACTATCATATTAATTGTTGCTCTTACGCTAAGTACTCATATTTGCAAATAGCATAACAAATAGCATATTACATAATAGACTAAAACAAATTATAACCTACTATCATAGTAGTCATAAACTTGTAGTCATAAACTACTACTACATAAAAAAAAAAAAAAAAAGACTTCTAACATTTTCAACAAAAACTTTTTCTTTCTTCCTTCAGCCAACAAGAACACCAACTTTTGTCTTTTGGGAAACAATTAAAAGATACCAGCAGGTACTATGATTTCCAAACTATAACTGCAGGTTTTTTGCTAAAAAGTAGTCATTTCTTACACGACTGAAACACAAATGTTTCTGGGACTAGACCAGAGCAAGTCTGAAATATGATCATGTACAACAAATTAATTCCTGATTAGGAAATTTCATCAAGACTAGGTTTAAACATTCAGTCTCGTGACTGGTAGCAAAAAGCAGCTGTCCAGGTGGTCCAAGAACTTAATTCCATGGAGCTGAAAAAACTGGTAGAGTTACTCAAGGACTTTTGCAGATATATGTACATAAGAAAAACACAGAGGAAAAAAAGGATTAAGGTGTGAGTGAGATTTAACTGACTGCGCTATAATTGGCTAAATTTAACACTGTACTTTTTAAATCATTGTATTGTAATCCCATCATTATAATTTTGCGAGCAAGCACCTGGGGGCAAAGATTAAAAAGTTAAGGGTTTGGTTTATGATGATGTGGTTGAATTGGTGTGTTATAATTGGTGCATTATTTCTTCTGAAAGCAGTGAGCTGTTAAACACAGTAGCCAGTGGTATGTAGGAGTAATTCTTGTTCCCTGCTGTCAGAGATCACAGTCTTAAGCTTATTCCTTAATGTGAAATTGACAGATTTAGTGTTTATCAGGGACTTTTGTTTCTGGTTGTTTTATATACAGAGGTACAACTTGCTTTCCTGGAACACAAATCATTATATTGTATGGAAACTATAGGGAACTGTATATACATTTAAGAACCTCTTCACATTGTTGCCCTGTTAGTTTTGTTTGTTTTTTGTTTGTTTGTTTGTTTGTTTTTTAATCTTTAGTCTCCTTTTAAGTTAGTTTTTATAACTTGGGGGGGGGGGCAGGTTGCTAACAATGTCAGTCAGGATCTGGGAAATAAACACTGTCAATAATACGGTGATATAACACTTATAAGGGAACTTCTTCATAGCACAGATCCATAAGGCTAGCAGAAAGTTGTATTCATCTATGTCTGGCACGATGGCATTTCACTGTAACTATGAAGGAGCACATGGTATATCAATATCTAGGAGTGGTGTATTTAAACCATTGTGGCTATTGCTGAACTGGTCTTTCTAAGAAATATATTGACTGTAGACTAAATAGATAGGCATTACCATGTGATCATCTACAGGGTCTTTCCATTTAGTGCCCTAAACATGGGTAAGTAAGCATAACAATAACATGAAAGGAAAGTAAAAAAGTGAGGTACTTAATTTATAAATGCCAGGTCGGTGCAATTTTGGAGCCAAGCAGAACAAACTAGTGACAAAAGAGATGAAAGAATAAAAGAGTAATTTCTATCCTGGATTTTAACTGTCAGAATCCAAAGTAAATACTAATAATACTAATATGAATATGAACATTACTACTACTGCTACTAATAATAATGTACAGGAAAGTTTGCACAGAATATTAGTACAAGGCAATGCAGTCACCAGGCTAGAGTCATTTAAATATTTCAGAGAATTCAGCAGGGTTAAACTCTAAGTGAACATGCAGTGAAACATTCAGATGATCTGGAGATGTTAAATACACTTCCATGGCACAATGTGAAAACAGACCTGCAAATGTATTTTGCAGATGAAAGAAGCCAGAAAAAAAGATAGAGTTCTGAATCAAAAACAAACAAACAAACAAACAAACAAACCAATTCTAATAATTTAAGATAATGATTTGGATAACAACACAAAGTAAGAAGGAGTGCACATATCCAAAGGCAGAGAAGATCTGTTCTCTTTGATCCATAGGACGAGGGCAATTAAAAGACTAATTTTTTATTTAAAAAAGCCAGCTCTGGTAAACGACACTAAAGCTGTCCTATGCAAGATCATTGTAATTGACATACTTTTTAGAAAACATAGGCTTTTTTTTTTTTTTTAATTTAAGATATATTTTCAAGAAATATATATTCTCCTAACAATGTTCTGCAGAGATTCAGTATGCACAAAATGGAAAACTTCAAAAACAGGAGAGAAACAGGTTTAAAATATACTCCAAATGTACCTCCCATCAAAACTGATACTGGGCCATTTCTTGGTCAGAATCCCATGCAATTTGTAGAAATATTTAAAAACACAGAAGCCAGTATAAAATATGCCTGATTTAATCCTATAATAGATGTGTCTCAATAACAAGACAAAGCTAAACCACAAAGGACATAATTTCCCTGAAGAGTTTTTAAAATAATCCAATTATTCCTGAAGATTGTTCCCAACCTTCATGTTATGATGCCTTCCAGACTTGTGCAGTCAACATATGGCTTTAGTACATCTTTACTTTCTATCCTGAATATTAATAAAAACATTAATTTATCTTGGTCCCATGACTTGAGGAACCTCTATAATAACTGCTATATATTTTTTTCCCTGTGAATTGATTTTTTTTTTCCTCCCCAGATAAGAATTGGTCTTTGTCAGTGTAACTTGCTATGATCTTCACTAACAGAATAATTATTGTACAATTTTCATATTAGTCTTCCCAATTATAACTTTCCTGAGGTCACATAAGTGCTAAGAAAATTTTATATTAAATATTATTTTGGAGAACATATTTTTCAATATATCTGTGTCTATACTTAGTTTTTTTTTTTGAAAAGCAAAATCGGCTATTAGATTTTTACCTCAAAGTGGAAGACCGAGACACCAAATTCAGCCTTCAGATTTACATTTGCCTATTGTTCATTTATGACCTCCGGGGACTGTTTAAAGTAATGTAACAATAGCACTGTTAGACATCTACAAGCCCACGTGAAGTTTTGACTCTGCCTGGGATGTCATACATCCAGAAATGCTGGACAGATGGCTAAAGCCTGGGAAGAATAAAAGGACAAAAGCCTGTTTTACGTACCATAAATGGTTGGCAAACACAGAACTCGTGTTAGCCCCATCTCAAAAAAAAAAATCTGTGAAGTTCTGTGGATCCAAATCTGATCCAAACAGACAACAAATATCATGTACAATGGCAAGTTTGTACTTGCACATCCAAATGCCACCATCTACCTCTCAAAAGGAGTTTGAAAATTGCCTTGCAGTACGTCTCAAGAGCCAGATGGTAATGCCAGTAAGGAGTGTGAATGATAACATATAGACATATGCACTTCTGTAGTCTCCTGCCCCTTGAGATATTTCTCAAAAGTAGGATAAGAAAAGCTATGAAGGCTGTTAGGATAAATTTGCATGCCACACACCCGCATTTTCCTCCATCTCATACTGCAGAGCTTCAGTTTTTTTCAGCTGTCAGCTAGGAATCTCTTGCATGCACTAAAACTTTAAAGAAGATTAAATGCTATGTTAAAATTACTTTTCTGGCAGCCAGCTCTGGATGCGAGGATGCTTCTATTATCTGAAGTGGGTTCAAATGTTTACCTTTAAGTCATTTCTGTAAAGAATTTCAAGCTGAACACATTTAAATGGGCAGATGTCTGATAAAATACAGTATTCAGCTAAATTATTGCACTTTTAATTTTAAATGTTGTCTTAGCATGCTACTAAATATTCAGTTTAACACCTGTAAAGTGGCTTCATACTTAAAATTAAATTAAATTAAAAAATCTGCTTTATCCTTCCTTCAGAACTGCAAAATATGTATTGAACCATTATCCCCAGTGTTTCCTGCTTCTGTTTACTAATGAAACCTCTTGACAGTCTTGATTAGAAAGTGTCACTTAGAACTCTTTGATCTGGTAATATAGCAATGACACATTTGACACATTATAAAATACCAGAATATAAATTTAAACTATGCTATTTTTTCTATGAAAAAAAAAAAAAATGCAGACTTCAGCATGTCAACTAAAGCTGACTTCCCCTAATAAAATGCAGCAATTTAAAATCATTTTAGTTTTAAAAAGGTTAGGTTTTTTTGGTTGTTTTTTTTTTTTTAAAAAAAAAAAAGGGGGGGGGAGGTCCTGTAAATTGTCATTGTGTTATATTTGTCCTTCATATCATGTCTTCAATCTGATCTTTGTTAAGTTTAACTTTTTCTGATTTTTTTTACTGTATTATGCTTTTATTTGTATTTTTATTTATTTATTCTATACTTTGTTTTGCTATAATGATTTTCTTTATTCATGGGTGTCATTTGTATTATTATTACCAGTTGCACATCTAAGGCTGAGTCTAAGCAGTTTTTGTCTTCATTTTAGTTATATGAGTCTTTTTTTTTTTTATGCGTAATTATACCACTGTGTGGTAGTATCAGTGAAAAAATATCTTATAAAGAGAAAGCTTAGACCTTGTCAACATTCAGAGAGACTTGCTTGTGTAAATACACTGAAAGATATCCTTGTGAATTCTCCCAAACGTGAAGCACTAAAGGAAATCCTATTTTCTTCTCTGTAGAGGTGGCAATGCAAATAAATCCTAATGTAAAACAATGACATGGGTGGAGATACTTCCTCTCTCCACAGGAACAAGTTTTTCACCTTTTTCTTTAACTTTAAGATTTCACATGTTAAGGGAAACTTCTTTTCTTCAAATCTACCTGTCCAATGAGATGAATAAATTACTCTTCTTTACACAAGTATTTCTTTAAAGATCCCCTAAAATTCAACAGTGACTTACATAAATATTTTTATTATGAGTATTTTCTAGGT
Source organism: Stictonetta naevosa (assembly GCA_011074415.1). Classification (NCBI taxonomy): domain Eukaryota; kingdom Metazoa; phylum Chordata; class Aves; order Anseriformes; family Anatidae; genus Stictonetta; species Stictonetta naevosa. The sequence continues at coordinate 48,059,394 of CM021698.1, forward strand.
CATTTTTAAATTTAATTATGATAACACTTCTCTCCCGCACAGAGACCTTGCAAGAATAAGCACATTACAGATGGTACGATAAAAATGTTATTGTATAGGGAATGCACATACTGGTCCAAGCTTCCTAGTAAAATAATAAGTCAAAAATAATTTCTAAAAAAGAATAACAGAGAGCTTCAGACATTCATAGGAACTGTAAGCATATGCATAACACCTTAAACATTCTTTTAATTAAATTTTCAAGGCTTTTAAGTTCATCTAGAAAAGCATGTGTATACATCTGTAGCAATTTCTAGGTAATGTTTGATTACAAAGGTTAGTTACCAGCAGTGCACATACTCTAAACAGTCATTTAGAGATGAAGTAGTTGTTTACTCAATAAACCAAACCATATGTCATGTTTTCTGTTTCCACAAAATTGAGTCTATGAAAGAAAACAATAAGATTGTCCCTAGACAGGCTTCAACACTTCAGTTTCCCTTTGCAACTTACTTAGTAGTCAAGATAAACTTTTTGAAGGAGAGTAATGGTCAGCAATGTTAGTCACCCCATTAAACTAATAATTAAATCCATCAGCATTAGGCTGTACATGATGCATTTCAGAACATGAAGTATAATCCCTGACTTGCTCACTCCTCAAGTGGCTTTCTTCCACCTTCAAATGTTGCTCAAAGTCCTGAGTCAGCACAAAAACACATGCAGTCTCGTGGTGAACTGGATGGAGATAAGTAGTTGAGAAAGGGAAAATCCCCTTTTCTGCACTCTTTTTTTGCCACTAGATGAATCTTCAAGTGCATGAGTCCACAGTCCAAACTACTGAACCTTTGGAGCCACACAGAAGAAAGGACAAAGCTGTGAGCATGAGCAAAAGAGGCTGGGAGATGTGACACACCTATGAGAGAGAACACAACTCCAATTATGGCTTTGGAGTACAGTCTCATGCTATAAAGACCCTTAAAATCAAAAAAAAAAAAAAAAAAAAAAAAAAAAGAAAGAAAAATGTTGTAATATGTTATGTTATATACAAGCCAGACCACCAGTAAGTTCCTTAAGATTTCTTTAAAAATAAATAAATAAATAAATAAAAATTATAACCTTTTTCAGATTACTGCAAATTGAATAAGTTTTAAAAAAAATAATATTAACATTTTAATTCAAACAGTCCCAAAAGACCAACACTGTATTTACAATGGTGCAGACATTCAGCTACTTGTTCTATGCCATACACAAAAGAAACTGGAAATAAAATTAATACCGAAGTCAGACAGTAATCTCCGATTTTTGCAGGAAAATCTGTGTTCTATTTTCCTGCATGAAACTGTAGATTTCCTAGAACTGTTTTTATCTGATTTTCTTGACATGGAAAAATAAATAAATAAATAAAGTTTTTGTTTGGTGTGACCCTAAGTGATTTATTTCAAGTCAGTTAAATAATGAATTTAAAATTTAATTGCTGACTGAAGAATTGTAATTTAAAGTCCATCCTCTCCTACTGACAAGGCTCCTATGAAGGTCTTACCATTGGTTTAGGGGCTGGCTGTCAGAGTAGAGTCGCCTTGCTCCTGTCCCCAGGACAGCAATTTGTTACCAGGGACACCCAGAGCCTTATCCTCCTCCGTCCACCAGTATCACAGAAGCGGTGGATTTCACTGAAATTACTCTAGAGATAGCAGCTATTTAGCACTTTTAAAAGATTGCAGTAAACAGCCCAGGTTTCAATGCTGGGGGTAAAAGCTAGGTTTATAGAGCCAAAGCACCAGCTCCATGCACAAGTAGCTAGCCCAGGATCTGCAAGCACAATTACTGAGCTGGGAAGGCAGTTTCATACTCAAGAGAGGAAAAATAAGTAAATAATTTCTAAACAAAATGTAAATGGGGAAACTTGATGATTCATTTTTAAGATCTAAGGAAAAAAAATTTACTGCCTGTGAACTTTCTGGATTTCAAACTGTGGTTACATATATGCATATTATAACAATATACATTTTGACTGTTCACAGGAATAAATTTATTTTGCGTTTCAATCTCCACGCAGTTGGATTGAGACTCAATCTCCACATAGTTTTGTGAGATCTTATGGATGACCATGCCTCAGGCAGAACACAATTATCATTTCTTGCCTGGGCAAGAACAATCACCCAGGTAAAAGCCTGGTATGCCTAGAAAGTGGCAGAATAAGAAAGCGAGAGTGTTCCTCACATTGCCCTCTATTTGTGAGTGAAGAGAGATCATCCACGGGGTCTTATCGATTGGACCCTGCCACAGGGACTCCAGGGTCCTCAGCAGTGTTTATGATATTTTACGCCACATTAACTGTTGAGATGATATGCTATGACAGATCTTTAAAAAAGTGTACCCCTGAGCTCTAAATTGTTCCAATTATGCCTTTAGCATAACAGTTGCCTACCAAGGGGCATGGCTCAGTGCCTTAGGAAAAGAAGCAGAGGAGGGGAACAAATAATCTTCACATATGCTGACCTCCCTCTACCCTCACCCAGCAGAAGCCTGTCATTGCTTTCCTTCACTGTAGCTTTTCATAATCCTTAACATATGGCCTTTGTTTTGATAGGCATGAAATTACATCAAGGTCATTTTTAATAACTGTCAATAGCCCCAGAACAGCGGTCAGCTTTATTGGCACCTTAGTTGAAGGGCTCAGAGAGCTGTAAGTAGTGCACAGACCCTGCTTGAGAAAGCTGATCCACTGGGAAATGGATTATTATTGATATTAGTAAATTAGTATTGATAGAAGTTTGATGAGTATTGTGCATCTGTATCCCTCCACAATACACTAATGTCAACCAAAGCCCACAGCTGCCTCCATTTCAGACAGGCAATTTATTTGCATTCTCTAGTTCTCTTTGTTGGCAGGTGGGAAAAAGGGGAATAGCTGGAAGAAGGGGGAAGAGATCAGGATACGAGACAAGTTATGCTTGCAGACACATATAAAGTAGTTTCTGGAAAACAGAAGCTTTGTGGAAGTATCAGCTATCTCTTTTAATGGGAGAGCAAAATTCCCTTTCCTGCATATTCATTTATTTATCACACAATCATTCATCCTCCCCTTGCCCTGTTTCTGCCATTTCCTACTTTTCCAGATCTCTCTTAATTTATTTATTTATTTATTTATGGCAGCCTGCTTGGCTTCTATGCTGTCCAAAACACAGAGGTGAACACAAGATGTTGTATCTTATACATAACATGTTTAACATTTGGGAGATTTTTTCAACGTTTAATTCTGCCTATAGGCTACTGTGCCTGTCTTCGTCATGTAAAGCCAGCACACAAATAATGTGAAGTACTGTGTATTTTGGTTCAGCTCCTTATGCTTCTGTGTAGGAAAGACAGTAGAGTAATGGTCACCACTGGTTTCTATCATTTTTTTTTTCAGTGACCTTATGACAGTGATTGCTATGACCTAACACATTGATTTTAATAATCAAATATTTAGAGGCCCTGACAAAGAGAGCAAGTATGCCTCTAAAAGTCAGCAATATAGAAAATGAGTTAGAAACACTGACAGAGTTAGAATGTCAGAGGGGTAAAAACTAAACGTAAAGGCAGCCCTATTAAACTTGAATTATCTGAAATGCATTTGATCTCTATATGAGGGAAAGGAGTTCCAATATTCTGCAAGTAAAATGCCAAGACACAAAGCATTTGAAATCAAGTATAAGCTGTATATCAATTTTTCACTGACTTCATTTCCCTTAATTTATTCTATTTCATATTTTTTATATTAGTATGTTTCTAGTGCTGTTATCTAGGGGTATATCAGAAGGTATCAGAAGTAAATAGGGAAGGGAAGGGAAGGGAAGGGAAGGGAAAGGGAAAGGGAAAGGGAAAGGGAAAGGGAAAGGGAAAGGG
>CM021698.1:48063270-48088270 GCA_011074415.1 Stictonetta naevosa
GAAAGGGAAAGGGAAAGGGAAAGGGAAAGGGAAAGGGAAAGGGAAAGAAATCAGTCCATTTCTCACTCTCACCTGTATTAACCAGTAATTGTCCAAAATTGTTTATAGTAGTTGAGGATCCTGGCTGTCCACTCCACGTTTGACATCTTCAGTGTAATGCATTCATTTACTTCCATAGCAATGTTTCATTCCCTTTCCCACTAGTAACACAGGGCTAGCTAAAATAATTTGAATGTTCTGCTCCCTCTTGCCAGATGGGAATATGAGCTCTTATCATACCACATAAAGCAATTTTCACAACAAAACCACTGCTTTTCTTTTCCTAAATGGAAGCAGATTGATATCTACCACACCATTAAACAGTAAAATGATGCCAACATTAACATTTCTTTTTTCTGCTGATTAAGGTTTCCCTTCACACCAGACACTGAAGGATTATGAATCATATGAATACCATAAAATCAAAAGTGCTACTGAACAGTCTAGTCCTGAGAGAAACCTACAAGCAAACTCTGCAGTGGAATAAAATGGAAGACAAATACATTCCTGAGAGAATGATCCAGTCTGTTTTCTGTATACCCATAGTTGCTGCTGCTGCCAGAAAGAAAGCAGGAAGAAGAATTAAGGAAATTCAGAAACTACACAGAGCCTTAAGTTACAATAAGTATGATCATTTTTGATTACCAAACAGAACAAATAATTGCATTACAGAAAATAACAGCAAAGCAATTGAAATTGGAATTTTACAAAATTTCTTGCACCAATTCCTTTAAGAAATCCCTCACTGCCAACCCTGCTGAGAATTTTACTTGCAACCATCTTCACTGAGCAAAAACCTGCCTTCTCACTGATTGGCAAATATTCCCAAAAGTATTGATGCACTTAGAAACCAGTAGTGGTCAGAGCTCTTTAACCTCATCATGACTTTAATACAATATCATTACACCTTGAAGGCCAATACCAGCAAAGCAGAGGAAAGAAGAGACAAATAAAAACTGTATTTTCATAACCACTCAAGTTTTACTAGATTTCCTACTAAACTAAACTAAGATATTTCTGCATGACATTTAGCTCAGTAAATGCAACAGATATGCAATATATATTAAAAATTTATACAACATCTTTAGCATTCATAATGCCTGATGGAAAAAAATAAAGAGAACAGAAAGAAACTCTCCTCAGTTAATGGACAAGGGGCAACAGGCTTAGACTTAAAAACAAGAAATTCCACTTAAACAGATGGAAAAAAAAAATATTATGAGAATAGTCAAACATGAGAACAGCTCACCCAGAGCAGTTATGGATCTCCTGGAATATCTCCTTCCTGGGGGATATTCAAAACCCAACTGGGTGCAACCTGCTGTAGTCAGCTCTACTTTGAGCAGGGGATTGGACTAGACTTTCTCCAGAGCTTCCTTCCCACATCACCTCTTCTGTGATTCTGTGAGCCCAAACAATTACTTATCTCCACATCAAGTGGTATTTCTATCCTGCCCTCACTCTAATAGCTTTTTTGTTCCACTTCTTTAGATAGTACTAAACAATCTCTCTTGCTGCTGTTCCCAAGAAAAACTTCCAAGTTTCACACCGTAAGAGCAATTCAAAGATCCAAAATTGTTCAAAAACAATTCACTGATGGTCAGGTTAACAAGACACCATTAAGAAGAAATACTAATTTTAGTAGCACAGGGTTGCCCCACTGAAATGCTTACATGCATTTTGGTGTATACAGGAAAAAAACATAAACCACTGTGGAAGTAAGCTAAACCAAGATTTCAGCAAAACATTCTCCATAGGAAGAAAGCGATTCTTTATCAGAAAAGAATTTTTATGGTAGGACAATCTCTTTTGACTTGATGTGGAATTTGAGGCCCAGTTTCTTGCGGATGTAAAAAATCACAGTTACAGCTCTCCAGACCAAACACCCTCACTACATCTTTCCCTGACTAGGAACACTCTGCTACACTACTGTTTCCAAAACCTCAGAACACTTGCACAGACTCTCTCCCCTTGAAAATGGTACATTCACTGCCAGAGCATTCCTACTTGGAGGTTCTGTGCTCTTTCTCTTCATTGACTACAATTCTAAACACAGAAAAGCCAAATTCTATATGAGCAATCCAAACGCATCCAAAGCCAACACAAGCATTGGATGGGACCAAACAGAAAGTCAATGTTTCCCAGATACTGTCATTAAATCAGACAGATTTGATGCCTTATTTTGGAACAATGGATTCAACAATGCTGCAGGATTCGTGTGTCCATATATGAGTAAGAATGAGGTAGAGAAGGACAGTGTTGTGGTTTAACCCGGCCAGCAGCTAAACACCACACAGCTGTTCACTCACCCTCCCCCCTCCCTCTCTGGGATGGGGGGAGAGAAATGGGAAAGTGAAGCCTGTGAGTTGAGATAAAGACAGTTTATTAAGATAGAATAATAATAATAATAATAATAATAGTACTACTAATAATAATGTGTACGAAACTAGTGATGCACAGTGCAAATGCTCACCACCCACTGACCAATGCGCAGCCTATCCCCGAGCAGCCGGCCCCCCCCCCCCGGCTAGCCCCCCCGATGTACTGTTTAGCATGCCGTCAGATGGTATGAAATACTCCTTTGGCCAGTTTGGGTCAGCTGTCCTGGGTCTGTTCCCTCCCAGCTCTTGCTGCACCCCCAGCCTGCCTGCTGGCAGGACAGAGCAAGAAGCTGAAAAGTCCTTGGCTTGGTGTAAGCACTGCTCTGCAGCAATTAAAACATCAGCATGTTATCAGCACTCTTCTCATTCTAATCCAAAACATAGCACCCTACCAGCTACTAGGAGGAAAATTAACTCTGTCCTAACTGAAACTAGGACAGACAGCTAATTGTTTTATTTTGCTTTTAAACAGAAAATATTAAGATTTTATTTCAAACTTGTTCTGAGTCAGTTATCTCTGTTTAAGTTCTTAAGTGCTAAAAAGGACAAGCGAAGCTTAGGTTTGGTTGTTGTTGTTCCCCACCCCCACCCCCACGCCTCCCTCCCACCCCACCCTTTTGCTATTAGTTCAGCTGAAATCATAAATTTGTTTAAGGAAAAGTGTCTCTGAGAATATCTCCTTATGTAGATTTGACAGTTCAGTACATTTTGTACTATATCAGAGATTACAAATTCACTTTCAGAAAATAATGAAGCAATTTACAAACACTCATTGGATGTGAATTAGGTTGGGAATCAGCTACAGTAGATTTTGGTGCAGTGTGTTAAGAAGACAAGAGACTGTTTCATTTTTCCTGGAACACAAACACTTATTTACATGCAGTATACAATTGTCTTTCTTAATTGTAGGCTATTTGGTGACAAAGATGACTACACTTTCTACTTTTCCTTCTTCTGTATTTCTGTCTTGCCTTTGTAAGCTCTTAATGTCCCTCATAAATTAGTTTCATATGTCTGAAAACTATATTCATGCTGTTAAGGAGGATGACCTCCCAGACGGCAGGAAACAAACACTGCTAGCATACTGTCTGGCTACAGAAGTTAAACATTTTAGGCAGCCTTTCATTTTGATAATTGTTTTTATATTACTTCAGTTTCAGCTTGTAAGAGCATTTTTGGACCTGTTATGAATATTTTAACTGCCATATGCAGTGAGAGGTACATTGTTAGCCTAAATAAACTAATTCATATATGAAAACAGGACTGGAAAAAAGGTGGCTTACTTTCCAGGCAAGCAACCTCACCAGCAGGCTTCACAATCCTCCTTACTCAGGTACTCTTATTATCCATTGCCTAAGATTATGGGGACGTATATATTGAAAGAAAAGTTTTAGATTAGAATGTTGAGAAGTCATCACCTCAGAGCATATTTACAGTATGATGAGTAAAACCAAATGAAGTGTTGGCATGGGAAGGTGAAGTCTGCTCCTAGGAAAGGAAGTTCTTTGGTCCAAGGCCTTGTTTTTAGTCAGGAAATAGGAAGAGAAAAACAGTGTTTTCTGACTCACTGAATGTGAATGCTTTAACTTCTACGCTAAAAAAGATAATGACAGTTAGCTCTAAATCAGTTATACCATGAGCAGCATCTAGTTTCCTTATTAAATTTAACCCAAAAATTAAAGTAGAAAAAAATACAGAATTGTCAATATCAGAACTTCAAAAACAATAATTATTGTTTTTAATATTATATGACTCATTCAGTTCTGAAAGTTGTTGTTGTTTTGTTTGTTTGTTTTTGTTTGTTTGTTTGTTTTAACAACCAAACTGTTGTTGTTGTTGTATTTCTTTTCCTTTTGCATAAATAAGCTATTCTAGGGAAAACATTAAATGCCCAGTTTGAGTCTTGACACCTGCCAGCTTCATATTAAAAAATTCACCTATAGCTTATTGCTGGGCTGTGGCCATTTGATAATAAGCCAAATGACTTCTCAGCAAGCACTTTCAAAATAGTGGAAATACAGTGTGCTGGGACCATAGGCAAGATGTAGAAATATTTATGAAGCGATACCACCCAGCGAGAAAGCAGAAACGGTACTTGTGAATCACAACTGAGCAAATATCCATGGTGAAGACAAACAGGACAAAAATAGGTCAGCAGATACAGATTCAAGATCTACTTGGCATGGGTTGGACTATTGATTACTATATTTTCATTGACTCCACTTTCCAGACATAAACAATGCATTTATATGGGGCAGGAAGGGAGGGGTGGAAATGCTATAATATGTAACACTTTTGAATCTAGAAAAACTGCAAACAAAATTTGCAGACAACTATCTTTGCCTTTGAAGAATGTAGCATTTAACAGTAAACAAGAATATCACAGGAATAAAAAAACAACAACAAGAAAACACACACACACACACACACACACAAAAAAAAAAAAAAATGTGTGCAGGGAATGCTTCAATGGAATCCAAAGATAAGAGGCAAGCTGAAAATTATATGTATCCATAACCTTTACTCCAGGCATTTGCTGGTCAAGCATATGCAGAATAGTAGCACTTCTGTAATCACAAAACATGATTCTGAGACTGCCATTGCATGCCTGACAAATTTGATGGCCTTCTAAAACAGGGTTACAGCATTGGTGGGTAAGGGAAGAGCAACAGATGTCATCGACCTGGACTTGTACAAATCAGCAACCCTAGCTATACATACAGGCTGGGGGACAGGAAGATGGAGAGCCGACTGTACCCTGGGGGCATCAAGCACAGCACTGTTAGACAGCTGAGGGAAGAGATAGCCCAGCTCTGCTTTCTTTATGCTGGTGCAGCGTCACCTCAAATATTGTGTGCAATTTTGGACACCACAGTATAAAAAGGACATAAAACTATTAGAGAATGTCCAAAGTGGAGCTACAAAGATGGTGAAGGTTCTAGAGAGGAAAACGTATGAGGAGCAACTGAAATCACTTGGTTTGTTCAGCCTAGAGAAAAGAACACTGAGGGGAGACCTCAGTGTGGCCTACAGCTTCCTCATGAGTGGGATCGGAGGGGCAGGCAGTGACCTCTTCTCTCTGATGACCAGCAATAGGACGCAAGGGAACAGCATGAAGCTGCGACAGCACGGATTCAGGCTGGATATCAGGAAAATGTTCTTCACCGAGAGGGTGGTTGAGCACTGGAATTAGGTCCCCAGAGAAGTGGTCATGGCACCAATCCTGCCAGGGTTCAAGAAATGTTTGGACAATGCTCACATACATATGGTTTGATTTTTGGGTGGTCCTGTTTGGATCCAAACGTTGGACTCGATGATACTTTAAGCAAAATATTGCTTTGTTTTTACATACTATAAAAATCTAAAGAAAAGGCATGCTGGGTTTCCAGTGTATTGTTTTATAATCTGCAAAAAGATAAGAGGTTAAAGATAAGAATGGGGAGAAAAAGGATTACTATATGCCAGCCTAAATCACTGAGTTTAACCCTAGGTCTCTAATTTAGGAGAGATGTGTGATTGGAAAAGTTTTTTTTGTCAAATACCACAAGTAATCGGTGATGACTGGTGTTCTAAAAAGATGGCCCAAAGTTCCTCACCCATCCCTGAACAACACCTGCTGTTCTCTGCATTCCCAATTCCTCCCTTGAATTTATGTGTTGATGAGCATGTCTTTCTTTGGAGCTGGGGAGTGGATACCAGGTGATTTTGTCCCTGCATTTTAACACCTAGCAGATCCCTTATTTCTTATTGAGGAGCCAGATCCATATATTCTTATTTAATGCCCTGGTGAGAGCATAAAGATGGTACTGAGGGAGAGGAAGTAAGCTGCTGTATCTCTCTACCAACTTTTGTTACTATGGAAAGCTGCATTACAAGCTCTTAAGATTCCCTCTGAACTTTGATCACTCCTGAGGGGCTTTTCCAGATGTACTGAAAGATGTTTATCAAAGCCACTTATATACATATGCTACCTTCATTTTGCTACACTAGATATGATATTCTTTTTTTGGTAGATCCGTTATTTCTCTTTTGCTAAAAGTGATCTTGTTAGCCTCTTTCTGTGCTGTTATGTATGTTTGAGTAGTTGCTCCTGAGCATACCTACATATAACCTTGTATACCAGATATTCATGTTATATGTATACATTATATAAGTCTTTTGTCTGTTTACTAGAATTTTGTCCTTTAATTTTAATGTACTACTTGTTTTTCACAGCTGAGTCAGAGTTTTTTGCTTTTTCTGTCCTTTTAAGCTGAGAAGACCCCACATTGCATTGTTGTGTTTTAATTCTGCCTTTTAAGGGCATGGTTCTCTGTTTTGATGTTCTGTTCAAATTTCAGTCCTTCAGATCTCTCTGTGTTTGTATAATGTTATAACTCTCTTGTCTTTGTCATCCATTTTCACAGAGCTGCAGGCTGGTTGGGGTTGGGGGTGACCTCTGGGGGTCATCTGGTCCAGCCCCCCTGCTTGGGCAGTGCCATCTAGGATAAATTGCCCAGAACTATGTCCAGGCAGCTTTGGGGGGTCACCAGGGAGGGGAGGCTGCTGGTTCTTCATCACATGCACAGTAGTGGGTTGCTTCCTATTGTTCAGGGTGGACCACTTGGGTTCTGGTTTGTGCCTGTTGCCTCTTGTACTGGCACTGGGCACCGCTGGAGGCAGCGTGGCTCCATCTTCATTGCATCCTCCATTTGTGTGTTTGTACGCATTGATTGTATTCACCCTGAGACTCCTCTGTGCTGGGTGGTCCCATCTCTCTCAGCCTCTCCTCAGGGGAGGAGTGCTCCAGTCCCTTGATCACCTTGGTGGCCCTTGACTTTTGCACCAGGAGGTGCCAGTTCTTCATGATCTCAGTAAAATGGGCACTCAGACTCTGCAAAGTATTACTTAAAATACCATTTATTAGAGGTCACATAAAGAAGGAGAAGCTAGTATAGATAATCTTACATCCCTTCAGGTGCTGGGAACACTGGGTTGTGCAGATCCAAACAGGGCTCTGACCAGCATGCTGTTCAGATCCAACCCCTGGAAGGGATATAGGATTTCCTTAAAAGAAAACCACTCCGTGCATCCCTTCAACTGTCAGATAGAAAGGATGTACACATAAGAACTTCTTGCCGCAGGTTTAAAGACAACGAAACCTAGGTGGCATGGTAACTGGTGACAAGTGGGAGCTGCCTACACGTTTCCTAAATTACAGTGAGCTGTCAGTTTGTCCTGCAGCTTTGGCAAATGCACAGCACAGACTGAAGGCAATACTGTACATCCAGCACATATCTGAGCCTTTACAGGTGAACTGTGATTTGGGTCACTAACTTCCTTTCTCCTATGGAGAAAGGCTGAAAGAGCTGGGGCTGTTCTGAAAAGGAGAGGGGCGCTGGGAAGACCTCCTTGCAGCTTTTCAGTTCTTAAAGGGGGATTATAAAAACTTTTTGCTCAGGGAGATAATGACATGACAGGGGAAATAGTTTTAAATGAAAAGAGGATAGATTTAGATTAGAGGTAAGAAGGAAATGCTTCACTCAGAGGGTGGTGAGGCACTGGAACAGGTTGTCCAGAGAAGTTGTGGATGCTCCATCCCTGGAGGTGGTCTAAGTCCAAGTTGGATGAGGCCCTGGGCATCCTGATCTAGTGGGAGGTTTCCCTGCCCGTGGCAGATCAGTTGGAAATACATGATCTTTACGGTCTTTTCTATCCCAGGTCATTCTATGATCCTTGTGTGTCTCTTCCAACTCAGGATATTTTATGATTCTATGAAATCATTTGATACTGTCTCACATATCCTTGTCTCTAAAATGGAGAAACACAGTTGATGGGTAGACCAGTCACTGCATAAGGAATAGGATGTGTGGTTGCATTCAACCAGTGAGACTGACTGGCTCAATGTCCAAGTGGAGACCAGTGATGAATGGTATCCCAGAAGGGTCTGTATTGGGACTGGTATTATTTAACATCTTTGTCAATGACATGGACAGTAGGATTGAGTGAACCCATGTTTGTTGATAACGCTAAGATGAATGGTGCGGTTGATACATGGGAGATATGTCAAGAGATGCCATCCAGATGGACCTTGACAGGCTTGAGAGGTGCACCTATGCAAACTTCATGAAGTTCAACAAGGCCAAGTAAACAAGGTCCTGCACCTGGGTCAGTGCAACCCCAACCAGAGATACAGACTGGGTGGAGAAAGATTGAGAGCAGATCTGAGGAGAAGGACTTGGGGCTGTTGGTTGACGAGAAGCTTAATATGAGCTAGTTAGGCAATAATAATATGAGGCAACGTGCACTTGCAGCCCAGAAAGCCAACTGCATCCTGGGCTGCATCAAAAGATGTACGACCAACAAGTTGAGAGAGGTGATTCTCCCTTTCTGCTCTGCTCTCATGAGACCCCACCTAGAGCACTGCGTTCAGCTCTGGGGCCCCCAGCACAAGATGGATATGGGTGTATTAGAACGAGTTCAGAGGATGGCCACAAAGATGATCAAAGGGCTGAAGCACCTCTCCTGTGAAGACAGGCTGAGTGAATTGGAGTTGTTCAGCCTGGAGAAGAGAAGGCTCAGGGGAGACATTATACTGGTCTTCCCGTAACTAAAGGGGGCTAAAAGAAAGCTGGAGAGGGACTCTTTAAAGCTGGAGGGAGTGTAGTAATAGGAGAAGGGGTAATGGTTTTAAACTAAACGAAGGTGGATCTAGATTTTGTATAAGGAAGAAATTCTTTACTCAGAGGGTGATGAGGCAATGGAACATGTTGCCCAGAGAAGCTGTGGATGCCCCATTCCTGGAAGCGTTTAAGGTCAGGTTGGATGGGGCTTTGAGCAACCTGGTCCAGTGAAAAGTGTCCCTGCCCACGGCAGGGAGGTTGGAACAGATGATCTTTAAGGTCCTTTCCAACCCAAACCGTTCTATAATTCTTTTAGTATACTTCTGTCCTATAGAGCCATAATATAACAAGCAGTGCACTTAGTCAATGCATAAATTATCTGTTCATATATGTTTGCAGGGCAAATGGTAAACAACTACTGGTTGGAAAGAGAATGTCACTGTTTTGAGAAAGTAAAGTTTTAATTATGCAGTAGAAACAAAAGTTCTGAAAATATTTAAAGCACCATTAGAAAAAATAAATAAATAAATAAATAAATAAGTCAATAGCCATGCCAGATATTGACTATTCTACCAAGTCATGTGTCTTTGCATTTAATTTTAGTAAAGAGAATCTTACTTTCCACTGGGTTTTAACTGAAAGAATACTTAAACATCCCATACTAACACCTTGTCAGAGATGGCACACTTGGTCTGAGCCTTGTGTGCAGAGACCACACCTTACAGTGGGTGATAAGGCACATGCTGCTTTATGCTTGCACTGCATCCCGCCTTGGTGTAGTTCATGGTCCTTCTGCCTTTACCATAGTCTTTGAGTCTCCTCAGAAGTTAAAAGATAATTTATCATGATGTAGCACTCAAGACAGTTTAATCACAATATCTCTCAAGGATGCTCATACAAAACTACTGCAGTGACATAGACAACAAAGACCAAAATTCCCCAGTAAAAACAACACCACAACACCACCAACAGAAAAAGGCATGGTTCCTACTTAACAGATAGTCCACTGGTCCCTATAGTTTGTAGGAACTCTTTCCATAACCATTGCCTTGAGGGGTTTGGAAAGGACTTCAGTGGCTTGGGTAATAAGCCAAGGATAGAGACAAAGTTTAATTATGTAAAAATATCACATGCTGTGGTGGTTCTAGCTGAGATGATGCTAATGAAGAGTCCAAAATTACAGCCCAGGAATCAACAGAAAAGGTACACGGTGGGTCTGTAAGTGAAATAAAAATTTGCCTTGGCATCTTTCATGTTCTAATGTATTTATGGAAGTGACTACATGGGACCACTGTCATCTGAACAGAATAATTAGCCTGGACAGTTCAGGTTTTTACCACTGAGTATCAGAACCAAACATGGATGTTTGCATAAGGTGGGCTTTAACAATAGCATGTTTTAATGCAAGTCAAGTGATAATACTTCTATGGAAAAAAGACAGACATAAAATGCAGACATCTTTAAAAGCAACATATTTTCCCATTAATATTTTCAAAGGATTTGTATTGCATTTTGACTACAACAGCATGAAAAACATATTGCTATTGTATTTATATTATAATATCAATAGCTGTACAAAATTAATCTTACAACTGTGTAACTTCAATCATAAAAGTTAACATACTTGATATACAAACAGCCCTTATTTGCAGTGAAGAGGCATGTTGTCATGTATGATTCTCCAACCAGAAGCAACTATCAGGTAACTGTTAAAATTAAAAGCAATTAAGATTTTAAATAGGCAGTTATGGCAGGTATTGCCATAAACTGAAACAGAACAAAAAAGCTCCACTCCTATTCATTAGGCATTTGTCACAATGTATACACTGCTTGCTTTTGTTTGAATAGAAAAGCAATTACGTTTTTAATACACTTATATTCTACTCATCTCCTCATCATCCTAGGATAATGAGTCATTAGAAAAAAAAGAATATTATATACAGCAATACAGCTTATTGTTCTGTGCAAATTATTATTGCATCAGCTGAGAATAAGTACCTGACAGTTAGGAAAGCTTAGTTGTCAGCAGTTTCTCTTTGTGCTTGTACTATCCATGCAATCCTCCAGAAGGCTCTCTCTTCATCTAGACCTATTTTCTGCTATTACTGAACCTAAAGTTCATGACCCCTGCATCAGATACAGGCGTAGAGGACACAATTTGATGACATTAAAAAAATCTCTGTATAGCTGTCATGTGACTGACTCCCATGAGGCACAGATGCAACTGAAGCAAGTCCAGAATGTATAATTACCATGACTACAGCAGAGTAACTTGTTTAATGCAGCAAACAATGGGTAAAAATTAACAAAAAAAAAAAAAAGTATAAAAGATTTTCATGTAAATCAACAACATCAGTTGCTGGAGTACACAGTCAAAGCAGATAGTCTGGGGAGATCATTGGTTTTAAATGAGTGGAGTCAGAGTTCAGGCTGCTTTCTACAGATGACCTGATTATCCTCAAACCAATGCCAAGATAAAAATCATGCTTCCACACCCATAAAGCTACTATATTAGCTCTGAAAAGGGAGCTATGAAAAACCAACAGTATCCAAGGTGAAACGTTAGGCAAGGTTAAACTATCTGTATTTAAATGGTATATGCTATGTCCTTGTCCTCACCTACTGCAAGATGTCAGGAGAGTGACCCTCACAGAGACCTCACACAGGCTGGGGCAACTTCAGTAGTCATCTCCGTGAGAAGTGAATCTTTCTCCTGCAATGATGTCCAGACTGGTGCCGACTATTAGCTCTGCTGGAGCCATTACCCCACAAGCCATAAACAGCATAAACAAAAGAAGGATAATTGGTTAAGAATGTTGAGAGGCTATATTTTTACTGCCCAAACAAATGGTTCTTTAAAGTAGGACTCTGCCATTCCTTATTATATTACTGTGTTTAAAGCAAATCTAAAAATAAATGAGTGTTTCACAGGTTATAAAGATAGAAGGCCAAAATTCTACTCTGCAATAATTGTTATTTACAAAAGACACAAAAGCAACTTGCATCATAATGTCTCTCCATTAAGTTTACAATCAACATTGTAATGGAAAAAAATATTATTTCTGTACATAATTGGTTTGATTTGCCTCTCTGACAAAATTTTTACATACCTTGACATCTGAAGGAGAATTGAATAATAACTGTATTTTTCCGATACTGAAGAATCACTGTATTTGATCATCATCAAAATAGGGAATATGCACATGCATGTGGGAGAACAGTTAATTGCTTGCTATCTTACAGTGATAGGGGCATGCCATTAATTCTCTAGCATATGGCACAAAATTATAGTCTATTGCTACATTTTCATCATCTTAGAATGTTAATACTAGGTTACATTTTTTGATACAAATTGAATAAAATATGTAAGAAATAAGATTCACATATTGGTAAACAGTTTTTGTTTTTGTTTTTTCCTTTTTTATAATATTAAACTCTAAAAGTTAATAACATTTGCAGAGAAAACATTTTAATACTGTTAAAGGAAAGCAGGAACTAGTGATAAATAACTGCATGTATGCAGTACTAAAGTTACTCTCAAAAATCAAAGCTTTTGTTGGAAAGTTAAAGGCTTGGGATACTATAAGTCTTTCACAAACCATTTTATGATACCTTTGTGAATCCTAATGCACTATTACTAGAGTTTCTGGAAGAGGTTTATATCATACTGTGTTTACAGAAACACTATTTTAAAGGTTTTACAGTAAAAGATGGTATCGAGATAGCCCTTTTGATAAGAAGCAGAAATAAACTTAAGGAGAAATAAACAAAACCTAACTTCTAAATATAATCATGCTCAGCACATGCTTGCTATACAGATCTATTTGACTGCTGATTCTCTAATGATATTGATGTGCTTTTAAGAGAAATATGAAATGCATGCTTTACAAATCATGATAAGCGTACACTACAAATCTGATTGTTAAAATTTCTAATGATGATATCGATGGAGTATTGACATGCCATTGAGAAAAAAAAAAAAAAAACACAGCATGCAATGAATGGTTAAAGAAGATAGAATACATCAGATATCTTTTTGATTGCTTAATTTCTAAAAAAGAATATAAACATTTTAAAGGAAAAAAAAAAAAGCTTGCAACACTTGTTGTATTAAATATATTATACTCCAATATTCTTCAAGCAGCATACATACATTTGTGTGTTTGTTCTAAAAATATTAAGTATATAGTTGAAAAAACTATTTCAAGATATTATGGATTGCATACCACTAGACTGCTAGCATTAAATCAATCCAGTATTTTAAAAGTTTTGGCAAGCGGGTTTTTCAAAAGTTTTTTTTTTAAAAAAAAAAATAATAAAATTATTTTTTAAATTTATTTTTAAATGTATTTTTATTAAATAAACAAATAATGCAGGTAGTGCAAGCTGAAGAGCATTCAGAAAACAGTAAATGTAGAACTCTAAATGCACATTTATTTTCAAATGTTTTGCATCCTAAAATTTCTAGTGATACTCTGGGGAAGAAGAAAACATGAAGTGATACATAAATACTGAGGCAGAATGGTCAGAAGTTTTTATGGAGAACATTACTGCAAGAGAAGAATTAAGTCTGCATCTGAGAATACTACAAACCAGATATCTTATTGTATTTGTTTTAGTAACCTACAAAGCCACAAATAAAATTTCCAATTTGTTCACAACTTTTCTTTCAAGTTCCTTTCCCACTCTGTTACTCTCCCAAGGAAAATAAATAAATAAATAAATAAATAAATAAATAAATAAATAAATAAATAAATAAAAAGGCAAATAAACTGGAAAGGTTGGGGGCCGGGAAGATGAGAAAAATAACAGCATAGTTGGACAGTTCCCAGTCGGCAAACCTCACACTTCAGAGAAAACACCGCATTTAGTTTCCGATGTAAATTTCTGTTTCACCAACAGTATAAGCGATTTAATACAATACCGACTGATCCAAATCTTATCAGTCCTCAACTTCGTTCGGGTCCGTGTTTGAGGCCCTTTTGTTATCTCGGAGGATATACTGCCATCTAGTGACCGCAAGAGCGTCGTCGGTCAGATATAAATTAACACCCTGATAGAGTTAGGAATTGTTTCAGACTGCCTGTTCTGCCCAGAGATCCTGCCGGTTCTGCTGTCCAAGATGGGTGTGACAGCTCTACTATCGGTCTTCCAAAGACACTACAGAAAGGTGGGAGCACTGCTCACTGCCTGTCCCAGAAATATATGTCAAATAAACATGCAGGATTGTCCTTCTTGATCGGTACAAAATAATAACAAAATAATAACAACAATAACATTATTATCATCATCATCACTGAATAAAGAACTTGTTTTCTCTAAAAAAAAAAAAAATCTTCAAAACATTCTCCTGAAAAAGAGCATGGAGTACATGAGCATGGAGTACATTCTCCTATATGGGTAGAAGCATTGCCTCAGCCTGTTTTATTTTTATTAATGTTGTCACTTGTGATATTTGGACTTTTTCACTGCTGAAACCTGTAAAAGAACAGAATCCCAAATGCTATTATTTACTAGTCCACAATGAGAACAAGGAAGAGATGAAAACTTAAGCAGTGGCAGCAACTGCTAAGCAAATGGAGTGTTAAGTATTTACATAAAAGCAAAATGAAAAATAGGCAAAGCAGTAAGATCTGAGTGGTCAATTCTGTCATCTTCAGCTGCTTACTTGTATCTAATACACTTTCAAAAGTGGTGGGGAAAAAAAAAAAAAAGTTAATACACTAGAGAACAACCCTCAAAATGATACAGGGACATCAAAACCTAGAATTACCCACTCCTGACAGTGCAAGAGCTGCCTAATTAATGGTGCCTTCCTTTATTATTGTTATTATTATTGCCTTCCAGTTCCACAGATGCACTGGAATACATGGTACTGTGCAGCAAAGTGAATGTTGTTTACAACAAGCTTTAACCTGTTCACCACATCAGGCTACAGAAAAAGCAAAACTACAAAGAATCTTAGAGCACATCAGTAAAAAAAAAAAAAAAAAAAAAAAAAAAAAAAGTACTCAGGTTTGGGTAGACATTTAGACATTTAGTCCATGAGAAAATATTTTAACAGATGACAGTCGTAGCCTGCACAGCAGGAAGGATTGGGAAGCTGATGTATTCTGCGTTGACAGTTTTCATGTATATTGCTATGATTAACAGGACACAAGAGCAGAAAGAAGAGGAGAATATCAGGCCAGGGAAACCCTTTTGTATACTCTAGGTAGTCACTACTGCTGCTTCGCTGAGGGTAGAAAGTAGTGTAGACAAAAGCACTCCCACCAAAATGTTTCTGTAGCATACCAACTTGAATAACTGAACAGGATAAACACATAATATTATATTGTAGGTACTTAAGCAAAATGGCTGAAGTAGCTTTCACAGGTCAATAAATTATAAGAACTCGCATGTAGCCTAGTGCAGACTAGAACTTGGCATTTATTTTTCTATTTAAAGCTAATATTTGCTCTACTGGAATATGACATTCAGGTGGTCTCCACACTCATGGATTTGCAAAACAGATTTTCATAAAGCAAATTCTGAGATGTAAGTTACAAAACTGAAGAAAAAGAAGGGTAAGTATAGAGGGTGAGGTTACAAGCAAGTCAGAGATTTATTCACATAGTTAGAAACCTAATTCCAAAGTATCCTGAGCAACAGGATTCCTCATCTTGCAGAAAAATAATCCAAAGCACCATGTTTATGTATTGGGTTTCAGTATTCAACTGTTATATAAATATTCTTGAAATATAACACAGTATTAATCCATCAGATTTATCAGGGAAGAACAGCTGTGTTCTGAAATGCATGACAATTACACCTTTGCTTTTAAAGACTGTTTCCTGTACTGGTTGAAAATATTGCAGATTTTTGGACTCTAAATTAATCTGAAAAACAATTCCTACATGCCTGATTTTGGTCACCTATATTAATTATTAAAAGTGTAAATACCACAAGTTTAATAAATGTAATTTAAACACAATCAGATCGTCAGATTTGTGAATATGTTATATTAGAATTTAACTTCATCACAGAAATAATTCTTAAGGGGGGTAGGGGGGAGGGAAGCAAGCTAAACCAGACAGTTAAGAAAGAGTTGCAAAAAAAAACCTCTATGGAAAAAAAATAAAAATAAAAATCAAGTAAAATTTGGTCAGTTTTCTTCCACTGAGTATAATCACTTCGATCAGTAGAACTTTTAGTTTAAATTTTGTAATAAAGAGATTTTTAAGAACATTAACTTTTTAATGTTAGAAATAAAGTTTTATTCTTTCCTAACATTATGCCTCTTTAGCCAATTAAAAATCAGTTCTGTTCTATAAGCACTTATGACAATATGAGGTCTGTGGGAAATTTCAGCTTTCCAACTCAGAATTAAAAGAAACTGTGAAGTATTCTATTTCAATAACAAAATCACAGAAGACTGATACAGTTGTTGTACCTTCAGTCAGTGCAGTAAGAATTGTTTCTTAGCTACCAGTTAATGGAGAAACTTGCAGTTTCAGCAGATAAAGGAGGAAGAAAACCTAAGCATTTAAATCTTAGACAAAGCAGCAAGGTGAGGAAGGAGGTGCACTCAATGCAATATCACTTCCACTTGGTGTCACCTTTACAAAATTACAGATGAGTGGAAGACAACATTCTTACAAAGCTCAAGAAATAAAAATAGCTTGGGTGGGAGTCTAAAATAAAATCAAATAAAAAGATAAACTTTCAAATCTATGCAATTTCTTCTGGAAGCAAGAAAGTCACCTTCCATTACAGTGTCACATGTAAAGTTACTGCCTTCCAAGTTACTACATTCTGACAGAAATTTCCAAATACTCACTTGCCATTTAGTCATTTTTTCACCTGATGACTCCAAAATATGCACCAGGAACAATAAATGAAACCTGACAATAAAGCTGGCTTAGCATCAGAAAGCACTACCTCTTCTAGTGCTGTAAAGGGAGGATTTGTCACCTCTGTGCACTACAATGCATTATTTCCCCTTCTGACAGGGGTTGCTCTGGACAGACCAGCAGAGCAGAAACCCACAAGATGCTTGATCCTTCCTTCCAACAACTTCTGTTGAAAGCCTGCAGCTCCCAACCACTTCACCACTTTATCCACAGTCATCAGTGGGTAGCTGGTTTGGGGACATGCAGGAAACAGACAGTTAACCTGTGATGTGGATTTGCTTTGTAGGAGCAGTATGTTAAATGTATCCATAGCCAGTAAACCTCATTTAAAGTCTGAAGATTCTATTTGGACAACCATTATTGGTGCTTCCACCCAAAGCTGCACTCGCTCTCTGCTCATGCAAGACCACAATGCGTAGGTTCTGTCTCCTAAATGAGCTGGCTCCATTCTTCTCTCACACTGCTTCTAGGTTGTTCGGGACAAAGTAAAAATTCAGTGCACTTTTACCACAATTATACTTTTGTTGCTTTATTTATTCAGTTTTGCTCTGCTCGCTACAAAAGAGTAAGATTATTCAGAAAAACACAGAAAGAACAAGCAGATATTGAAGAGGGAGACAGTATAATAAAATAAGTGTTTGTTTCAAGAATTATTAAAGAGCACTGCAGGAAATCCTACCCCATCAGCAAACCTGAATCTCATAAAATCCATCATCCAGTGGAAACCCTACAAATAAACAAAGTTTAACAAAATGCTGGAAATCTTAGACATATCTTAAAGGAAGGTTAAATGAAGACTTCAAACCACCAAACAAAATCATTCTGAATAGTCAAGAATAGTAAAATCCACAGAAAAAAAAAAATATATATATATATATAGTATACAAAAATCATCTTTTTCTCTTACACAGAACCAACTGACAGGTGAGATGATCAGAAGCTGTTTTTCTAACACAATTAAGAACACTAGAATATTAAATTAATTAACTTTCCTGTGGAAGACCAAATTATTTTTCACTACAACTAGAAAATTGTTTAAAACAGCATAGTAAGGAATTTACAGATCTTTGGATACAATAGTAGGTATGTCCAGAGCTGGTAAAAACTAGAGATAATTGATAAACTAAAATGTGTCAAAATAAAATGTACATCCAAATGTAGGTTAAAAAAAAATAAAAAGAGTAAAAATAGCAGAAACCAAATTTGTCTCCTTCAAATTTATTACAGATGACAAAAGATACAAGAGTTCCCAGCAAAATAAGTGTATTGCCATGCTTGCCAATAAAACCAACCATTTCTCAAGACTGTCATTCTCAGCACAAACTGTGCAGAAATACAGACAGAAGTACATCCATAAAGATACAGCTGGAGGACAAAAGTTTGATGATACAGAAACAAATATCTTTTGCTGAGTTACTTAATAATTTTGCCAGATTGTAAAGCAGATTAGTTTTTGACATAAACAGCAAGAAAGTGAATTAAATATTTTGAACTTTGAAGACATTAACCTGAGCTGAAGCAAGCAACCAGGGGAAATTTGGCAAGTTATGTTAAGTAACCCTACAACTTCACGTCTTCCAGAAGACAGACACTTACATTCTTCTCCAGGCTTTCCAACCACATGCTCATAGTAAAGTGATTACTAGCTCACTAGCATTAAAGTAAAAAATAAAAAATAAATGCTAAAAATGTTAATGTGGGGTGTGGACTCCACATATGTACATACAAATATAAAATGCATCAGGTAGGGTTTTGTTTATTACTTATTACTGAAAGTAGAGTAATATGAACTTCTAGAAGGGGGGAGGGGGGGGTGGCTATGATGTAAGAAGGGAAGCAAAAACAAAATACCAAAGCAAGCAAACATACTCGCATTGTTAGAACAAGTAGTATTCTCCAACTCGATGCATTTGTGCAGGTAAAAAATAAGAGCATAGTTACCAGTTCACAGAAACCAGTGATATGACTTTTTCATCTAGATTCCAGCACAAGAGCGTGGGCTGTTTCTTATTCTAATGCCCTTTCTACCCTCACCTGAAAACCCTGCAGGGTCAGGATAGCAAAGACCAGCCATTATTTTTGGAAAAGGGAGGCAGGGAGCTCCCTCTTACACTGATTTGAGTATACATTGAGCCACACCAAACCTCCAGTCAAAAGAACACAAGGAAAGCAGAGATGACAATCCAGAGCCATGCAGTGCCCCATCCTGCCCTGCACCTGCTGGCTTACACTGCACTAGGTTCTCAGTTTTTAAACTCAGCAGCAGTGCATGATGCTTACTCAGCAAATGTCCTGAGTGAGGTTTAGACTGAACGAGCTGAACTTTAAATACCACTGTGGTGAGCCAGGTGCACATTTTAGGTTAACAGAGTGTTTGGCAATAAGACCAAGATCCTGCCTGCCCATGGCTGTCACAACAGAGTACTACTCAGCACATGCATCACAGCACTGTTGGAGCACACACAAGTCCCTTGCGCTCTCTCCGTTACAGCTCTGTCGAAAATATCAACTATTGGTTCAATATCCTTATTCCTTTCTTCCATAACTTCGAAACCAGGCTTGGGATTCTGCCATCTTCTAACTAAACTGACACCAGGGACTTCTGATTAATGATAAATAGTCAGATTCGGAGTACAGATATAAACGTACTTTCAAACACATCTATTGGTAATAGAGCAAAAATCTATTTTGACCTCCACAGCCTGAAGCATAATAGCTTTATCCAAATGTCAT
Organism: Stictonetta naevosa; assembly: GCA_011074415.1. NCBI lineage: Eukaryota > Metazoa > Chordata > Aves > Anseriformes > Anatidae > Stictonetta > Stictonetta naevosa. The sequence goes on from CM021698.1 coordinate 48,082,918, forward strand.
TGACTGGCCTGGGAAAATCAAGACCTCTGTCTTGCAAATCTTTGCTGTTTTGAAGTGCCTGGTTCAAGTAACCTCTATTGCTAAACTGTTCTCAGCAGTTTCTAGCATTTGAACACAACACTCAACATTAATGCAGGGAGGACTCATGAGAGATTAATATTAAGAAAAAAGAATAATCACAACCACTATTTCTTTTTTTTTCCTTATTAACTAGTATTTCTGTGATAAAGCTTAACACCCTGAACCCTGCAAAAGTAGAGTTTCAAATTCAGTTAACTCCTTATAATTCTAGACATACTGCATCCACAACACTGCCTATTCAATTCCCTAATTGAATTGTATTGTTGTTGGTGTTTTTTTTTAACTAATTATGAACCTTCATGTGCTAACTTCATGTAACCTAAATACTCCTGAAAATGATTATTAGAAATGGCTTGATTTGGCACAAATTCTGCACATGATGACTGTAAGAACTACCTGTTTAATCCTGGTGCTCTATCAACATATTGTAAAAGTTTAGACATTTCAAGTGAGTGATTTCCCTCTCTCAAGGGAGAGAGTCCCTGACATACCAAATAAACCATCTCCTTCCCCCATAAATGCTAAATAATTGCATCTCAATTCTTATGTCACTCCACATTTATGCAAAAATACTGTGGATGTTTATTTCGGTATGCTACACTTGCACGAGTGTTATAAGCTGAGACTTGAGGAAAATGAGCTTCCTGACCCTTCTAGAACATGGCAGCTGTCTAACAGGAAATGGCGTTAGTTTACACTAAAAATTATCTTCTGTAAAACCAGTTTATACAGAAACAGTTAACAGTATTCTTTAACATCTTACGTGCACTTCCAACACACAATTTTTATTTAAAGAATATTACTTTCCAGGATATCTTCTCAGTTCTTTTTTTTTTTTTTTCCTACGCAGTTAAGTGTTTACTGTTAGCATATTCGGTTATAGGAATAACAGAAGATGTTTTGCTGTCAATTCAGGTTTGCATATGTGGTGCTTTCACACTGATGGGCAGCTAAACTCCACACTACTCTATCACTCCCCCTCCTCCAAGGAAGAAGGGGGAGAAAATATGATTTTAAAAAAGTCTCAGGGTTTGAGATATGGACAGAGAAATCCCTCACCATTTACCATCACTGTCAAAACAAACAGAATAGGAAGTACCTAGGACTAACAGACTAGAACAATAAGAAACTAAAAGCAAACTAAAAATACCTTCCTCCCATACACCCTCTCCTACCTCCTCCCCAGGAGTGGCACAGGGAGCAGGGGTTGCAGTCAGTCCATAACATTGCTGTTGCTGCTCCTTCACGGTCAGTCTTTCCCTGCTCCAGCATGGGGCCCCTCCCACGGGATGAGGTTCTTCTCAAATTTATCTTATGTGAACTGCTTCAAGAACTGCTCCAGTATGGGGTCCATCCTTCAGGAACAGACTGCATGGGTCCCCCATGTGCAGCATCTCCCCCCAGATCCCCTGCTCCCATATATGGGCTCCGCTCCACGGGCTGCAGCTCCAGCCCTGGACCTGCTCCTGCAGGGGCTCTCCCTTGTTGTTGTAATTGGTTAAAACAATTATTTACAACACCATTTAGTCAACATAATAGATGTTCCCCTCCACTCCCATCTTTAGCTTTGATCCCATGCCCATACAGAGCCTCAGCACTGGTGGCATAGTCTAGTCACCAGTAGCCAAATACACAGTCATTGCATTTTTTTAATTATTTTTTTTAATGTAATTGCCTATCTCAGAAATGCCCTACACAAAACAGAAATAATTCAGAATCAAGTCCATTTTGAAGACAGAGCTTTTCCTGAAGGATGAGGAAGAACATTAAAAGAAAGAAAAAAATACCCAAATATTTAACCCAATAAACTATCCTCTAAGCATCAGTTTTGGAGAAGAAATAGGTTAAATGTAACATTATTCCTCACTTTCCTAGATCAGGTCACTGCTCTGGTGTGTCCTGCAGTCCCAAAAGCTGCTGTACACAGCTGTACAACTATAAAAAGTGGAGGCATTTACATGTGGTTGATTGGGAGCAGGGGGAAATGGGAACTCTTGAAGCAGACATTTCCAGTGTGGGACAGAGTGCCTACAACATTTGGACTCTACTGTGTAGGATGCTGCAGAAAGAATTAAATTACATTAAAAAATAAAAATAGCAATGGATGCATTAGATTTCCCACATTGGTGTTCATTACTTTCTTCCTCATTCTGTATGCTCTTTAAAATTAACTGGGGTTATGTCTTCATTTCATATTGCATACTGTAGAAGATGTTTGAGACCTATGTAAAAGCAGTAACCATCAGTAACTTATCTCCTTAAGTAACATCATATCACAGGCCACAGGTTATCACAGGAAGATTAAGACAGCCCCCCCCCCCCCCCTCCAAATTTTATTTATTTATTTTTTAAATAAGGAACCAACACTTTATGCTTTATTTCCCTGAGGAAACATCTGAAATGACTCCAAAGCTTGTGGTTAGTACCACCCCTTTCCAACAGTTAAAATGATGTAAAAAAATTATAATCTAAACAAAAATTAAACAAAATGAAAAGAATTTGGATGCCTTTCGGTATAAAAGTATAAAAATCCAAGAATAGGAGAAAAAAAAAAAAAAAAAGTTTCATTTGCTTTTTTTGTTTTTAAAGTTGGATCTCTTCTCAAAATAAGTTGGTTTTGGTAGTTTCACTGTGCATTCTGATAGACTCTCCTGAGCTATCAGACAAATCTCAAAGAACTCCACTTTTTAAGACTCATATATAATCTAAGTCTGAAACCTTGCTTAGGGTCTCCATTCCTTAAGAATTTAAGAGATCAAAATCCACATGAAAACAGATAATGACAAACTAAGGTGCATTGCAAAAGTCTCCATAATAGTTCCTATCGTATCCCATTGGTATTTCTGTCCATTTCGAAATATTACATACTGTGAAAAGCCTTTTGCAGGGTGCCAAAATACATTACTTCCAATTACAAAGTTCAAAAGCATTTGTCATTTAAAAGTAACAAAATGTAATTTACTGTTTTAAAGTGTTTGTTTTTGTGTTCATTATAACAACAATTTGGTGACTTTCTGTTGAGTATTCATAAATTCTTGCCTGCCAGATAATTATATTGTATTAATATGGTATGAATAAATGAAAGCAGTAATTATGATTTTATTATTTATTTTGCAGTTTACAGTTTGCTTTGCTTCAGCACTACAAAATTATCATGTCTGAAACAATACCACATGGTAATTTATTTTAGGACTTGTCGGAACATACACAGATCGAGACCCTACCCAGAATAATTGGATGGATAGCATAAAGCATATGTAGATTGGTTTACTACACTCTGTTAGGTTTTGACTGATCCACAAGAATTACATAAAATGGCAGAAAAGATGCCTGTTGTTTTCTTTTTTTTTTCCATCCTTGAGGTTTTAAATTAAAAAGATACTGTATACGCATTTGCCACCTCTCTATCACCATGCATATATTACATCATGTCATCAATTCTGAAGCTCCAAAGGAAATTCATGAGGATTAATGCAGAAGAAATAGTCCAAAATATGCAACTATAGAAGACATATATAGAACACTACAGCACACAACATACATGAGATGTTACAATACACACTTCCATTGCATTACCACTTCAGTCCAATCCAGGAACTGCTGAGTAGACTATATCTCAGAGAAGTAAAACTTCACTTTCTTATATCTAGAAGTTCACTCAGGCTTCTCTCTGTGTGTAGGACTACCTCTTAGCCTTTTCTATCATACCCCAGTATTCGTCTTTCAGTTGTAATTGTAGATCTCAACAGCAATGCAGAGCTTTCTTCCGGTATAAAATACTGTTGAAGTTAATGCAGCTTCCTGGAAGTAAGCTGAATTTTCCAAGGTATCTTTAAGGAGGAGATACACAAAAGAGATCTGCAGACAGAGGATCATGCAGAAATTTCTTCTCCTGAGATTTTGAATGGCCCTGCCTCCCATGTGCCTGCATTTCCACCTCACAGGAACTGGCAAGGTTTCCAGATCACCTCACTACCATTAAGCAAGTATGGTAAATGGTAATCCACATTTCAATGACAAAGACAAACATTCCCCTTGTGAGCAGCAAGTCCATGGCAATTCAAAAAAACTCTTTGGTGTCACTCTTCATTTGCTTTTGTTACACATTGTTACATCAGGAGTACAAAGGAAGAGCAGGAACAGCTGAGCTACCAGGCTAAAAGTCTTCGGCATGGGTGCAAGGCGGAGCCCAAGGGACTACAAGTGCAGGGGATAAAAGCAGCATAATTATTTCCAGAGGGGAATTGAGTGTATGTGGTGAAGAACTATACAGCCTACTTTTTTTTTTTTTTTTTTTTTTGCATACTTTATTGCAATTTCTGTTTTGCATACCTTATGGCAATGATACTAATGCTAACACTAGCACCCTTATACCAATATTTCGTCTGCAGGCTTCTGTATGATTTTACTAGATTATAGTTATCTGTCATGGAGTTGAAGGCACCTGTTGGGGAGAAAACATCATTCAATGGACCTTGCAAACTCATATTAACAAGTTCATTCAGCCAGACATTTTTAAAACCTTCATCCAAGGCACAAGTTTGAGAATTAAGATCTTTCTACCAACTCCAAAGAGCCATCTCTGTACAAGTCATAGATAAAGGAGATAGCTGTAAAGTCAACTGAGAGCTCTATTCTTAAAATCTTTAGCTATTACAAACTGTAATTAGGAGACAAAAAAAAAATCAAGTTTTTCATTAAGAAGAAAGAATAAACACTACAGTTAATGGGACAGCTCACTAAAGGTAATCAAAACAAGGCATTCAAAAAAAAGAAACCACATACAAAAAGCTTCAGACCTCTGGTCATTCTGTGAAAATAGTGTAGCTTAGCTGAAAAATGCTGGTCTTAAAACCCACTAATCTTTCCATATTACATACATGTGGACAGTATCAAAGAGGAAGTATTATAAGGATTAGGGATGACAGAAGTTAAGATTTTTAATTAAGCTTTCATCCACTTATCATGACAGTAAAGTAAGCAAATCAAACATAATGAAGGTAAGTGGGCCAGCAGACATAAGAGGAGTGGTACCTTCTCGTGTCATTTCTTGAAGTACTGTTGCAGCAAAGAATGTTCCTCCTTTTAGAACAGGGAATCACTCTGAATAATTGACTCTAAGCTGTTCATTAAAAGGCTAGGAGTTGAAGAAGGATATTCCTTTAGTATTGTCCAGAGTATGGAAGTGAAGACAGGAAATTAAGAACTACCCTCAAAAATTATTAATTTTTAAATAAATTTCTAAATAACAGAGAGCAATTAAGTACCCTGA
>CM021698.1:48093270-48115770 GCA_011074415.1 Stictonetta naevosa
GGAACATCAACACAGCCTCCACTGTACTATACTTAAGATAACTGCAATACAGCTATTTGGTGCTAAAAACTCTTTGCTGCTTTTGTAGTTAAGATATATACAAACAGCAAGAAAAGCTAAAATGCACCAAATGTATATATTATAATAATTAAGTTCAGAGCAGTGTAAACTATTCCCCAAAAATCTGCTGTGGTAACAGAAAGCCATAATCATAGGATCTAACAGTCTTTAAATAACCACCTTAATACATCTTCCCTCAATTCACCAGCTTCAGGAAAGGTAAATGGCCACACCTTACCATTGATTTGATAACCACATTAACTGATAACACATTACAGAAACACAAACTCATCCACACATCTTATTGCTGATATAAAAATATTTCCCTACTACACCTGTAGATAATGCTTGCACAGTAAAAGAGTCACAAGATATCCATGTATATTGTACCTCACTGATGATCACTTTCTGTCCATGGTAAGTTACTACTGGTCAGAGCAACCCCAGGATGCAATCAGCCTCCCATGATAAATCATTTTTTTGCAATACATCTACAGTATTACAGGTGCCTTCCTCATTTTCCTATGTTGCAAGGATCAGACTGTGCTTTTGGAAACACAGAAGACAGAAAGCAGTAGGCAGCACTTTTAAAGTGCATACTTTCTTTGTCCAGCTGAGGGAGATGAGACAAGTCATTCCTCTGTCGCTTCATTAGACCCTACTAAATGAGTGTAGTCACAGGAGAACACCAATTCTCAGACAGCCCTTGCATCAGCTGGTGAACTTCACCTCTGCTAGTCTTTGCCACTCATCTGCAGCTTTAAAGATCTTCACTATGTAAAGGGACTACTGTACAGTGGATAAACTTCTGCGTTCTTCTTGAAAGGCATTTCTGAGAAAGTCAAAATCTCATGAAAACCTTTTGACAGAACTTTCTGTGAAAGGCCATAAGAACGTGTAAATCTGTTGGCATTAGGAAACAGCGCACTGAGTGTGAGTCAATAAACTGGTTCTTTGTTTAAACATACTCTTCTCACTTTTAAAAAATACTAGAGGATATTCAGCACATAGGAAAAAAAAAAAAGGCAAAAATAAACTTCTTACATGCAAAATTGTGTAATAATTATATTTACAGGTTGACAAAACATGGGGTTAATAGCTATGTACCACCACTTCATTTTTTCAGCAAGAGAGTTCCTGTTTTTCAAGCAATAAATCATAAAAACTTTCCTATTTCTAAACATTTTAAGATAAGGCAGTTGAGAATCAAATCAATTTAAGCTTCTATATAAAGTTTCCAGCCTTTCTAAGCAGCAACAAATATGCTGTCCTTGTCAAACCATTTTAATGTGAACCAACCAAAAATTTATCAGTCTTATAAAGATCATCTGTGTCTTTTCCCAGAATCCTTTGAAGACTACACTGAGATGATGTCCACACCACCTGCAGTTTTATTTTGACAAGAGGAGAGTAGGGGAAAACAAAGTCACAAGCATAGCTGCTCTTTTGTAAGTTGGTTTATGACAAGCATTCAGTCTTATACTTAAACAGCAAAAGTCAAAATATTGTATCAAATGCTCAAAAATTAAATGAATTTACATTTACATATTTATGTGCTATGTCTTAACATCCTTATTAGTAATTTTTTTACCATGATACTTCATAAAAGTACTGTTCTTCAAAATAAATGCCGAATAGGCTGTTACTGCTAAGACAACAGGTTGTTCAGGACTTGGGGCAGGTGGGTGGAGGGCAGCCAGCATTCAGGGACACGAGAGACTTTTCAGAGAAGGAGCAGACTTCAGCCGAGATGAACAGGAGGGCTCTAGCACCACACAAGGGTCTGGCCATCTGAGCAACAACTGCCATGGAGCCTGTTCCCTTACAGAGTGGTTTTCTATATGAAGTAGCTCTTTCCTGAGAGTATTCTACCAACAGCAGTTTGGGGGAAGGGGAGGGGAGGAGAGGAAAGGGAATGACAATGAGCTATAGTGCAGTGGGGGAGAAGCGGTTCAGGTGTACTCTTTCCTTTGTGTTAACTCAATTCCGGCTCAACCTCAGCATATTCAGGCTCATTTTAAAACCCCACAATCTATATTTTTTTATTGTACTCATGTAATGACAAAAATATAACTGTATACAAGGATTAATATAAAATTAGACTCCTAAAAATTGTACAATTGGCATAGTGATAAAAGTCCTGCCACCTCATCAGTACTTAAGGAAAAAGAAGAAGGGTGCATAGGGAAGAAAGACAGTTCTGCCTCTTAGGCAAACTGTGTTAATTCATATTTATGTCAAGGATACTCCATACCAAGAGGATTGGGCCCATCCTGCATCTGTGTTCAATTAACATTTTAATGCAAAGCTGAGGAGATGCAGACAGGTAACAGGTGTGGATCACTCTAATTAAATAGCTCTTCTCATATTTTTTTTTATTTATTTCCTGTTATACAAAATGCCATAGCACATATTTTTCTGAAGCTATCATTTGGGGGATTGGGGAGGGGAGGCCCAGAATAGAAATTGCCAGCAAACATACCAACTCTTACAAGAAAGCAAAAGCCTAGCAAAATTGTTCCTAATGACATTTCATTTAATCAAGTTGTTTACAAAGTCCAGGAATTTGACAGCTGTATAGTTCCAGAGTATTACACATCTATTCCCCATAACAAACCATAGTACACATAAGAAAAATGAATTCCACTATGCAAAAGTACCACTATCATTAGAATAGCCATGAAGTGATGCTAAAAGGGGTACACTACTGGCTTTTATTCATTGGAAATACCATAATGTGGGCAAAACAGATTATTTTTTTTCTAAATCAGCTAGTGAATCTAAAGTTTTGACTGATGGCAAGAAGCAAACATTATTTTCATCTGTGATGATCCAAGAAACCATATGACACTGATCCCTGATTATGAACAAGAGTTTTCACAATGTTTGACTATAAAACATAGCAATTCTGTATTAATGAACAGTTTATTCAGATAGGCCTTGCAATTTTGTGGGTTTATTTTTTTATATATTTGTGATAATCTATATGACATAATTTATCAGTAAAATTACAATCAGAATATATATTTGGGCAATTCTCCAACAGAATCAAGACTAGACAGAATAGATATAATATAATCAAATATTTTTTGTAGTTGTTTAAGGACAATCTTGTTACTTTCATTAGTCGTCATGTGACAACTATCAGATAAACTATAGAGTCATCACATAGATAAGTACAGCAGCTTCTTCCTTTAAGTACCTACCTCAGATGGAATAGGATGCTACTTTTAAGTCAAGAAATCTTTAGGTCCAAATACTTAGTTGGTATATTTAACAACAGTCTCCTCACTGTCTCCTCACCTCTCTGACACTTAATTCAATCACATGAGAAAATTTAAAAAAAAAAAAAAAAAAAAAAAAAAAAGCACGTTTGCTGCTACCAGTCTGGCCTCTTGTACCTCCTTTTGCTCTGTAAACAGCTGTTGTACTGCAAATGCTGTCTTCCCCAAACTGCAAGCATACTTATTTACATTCAGTGTAGTCAGAGCCAATTACTATATGCAATTACACTGGTCTGTTTCCTTAGAGAAAAAATATGTTTCTTCCTCACCCTTAAAAGGAGAAGAATGAGAAAAACTTTAACAGGAACCATGAAGCATTGGTATAAATTACCTGATGTTATTGTGTAGTCTCCAGACTTGGCAGTCATTATGAATAAATTAGATGACCTTCTTTAACCCTGTGTTTGAGCACCATGATCAACATCTTCAGATGACTCTAGCTCTATTTCTGATGACTCTCTGGTTCTGCTTTAATGTAGAATGGGCTAGGTATGCCAACAGTATCACAACAGGCACACAAATCCACACACTAGCAAGCATGAACTTGGTCTCATCAGCAACATCATATAACCAGTAGGTGAATCAGAGTTTGGCAAAACAATGAGAAAATGCAGTCCAGAATCAATTCTGAGAATTCCTCGGGAATAACTCTGGGATGTTGGGGTACCTAAGGATTAGGTAGATTTTCCAATAAGATGTAGTACTGAACAACACCAGTTCCTTTCTGAATCTGGACAGTCACTAAGAAATATCCAAGAGATAAATATTGTGCAGATAAAACATTCCAGAGGCTTTCTGTCTACAAACAATTTCTGTCCCTCAGGCAATTATATCAAACTACACAAACTTCAGCTGAAATGGTATACTCCTCTAACATGGATCCAATTATTGGTATATTTTCTAGACTTCAAGAGAACTTACTTTTTGTACCTTTTAAAATGTCATCCCCACTATGAATTTGTCATGCATCATTAAAATTACAATTTCATTATAAAAATTTATCTTCCCTTTAGTACCAGTAAGTTTCAAAGTATGAGTTTTTAAATTCATAATATGAACAGTTAGGTAGGCAAGAAAAAGTTGAAAAATTGTTCTACAAAATGTACATAATATATAATTACTTATTTACTGTTTAACTGAGCGAGTGGGGAACTCTCTCCAAAAGCAGACTTCTTCACAGAAACACATATTTTTTGAAACCTTCCATCTGGGAGATTTCTGATGTTAAAGAAGGAGTTATTGGTAAAAAGAGAGACAAAGTATTGGTCAATTACTGGTTAAAATTAAATAACTATTCTCTATAAACCAACAACTAGAACAACAACAACTACAAACGGAATTAAAATTTTAGTGCCTCACATCCTACAGGAATATACTAATCTATGGCCCACTAGCTCTCTACCCTTTCTTTTAGTACAGAGTAAAGTCACCTCAAAGTTTTTGGTAAAACAATTATTTTCACCCCTGTCAAGCTTGCCTTATAACATAGATGGGAAATGTATTACCCAAAATAGAAGTAGAAAAGATTGAAAGGTCTCATTCATTTTCCCACAAAATTGTATCTGATTTCAATTGGACAGGCAGAGCAGATGACTGGATGGGACTGAGAGAACAAGTAAATCCCTCTAATGCAGTTACACTATATAAAAGATTATCCTAGGTTTGTTATTTGCAGGTTCCTTAGGGTGTTGTCACATGGGAACTTACTGAATCTATTCTGCACCCTTTTCCTTTTTTTCCAGAAAAAAAAAAAAAAAGTTACACATGCTTTCAGAGTGTTACTACTAAATTCTAACAAACTGAATCAGGGTTCTTAAAACTAGTTGTTTTTCTACTCCATAAAAATTAAGCCAATCAGATTATTATTTTTTTAAAAATTGAAATACATTTAATAGTTAAATAGCGAACTGACTGGGTAACAGTCTGATCTGTGATAATTCTAAATCCATTTTATTGCAAATGGAATGAATCAGATGTACAGAGAAATTAGCAAAGTACGGACAAACATTATTAATTCTCAATTTAATTATCTGCAAGCTTAGCAAAATATTTTCTGCCAATATTCTGCTTCAGCATCTCATAACTGTCTAAGACACTATATTAAAGACTCCACATTAAGTCAGATGATATTGTCTTCTACACCTGGCCAAGAATAAGATTTCTGGATCTGAAAATTCTCACTTTTTTCAGCTCATAATTTGTTTGCCAAGCATCTCTTTTTATGTGAACTTTTAAAGAATTCATGAAACACTAGCACCAAAACTAACACTGAAACAAAGATGTGTGGAGAATGACTAGAAATCTCAAAAGAGTACAGCAAGGTCTAGATTAAAGTTTTAGTACTAAAAGATGACAGAAAACTAAGGCATGTATGTCAGACTTAAATATAGAAAACCTGTATTTTCCTCATAAGAGGAAAAAAGCTAAACTTATATTTTGGGGTTTTAGTAAAATTTAAGCTTCTCTCAGAATCATTAAATGAATTTTCTTATGGAACATGTTATGCAAATTTGTGTGCATAAAAAAGGTAAAAAACATTTTCCTGTTTAAAACATTTTTAAAAACATTTAAAAATCAAAACCAAGAAGTCCTGTGGCACTGTGCTTATCATAATAATTGCTGAGCCTAAGTAACCTTCTCTTAGCACTGGAGCTGATGCCCAAAACAGACCACCTTTCACCACTGGAGACAACAGCAATTGCATCAACGGGAAAAACAAGTATCATGATGTAAAAGTTTCAGAATAAATTTGACCTAGATAAGTAATACTACCTAAAAAACACCAACAGGCTGAGTCAGACTCAAAACCATAAAATGATCAGGATATTATACATATATAAGATATGTGCTACCTTCAGAAAATGTATGTACTGAGAGAGCTGTGTTTCTCAGACTCTGAAAGGTAAAAATTACTTTCCACATAAAATGGGTCAAACCATTCTGATTTTTTTAATCCAGTATATTTCAGGCCTGGGCAGTTCATTGTGTGTGCCACTTTATTTTAGAAACAAGTGACTGACTCACTTTAGATGACAACTCTTGCTAATAAGACAGTTTTTAGATCTGGGATCGTATTTTAACCAGCTGATTCTACGTTTAGAGCTACAGCAGTGTTTAGTGATTTCTGCATTAAAACCCTTTATAAGTGAAATATATTGAAATCTTAATGCTGTTGAAGAGAACATACTGTTCACACTGAGTTTTTTTTAGAACGATAATATAGCCTCCTCCTTTTACAAACAAAGGTGAAGAAGCCTTGGCCCCTCTGCTCCAAGGCAGAATCCCATTTCATTTAAATTGGCTCTAAATTCTGCCTTGATGCAATCTGTATTCATCATACTTTCCTGAAGTCCGAGAAACTGTTCTTATATTAAGAACTATAATTTTAACTCTTTGCAGCCTTTTGCTTGCCTTTTACAAAACTACCAGTGGTCTTTCATATAATTGTACCAGTTTCCTTTTTCTGTGATTTCAGCACTGCAGTACTTGGCACTTTGATGACACACTTATTGGAGAAGGAAACCACTGAATACATCAGTGGTTCATCCTTCATCCACCCCAGACCTTGTTCAGATACCTTTCTTCAAAGCTGATAAAGCAATAAGTTGCCAGGGTAGATACAGAGATGCTTACGTACTGTACTGGCTGTGGAACCAAACACACTGCAGTCTCATAACATCTACACTGTACTGATGAGTAAATAAGACCTTGAGCCAATGCTTCATTTACAGCTCACTTTACAATTGAAAATTCAAGACAGAAGTTACAGTACTATTAACTTAAAGATGACGACAAACCTTTGTAACAGTTAAAACTTTTATCTTTCTGCAGTGCTCAGTTCCTTTTAAATTGTAATCATAGGCATATGATTACTAATGTGACAAACTGGTGAACTTTAGAAGATGTTTCCCACCACTGCTACCACTGGACCATTGATGTGGCACCAACATTAGCCACATGCACCTCTCTAAGCTATTATTGATGTCAGTCCTGATGACTTGCATACCATGTGGAGTCTTGGTGATCAAACCAGTACCCAAAAGGGATACAAGAGTCTCTGATACATAATTCATGGAGCGGTGCATGAATCATCTCCCTGAAGATGAAAATAGCATAGTACTTTACTAAGCAAATTAAATCTAAACAAATAGCCTGGTTTGAATAACTACTGGCTGTTAAGTTCACCATTACCTTAGATCATCTCTAACAGAGAAGCAGTTAATAAATCAATTGGTGTTTGGACTGGGCAACCCTGCCATGTTGCTTATGTGATATTTACAGTAAGGATCCTAGATAAATTTGAAAAATCTCTGGAAGAAGGGTAGATGGACTGGAAAAGAAATTATAGGAAATACATTTTAATTTAACTTCATCTCCAAAAAAAAAAAAAAAAAAAAAACACTCTAAAAAAAAAAAGCCTTTTACCAATAAGAAGGAAAATACATCTGAGAAATGATGTCAGAGAATATGCAGAAAAATTACTATATATTGTTGCAAAACATAGATGTTCTGTGTATTGTACAGAAATAATATAAATAGTAGCCCTTGTAAGGGGTCTGTGCAATAAAAGCATTTTTTCCTAAAGTAGATTTGTTTATATTACAAAGTATCTCCCCTCCCAGTCTTCTGTATGCTGCTGCCCCTTCAGCACAGTCACAGTCTAGTAGAAGATTAATATTTCAGAACTTGTCATGGGCAGTTTCACTTGACTCTGTCACTGCCTATGTCTGACAAGCTATTTATCATGCTGCTAAGTGTCAGCATTAAATTATCCCTGCTGTTATGACAGCAACATTATTCATCAGGATTACAGCCCCAGTACAAGGCTGCTTACAGCTGTTACCTTCTTTTTCTGGGCTTTATCGATCTCTGTTCTTTCTACTAAAAAAAAAAAAAAAAAAAAAAAAAAAAAGTTGCACATGACCATTCATATCTTGCATGTTTGATGATCTTCATTTCTCTACAAACACAGAACAACGACAACAAAAAAATATCCCAGAAATGGGCTTCCATGGGTTGCAAAATGTCTCAAACAGAATAAAATCTCATTCCCTTCAATGAGAGGCACATTCTCTTTGAGGAGACAGAGGAATACTGTAAACATTATTGATCATAATGCATAGGCACCCAAGGTTGAAGCATGTTGCTTGACAAATCGATCTGCATTTGTTTTAACCAAGTCACCCTTCCTTACCCACTTCAATGAAATGACAATGAAATCAAGAATTATTTATTGAGATGTGCAGTGTTATTCACAGGCAGCTCAACTCTGCCTTGTCTCCAGTTCAAACTCTGAACACTCCAATTACCTTCCACAGGGCTTTAGGTTTGGAGTAGAATAATATGGTGAATAAAGATAAGACCATGCTGAATTCTTTAGAAATTCTTTCACAACTTAAACTTGGCTTACTTTTCTGACATTCCCTCCCACTTAAGAAAGTTTAAAAAATAAATAAATCATTAGTATATCTAGTTTAAGATGTGTTTTTTTATTTCTAAGTCTTCTATGCTCTGCAATGACTTGTTTTGCCATTCACTCCCATTTTACCTTTGGGTGTTTATTACCACCTCTGGGCTTTGAGAACAGATAATAACATTGTTAAAAATATGCTGTGGGAAAAAAATAAAAATTAAAAATTAAAAAAAAAAAAAGTAAAGCCCTCCTCATAAGTCCATGTATGATTTTTTTGAACCATAAGAATATTTGAAGTTTTCAAAACAGAGAAGTCAATTTGGATAGTAAATTATGTGACGGGCTCGGGCAGAAGGCACCAGGCACGTATAATGCACTGTATCATGTGTACTGAACTACAATAAGGAAGAGAAATTTGAATAAGTTTAATAATGCATCCTGCCATCTCCATACACTTTTTATCCAGTAATTTAGACTTTGAGATTTCAAATCATGCCATTAGCCAGACCTCTCATTGACTGCTGTTTCAGATCATTAATTCATAAAAAGATAAAAAGAATTTTTGAAAATCAAGTTCTTAAAATTCATTCTAAAATGCAAAAGAAAATAAAACAAACAGAAGATGAAAATAAAATAGAAGAAGAAAATAGTAAGTTTGCAGATGACACCAAGTTGGATGAGAGTGTTGATCTGCTTGAGGTTAGGAAGGCTCTACAGAAAGATCTGGATAGGCTGGATCATGGGTTGAGGCCAAAATGTATGAAGTTCAACAAGGCCAAGTGCTGGGTACTGCACTTGGGTCACAACAACCCCACACAACACTACAGGCTGGAAAGCTGCCCGTCAAAAAGGGATCTGGGGGTATTGGTCAATAGACAGCTGAACATGAGCTGGCAGTATGCTCAGGTGGCCAAGAAGGTCAATGGCATCCTGGCTTGTATCAGAAATAGTGTGGTCAGCAGGACTAGGGAAGAGATTGTCCACCTGTACTCAGCACTGGTGAGGCCACATCTTGAGTACTGTGTTCAGTTTTGGGCCCGTCACTACAAGAAGGACATCGAGGTGCTGGAACATGTTCAAAGAAGGTCAACGAAGCTGGTGAAGGGTCTAGAGAACAAGTCTTATGAGAAGAGCAGCTAAGGGATCTGTTTTCTATTCCAAGCTAAATAAGCTTGGGAAAAAAAAAAAAAAAAAAAAAAAAAAAAAAGGAGTCTCAGGTGAGATATTATTGCTCTCTACAGTTACCTCAAGTATCATGGTGGGGTTCGGTCTCTTCTCCCAAACAACAAGTGATAGGACAAGAGGAAGCTAACTGTGTGATTGAGTAAGACTTTTAGCTTTTATTAAGAAGTTATTTTTCATTTGCTTATCTGCAAGGAGTACATCTAAAAGGTAAATTCTAATAATCTAAAGCCTTTCCACACTTACAATTTACTTCAAAGACCCACAGCTTTAGAGGCATAGCACTGTTTTTGAGTGGATGGGGCAATACACACTCAATCATATGCTAGAAAATTGCGACACCAGCAATGGGATGCAGCAGTGTTGGACCCTTCCCATGGGAAACCAGAGCTGTGGTCATATGAGACTGAGAAGTGCCAAACACATGGTATTGGTTCTGCAGCCCAGCAGTCACCTACAACTTTGTTGTCTCTTCCTAACCCAATACAGATGAAAGCACAGAGCTCAGCCCATTGACACCATTTTCTTTCACACATTGGCTTGCTGCCCCAGGGTTTGAACATATTTCAGACATAGGCCTTATTTATATTGTATGTTTGTATCATTCCACAGAGGAAGATTATGGAGTAACAGAAAGATATACAGTAAGATTTTCAATATAAACATTTTTTTCAGAACTTTTGAGTTCAGATTCATGCATTTCTCCACTGAATTTCTTTGAAATAACACAAAACTATGGATTTCCTATAAACAAAGCTACAGAGATTACAAATATGGTAACCTGAATGTCTCATCCACATATAACACACTTATATTTTCCTTTTGACAAAAATAGTTAAAATTTGATGGGCATTACCACAAAGTCACAGGACCAGATTACAAGAGTTTTGGACTCGAGAAAGTTTGCAGTTAAAAACAAGGATGCTGTTTGAATTGGTTTCAAAATCCCAAATCTGCTAACAGCATTCACCCAAATAATACTTCTCATATTCCTCAGCAACTGTAAGACCAAATCTATACTATTAACAAGAAGGAAATTGGCATTCCAGTAATATATCAAGTTGCCAATCTCTAGGTGATTATATAGAGATGTAAAGAAAATTGCAGTGGTGTGGATAGGATCAACAAGAACAAACGTTACTGTTTGAATTGCTGGCACTTTGCCAGGTGCAAATAAAAATTTGAAAGAAAAGTATCAATGAAAATGGCAGAACAGTGAGTATTTACAATTAAAAGTCCTGGAAACATTATATCTTGAATTTAATTCTAAGAGTGACCTGTACATATAGATTCATTTATTTAATAAAACAAGGCCGCAGCAGAAGTATTTTGCCAACAGCTTGTTCCTTTCAATGGATCTGTTTACTTTAGATTCACTGGTGATTACATTCAGCTGTATTATCTGTTTGAGAGCTTCAAATGCCACAGTAAGTGTCAATCTTTATATTACTGAAGGACAATTAGGCAAACCATGTAATTGTATTGTCACTTATTAATTTCAAGCTCCGATGTCATAAATTATATGCCTTAATTAATACCTCATGTCAATCACAATCTGCATCTTTGAAAGGATAAAGAGGTTAACAAGAATACATAATTAAAAGAAAACAGTGAATAACGGCACGGCTGAACAGTTTATAAAATTAGACAAGAAAACTGGTGCTGTGTCAGCATGTAGGAGCAAAGACAAAAATAGGGGGGTTGATAAAACACACAAGAAATAAGAAGTCAAAAAATGAATGAAAGTTTTAAGTCTTGAGGTTTTATTCCATTTCCAACCCAAATGCCTGGCAGAAAATTATTTGAAGAGAATTGTGGAATAAGTCACTAGCTTCTTCCATACTGTGTCATACCATACTGGATCAAGAAAGAAGTGTGTGTATTTGCACATACTTATAAATGGCTCAGTGGAATTTCAGTGGAGTCTCCTCACAATGCAGTAGTTTTGCCATCACGAAGAAGTGGAAATAAGCCTTAACACACAGGCATACCAGAGTAGGCAAAACATGCCAGTTAAACTGTTTTTTTTTTTTTGTTTTGTGTTTTGTTTTTTTTTGGTGTAAGCAAAGAAATGAGGGCATAGCTGAAGGCAAATGTTCCTACAGGGCTCCCTGCTCCAAGTGCTGTACTTAGGTCATCTGCCACTTGGAAGGAATTGCAGTAGCCCTCCAGCCCCACTTACTGAAAATAAGGACCAAAGCAATTCCAAGTGACAATTAGTAAAATTGCTTCAAAAGGAAAGAATACAAAAACATGCATATGACGTCAGGCAGATGGGGAGAGTATGTGGGCAAACAATGTATTAAGTTAATCTTACTCATTTGTAACACAAGTCTCTAGCATTACTGTGATGAATAAAGACATAGAGGAATATCAAATGACAAGGAGTATACAGCATCAGCCATTTTTAAGTGCTGCGTAGTATTATCTCAGTCTGTCTACACATTGTGGGGTGTTTCCTAATGTGGAAAAGAATATAAGGCTAAAGGTTTTGTTTTCAAGCTATTAATATGTTAAAGCTGTGCCTGTACTATCTGTAAAGAATTCAAGATTCTGTAATGAGTGGAAGTGAGATGGACTGGGAGCTTATTCAAATAGAACATTTCTATTTTCTCCACTACTTATACTATTCTCTTAAAGATTAAATAAGAAAAAAAAAAAAAAAAAAAAAAGACAAATGATCATGGGCGAATGCTCAAGATCTCCAAGGTGTGCCTTAAACAAACACTCCTCTCCCACTAGTAAGTCAGGATTTTACCCCTCAGCCAAATACACTTCAAGAAACAGGGAGACAGGAGTTCATCCATCTGATTTCCTTTCCTTTCCAAAACACCTGCAGGCAGGTTTCTAAAACCCTGAAGCCTCCTCTCACATCCCTGCTGATGCTGTACCCAGAAGAAAACAGAGGAAACAACATAACTGGTGGTGTTTGGGTGCTTCACCTAGGTCATGGTGCACGGACATCTGACAACAGCCACAGATGAAGAACATTTGCTTTGTGTTTATTTTCCCAGCAAGCTGCAGCATGCTATTCTACTCCCAGTCTCAGAAGAAGAGAAGTTTCTCTCTCCCTGAGCCATCTAAGGGACTGATGATGTGGCAATCCACCATGAAGGGCTGCAGCCACAGTACAGGACAGATGCTCTCATCTAGCTGAGGAGAAGAGCTGGAGGAGGCCCTTCATTTTGGCACATACTATAAATAAGATTCATTATAAGAACTTCTTTACTTTCAGAGCCCGAAAAACTCAGCAGGGGTTAATTTAAGACACCAGGGCTGCAGCAAAACTGGCAGAAATCATATCCATAGAATGGGGACGTCAAACCTTAATAGAGCGCAGACTTACGCTCCCACACTGGACCTACAGCCTCCAGGCACAACGTGGGTGCAGCCTTCCATCAATCTTCCTTCCTTTTCTAGCTCGAGATCACTTTGGCCAGGCAACTGTGGGAGCCCAGGCAGGCAGAGTTATCTTCCTGCCACCTCTGTGCTTCGTGGCCACCCAAAATGAACACAACAGACTAACCCGTCCCTACCTTAGCCCTTCATTTTTCTGTTCCTCTTAGATCTTCTGTTCCTCATTTAGATGGCTTGCAAAGGGCAGTAGCAAAGAAGCTTGCAAACTCTGTTGACATATATGGGTAGCGAGAATAATTTTATTCCAACATGGAACTATAAAAAGCTACCAACAAAGCTGTTAAAAACATATTGCAGTTTTCCTTGCATCCCACAAGTCACTGAGCTAGGACAGCCCTGAATGTGTGCCCTGGAACTGTGACCACCCAGTGCCTCAGGCAGTGAAAGGAATGGAAGAAGCTCACTAGTACCTCATAATTTCTGACATAATTTTTTTCTTTTCCTCATCAGTCCTACTGCACAAATAGGATCTCCTACTATTAATACAATCATTTGTTCTTCAAGGCATATATTTGATTGTGTGCACAGCCTTACGTTTTATCTCCTAAGTTTTATCCCTGTTTCTCCTGTCTCTTTCCTTCTCTCCACCTTAAATATTCACTTGCCAGTATATAATATCACACTGGATCTGAGGTTTAAGACATGTTCATATACATACATCAATATTTCTACAACCACTTATATTTGAAACTATAAATATTTTCATTTCACAATCAGCAAAATAATATATACTACTAAAAGTAATAACTCTGTGGCTTTCATGCCCTGAATTTTCTCATTTTTTATCTTTTTGAAAGAAACTCCTACATTAGAAGTAGGAGTAAGAATCCTACCACTGCAACATGTATATCTGAGGTACTATTTTAATCTATTGATGCTACATATTCTTTGTTGTACAGTGCTCACAATGATGCCATAAAGTATTTATTCACTTCCAGAGTGATCTTCACTCAAGATACATTTCCCCTCTTCTGCAGTTACTTTGCATCAAAAGATTGAGGCGTTAACATAACAATAACTAAATTACAGTTCAAGAAACAAATTTCTTGGTAGACTCAATCCTGAAGGGTACTGGAAACATTCTCTGAAGTGCTGAGTACTTCCAACTCTTATCATAGTCAATGAGAACTGCAGGTGCTCTGCAGCTTGCAGAATTGATCTCCCATATCATCAGTTACCAGCTGTTATCTAATACATATTGTATTGTATGAAAAAAAAAGAAGAGCTATTTTCTGTGTTCATTGTGGTGAGAATCATTAAGGAGATTTACTTGTCAGACTTCACACATCATGAAATCACTTCTGTATGCAAAAAAATAAAAAAAAAAGAAAGAAAGAAAGAAGAAAAAGAAAAATAAAAAAAAGATACATTAAATTATCCTACCAAAAAGTGTTGTATCTGCTTTCTGCATTAGCTATCAAAGTAATGTTCACATGCTTTTCAACTATCATTATAACACCATTTTGCATTAGGAAACAATGAAAACTGCAACATTACTTCACCAAAACTCCAGCCCCCTCCAAAAAGATGCTGAACTCCAGTTCTGCTCAAGTAATTGAAAGCAGTATTCAGCAACCCAGGGATTACATACCTAATCTGCTGTGCCTGGATAGAAACAGATGTTTGCGTGTCTTATCCTTTTGTTCCTAATCAGATGATCCATTTTCTCACATTAGATGCATGTGTAACTGAGCAGGCCTGAGTAACCTATAGCTTTCCCATTCTGTTCACAGGCAGGGAGATGCATACACGAAATGCACAGTATGAGAGCCAAGGACAGCTGGAGGCTGAACATTAAGGTGCAGCAGTCTGGCCTCCAGGCATAGCAGTAGACCATAAGGTTCATTCCTGTGCCTGGCCCTGGCCCACATCCAGCACATTGGTAATTGCAACATGCCCGCCAGTGCAGGCAGGATCAAGCAGGCAGGGGATGCTTCACCTGAGACTCCCACCATAGAGCCTCCAGGCCCTAAAAAGCCAGCCTGGAAGCTCCTCAGAACCCCTTCTTCAAGGCAATGCATTCCTTGCCCCCCCAACCCTTTGACAATGTAGCTCAGCACAACTACCAACACAGTTCACTTCTTGTGACTTGGGGATTTCCTGGCCAGGACCCTTCCCCCTGTCAGCTCTGCACTTTCTTCAGTAACCAGGCCCTACTTCAGAGCTAAACAGGGCAGCTGTCTATGACCCATAGTCCCTATAGAGTATAGCACAATCATGCACATCGCTCCTTTTTCAGGTGCTGGGAAAACAACCTGATAGTGCATCATTTCAGTGGTAAAGAATGCAATCCCAAAAGACCATAACAAGAAGACAATCAAAAACAACCACCTGAACAGTTACTTTTTTACAATCTAATGATTTTTAATAAAAACCTATAATTTTGAAGGTCCAGCTCAATTATATGATATGCAGTGCAAGTTTTCATCTGTGCTTAGCACCACAGCATCTGAGGGCCTTCTGGCACAGCATTAAGCAACCTAAGTAACATCTGTCATGTTTTGGGTTTTTTTTTCTTCTCATGCTCTCTGTCCTTTGTCTGCCTCCCTCCTTCCACAGCAGATGTGCAAAGCATGGAGTGTTTTATTCTGGGTATATTTAAAGGTTAGTGTTATATAAGTCTGCATAAGCAGGGAATGAGACTAGAAAACAATACATAATTTTTATTTAAGAGGGAGAAAATATACAGATATACCTTTACATAGGCACATTAAATACATGCAAATTATCTTCACAAAATTCTAGTAGGGAAGGGCCTTAACTAATAAATGGACAGATTTGGAGGAAAATGGTGACTTCTTCCACTGAAGAAAAAATTGATTAGCAACACTTCACTGTGCTTTTGGGTAAAGGGACTACTAGAATTAACCTACGTACATCAGGGTATGCACTATCATTCCCGAGTGCTATATAACAGTAGCAAATCTGCTAAAGCATTCTCACAGTACATCATCATGTTAATACTACCTGCAAATGTTAGGGTGATACCACTGCTGTAATTCTTAAGATTATTCTCTGTGGTTTCAGAACTCTCCCACTCAGCCCTTAGTCAAGCAGAACTTCCTCTGAAGTTAGTAAGAATGCAAGGATTGGGACAGGGGGGAAGAAGGCCTGGAAATTTCAGAATCTGGGAAGTTAATTTATTTGACACTAATATATTTTTATTTTCTTGCTACTTCTTTTTCCATTGTCTACTACTGTTTTGTAAAACTGCAGCAGCCTACCCACTTTACAAACCCCAAACATCAGAAATAGCAGCCATTATCCACAGGCTACATTTCTGTGATAGTTTTTCCACAGACTGCACACATCCTCCTTAAGAGATTTTCTTCTTCATACTTGATCTGTTGTCACCCTGTTGAAAATATCACTGACACTGCTGAGGCTAACAAGGTCAAGTGCTTTGAGATGGAAGCCTTTTGTACTGATGAACAGCTGAAGGGTGCGACATATGTTTTAGGGCCCTAGCAGCTGGCTCAGTGAGAGCCTCTTGGGTCTCTTTTAATGATAAATCCAGGCCCTGCTACTTCATCTCGGCATGGAAATAGCAGCATGTTAACATTCATCCAAACTCTTGTGTCTGTCATTAACTCAGCCCTTCTACTGTAGTTACATGGCAGAGCACAGCTGACATATCACCTGTCCTCCCACCTCACAGAACAGTAGGGCAGGTTATGCATCAGTGCAGCATTTAAATGCCACTTGACTGAAAACTGCTGATTACTCCACATGTTTTATGTCTTTTTTTTTTTTTTTTTAATTTTCCGGAATGCCAGCTGACTGCAGTTGTTCTTCCTCTTGTTATTTTCAGTACTCTCTCTATATGTATATACACGTATAAAGCTTGATAACTGGTTCTTACATATTGTGTCAGTCATACATAAGATAGAAATAAAACAAGCATTTATGCAATTGTCTCTGCAGGAACAAATTACCTCTTGGCTGCACGAGGCCCCGAAGGTCACAACCTCCCATTGAGCCATGCTCTGAGGAATAAAACAGAATAACAAATTCAGCAATAAATGCTTTGGTGAAAAGTTTTGAAGACACTGGTCAGGAGGGAAGGAATTTTCCCCCATCTGCTCCTCGTCTAACAGTTTTTGGTCCTCAACTTTATCCTTTAACAAGTACTTAGGGATCCTTGAGAGTGAAAGGTGCTATATAAATGAGAGATGTATTAATAAAACCCCCAACTGCAGTTCAGCTGCAAAAGGGAGCTTCTCCAGCTCGAGGCTGGAGTAATTCTGCTAGACAACCACAGATGGTGTGACAGATGATCTCAGCATCCCATCCTTCTATTTTTTTATTTTTTTTTAGTTTAAATTAAAACAAATATATACATATATATATATATAAAGCTATCTTGGCACGCTACAGATTTCGAGGGCCTTAAGTTCATCTTCAGAGCTAGCTTTGGTCCCTTTACTGCTATTCCGTGTCAGAAAGTTTTATACCTGAATCCAGCTGGGGAAAGAATGTGTATGCTAGACATTTGCTTCCACCTTGCTACAAATGGCAGGGGAGGGAGAGAGGTGAATGCCTGGGATAAATGAATCTCTCTTGCTGAGAACAGACTCATCATCAAAGAAAGAGTTCAAAACTTCAGGGTTTTTGGTTTTGTCCCAGCTAGCTGAATATCCAATCAGCCTGTAATAAACTTTCTTTGAAGTGCTAACTCCAAGCACTGTGAACATCTATGCCTATATTTGAGTTAAACAATAAACAGCCAGAAGATAAGGACAATTTGTGTAATATGGAGACAAGAAGAATAAATTAAAAAAAAAAAGTACAGGAGTAGTGTACAAGATTACAACAAGTTCTTGTTAGTTACTGTGCATCATCCTTAACTTTTTAATTTTTTAACTCTAGATCTTTTGTTGAGATGATGCCTGAAATAGAAATCAAAATCTAATTGCTAAATGCAAAAGTAAATTTGTTTGCTTTTAAAAGCAAAACCTTCAAACGTACTTGGTATGTTGAAAGTTCTTATTTTCCCCTCATTTATATGAGGGAATAGAGACTGTGATGCCAATCAGTGGAGTGGCATAAAAACTTGACCTATTTAGCCTAAAGAGTTTGAAACTAAAATACAAAAACATCTTTAGGGTGTATTGTTTATTTCTGATTTTAATATCATCAAAAGTTATCTCCAATTGCTTTTATTGGATTGTTAGCAGATTTTTATTGGCAAAATATTTTATGATGCATGCATATTCAATTAACTCCATGGAGGAACTTATACAGAATCTATTTTGTGCAGCAGCATCAGCTGATATCAAAATAATGACCTATATGAAGTCATTGAATAGCAATGCATTTCATTGCAAAATAGTCCCTTGAATTTATACAGTATGATGTCTTACATGGGATATTCACAGTTAGCATGTTGCTATATTTGCTATATATGTTACTTTAGTGTGTTACAAGATCACAGAGGTAAGAATGTTTGTGAGTCCTGGTCGTCAGAAGCTACTTCCAGAATCACTAGGAAGTTTCAACACTAACCTAAAGTGTCCATACTTTTCCAGGTAGAAAAAAAAAAAAAAAAAAAAAAAAGAGCTGGAGATGCAAGGCAAGCTATATTTCACAACATTTCCATACTTCAAATACCAGATACTTGTAGTGCCGTAGACCTGAGGGCAGTGAGTAAGCTCACGCCAGCTGACAGCTAGGCAGTCTAGAGGGAAGACAAAGACCACAGCACCTGATACTGCTGCAAGAAATAAGAAAAAAAAAAATGCAGGCAATTCTCAAGTTGCATTTTTAAGTATGTCATCCCATTGCCAGCCCATAACTTGGAAATAAATTGCTAAGACTATATCAGTAAAGCACCAATGCTATTGTCCAAAAGTGATTAAGGGAGCTTTTCAGTCAGCCTGCAAAACTGAGGACCCTTCACTCTCCTTCCAACACTGGCAGTCACAGTCTGAGCATGGCACTGGCTACAAAGACTCATTTAGAGGTAGCTTCTGTATACAAAACAACATTTACATTCATATTTGCACACAATGCAACCTTGAACATACTAGTGAAGGTGTTCATTGTCTTTATTGTTAAAGACACTTTTTAAGGAGCAAATTGACTTGAATATTTAGGAGTGACTTGCCAACAGACGTGAGAATAGCCCACATGAAGAAATGAGGCTGGTTTATAATATCATGACCAACCTTCTGCTTCTACCTAATACCAGAAACCTACATTCTTCTCTGGAAGTCAGTCTATCAAAAGTTTAGGCTTTAACCTTACATCTTCTTAAGGCACTTGATGCCTCCTATTCATTGGATCTTAAGTTTATTCTAAACTACACCTTCTTGGTTAAGGCTGCAAGTGGCAAATGAAGAAGAATAATGGCAAATGAAAAAGCACATAACAGTTCATTTTGCTTTTTCATTGATGGTAAAATGGACTAGGAATCATTTGTTTTTACTCTAGCACTTACAAATGCCCCCACTGCTCTGTGGAAAGCATATTACAGTATCATGACAGAGCACATGGCCTTCACAAAACATCTTTTTTTTTTTTTCCTAAAAAAAAAAAAAAGGTAAAAGAGTATTTTTACAAGAAGGTTAACCAATGCTAACTTTTCAGTGGCATTCTCAAGATTTTGTTGGCCCAAAGTTTTGCTGAGAAACAGCAGTCGCTGAAATTGCTGTGATCTTGAAATCTCTTGAAAACAGGAGAAAGTTATCACAGACTAAACCATTTCAAAACACAGTCTCAGCACTGTGATGGCCTCACAGACATCATAGAATCATAGAAATCACAGAATGATTCATGTTGGAAGGAATCTTAAAGAACACCTAAATCCAGCCCTCCCCACATCTCCCCCCGCCATCCCTCCCCCCCAGGCAGGGATACCTCCCACTAGACCAGGTTGCTGAAAGCCTCACCAACCTGACCTTAAACACTTCCAGGAATGGGCCATACACAACCTCTCTGGGTAACCTGTTCTAGAGCCTCAACACCCTCACAGTAAAGAACTTCTTCCTCATATCTGATCTAAATCTCCTTTCTTTTAGTTTAAAACCTTTAACCCTTGTCCTATCACTCCACTCCCTGACAAAGAATCCCTCTTCTGCTTTCTTATAGGCCTCCTTTAGGTACTGGAAAGCCTCTGTGGAGTACCTCCTTTAGGTACTGGAAAGGTCACCATGGAACCTTCACTTCTCCAGGCTGAACAATCCCAAGTACCTCAGCTTTTCTTCATAGGAGAGATGTTCCAGTCCTTTCATTGTCTTTGTGGCCCTTCTCTGGACTCCTTCTAGTACATCCATGTCCATCTTGTGCTGGGGGCCCCAGAGCTGAATGCAGAGCTCTAGGTCAGGTGTCATGAGAGCAGAGCAGAGGGGGAGAATCACCTCTCTCAACTTGCTGGCCACACTTCTTTTGATGCAGCCCAGGATGCAGGTGGCTTTCTGGACTGCAAGTGCACATTGTCAGCTCATACTGAGCTTCTCGTCATTAACACCCCCAGGTCTTTCTCCTCAGATTTTTTTCTCAATCCATTCTCCACCTAGTCTGTATTTGTGGTTGGGATTGTCCTGACCCAGGTGCAAGACCAGGTACTTGGCTTTGTTGAACTTCCTGAAGTTCATGCAAGCCCACCTCTCAATCCCTTCCAGGTCCCTCTGGATGGCATCTCTTCTCTCCAGTGTGTCAACCATACCACTCATCTTATTGTCATCAAAAACCTGGCTGAGGGTGCACTCAATCCTAGTGTTCATGTCGCTGACAAAGATGTCAAACAGCACTGGTCCCAATGCCAACCCCTGGGGAACACCACTCCTCACTGATCTCCACTTGGACATTAATTGAGCTGTTGACTGCAACTCTTTGAGTGCAACCAACCAGCCAATTCCTTACACACTGAGTGGTCCATCTGTCAAATTCATGTCTCTCCAATTTAGAGACAAGGATATCGTGTGGGACAGTGTCCAATGCTTTGTACAAGTCCAGGGAGATTATGTCAGTTGCTTTTCCCCTGTCCACTCTGTTGTAGAAGGCCACCAGATTTCTCAGGTGCAATTTGCCCTTAGTGAATCCATATTGGCTGTCACCAATCACCTTCTTATTTACCATTTGCCTTAGCATAGTTTCCAGGAGGATCTGCTCCATGATCCTGCCAAGCACAGAGGTGAGACTGACTGGCCTATAGTTTCCTGGGTCTTCCTTTATTCCCTTTATAAAACTGAGGGTTATGTTTCCCCTCTTCCAGCCAGTGGGAATTTCAGCAAACTGCCACAACTTATCAAATATGATGGACAGTGGTTTAGCAACTACATCTGCCAGTTCCCTCGGGACCCGTAGATGCATTTCATAAGGTCCCATGGCCTTGTAACCCTTTAGGTACCTTAGATGGTATTAAATCTGATCTTGTCCTACAGAGAGCAGTTCTTCATTCTCTCAGTCTCTGCCTTTACCTTCTGGGACTTGGGCTATGTGGCTAGAGCTCTTGCTGGTGAAGACTGAGGCAAAAAAGTCATTGAATACCTCAGCCTTCTGCATATCCTAGGTAACCAGGTCTCCCATTTCCTTCTAGAGAGGGCCCCCAGTTTCCATAATCTTCCTTTTATCACCAGTATACCTATAGAAGCCTTTCTTGTTGCCCTTGATGTCCCTGACCAAATTTAATTCTAATACGGATTTAGCTTTCCCAACATGATCCCTGGCTGCTCGGACAATTTCTCTGTATTCACCCCAGGCTACCTGTCCTTGCTTCCACCCTATGTAGGCCTCCTTTTTCTGCTTGAGTTTGGCCAGGAGCTCCTTGTTCATCCATGCAGGCCTCATGGTGTTTTTACCTGACTTTCTTTGTTGGAATGCATAACTCCTGAGCTTGGAAAAGATGATCCTTGGGTATTAACCGTCTTTCTTAGGCCTCTCTACCTTTCAGGGCTTTGTCCCATGGTACTCAGCCAAGCAGATCCTTGTAGAGGCCAAAGTTTGCTCTCCTGAAGTCAAGGGTAGTGAGCTCTTGCTGTGCTCACTCCTTGCTGCCATCAGGATCCTAAACTGGACTATGTTGTGGTCACTGCAGCCAAGGCTGCCCTTGAGCTTCACATTCTCCACCAGACCCTCCTTGTTGGTGAGAATAAGGTCCAGCATAGTACCTCTCCTTATTGGTTCCTCTATGACTTGGAGAAG
>CM021698.1:48120770-48300987 GCA_011074415.1 Stictonetta naevosa
TGCCAAGCCTCTCACAGATGCCAAATGGAACTATGCCTCATTAAGGCTGGAACAACTCATCTTCTGTTACATCTTTTTTTTTTTTTTTTTTTTTTTCCCTCAAGAAATTTCTCCTGGTTTGTTTCCCATTATCTCACCACAACAAGAAGGTGCTGGGTACCTTTAATCCGTTCTGCGAGGTCTTGAATCAAAGTGATTCTCAGTCTATCAAAGCCCATTTACAACACTTGGTGTACTTGGCATGCCAAGGGATCTAGGCCCATGTTCCTACTACAAATTTTATGATAAAGACAGAATTAAGAAGTAGGAAAAATCATTTAAAAATACATTTCCCTGACAACTAGGGAACCCAGGAAGGGGCAACCCTACCTGTGTGTACAGACTGGGGGACAAGAGACTGGAGAGCAGCCCCACAGAAAGGGAGCTGGGGGTTTTGGTTGACAGTAAGTTGAATATGAGCCAGCAGTGTACCCTGGCAGCCAGGACAGCCAGCTGTGTCCTGGGGTGTATCAAGCATGACATTGCTGGCTGGTCGAGGGGATGGATTGTCCCATTCTACTCTGCACTGGTGCGGCCTCACCTTGAGTACTGTGTGTAGTTTTGGGCTCCACAATTTAAGAAGGACATGAAAATGTTAGAGAGTTTCCAAAGGAGGGCTGCAAAGATCATGAAAGGTCTAGAGGGCAAGACGTATGATGAGCAGCTGAAGTCACTTGGTTTGTTCAGCCTGGAGCAGAGGAGACTGAGGGGAGGCCTCATGGTGGCCTGTAGCTTCCTCGCAAGTGGGAGTAGAGGGGCAGGCTCTGAGCTCTAACTCTGGGGAACAGTGAGGACCTGAGGGAACAGCATGGAGCTGGGACAGAGGAGGGACAGACTGGATATTAGGAAAAAGTTCTTTCTGAATAACTGAGGTATTTTTCTGAAGAACTTTCTATCACTGAGAGGGTGTTTGGACACTGGAAATGCCTGCCCAGGAAAGTGGTCGTGACACTGAGCCTGCCAGAGTTGAAGAAGCATTCCTCAGAAAAGGAGGATGTCATTATCATAAAATTCAGCTGAGAAATCGCTCAAGAGGAAATAGAAAAAAAAAAAAAAACAGAACTGTATTGTGTAATGCTTTATCTTTTTTAAAGAATTATTTTAACCATAGAACAACAAAATGTAAAATGCAAAAGTTTCACTGGAAACAAGAATTAAAATAGAGACAAAAGGAAAGATAGACAAAAAAGACTTCTGGAACATTTGCTCAAAGCTACATTGTAAGCTTCAAGATTGAAAACCAAGTAAGGATATTCTTGTGGCTAAATTCAGATATTGGATTAAGACTTGAAATGAGTTCGTAATCTGGCTCCACCACAAATTACATGTGGGAAATTACAGGCTGATTTTCCAAAAATTCCCCTGTGTTTAAAGTACTTACACAATGTTATCTGTGTGACTGCCATTGGAATTTGTGAGTTTAAAGGCTTACACTGGTTAAGCACTTCTGAAATTTTTACCAGTTCACGTATGTACTCAGGCAGAGTGCATCTGTGTTTGAGCTTGAATGAGAACTGTGCTACTAAGACAGATGTCCTGACTACCCACCTCACCATGATCCTGCCTGCATCCTGCAGAACTCACTGAGCATAGGAACGAGGCCACTTTCAGATGAAACTAAGCTGCAAGGTGTGCTCCATTAGGTCACCTGATGCACTTTAAATGCAAATAGAAATTCAGCCTATGGGACTGTGTCCACATTAAAAATTCATCAGATGCATTTAGTACAGGCATGAAGTCCTCAACACAAACTATTTCACTCCACAGTTATTAGTCCACAGTACTTGTTACCATAACATCATATCCATTTCCATAACAGGACTTAAAATCCTAATGATGGATTTCATACACACACAATCTAAGGCCAGGCCGGATCTAAAAAAGAGGTGTTCCTCTGACCTTCTTTCCTGATAGGTTTGTTTGCTAGGTACTCCCAGAGTATGGCTAACATTCATGAAGTTCTGACTGCCCAAAATACATTGACAGGTGTTTCTTCTAAAATGGCACAAAAGTACATGCCCTTCTGTCCACTGTAAAACATTGGCTGGAGCAATAACTCAGGACATTAAATCCTTGCATGTGTGGTTCAAATCATCAACCCTCACAGCCATATTCTGCATTCTAAATCCCAACCTGTAGGTTGAAGCACCAGACATCTTGTCTGTTGAACGTATTCTGCTGTACAGAATATAACATGAATATTAAGAAAAAGGAAGGAAAAGAAATTAATGTTCAGTGACATATGTTCAGGCTGTGGTTAGTGACAAAGGGGGATGTAAGTTCTTACCTTGCTTTTTGACCTGTTTATACATTTTATGAGAAGCATCCACTGGATATTTAATGCATCAAAAATTGTCAGAGTGAGGTTCATAAACTGTTCTCCCATTCAATGAAAGGGGGCTGTGTGAAGCAATGATATCACACTACTTTTTGCTCTCCTTTACTGACCTGCTGAATATTGAATAGATTTCAGCAATAGCTTATGACCTAGTCACTGTACAAGACAATTATACAGGATTTAGGCAACCTTTCTGGGTAGTCAAGGCTATTTGTTTGAACTCTAGAAGATGGAATCAAAATCTGGTGTGCTTTGACATGAAGAATGCTTTAAAAACTTGATGTGGGTTACTACTGTTGTCTTTGATCTTCTTGTAGTAAGAAGAAAACAAGTGCCCTTATTGCTTTTAGAAGAACTGGGAAAGATTTATACCTTCAGGGAAGAATTCTGGTAAATGAGAGGAATTTTAGACCTACTTCTCCACAAGACAAGGCTCTATATTTCTCATTACTTCCTATCTCCTCCTCAAAGAATGGTGGTTTTCTTGGACTGCCTTTCCATGGTGTCTGAATCTTAGTGTATGCTTGGAGGCACAGGCACTAGTAATTGTTTTAACATTTCAAAATGCAGCTCCTCCTCCCTGCCCACAACAGAAATGGTGGTGTTGATAGTCTTTGGAACAAGTGGTTAGGGAGATAACCTAAGCTTTCTGAAATCTGCAACTTCATTGCAAGTCACACCTCAGCTAGTGAGCCAAGGTCCAAACCAGGGCAGAAACAGTGCACTAACATTCCCAATCTTAATCCCTCCAGGCCACCAACATTTCCAGCCTAATGCACTAGTACCCCAAAGTGGGAGTGGAGCTGTCCTCCTTCTGCTTTTTACAGGTGGAAGAGATGTGAAACAGGAAGAGTCCCATCTCACCAGTGCTGAAAAGGAGGTGCCAAACTATCTGTGCTATCCCCTACCAGAAAGAAGACTAGTGAATGTATAGAGGCAGAAACAGAGCAGTTCAGACAGGACCAGGCCACACACAGCAGTATGGACTAGAGCAGGCCATAATAATACAGTTTTATTGGTGTCAAATAATTTGGGATTAATTTGTACATGTTGAACAGCTATACTTCCTTGGTATATCAATCATTTGTAGTGTGCATCTTAAGGGTAGGAAGATTCTTTTTAATCGTACCCCTCAACACTGTCCCTTAATTTCCTGAGGCCTGCATATGATTTTACACAATGCCCAGTAGCACTCCAGAAACAGAGAATAACTCAGTTTAAAGGGATCTGTACCAAATCTTTCCTGACCTTTACGCCCCTGTCCAAGTAGTGGAAATTCCTGCTTTCACTGTCATTTCATTTATGAGAAGGAAAACCAGCACTCTCTTCCTAACCTCTTAAACATGTGGCACCAGAAATTAGGGAGCCAGAGTGGGACTTTTAAACAGACTAATGGAAGGAACTGTCACAGGACATCTTCAGAAAACATGCGGGCTGACAAACACCTTCGGCCATGTTTAAACGGTGACCCTGGGAGGCTAAGCCATTTGGATCCCTGCACTGCCTTGGCAAAAGAAGCTGGCCAGAAAAGACATGACAGCTCTTCTCTCATCTGTACATCTGAAATATTCTTCAAAGAGGCCACAATCAAGAGGGTTCTGTACACTTGGAGTCTCCTGAATACGAGCTTGGGATATAGCCAGGAGGGACAGGGAGACCCAGGAACCCAGAGGTACTCAGACCCCCAGTTTAAACAGACTTTGCTGACAACACCACTATGAATTTACATTTAAATTCTTAGCTGAAATGTTGTTTGGTGGCAGCTTTCTTTGAAAGCATGTCACACTTACAAGAGCTGTGAGTTGCTCCTTTGTTAACTCAGCATACTTCCAATTTATTTTGAATTGACTGATACATCCCTAAATATTTCATTTTAATATAACATCACAGAACTTACACAGTGAGCTTCCCCGTGCTGCATGGCTGAGAGGAAGTGCATACTGTGATGATTGCAGCTCATCCGTGATGAAAAATATCTATCATTATATGCTGCATCCCCAGTTCTTGTATAAAATTATAATAGCTACATTTTTGTGCAATCAGAGTGCTTATAAAGAATTTCCTTATAATCCAGGAAATATATATATATATGTGTGTATATATATATATATCCTTTCAGAAATACTGCCAGGGACTTAATCCTTTTAGAAACTGCCAGACTGTTGAGGAGTGGTCTCCGCTCGTCTCAGCTCTTTGTAAACAGAGAGTCTTCAGCAGGTATTAGGCAGCACCTTGTAATTAGAAGAATGAAACCACAGACCGGTACATTGCTGAGACTTCCTGCCAGCTCAGAAGGTAAAAGTGTATGTGCCTGACAAAGGTCAGACCTTCAAGTGCAGAATGTAAATATATACATTGAACCAATTGCAAAAAAGATTCCAGTAAAGAAATGAATTTTCAAACAAGTCTTTACTTAATTATACTAGAGAAAAAAAAGCATTACTGAATGAAAGAAGCAGAAAAAGGTAACTGAAATCCATCAGACCAAGTAGAAAACGAGGACCCTCTTTGTGCCTGAGCCAAAAAATGTTGCATGTGTATAACAATTTCCTTTGACTCTAAAATGGCTGTGGCTCAAATCATCTGCAAGATGCTGCTCTCCTAACTAGATCATTTTATAAAACCACGTGTTTAGACTACACATGGCCTCCAAAGGAAAATTTCAGGAGTCACCGTTTTCTCCTTCACAACAATTCAGTTTAAAATATAAATGCAATCCACTGATAATACAAAGCTTTTCTTTAAATCCAAAGTAATTCAGAATGAAATTGCAACATATCACAGACAAAATGAATCTATTTTTTTTTTTTGATAAAATGATTTACAAACCCACCCCCCCCCAAAAAAACAAAAACAAAAAGAAAAAAAAAACATGTAGCCTCCTGAGTAGATCTCTAAATTAAAAATGAAAAATAAAGGGTTTGAAACTGGACTGGAATGAAATTTGATGAACATGCTCTCTTTCTCTCTCTCTTTCCTCGCCCACAGCATTTAAAGGCAGCAGGGGCATTGTGACAACACAGACAGCTAATTGCAAGGAAATGGATGTCTGATGCCATTAACACTACCCACTTTCCTTGGACATTTAAAATAAAAACAAAACACGCCACTAGGCACACAGTTCTCTCCCTGGGGTGGAGATGAGAGAACAGCTGAACTACATGTGATAGATGTTAAGTCAGATTGCTTAATGCACTACTGGAGGGAGCTCAGATCCACCTAAATGAGGACAGTGTTTGAACCTATAAAAAAAAGAACAGAATACCTGCTTCCTGCAGCGTATATCTTAAGTCTTAATTTTAGGAAACAACTATAAAACAACACCATTTGAACCAACTGAAATTTGTCATTTAAATAACTGCAAATAATATAATCTCTGAAGAAAAATGACAAATATCCTATTGAACTTGGGCCATAAGCAGGACATTCTCCATATTAACTAGTGCATGTAGAGAGAAAAAAAAAAAAACATTTTTTGGGAAAAAAAAAAAAAAAAAAAGAAGAAAAAAAAAAAGTTGTCCTAGACATGAAACTAGAAAAAGTAATGCCTGATGATCACACACAATATGAGTAGCAGGGGAAATGATACAATCATTCCTTATTTTCTTGGATACTCACACATAGGCGTTGCTCTAATGTAGAGTCAGGTGAAGAACAGGAAGAGAAGAAAAATAAAAATGACTGAAAAAAAATATTCAAAATCTTGGAAACTTTCCCCCATCCAATAATGACAGATTTAAACTACTTTAAAAAACTGGTGAATATATTTGTTTTGAAGATACACCTGCATATATTAAACCTCCAAAAAGTTTGGGAATATCAAGAAATTGTTATTCATAGCAGCAGTGTTAGACAGTGTTACAATTATTGAATTTGTCAGACTAAATTTTGCAGTAGTACTATCTTTCAGCTTCAAATTTTGTCATTGCTGTAACATACCTTCTCATTTTAATACAGTATGCATTGCTTTAAACACTTAGTTTCACACAGTGAAGCATGAACTTGACTCGATTAAACCATATTATTTTAAATAACTCATTTCCCTTCTATTTTAGATAAGAAAAACTGCTTGATTTTATTACTAGAAGTCAGAATTTGATGATATAATATATACACACTAAAGATTTTTTTTAAAAGAGGAGCTTTTTTGTTGGTAAATTGTTATGCAATTCTCTACATTACCTTATTTAGAGGAAAATTGAGTAGCTACTATTTACAATTTGGGCTACAACCTGAATTCACAGAAATCAGTAGGAGATTTTCCTATTAATTTTGGTAGCAGCAGGTTTTGACCATTAATGTAATAAAACAAGTAGTGCAAAAAAAAATATCCCAGCTCAAACCACTACTGGATTAGCAGTCTGCAATTAATTTTTACCATCTCAAATTTCTGGACAAAATTAAACCCCTACAAATCTAGTTATGAAAGATATATAAAGTTAAAACAGATAATAGTTAAAAGACTGACCTCATGAGATAAAAAATTACTCTTTGTTGTATAAATGAATCTTAATAAGTGTCCATTAATTTAACACAGTGATTATCTAGAAAAAAAAAAAAAAAAAAAGTAGTTAATATTTTTATAGCCAAAGTTTTTTTTTTCAGTTTAACTCTGTACTTATGTTGTGCCTTTTGTAGCATATCTCTGAAATGATCTCAGCAGTAAATTGCTTGTGCTTGTCTGTTGATTGTGATGTGAAGAGACTGGTTGGACCAGATGCTGAAGGACTCTATTTATATACCTGGCTGGTTAGATTGAATGGACCTGCAGGAAGAACCAGCCCCATCAGATCTTCTTCAATGACTTCCATCTTGACCTTGAATTTGACCTTTGCTATGGTTCACTTCCATCTCCATAAAAATGAGCTAAAGGCTAGATTGTCATCTATTTTCTCTTTTATGTTTTTCTGGCTTTCCTGGAATTGACCAAAACAGATTAATTATCACACTTTAGTGTGACTTGTAGAAAAAGACTTTGCAATGCACAAGAGAACAGTTGCATTTAATTCTTCACAATGCTGAATTGACATTGTTATTCAAATCAGAAAATGCTGATTACTAGGGTAACAGAGGGAAAGAGTTTCCCACCACAGAATAAAATGAAATGTCAAGCACCTTAAGGTATCATACAAATAAAATATGCAAGATAAGTAATTTCAGTACTTGCATGGCTCTGATCTCAAATCAAAGCTCTTCCATTTGCATCCACTCTCATTGTGAAAGTAACTTACAGAATGAATGACAAATTCACTTGTTCAGATACAGTGTATTATCTTACTGTAAGTGACAATGAGAATTTCAGTGATTATGGATGCCACTATTTTCCAAATTGATCTATCGATGAATGTTCCATTTTGACTTTTTTTTTTTTTAAGTAAATAAAATGTACACAGGCCCCAATATCTATGTCTCAAGTAATTATATTTTGTGTGTAAGAGGATATTTTTCTTTAATGGAACTTTTTATTGCCAGAGAGGGATAAAATTAATAAATAATAAAATTATATAATAAATAATAAAATAGTAAGATTGTATATATTTCAAATAAATTCAGTAAAGGAAGTATTTCTCATGCCTATTTCTTGTTTACCAGTGAAATTATGGGAAAAATTATGTTTAGAATTGTGATTTTTCTAGGCAGATCCACTACAGATAGAATTGTACAGCTCTATCCCTTTTCTAAGTTGTGAGCATTCATTAAATATTTGGCTGCCAGGCCACATTTGAGGATTCAATGAGAGCCCATTATTTTAATAACCTGACTAGGACCACTCCATCCTGATACTCTCAGATTCCAGGACAACCTCACAGGAAGGAAAGAAGGCATGGGACAAAATACCTTCACAGAGAAGGTCAGGAGCACTGAGGGTGGAATGAGAGCTTCACCACCTTTGCAAAGGATTACTTTGCAAATCTTTCTGCTGTTCAAAATCCTTACCATAACTTACATTCCTTGTGTCAAAAGCTAAGACCTCTTGAATTTATGCAGTTATTTTTGGCTACTCACTGATTTAAACATTTGAAAAGCAAATGTCAGAGCCATCTGAATTAATAATTGCTGTAACAGATGACCGTGCTGATCCTGAAAGTACTCTCACAGCTGCTTAGTCACCAGTAGAAGAGATAGGACTACAGACTATATGAGATCATTCACAGTCACTGGTCCAGCAAGTGACAGTGCCTTGATGTTCTCATTGATTCTACATGCCAACCAAATAATAGGTTTATTTTTGGCATTCTCATATAATTCCTGGGAAGAATTAATGAGTAAAGAGAGGAAAACAAAGACAAATGATGTCAAGTAAAACACACAGTCACATTTTTAATCACCAAAATTATTCAATTACTCATTATGACTTTAAAAAATATAAATATATATACATATATTTATTTGGAATTTACTGCATCAAATAAGGGTTGAATCTGCAGGAAGTAAATTATTCTATACTTTTGTTCTACCTTCTATAAATTACTTGCAGAAGGAGTTAAAGAATGGAAGTGCTTTAGTACAATGGTCTACTTGTCACTTGTTGTCAACAAAAAGGTGCCCATTGCTGATTTCTGTATGCCATTAGATATATAGACATACAAACTTCTGGCTATTCAGACCTTGCAATCTTTTATCCCCAAGAGAAAACCATTGATCTTTTTCATCAGAACATATGTCAAAAACTAGCAGCAAAATACCCATAATTCCTGGTATTCTATTCCCTTGGGCTTTCTGTGTGAAGACAGAGATTGATTTTTACTTTTTAGGGTGGATTTGCTCTTAAATTAGCCTTTATTTTTCAGCATTTCATTCTATAAAGTTGTAGTAATGGGGGAAAAGGAAAAACAATAACATTAACTAGATGGAACAAATGGTATTTTACCCCTTCGGTATTTCAAGAGAAATTCCAAACAAGTGAGACTTTTCTGGGTCCAAAAGCTACAGGACGCTGGCTTTAATATTAGGATAACACTACCAAATGCCCTGTTTCTCTGATAGTTGTGTGGCCCACTCAAAATGCATAATGAAATCTTGCCTGGCAGGAGCAGAAGTTCCTAGCTCCATGGATGCCCTAAGGAAAGGGTGCAGGGACACCAGCTGCCACCCCGGGGCTAGCTGGGAGCACACTGTGCACTCGCATACACACACACAGCATTCCCATTAGCCCCTGGCCGTCCTCCAAGAAAAGCAATGCTTGCTCAGCACAAGACACAGGAGGACGACTATTTACATGTGTTTACAGAAACAGCTGTGAGAGGAAGGCATGAGTTTACAGCAGTGTCAAATACACGTGCTGGCTGCCATACCCTTATGCTACTGTTCTGTCAGGAAAAGAAAAGAATGATGAAGGATCAGTCCTCACATTGTTGTCTTACGTATAGCTGACTAATAAATAAATAAATAAATAAATAAAATTGAACATATTAAGCAATCTTGCAGATTTTTTTTTGCTGATTATAGAAGGAATCTCTTCTTGAAATTTAGACAAATAACAGAGATTGGGTTTAGTTAATATCTGATCAAATCAATATCTTTGCCATTATTGTCAACTCATTCAAAGTCTTAATTTTGTGATTTTTCACCTTTCCCTGTTATGAGGAACTCACCTCAATTAAATGTTCTAGAGCTTTTAAAAAGAAAGAAGATGGTAAAGAAAATCAAAATTAATAATTTCCTATGGCTTCAATCTGATTATGTTTTCAAGATTCAAACAACATTTGGCACTGTAATTGAGTTTATTTGAATAAATTAAGTTCTTAACAAAATACAAAATTCTATTCACAATGAGAAAAATTTAGTCTTGCTTTTTGGCATTTTTTTTCCTCAATTTCAGCTACAAAATACTTCCAATATGGAAAGATATCTGATCTTTGACCTATATCCCAGCTCTGCACTTCTTCACCAGCTTTCAGCAGTGCTAAAGCAAGCAAGCAAGAAATCAAATGATACTACAAATCAAACTGCTATGGGATTGGAGGACAGGATATGCTTACAGATTACTCTTTTTCTGTTTGAATATGTTTATTTCTGCATGTGTTTCCCAGATGTTTTATTGTAAACCTGGTATTGATAGCTCTGCTAGCCAAGAATTATCATTGAGCCATGAAGAAATACTTTTTGTGGGTTATGCAATAAATCTAGATTTCTTTCTTTCTTTCTGTTTTTAAGATTTTCTTTTAATTGGAGGTTGGATTTCTTTATATCTGTGATTTCACTATGCTTTATTGTCTGGCTACTTAGTAATGCCTGCTACTGCTAAAGCACAAATTCTTTTGCCAGAAGAACTAAGTAATTTAATGTTTTTTAGTACAGGCATTTACCAAATGCATAATTTAATTTTTCTAATTTAAAAGAGAAAATTAGATGTGATAGGCTAACCTCCATCCACCGGAACCACTTTCTTAGTGAAAAGTGTGATCACCCTGTGTCATTTTTTCATCAGGAGTGCATTTTCCATAGTTAATTAATCCTTTATGTAACAGGACAACTCTAGTGGACCAATATCAGCTGAAAGTAAGAAAGGAGACAACAGCTTAAAATTATTGCTCTTAAAATGCTAGTAGCTTTCTCTGCTTAAAAGTTCAGTGCTTTCTGTGTGCCTGTTCCAGCAGAAATGCCTGTTGCAAGCAATAGCCCTTTATTTTTAACATCACTGGCTCAGCTGTTGAATGTAAAAGGCCTGGAGCAGATGATGCAGAGTCCTTTCAGCTCCTTCTGCACTTTGGGGCTAGCACCAGGAGGAGGTGACGCAGCAAAATTTGCAACAGGGCAAACTGCCCTTTTAACTGTTGCTGCAGGGGAAAAGGACCGGAAAGAGGAAATGGAGTTTCACTGAGTTGAGGTGTTAGTCAAAGGTATGGTGGAGACTGCAGTGGACTTGAAGAGGCACATCTCAGTAGTAGGACAATAAAGCTCAGAAAGATTTGGAGAAATGGAATAAATTCCTTTCCACACTCACAAAAGTAGTGAATTATTGACACTAGAAGTATGGGAGGATAATGAATAACATTTTAAAATTCTGGTCTGTCAGTGTAAATGACCTGGTCTCCTCAAGCATTAAATAAAATAAAAGAAAGAAAGAAACAAGCAACAACAATAAAACATGCACAGAAAAGAAACAACAACAAAAAAAAGGGTAAAGGCAAAAAAAGTATAACAGGTATGTGGCACAGTACAATTTTTGTATTTAGCTCATCATGCATAATGGTTCTTTGAGAAGACAAAGCTCTTAAGGTCGTCCCCCACCCCTCCCCCACTTCCTCCTTCTTTACCACAGCTTTTATTGCTGAGCATGACACCATATGGTATGGAATAGCCCTTTGGTCAGTTTGGGCCAGCTGTCCTGGCTGTGTCCCCTCCCAGCTTCTTGTGTATCTCCAGCTGCCTCGCTGGGAGGGCAGTATGAGAAGTAGAAAAGTCCTTGGCTCTTGTGCAAGTACTGATCTGCAAAAACTAAAAACATCGGTGTGTTATCACTACTACTTTCATCAAAAATCCAAAACACAGCATCATACAAGCCTCCATGAAGAAAATTAACTCTATCCCAGCCTAAACCATGACATACAGCTATGAATAAACACTGAGGAAAAGCAGCAGCAGCATTGTTACAGCCTGCATGAGACCCAAGATTTGTTTGTGAACCCTCAGACTGTCTGTGTCTGTAATTCCCATAAATCCTGTAGGGACTTCTTTGTGTTTGTAAGCATAGCACTCACATTCTTACTGAGCAAGCTCCAGTGCTGAGGGTTTTGGCTGTTAAAGTTAATATCCTGTACTTGTCTACATTGCAGAGCTGAAAGAATTCAGAATCTCACCAAGAAATTTCCTTGAAAATGGATTCTGTATTAAAACCATAAGAAAATTTGGCTTCTAAATGACTTGTGGACACCCACTGTAATTCAATCTAGAGTTTAAACTGTAAGAAGGCAAACTATAAATTTTCATTAAAGTAGTTGGAAAAAACTTATATATCCAAATAATTCTGCCATCTAAAGTATTGTTTATAGTCACCAGGATCATTTATTCTACCATGAAATTATGGGATTTGTTTTTAATCTTCAATAACTCTGTTATTTGATTTTGTTTTACATCCTCATATTGTATGCATATTAGCTTTCTGGCATCCAGTAACTGCTTCCTAATAAACTGGATTCTGTGGTACTCTTTCAGACATATGCTTTCAACAGTATGTTAAAGCAATTTTGGAATTCAGTGGTATTAGAGACACAGGCAAATGCCATCTATAATTCTGCACTCTAATTGCTGTATTCAAATGCTATCCAGGCCTTCAGTCACACCGTACACACTGGCCAGCTCAGCCCTGAATGATTAAAACTAAAATCTCACACCTTGATATGCTAATATGTATGGCATAACTATATTTTCTGATTTGCAGCTTGTCAGCCTGTATAGTCCAGGCTTCACAAAAACTCTCAAAATTGAGGGAATAGTTTGTTCATAACTACACATGCAGTTAGCTTGGAGAATGGTCTGGCCAAGACAGATGAAAATGCACATTAAAGTTATGTACATTTATGAATACCATCACCTACTTTTATGCTATAAATAAAAGACAGTTCTCTGTGAAAACAGACAGTACCTTTTGATGTATGTCTTGATATACACTACAAAGTGTAATGCCATTACCTTCTTTATACTCCACCTATGCCATAGGAGATCCCATTATGGAAATTCAGGTCCTGAATTATAGGATTTATACTATTACAGGTTTAACCTTAAAACTGCATCAGTCATCTAATGGCAGAAATTCCTTCCCAGTGGTGAGTGAGTGCATGCCAAAGATTGTAGAATGTATGTGTCTTTTTTATGCTGCACACTCCAGAGCTGAGCACAGAACTCCAGGCTGGGGTCTCACAAGAGCAGAGTAGAGGGGGAGAATCACCTCCCTCAGCCTGCTGACCACACCTCTGTTGTGGAAGCCCAGGATGCAATTGGTGTGTTTATTAGTTACTAACATTTTGAAGCCTCTCTTTATAGGAGAAGAATTTTATCCCTCTGATCTGGCCCTCCTCTGAATCTGCTCTAATTGGTCCATGTTTCTCTTGTGGTGGGGGTAATGTCCTTTTAGTTCTTGCCCTGTCTTGAGGGTGCTGGAGGAGTTTGCTGCAGCTTCCCCCAAGTGCTCCACTCTTGCTGCCTGGGCTCTAGGACAGTCTCAGCACACCAGCTGGATTTCCTTTCAGGTTTCCTGTGGGCTCTGAAACAGGAGGACAGGAAGGAAGGCAAGGGAGTTCTTGCCATGTCACTCAGGCTCATCCCAGCCAGGGAATGGTGGGATGCACAGGTAGCAACCCAGAGACATGCTATTCAGACATAGCCTCAGTGCCCCACAGCAGGACTTCTGGCCTTTTGCTCAGTCTGTTAAGCACTTTGGAGGCTTCATCACCAATGAGATAAAAGGTGATTCAGTAAAGACATATGGTGTAATAAACAGTACAGACAAGTCAATTGGTTTGCTTGCAGTTACTTTTATGCAGTTGAAAAATACCTCCCCAAAAATAAGCCAATAACAAATTCTACTTTTACAGTACAGAAGCTTCTGTTTGAATTTCAGAATGTGTATTTTGAAAATACAGCATTCTTATCTTAAAATAGCACTAAAATACTGGAAATTAGTATAGACACTTCTATAAGTATTACATCTTTTTTTATAGAAAAATCCTGAAATTTTGCAGTGTCAATTTGATGTTGACTGCTTTGTGAAATATAGCTTACTAAAGTGTAAACGTCTTGACATTTTGCAGATTAACAACTCCCATAAAGTCTTCAACCTAAATCACAATTATTACTAGCTTTTCATAATAGTTAATACTGTTATCACATAAGGAGTCACAATGTCAACTTTTGTCAGTTACAGTAAGATACTGAGTACAGAGATCAATATTTCCCACTGGGAAAAGCTGTCAGTTTTCAAAGGTGTGTAACTTTTTTAATGTTAACCTACCCTTATGCTAGCATTGACTATTCAAATACAAAGCTAAATTAACATAAATGAATGGAAATCAAACAGCTTTTCAGAAGCTTACTGCTAATCCCATGACGTTATTACATCTAAATAATGACCATAAGCACATATCCCTGCATCAATGTACCTAAAATGTGGCCACATGGCCAAAATCTGGCAAGGCTGGTAAAGTTATATTCATGTTCAGGTAAAATGTGCAAGAAAGGAGCAGTAGCTGGTATTCAAGCTCTAGGACTCAGCAGCTCTGGGCATGAGTGTGCACAAGCAAGAATATATGCTAGGAGAGTAGCTGTCACCTTGCAGGCTTTGTAAGTACATCCATGTATCAGTGAGTGGACCATAATCCTGTGTTCAGAAAGTATATGATGTAGAAGAACTGACATGCTGAGTTAGATATTTTACACATTGAGTCTTATATACCATGATCAGCATCATGACGCTTTTAGGAGCATCATACTGTGTGCCCTCCCAGCTTGTGCTCCCTCCCAGCTCATCCTCCCACCGCCACAAGTTTAGCAAGACTAGTTAATAACTTGATCTATAATTAGTTTTGTAGTTTTAAGCAGTTTCATGAGAGCTGTTTACAACTTTTAGAGGAAATGGGAAATTGCACACTAAAAATGGCACTTCAAATACTTTTCACTACTGATATTGCTGATTAACATACTGGTATTTTAATAAGCAAACTAAAAGTTTGTTATTATATTTGACATTTCCTTGACTTCAGAAAAACAAATGAACAGCAAATATGGAAAAATATATATATATTATTTACCCATTAAGTTTTTTGCTAACTGAATTGGAGGCATGTTGTTTTTACCACTCAGCTACCTAACTTAAATATGCTTTTGTATGCTTTCCTATCCACTGGTTATGCAATTTACCCTTTTATTATTTCATTGATTAATACTATACCTTAACAATTTTTCCATTATATATAACATTCTCGGGCATCATTTTTATATGTATCTGGGAAAACACAGGCAGGCATCAATATGGAAACCTGATGATAAAACATCTTTATTATCTAGTGTGTTAGTATTTTAAAACAAAACTCATCCATATGCTGCAGGTGTTACTTCATTAATATGATCCTTGTGAGAAAACTAAGCTATTATGTTTGAAGAGTCAAGTATCATTCTGTTGCAGAAGTAACTTTATTTTACATGGACTGCTTTGTGGTTAAGAACCAATGGACACATTATCCATTGGATGGTTTAATCTCATTTATATTTTTATCTCCTGAACATAATAGTGAATAAACGCTGCAAATTAATTTTGTTTTGTATGATTTTTTTTGTCTTTTTGAAATCTGTCTCCTTAACCATTTCCTTGAGTACCCCTATTCTTTTAGAAATAATAAAAAAAAAAATATTTCTCACAACAAGTCTTT
This sequence comes from Stictonetta naevosa, assembly GCA_011074415.1. Lineage (NCBI taxonomy): Eukaryota > Metazoa > Chordata > Aves > Anseriformes > Anatidae > Stictonetta > Stictonetta naevosa. The sequence goes on from CM021698.1 coordinate 48,136,515, forward strand.
TCCAAACTGAAGAGTTTTATCCTCTTTAGTATCCCTTTCACACTAGCATTTCCATATTTTTTATCACCTCTGTTGTCTTTCTGTGTCTGTTCTCTAATCCTACTATAACCATTTGAACGGGCAGTGTTAAACAAAAATGTCATTATGCCACTGTGTTGACTTAATTCTACTCCTTTTCAAATAATTCATACAATTTTCTTTGCCTTTTGGACTAACATTTTTTTTTCCTTTTTCTCTAAAGACCTAAAAGACCTATCCACACTGACTCCCATATTGCCTTCCTTAGTGCTAAGTGCCCAGCACTGCATGTATACTTAGGAATATGTCCTTGCCTTAGTCTATAAGATAGGCTTTGCTGCTGGCCTGAGAAACAAGAAAAAGACAGGGAGGAAACTTATTACTGGAGAATATTTCCCATTGAACCTCAGCAGCCTTCATTTCTCAGCTGAGTGATAAAACTAGAAAAGAAATGAACTCTGTTCCATGCATTTCTCCTCTTCTATCTAACCACTGCACTGCAGGACAAAGTTTCCACAACTACAGTGTAAGTGATCTTGTTCTCCTGCTTTTGAGAAAAGCCCTACATTATTGGTATCTTTCTTTTGGATATACCCATCAGCAGAGGGAACAGGTCTGGATTATGGAGGAAGCAGCTTTTAGGTATCAGGTTTGAAGAGATTCACCTCTGTAAGGAATGGATTACTACTTGCCATTGCAAGGCTCTAACCTTTCTAGTGTTTGGAGAGTGGCCGGACCATTATTCTCATTTCTTTTTCTTCTCTCTCAGAAAAGTAGCTGTAACAGGGATCATTCACACTATACAAGTAATGTACTTGCCACAGACCACCTACTGCACTGATTTACAGAATGTGATAGATAAAACCTGTTCATCTTTAATACCATCGTTTTAGCAGGTCCTAAGGTTTGGAGTTCAATGATCTTTAAGGTCCCTCCCAAACCAAGCTATTCTATGAATAGAACCCCCAGGTTTAGATGTCTTAGACAGGAGTTACCAAAAATTCTGGGGAGGACAGGAGTATTGAATGTAGTGCAAAATATTAAGATGTTGTTGCAAGAGGTCAAGTTTATCACAGCCGTAAACTCAGGTGGTGAAGAAAATATCTTTCCATGGTAGGCTTTGTAAATAAATTTTGCGTGCTTTTTTCCAGCCCACCCCTCTCCCCCTCCCTTCAGCCCTCTTGAGCATGAGGCAGGGGAAAAAAAGGACCATTTGTATTACAGTTATTTGCAATCTAATTTGCCAAGCCAAAGGATAGTCTGAATGATCTAATTCTCAATATACTACAGGACTGAGGTGAAGTACAAATCATCTTAGAGGATCCAATAATTCTGTTTCAATTGATCAGCTTTTTAGGCAGTATCCTTCGGTTGAGACTTTTCAGATAAGTAAAGTAAATTAGGTTGAAAACAAAATGCTAGTTTCTGAAATGTGGATTTGGCAATGTATTTTTGATCTGATAGGAGCTTGGTAACATTTCTTCTATCTGCTTGAGGCCTACTGAGCTGCATATACTGTACTCTATCAAAGCCCAGTTCTTCGCAGCTCAGTGAATAAAATACTGCAGTTTCTCCCATTGACTGACTGAAATAAAATAATCTATGATGCATGAACAAGTCTAAATGAAATAATAATATCCTTAGCAGTGAAAAACTGATTGGTAATACAGTAATTGAGCAGATTTATTGCCATCTCCTTGAGCTAGCCTGCTGAAACAGCCTGCTATTTTATTTAATCTCATATCAGAGGAATTACTGGCTGGTAATCCATTGTTAAACATCATTTAGAATGATGGATGAAAATGTCAGCTTTTCCAACATAATCAATTCATATCTCATTAGCACATATTATTTATGATTCTCATAATGGGACCTGCAGGGGTCTCCAGGGGGAAATGGAGACCTCAGCTGTTGTTGAAATGAGATGAGATATACTGTAGCTTATGAGTTAATAACTGCATATAAAAAATACTTCCCCACAGTATTGATTGTCCTTACCATTTTACAAATGAATTGAGTGCCTTGGCTTCCCCTCTTGCTGTGTATGGCAGCTCTTCCTTCTATTCATTTTGTTGCTAATAATTCAGTGAGAAAAATATTAAAGAGCATATGAGAAAGACTATTTTACAAATAACTTTTAAGACACTAGAGAAAAAAAAAAAAAAAAGACTTTGTAAAGTAATAAGAAACACTTTACTGCTCTGTTGCTGTTTGCTAAGGACTTTGGGCACTTTTTCCCCCCTCAGTCCCTATGAAGACAAATCGACATATTTCTCCAGCTACAGCACAGTTGCATTTTAAGGATACTTTCTACTGTGTGCTGCCTCAAAGACCAATGAAAAGCAAACCTTGATTCATGGATTTAATGCAGCTGATGGTGCAGCAGTAATCATGGTCACAGTGTCAACTGCTGCCTCAATTAAACTACATTTGAGAATCATTTTATGCTTCAGCTCATAAACATCAATAAAGGAAAATGAGTAATAAATGACTGTCTAGAGTACAAAGGACCAGCTCATATTTCAGATGAAAATGAAGACAAAATGTAGCTTTTATTTGCCTGTGGAATTCCCATTAACTGCATCACTGACAGGAGGGAGTTGGATCAATAGTTGGCTGGCCGCAGAAAACAGTTTCTGGCTGTTCAGCAGCCAATGCAAAAGGAAAACTGTCATATTGTGATCTTTATCAGGTAATCTTCATTACACCAGACCAATGATATATGTATATGCTGGTCAGCTAGGGGCACTTCTAATTCCTGCTTCTATTTGTGGTCTGAGCGCAGTGTGCTCACAAATTATTTGTTTACAGCTGTGAAAAACCTTCAGTGTTCATCTCTTTTATTCTTTTTATAGGTAATCCATAACTGAGAACTTTCTCTCAAGACTACTTTATTCACTCACAATTTTTAAGAAAGTGCTGTATCAAAACTTATCTTTCTCCCTGCTTAAGAGGAATCTGCTAGTACCTTTTGTTATTGCTGTTGCTGAAGCTTGACTGAAAGATTTACTGAGTATCCTCCAGTAAGTTCTTCGAGGGTCTACGTGCCTTATTATAAGCATTTCTAGGCTTATTTGAACAAAGGTTACTGCCAGCTTTGAAGGAAAAGAAAAACTCTCTATGAGCTGTTAGCTTTCCAGGTGGCAGCTTTTATGTATTGTAAACTACATATGAAATCATTTCCTAACCCCCGCCCCCACCCCCGGCCCCCAACCTGCAGAATAGAGATATTCTGGTCCTTTACAGTGCTCTGTAATTCATATAGTTCCACCACAATATGCACAAGTTAAGAATCTGTATATACAAGACAGTAGCTCTGGCTCAGTTGGTACACAGCTCTCTAAAGAGTGTGCTTCCAGAGCACAACAGAGATTTTTAAAGTGTCACCACTTGCAAATCTAAAGTAAGAGGAAATAATCACTTCCTCTTCATGCAGTGAAAATGTAAATTACATTATCAAAACCTCAAAACCTCAAACTGAATCATAAAGTAACAAAATACATACTGTTTCTCTATTTAGTTCCCTGTTTTACACTGATCCTGTGAAATTAATCTTTCCGTTATGGTATCTAACACCAGATATTAATAATAATAATAATAATAATAATAATAATAATAATAATAATAATAAAAACTCAGAGCTGATGAGATTTCCTTTACAAACTTTTAAATTCTTACAAATAACATATACTTTAACTATAATATGCAATGATGTTTAACCTCCAAACTATACATCTGCGTTTCAGGGTAAGAATTGAAACTGACATTTGTATGCATGAAGTAAACCTCATTGCTGCTCCTAGAATTTCTCACTTCAACTTCTCTCACTCCCAGTCCTTAGATTCTGCCCTTTGTCACCGTTTTCCTCACCCTGTCACCTTCCCCTCAATGTATGTTCTCCAACTTTTTCCCTCTTCTTCACTCCTTCCCAGACTCCAGTTGTAATCCTGCTTTCCAGTTTTATATTTCTTCTCCGTTACAGTTAATAATGCAGACTAACAATAAGAAAATATACATACTGTGTATGACTGCAGTAACAACCTAATTGTGCATTTTCCTTCAACATCATCCCATTTCTTCTCAGTCTCCTCAGCTATCTTTTGCTCCTCCTCATTCTGTCTTCTCGCTGCTTACCCTAGTAAATCTCTAGTCTTATATACCACATATTTACTCTCTCCAACATGCTTATTTGCACTTCTAGTCTCTTTCTACAAAACCTTAATCTCTCCTGTCTCTTCATATCCTTTTCCACTCCACCTTTCTGTCTTTCCCTTCATGTCTCCCTTCACTGCTTTAGCTTTCTTCTACTTTTTAAGTCTCCCTGCACATCACAAATGCTTCTTCTAAACCCTGTCACAACCTGCTGATTCCTCCATTCTCCCTTGCTTTTCATGCTGTCTTCTGCTTCCCATTCTTTTTTTTTTTTTTTAAACAGTTTCTCTCCTGTTCATTTAGTTTCTCCTGGACTGAGGTATCTGAAAACAATGTAAGGTACTGCCATCTTTACAAGACACAGGTTATTTCCAGGTGCAAAGCTAGCAAGGAACGTTGGTCACCTCATCAGACAGCAGTCTGGAGGTGGCAGCTATTGTGAATGAATGGAAGTTTATGAGTTTTGGAGACAGAATAAGATGTTACACTGACCTCAGAAGACACAGTAAAATTCATGAAGCTTCCAGCACTCTCAAGAACTTGCATAGTTAAACCAGTTTTGCAGAGTGCATTTCCTTAGTAGTGAATATGTGCTAGTCTTTGTATTAAAAACGTTACATTTTAGGACAGATGAAGGGGTCATGTATAGGAACATGGAAAAGATGTCTAACTATAAACAGTTCAAAATCTTAAATTGCAGAAAACATTTTTTCATATTACTAAAATATTTTATCAATATTTTAATATTATAATAGTCTAAAAAGATTTCAATTACACAGATTGTTTTATATACTATTATTTCAGTGCATTTCAACCCACTGAACTTTTCATTTTCTGTAACAGGATGTGGAGATTTTGTTGAAAAATTTCTACCCAGCCTGTTATCTGTCAACCAGAGAATTAAGGAGTCTGGCATATACCAAAAGGACTATTTTTCATACATATTTACACTGATAAAGAGACGCTTTTTAAAGCCAAATTCCATATTTGGAGGGAAAAAAAAAAAAAAAAAGGAAAGAAAAGAAAAAAAGAAAAGGCATAGACATGTTAATGTATTTCTCTGTATCTAAAGATACATGTACAAAATGAACTTTTTTAAACACAGCATTTCAGTTTCAGTCCAAATCTCAGCAGTCAACTCCAGAACAAAAATGGGAATATGTATCAACAGGACAAGACAACAGTCAGGAAACCATGTGTTTATTCTGACTACCCAGTCTCTAAACTCCACACCAGAAGCCTGAATATAACATTTGGATAATTTGACACTCTTTCATCATTCTCAGGGGATGAAAAATAGAATAATAAAAAAGTATATTATGCTGTCTTTCATAGAGCTGTGATTCTTTGGATTTGTCATTCTCTTCCCTGAAAAATAAATAAATAAATAAAAATAAGATCCCAAGAATTTGTTCAAACTATTGCACATTGCACCAATAACAGGACAGGTACTGGCAGCCTATATGAGACAATTGTAAAAATGTCATTGGATGAGGCTATCTTGCTTACCTGATCCTTTTCAGCAAGGCTATCAGTAGAACCCATCTGCTGTTCATATCAGTAAGAGATAAATCAACAAGAGGGAATGCAGTCTAGCATTTCCAGCAATCAGAATATCCTTTCCTCAAATACTCAGATTTTTTTAAAAGGAATATTTTTCATTTCTCTGAATTTGGCAATACTGTAAATGCTTCTGAACAACCTGACAGTTCAATAAAGTTATTCCTGACTTTTTAACATGATTGTATTTTGCCAGCCAATGGATACTTCTAAGAAATATGAAATTCAAGAAAGAGAGAGAGAGAGAGAAAGAGAGAAAGAGAGAGAGAGAAAGAGAGAAAGAAAGAGAGAGAGAGAAAGAGAGAGAAAGAAAGAAAGAAAGAAAGAAAGAAAGAAAGAAAGAAAGAGAGAGAGAGAGAGAAAGAGAGAAAGAGAGAAAGAGAGAAAGAGAGAAAGAGAGAGAGAGAGAGAGAAAGAGAAAGAAAAAGAAAGAAAGAAAGAAAGAAAGAAAGAAAGAAAGAAAGAAAGAAAGAAAGAAAGAAAGAAAGAAAGAAAGAAAGAAAGAAAGAAAGAAAGAAAGAAAAAGAAAGAAAGAAAGAAAGAGAGAAAGAAAGAAGGAAAGAAGGAAAGAAGGAAAGAAGGAAAGAAGAACTAGGACAGAGAACTCAAGTTGTAGAGATTGCAACAAGTGTAGGATCTGCCAGATGTGAAGTGGCATAATACATTATTCCTTTGTGGGATGTTGTGTTATTCTTTGACAAAGACTTCATGACACTGCTATTTTTCAAAATTTGCTATATGGCTTATAATTAATGCTAGGTTACTACTTTATCATTGGGCTACAATATGAAGTCATATGCTTTTTCTTTTACAGTAACAGCTGGTGCTTTAATTAATTTTTGACAAAGTGGATAGGTGAAAAAATAACTTCATAGTGAGCTTTGAGAAAACTAAAATATTGCCGTGGACATGTGCACAGCTAAGACATAGATGAATAGTATTTTAAGACATGGTTACTATCACAAAGATTTCATAAATATTTTCCAGATGGTTGGATAATTTAGTAGTATTCCATTAAATATTATTTTCTGCAGTAAGATAAACAAACATAGCACCCACCTTGATAACCATATTCATTAAATGCAGTATTCGTACGAGCCCATGATACTTTAGATGCAGTGTAGGACACTTGACTTTTATCTCAGTGACTTTATAAATAATCATTATAAGTAAAAATAATTAAATATAAATATTTATTACCCTTTTCTCTTAAATTAGTTTCTGGCTTCTCCACCCCTTTTTTCACTTAGTGGATATGTAGTTTGTTATATTGAATGAAAGCACAGGTATGAACAGCTTTATGCTAGGAGCTATCAATAGTATGTAGCTAATACATCATATTGAATGACAGATTTCATAAATCAGTTATACAAGGGATCATGCAATGCTTTTAGCAAATTTCCAAAGAGTCATAAAAACTATAAATCAATGTATTTTTGATTAATCAATTCACAATGTCAACTTTTGGCAATAGTTATCTGTTGTGTCCTTATTGCAGGTATACTAGGAAGCATGGTATTATTTGTCATAAGGAGATTTAAGCAAGAAAATGGGGGCGGGGAGGAACTGTTGTGCTATTGTTGACATCCAGACAAGTTCTCAAATTTGCTGCAATGAGGGAGATCTTAAGGCATACAATAATCTGACTTACAGTCCAGTGGAAATAATGGAAGTTTTGAAAGGTGAAGTAAAAAAGTAGGTGAGCCATAATTCTGCAAGAGTTCACAGACTATTAAAAAAACCACTGAACTGAATACGTATTCAAATCTTTCTACCATTTCATTGTACTGTTCAGATAAACTGAGCACTGAAGTGCATAGATCCTGTTTCTGGATCTCACACAACACTGGATCGCACAATACCGTAAGGGAGCAGAATCACAGATTTGCCTGTCCTGCAGTCTACATGCCTGCATTTAGCAAGGAACCACCACAGATTCATTTTTTCCAAAGAAAATGCTGTTGAACAGTGAAATCCCATACACACCGTAAAAGACATCTGACATCAATATTTAATTTTATTAGTTATCCTACAGGTACTCTAGGGAACCTGATGGAGAGCCTTCTCAGTATTGATTAGAATATAGCTATCCCACTGCACGCTGTTCAAAAAAAAAAAAAAGAAAAGAAAAGAAAAAGAAAAAAAGAAAAAAAAAATCAATTACAATTAATTTTTTGATTCACAATAATTTAAAATATATCATAAAAGTTAATAAAAGTGCATATGGTTGGAACACGTTGAGATTTATTATTCTGACATGGAAATTCTAACTACAAATTACTATGATCTTTAATTTGCATAATCAATGTTTTTAATTCATTCTATATTCCTGTACAAGATTCCAATATGGAGTATTTTTAACATTTTGGAAAAACTTCAAAATTACCTCTTTCATGTGTATAATAGTGAAAGCTGACTATTAGCGATACTGTGCTTTTTCATTTGCACACAAAAGAGATTTAATGAACAAATTGCTAATACAAATTCAATGAATACATAAGAATCAAATCTAAATTTGGGAAAAAAAAAATCATCTATTGGTTCTGTTATGTCAGAAGCCTCTATACTATCTTCTCTGTGGCATGCAGTGGGTTCTTTTGGGCTACCCTCGATTTATAAATGTTATGTATGTATTAATTTTCAGTATGTTATGGCTCAAATAAGGAATCACTTAGGACAAAATTGTCATTGGATGGATTAATATTCAAAACTGATAACATTTATTTTAAAAGTCTAATAAAATGAAAAGTAGAACTAATTTTAAATTCTTTTAAGAACAATAATGTTAAATCTCACAGTAACCTGTATTTAGCATAGCTATGTGAAAATACCTGATACTCTTCTGCAACATGCCATGCCAGAGCAGCAGATTTAGAGCACTGCGTATAGCAGCAGTTACTGGCTTTCCGGCATTCGATGTTGGAATAGTTGTTTGCTTTTACTTATAGAAAACTCAGAAAAACTGATTATTTCTGTATTGCTGGCTGTGGAAAACTATCAAGATTTATTCTTCCCACCTTTTTCAAGTAGCTCAGGCAACAGATCAAGTGAGGGAAAGCACTGAGTGAGAAAATTTAACAGCAGGCAGAATAGTTTGCAGACCTCCAAAACAGAAACGCCGTCAAAGTTAAGAGACTCCTACAGGACACCTATAATTTAAAATCTCTCTTTTATTAATCTTTGTGACCTTACATGCAATATTCACCCCCCATAACAGCATCAGCATCTAATTTGATTCTTAGGACAGTCATCTGAGATTTCTCCTGTCTGACCCTGCTATGTCTCACTGCTCAGAATTACTGGAATGGAGAAGAGTTCTAGCTGTAAAACAGAAAGGAACAAAAATAATATTTTGTGTAGCCCATGAAAATTAATTCAGGCTATGAAGGCAGGCTGTGCGCTAATTTATAATATTTGAAAAAGATTTTTCAAGAATTTGGATTCCCATTCTTGGTAACTTACCTTAGGCAGTTCCATTATTTCTTGTCACTTTATTTTCAAAAACATTAAGTTGTAATCTGCAAGAAGTTAAAGCAAGAGAGTGAAAGATCAAGAGTTTTCAATGAGGTAGTCAGCTATGGACAGCATATGATCGAAAGACTACACAAAATGAAGAACTGTATTTTAGTATAGTTTGAAGGATATAGCAAAGAAACATTGGCTCATGTGTAGAGTTTATTACAGCAATGTGAAATTTTAGCTTTATAGTTTGTTTGTTTCTTTCTTTTTTTTTCCCATAACTATGTATCACTTTAAGGTAATATAACTTTTGTTTCAAAAGATACAAAATTTTGTTGACAATGTCTTAGGTAACAAAAAACAAGTGAAAACTGCATTTTCCAAATTCTTTATATTATCTTGCTTAAAATCTAGCCTAAAATAAATAAAATTATTGCCAGAGAATGTGAAAGATTCTATTGTTGTTTTAAGACGGGTATCCTCTAAAGACTCAATAATTAGTTGGCAGCTGACAAGAAAATGAGAAAATGTAGATAGGCAATGAATTCACTTTTAAGTCAGGGCTGGAAAACCATTAGGCAGGGTTTGGGGTTTTGTTTTATTTTGTTTTGGTTTTTGGGGGTGGGGAAGTGGGATGGGGGTTCATGACATTTGAGATCTTGGGATTTTTTTATTTTTTTTAATTCACTTTAAGTAAACATGCATGGAATGTTTTCCAGAGCAATTTTGGATTAGGAGTTTACACAGACCTACTAAGCAAGTAAAACCCTGGCATGTAGGGAGAAATCTGACAGAATGCTTTAAAAGGTGCTGAGGCATATCTGGATATAATACAGCATAGACAAAAGCGCATACCAAACAGCACATCGGAGCATAGATTTCATAGTGCTATTCTTGCTGTGCACTGGGCAGGGACTTTTCATTTCACACATCATCATTCACAGTTTGCTGCAGTGACTCAACACAGTCAGAACATGTCAACAACACACAGTGAAATATTTCAGTGTTGCTTTCCCTTGGAAAATTAAGGACATGGAATTTTGATTTCAATTACCTTATGTTGCAGTGGAAAAAAGTAGGAAAAGAGAGAATAGTGTTTTCTGATTTGACAATAACCAATCATAGCAGAAGCATGTTCCAAAACCTGCTGTCAGCCAGGACAGAAACATGCATTTAAAAACAGAAACAGCTTATATAATTAGACAAGGAGATAAAAGTTGCTGTCCAGCCTTACTCCTTTCCTCATATCTACTAATAACCTGGGTTAAAATAATAATAATAATAACATAATAAACAATCTCAGAGCTGACAGCAATGAGCTGGTTACATCTTGCTGTTTTCACTCAGGACAATGTAAGTGTTATTTAGAAGGAGAAAAATAACAACCATGTGAAAAGCACACACACACACAAAAAAAAAAAAAAAAAAAAAAAAACTCTAGTAAGACAAAATACAGTTTGTGTCTTCAGAGTTTGAATTGTCTCCCTTTCAGTCCCAATCCATCTCAATGAATACCTGGTATTTCAAAGATTGTGAGTAGTTGTAGCACATGGAAAAATATCACCAATTTTTTTACTAAATAAATGGCCTGCCAAAGACAAGGGACATTGCATTATGATCATGAAAAACAGGAAAAAGCACAGGCTTTGAATAAGAAAACTTCTGGAAGAACCCATTCTTGTTCTGGTGCTTCAATTTGTATATATATATATATATACATATAGTGAAACATTCATATTACATGTGGCTGTGGCTAACATTGTGGTTCTTTATGCCATCTGAAATCAGATCTTGGAAGGTAGATATGAAACAGCAATAGCAAAAGCAACTTAACATACACCATATTCACAACACACATTTGAATCGTCAGATGGAAGATTATAGCAATCTAAAAACCCCCAAACCCAGAGCAAAGTTCTGCTTTGGTTGTTTTAATTTACATTCTAGAAATGTTAAAAAATAATAAAAGAAACAACAATGTGCCAATCTCTAGCTTAATTGAATACTGAAGTGTCTAGAACCATATTGGAAGAAGAAAGTGACAGTAAGACAGCAGAGTACAACAGAATGATGATTTCTACAGAGTAAATTATGCTGGGCAGACTTTTTAGAGCATTATCAATGGCAATTCAAAGAATATTGTTCTTAACCATGACATGAATCTCCTTGGAAACATTTCCCAAACCACCTAATATCTATCACCCACACTCTTCAATCACATCAACAGTAATGAATACTGTAGTGGCTATTTAAAAGGGTATTTAGCATTTTGATGTACAGTTCCTTTCCATGCTGTTTTAAATTTAAAATTATTTTGTGGAAAAGTATAGCCAGTGTTCGGTTTTGAATAGCAGTCATACACCAGATTCTCTTCATGTGGCAAGAAGGTCTTTCAAAGCATTTCAAATATTGTTAATTAATCTTTGCCCCTGTGGGTAAATACTAAGACAAAAAGCTTGCACACAGTGAGCTTGTTCCTACCTACACAGACAGATCTAGTCATAGCAAATTCAAACTCAGGCACTTCTTCCTAATTGTTATGTTCTAGCCAATAATCTGATTTCCCATCTCTTTGGTGTGAAGAATGCCAATGAAACTGGTAACCCATTTAGGACTATTTATGATTTTAAATGTGTATTTGTTGAGTATCTTGTGTGATTGGTTCAAAATGGAAATCTCAAAAGTAATTTGTTTTTACTTTGTTAAAAAACTTAAGACTCTCTCCCCTTTCTTATGGCCATTGCTTATCTGTGCATTTTTTTATTATTTTTTTTTACTTTATTTTTCAATCAACATCTGCAACTCAGACTGGCCATTTGAAAATGATAGGGTCACTGGGAAAGAACCTCTGGCCAATGAACACTCCAGTGGAGGACACAGTTCCCCAGAAACATTATTTCAAATGAAATAATCTGTTTTTGTAGCTCTGAACAAAGTTTCAGTTGAATACAACTGCTATTATTTCTTAATTTCATTGAAGGTATGAAATGCGCAATCAGTAACCAACATTTCTGTCCAAGATTTGTGTAAGTATTAACCTACAGGTGTCTCCAGGCCAAAATTAACTTTAAACTGTAAAGCAGAGAAACACTTGTAATGCAAGAATAGTAGGATGTGGGTTTTTTTGCTCCTTCACAGATGAATCATATAGAGTTTCATAGTAAATACATCTTACTATAATTCCAAAATATGTTAATTTTCATATACTTCCACAGGAGAATTACAAATAGAGAATTCACTCTAAGTGTTGCATGTTTTTAGATCATTTCATACAGAGCCCTGTTCAGTGCAGCTCTACAAGTCTTCCCATGTTTTAAAACCATAAAAAAGCATTGGCACTTGTGGCGGAGCTGGTCCCAAGGAATCCTCTTTCTGTTGACAACTGTGGTTCTTGGTCCCAAACTCCCAGTCACCAAGCAAGAAGGGAATTATGCATGTGCGTGGAAGGACAGTAGAATAAAATCAGTAAAATCAGTGTTTCAATCCTTCCGTTTTCTCTAGAAAGCTCAGCAGTTGGTTTTACATTGCTCTCCGTACAAAGGAGGACAATGTGGGTATAAGCATTGATGGGTTGATTTGATAGCACTTCTACATTCTCTTCAGTGAACTGAGATAAAACAGTTTGAGAGAAAGAGGAATTTTTATATTATTTATTAGCTTATTTATTTTAAGCATCGTGTAAGCATATAAACTGGAACTATTCAATATATTTTTTTATTTTACTACTTACAATGAAATAATATTGAAGTGGTTTTTTTTTTTTTTTTTTTTTTTTAATATATCACTTGCTCACTACTATGTGCTAAAGGTTAATGGTATGGTTTTGCTCCTTAAAACACCTTGGAGATATCAGAAAAGCTGAAGCCCTTAGAGATTTGAGATGCTTCTACTTGAAAGTCTATCCAAATAATGATTAATTACTGGTTATTTCAACAGTGGAAAAAAACTACCTGTAACTTAATAAACGCCTGCTAGTGAAATACATGTTTTAATGCTGGTGTTCTGGGCTTGTGATTCACATATACTACATGCACTTTATTATTACAATTATTAGGAAAAAATATTATTAATGAAATTAAAATATCGTCTTTGTCTAATAGTAAGCCCATGATCTATTCATGGCATCTCAAATATTTTCATATCTTTGTATTATTTGCATAAGATAGAGCAATTCAGTGTAAAATTTGTTTGTACTGTGTTTCCAGATTTCAGCTGCTCTTTCTCGACTGTTTTTGTGTGTTTTTATTTTAAGAAAAATGGAGAGAATTCAGTTCTGTCAGAAACCCTTTGAGTGCAGCTCTGCTCTTCTAGGTTGATACAATGCTGCCATCATATGGACCATATTCTGTACAGCATTTGGGGGAAAAGGAGGTTTTCAACCCAATACAACTGCACTAACCATATACTCAATTGTACAGACCCTTACTTAACACCTGGGTAGTAGTGATACCTATCATAAATCATAAGACTTAGTGTCTTAGGAGGAGGTGGTGTCATCTTTTGAAGCTAAATTCCATGCCATTATAATTCAATTTATACCCAGTAATTTTTTTTCTGATAGTAAACTAAGGTTAATAAAGTTAGAGAGTTATAGACATAACAGGCATACCCCTCAATATTAAGCACTTGTAGGACCATACCTAACATGAATCTTATTAAATATATTTTACATCATTTAGCAGACTACTTAAGCAGACTGTTTGAGTTGTCTCAGCATTAACACCCATACCTTACTTCAAAGTAGCATGTCAAACTTCCATTATTCATTAAAAAAAAGGGGGGGAGAGATTGATTTGAACTTATCAAACCTTTGCAAATCAACAAAGTATTGTAAATTTTATTAATCCTGAATTCACAGGAAGATTCCAGCCTAAAGAAAACTAAAAGTGTGTCTGTTTAACACAATGATACCCAAATCCCTCTAAAACAGTAGAAAGACTGCAGGCAACTACTTTAAGATGTGAGAAATCACACAATAGTGCATTTTTTTCCAGAGGGAAAAATGAAATCTAAAGAAAGTATAGCAAATCATCTCAAATGAATATCTTAAATGAATATTTGATCAATTGGATCCTATCCCCATATTTACAAAAGACAATTCCAAAACACATAAAGAGATAGTGAAATATTCCTAGTTTATGCTTTATGTCTGATACTTTCTCTACTAAAGATACAGTTACTACAAAAGATTGTGTGAGTCCTTGCAATCAAGTAAGGAGAAAATGATGCAAATAAGAAAACTAAAAAACAAAACAGAAGGAATAATTGCGGATTTTTTTCATGTTTACACATAACTGGGTAGTGAATAGGGACTCAAAATGTATGTGACTGTGATTTGGGGTTCATGAATAAAGAAGTGGCCTGTTATTCACAGTTCTTTCCTTTATTTATTTATTTTTAAGTTGGTTAACTTATGCCTATTTCTACTTCAAATAAAGCAGTGAAAATAACATTTTATTATGTAAGTAGACTTAACAGATTACAGAAACTTGCTAAATATTGATTCTGTGAAGGGGGAAGTTAAAGACAGTAGTTTGAATTGTATTAAGTAGTGACGGGTTTCAAAAAGTGATGGTATACTGGTATGTCTTACAACAATAAGCACTATATTAAATGATGACTAACAGTGTAAGGTTACTGGACTGTATATCTGAGGGCAGGTGAAATAGGAAAAATGAATGATACACTATGGCAAACAATGCTTCCCTGCTTAAACTTGCCTTGTATTTCTTTTTTTCTGAAACAAATGTTACCTATAGCAAATATACCAGCAAATCCAAAGAGCATCATTTAAAACAAGTATATTCTGGGTAAAGACCTTCAGCCTCACCTACCCCGGTGTTCCCAGTATATGGCCCCAGGAAGGCAAACACATTCACATCGTCCCTTTTCCCAGTTATGCATCCTTAAGTAGTGTGAACCTCTATACCAAACACCCTATACATGGGCACTCGCCCAGCATAGGAAGAAAGGGAATAAATAATTTGCTTTAGTGTTGCACTGACTGTTCTTTTATCAGATAAGCCCGACCAGCAGGTGCACTGATAAGTGACCCAGGACAGGCTCCATTCCTGTCTTCCTACTGTGAGGAGAGATAATAGATCCATTTTATTGTATTTACCCTGCACATTGTAGTCTTTAATTGTCCAAAATACGTATAGAGGATCTTATTCTTTCTCTTCTTCCTCCTCTTTCTCTTACACATATGCTTTGATCCAATTCCATCTTGTCTTGAAACATTTTTATGTGTTGGCAGGTTCCTATAATAATGGCTATTTAAAAAAATGCAGTGTTTTAATCCACCAGATTTCTGGTCATGATCATCAAGATTTGTAAATATTTTGAGCTATGCAATTTTACTATGTTGGTTAGTATATTCATTTTTATCTGCCTATAAACTAATAATGGAAAACTGTACTTACATGGATGCACTCTTTTTGAAAAAAAAAAAAAAAAAGTGAAAAACATCTTTTGTTTTTCTTCATTGTTATGATGGAAAGCAGACTACATTGATAAATGATTCATGATAATTTACAAAACTATTTTAACTACCTGTCTTTATTTATAAGTGTTGAAACTCATGCAGTTTTCATGGAAGCTGCTCTCCCTGAGTACCACAGTATCGTTTCCAAAAGCTGTTATTTTCTTACGTTTTCTCATCTTTATTCTGTCCTTCATTTATTTATTTCTTTATTTAGGTTTAGGTCAATCTATAATGTTAAAAGTTGCTAATTGGTGACAGGGAAGGGCTGTTTTTAATACATGCTCCTTTCAGGTAAATGAACTTCACATAGTTAAAGTCTGTGATTTAAAATGACTTTATATCTTTACATATACCATCTGCAACATTTTCTAATAGAATTTTTTTATCAATTTTAATTGTCTTTACTAAATGCATGTACCATTTCTATTTTTCCTCAAAGAGCCATTTTAAAGGGGTAAGAATAGTTGTAGTTGAAGAAAATGAAGAATTCAAATGATTTGGCTCCACTTAGCACTGTAAGCAAACATAGCAGCATTTTCACTTTGGTAGCCCATGGCATCCATCCTCAAAGGATTGTTTTAAATAAATGTCCAAGAAAAGTGCATGAGTTCTGACTTTCACTAACCTGCTTGTCTTTGTGCACAGACTCTGCTTTAACACAATTCACTTCAACAAGCATATAGTCCTCCTGCCTTTGACCATTTTTAAGAAGCCTTTGAAAACATAACTAATGGAAAACAACAGTTATGAGTTCTGCAACTTAATAAGAATCTGTACAAATCTCTGAAAAGCTCTGTAAAAAAGCACCATCGCCTGTAAAGAACTAAAGCATGCAGCTTCTCTTCCTGAAAATATTCTGAATGTTAACCATACAGTAAATGAAATGGCATAAATCTAGAGCCATAAATTAACATTGGCATAAATCTAGAGAGGAATTACATCCAAGAGATGTTACTTATATCCAAGCATTTGCAGGAACAGAATACTGGGTAAACATTGTGTTACTTTCTCTCTCAATAATGTGGAACAAAATCTTTTGTTTTCAGTCATAATCTTTAACGTAAAAAGTCTCATGGGAATGCCACCTGCTTACAGTTTTCTAAGCATTCAAAGTAAATTTTAAGTACTGCTTTTCTGTTCCTGCATTTTGGAACCTATTCGGCAATCACCAGATGTTAAAACACTGGTTACATGATCTAGTTGAGTTTATGAGACATTTAGAAAAATAGTTGTAAGCATAAAGTTAAAAGCCTCAACTGTTACTATAGGTACCAGGCAGATTAAATCTGGTAGCACTTATTCAAATAAATATTTTGAACAGGCCCTGCAACAGAGTACATCATCATGATTACTTTATGCAACAGTGAAGCAACCTTTTTAATTGATAGTGATTAGTGAATTTTCTAAATCTGTAAAACTTCAGAAGTCTTAAGCTTCCAATAAATACCAGCGTATATTTTTACACCACTGCTTCCATTTAACAGAAAGGAGAATACATCACCCTGCAGGTGCTGATGTTGCAAACACCAAAAAAGGCTTTTACTCCACCTATCCTTCAGTAGAAGTGTCTCCTCATATCATTGTTTAAGGGCTAGAGTTGCAAATTTTTTTTTTTGGCCTGCTCCAACCAGAAAGAGAAAACTGAGAATTTTTATCACAGAATTATCAAGAGATAAAAAATTTACTTCTTGCTATAATCTTGACACAAACTTATCTTGAGATCAATGACCTGATCAGACAGTCAGTGATGGAGAGTGAGAAGTTGAACTATCCTTTCATTTTCTGGTGTCTAATTATGATCACTGCTTGTCTTGTTCTTAAATTTGATTAAACACTGTTTGTGTAAGGTATAGAAAAATTAACTGTTTCCTAGCACAAGTTCTGGATATTTGAAAGTACATATAAATTACGTGATGTCATTTTGACCTCAGCTGGAGCTCCTAGTTGATAAGCTATGTATAAATGTGCTGGAACACACAGTAAGAACCCCTGGCATTGGCAGTCTGAATTGAGAATCCAGGGGGGAACTGGTATGGCATCAGCATAAAAGGCAAGAGGTTTAGATCATTTTGGTTAAACTACTTACATATCCTGACATGTCCTTGTCCCTTCATATGTGCTCCTCATCTCTTTTTTGGACAAACTAATGTCATCAGCAGTCACAGGAGCAGGGCTCTCCAGAGCTGGGTGAGACTGCTCAGAGCCTTCTCCAATTGTTTTGAATAGGACTGAGCTCCCAGTCTCAAATTATTCCACTGCATAATCTCCCTTGTGATAAAGAAATTTGACCTTTATCCAGGCAGAACTTCCCTTGTGTCCCTTACTTTCCTCATCTCAATCTGCTTTCTCTACAACCACACAAAATGTCATGTAGACATCACTAAAGTCTTTCCTTTGCCATCTTTCCTCCAGCCTGAAGAAATTTAGTTCTCCCTGCCCCTGCTTCTACTTTGCATGTTCCAGCCCTCTGACCAGCATCATGGCTCTCTCCTTTAGCATGTCAATATGTCCCCTGCACTGGTGGGATCCAAAAGTAGCTATACTCCAAACACAGCTTCACAAATGCTAAACCCATGAGAAGAATCACTTTCCTGACCTGACAGCCATACTCATGCTAATGCAGCCCAATACGCAGTTGCTTTTTATTGCTGCAGGCGTGTATGTTTGTCTTCTTGTCCAAACGGTTTCCAGATACTTTTCTAAAGAGAATACTTTTCTCTTCCAGCCAGCCAGTTGCAGCCTATGCTGTTGAATGAAACTGTTTCATCACAGCTACATAATTTACTTTTGCTTTTCCTGAACTTCATGAGGTTCCCCTCAGCCCATTCCTCTAGCTAACAATAGATACTTTTACCCTAAAATTATATTTTCTTCCATCTTCTGCACTAAATTACTAAAGAGATAAAAATAAAATAAAAACTTGTCATTGATGATTCAAATTTTTCTCTGAATTTGAATTGTTTGGCAATACTGTCTAGAGTGGATTTGAAGATCAGAAGACACCTCATTCATAATAATGAATAATTTAGTATAGTCTGAATTCTATAAGAGTTGTGCATTCAGTCATAAACCTATTTACCTTAGCTAAAATTTTGCTAGCACTTGGATGGTGTTCATACCAATGGCAGAAGCTGCACAAAATTCTACAATGTTTTGTGTTTTCTCCCTATATATTTTCAGCTTTATAATCAGAAAAGAGTTTCTATACACAGATAATAATACCTCCAGGAAAAAAAAAAAAAAAAAAAAAAAAAAAAGATATATATTCCATGTTTAAAACTCCATATAAATTGGATAGTTCTTCTGTTTTGCTTGGGAACCCAAAAGTTTCCTAGAGAAATTTTCTGTTTTTTCATAAAACAGAAACTGAGGAGCCAGTATTAAAATTGGTAAAAAGGACATCTTAGAAATACATTTTCATGGGAGAAGTGGAAGCCTGTATAGCTATATTCAGGGTAGCACCTGTGACAAGAGCCACAACAATCTACATATATTCATAGCTGCATCACAGGAGGTTGTCTACAAAGGTAGAAAATAAGGCAGCTGGGGAAGGGGAGGAGGATGGGAAGGAATCTAATAATGGCAAGAATAAAGTACTATCAGAGAAAGCACTGTCAAGTTTATGGAAGGAATTGGCCCCAGCTTAAATGTACTAAGATTAGGAAAGGCAACTTTTCAAATAATAGATCTAGAATTGAAAAATATGGTAAAAGTTAGACCTAGCCTAGGTTAGAGTAAATCATCAGCAGGTGCTAGTGAAAGAAGACTGAATTACAAGGGGCAGTGAATGATACAGAGAAAGTGCTGCAGGGTGGTGGGCTGCTTCAAACGCTAGTGAAAGCTGGCAAGCAAAGATTAAGCATTAAGAAAGGGAAAATGGTTGTGTAAACCTTTATTGCTTTTGCCTTTCCCTTTGCATGCTATGTACCTTTGGGTAAATGAATAAATAATGCTTTGTTTTGGAGATGCTCTTTTTGACTCATTTGAATCAGCCACCGTTACAAGTCCCCAGATTAAAAGGGCTTGCAGGTGACAAACAGCTGAGCCTGCTCCATGCACACTGCTTGGAAGAGGGAGAGCAGAGCTATGGGCCCCAAATCCAGCCCTGGAGAGACATAGGTGCCAGTGGCTCACAGAAATGGATATTCAAACTAGGAGAAAAAAAGTCCAAAGCACCACTTGCCCCTCAGCTCCCCTGAGGTGCACTTGGACACTGCAGAGCCACAATCAAGCTTATTACTTAAGTGCCCCCAGTAAGGAGGGTCTCTGGCCAGCCTGTTCAGGAACAAATATGCAGATAGGCTCAGTAATTCATGAGGAAACAACCTTTTTCAAATTGTTAAAGTTACAGTGTGCATATCTCAAGTTTTGTCTTTAGAAATAAAGACACATGCCCCATGAAGAAGTTCCCACTTGTTATCCTCAGACAGGGCACTGTACTGAGAGGTTAATGAGCAAGAGAGAACTGTGGTGACTAGCCCATATCCTGCCTCACCAGGAAAACTATACTAGCCAGTGGCATCAGCATATCATTTCTATAGAAAATAGAAAATTCAAGTGCAAAAGTGATCCAAGTTCACACTTTAACACTCAGGTTCCACAGAGCCCTGTACCTAAAACCCTGTGCTTACCTCGTATTACACAGAAAGAACAGCCACAAGAAGCTGTTTTTTATTGCGGGATCCAGTTGTTGGGTTAAAAATAATCTCAATAAAAGATAAAGAAAGAGTTGCAGGTTCCAAAGGAAGAAATTTGATAAAATTAAAGTGTAATAGACACTTCAAACTGTGTGATCTGGCCTAATAAGTTATTAATAGGGAACCATTACTCCTCATACATTTTTTATGAGGAAGGCATTGCCTTTTTGTCAAGATTAGTGGATTATAAAATATTTGTGCTACACAATATAAATGACCCTACCTATTAATAAGTCTCTGGAAAGATATGCTTAAATTGAATTACATTAAGAAGAAAAGTGCCAACAGAAAATTAGGCATAATTAATGGGAACACATAAATAAACCAGAGAGAGAGGGAAAAGGACATTCTGTCCATTGATCATTTTGAGGATTAATTGCTGATATGCTCTAATGACATACTAACTATTACTGTTTTTATAAGGACCATTTCACTGAAGATGAAATCCATGCAACTATGAATATGTATTGTGATATATTGCCACAAGATAATTACACTGATCACATACCTCTAATTAGCCAGTATAATTTTGAAGGCTAAAAGATACAGCTTAAAATGTAATATACAACAAAGGCTCATTAAATTATTCTGGTAAAATAGATTTTTTTTCCTGATATCAAATGCTCAGCTTTCCCTCCTTGTTTACAGTACAATGGCCCAGGACAAACCACACTGAAAGTGAGGAGGTGGGCAACATCGCTGTTATTTTCCAAGGTTTGGAGCCAGAGGTCCATTCAGAACTATGATACCTTGGAGATGTGGGAAATTATTTTTCACATCTCATTCACATCATGAACAAAGTGAATAGAGTTACACGGCAAATGAGCACTCTGGCCTTCTTCATTTGCCAACGTATATAAGGTTTCCTTGGATATTGCAGCACTGCCTCCAGTGTGTTTGGCTACATTCTGTTTTTCAAAGACTCACAGAAAGTTTCAAAGGCTTTCATTATTAATCGGGAATGTAAATATGAAGGCTAATTGCTGTATCTTTTAAACAATACTATAGAGATAACAAACAGGAAAATTATTTTGTTCACTAAATTAAGTGTTCAAATACCAAATAAATAAGTAAAAAGTAAAACAAGCCCGTTCCTCTAGACAGAAGAAAAGAAAGAGGACCTATTCATTAGAAATAATTCACCTGAAACAAAACACCTTACACTAATCCTCTAAAAACCTTATCTACTCTTTGACACTGTTGTAACAAACTCTTCAAAAGTACTGTGCCAACATTGCTCATGTGTTCAGTAGATTTTAATTAGAGCTCTGAAAGCTTGGGAAAAGTGGCCGAGTGAGCAAGCTTGCTCTTTTCAAATGGCAAGACAACAGTCCTTTTACCCACCTCCCAGTCATAGCATATGTTTAATTAAAATTGGAGCAAATAATGGAGACAGAAGAGAAAAATCTGCCTCCCACAAATTAGTGAGGAAAACATGATTAAGAAGGTACTCAGCAAGATGAAGAAAGTAATCCATGCTGTTCTTTAGTTGTACTCTGAACCCAATATCTATGGATAGGTCTTGGGGAACTGTTCCTCGTGAACAGCGTGAATGGCTTAATGTATTAACCTCTTTAACTGCTTTAGAGAGCACAGGGATATTTAACGATGGTTAGCAACAGGAAAACTACAGCAGATAAGGGCACAGAGAAAGACACAGAGTTCTGACTTTCTGCTGTTGGAGTTGCAATTGCCCCAAATATTTGTCATATAATAGTTATTTCTATAATTCACTACAACAGAGTATCTAGCTATCACCTTTTCTAAAGCAAACCAATTGGGTTAGCAGTACCACAACTCAGGGGCAAAGCACATAGTCCAGGAAAACAGAAACGTTTTGCTGCCTGCCTTTGTGACAGCTCCTAATGCTACTGTGCTGTCAGTCTCCCAACCTAGCACACACTCCCTCTTCACCCTGTTCTTGGATCTACCCAAGGTAGCAATTAGGGGAGGAGAGCAAAGGTCCAGCCATAAGAAAAGGCTGCGAGGAACAAGGAAATAAAACTTTGGGCCTGTTGTGTTGTAATCACTCCAGTAAGAAAATTCAGGCTCATTATGAAGAGACATAAGATAAACAATTAACTGGAACACAGAACAAAAAATGCACCAATTAGTAGAAAGAACATGAGAGACAAATGAAAATTAAAAGCAAAGAGGAAAAAAGGGGGGCAAGGGGTATAAGCATGTAAGAAGGAAATATGAAGTACTAAATGGAGATGTGAGGGATGACACTCAAAAGGACCACTATCCCATCCTGTGGTTTACTGATGCCTATTTCTTGAAGCAGGCTTGAAGATCAAAAATATCAGTAGAAAAAAAAAAAAAAAAAAAAAAGATGTTTGCACATAGGATTTCAGCTGGACTTGAACATGCACAGACATTAACAATGCTGAACCTAAAACTACCATATTGCTTGGGAAAGCTAAAATAAAGAAAAGTTGATATTTCAGGGATATGGATCACATTCATTATTGATTGATGTAATGATACACATAATGACAAAAATAAGTATTCTAGAGAAAAGAATAAATATCAAAATAATATTTGAAAGATCCTGAAGGTATGTGAAATACTTCTAGAGAATATTTATGTAACTCAGACTACAAACCTAAGAATTGTGGTCAGCAAGGTTACTACAGAGCATTTCCAAATTCTCAAAAACTTGAGAGGAAAGCTGTTACCTGCAGCTTGCATGCCTGCCAGACAGTAAGTAACAAGCAGCATAAGAAGCTAATGTTTCATGAAGTCATTATTTATACTAGCACATGAAAGATTCTTTTAAAATGCTTAGAAAATTCAAAGCCATTTTTCAAGAACTCTATTTGGTGAGCTGCAGAAGCTTCACGTTATTGCTGGAAAAGAAGAATTCAAAAACTGTTTGCTGTGAAGCAAGGTGACATATACAGGTGATAGGCACCACACTCACCTCTCAAGGAAGTTATCAAAGATTTTGAAAACTTGTTCACATCTTGAAGAGATATTATCCTTAAGTTTGTGGCAACTATACTTTAACCCACAGTGTTGAAATCATAATCATCTTATAATGCATATAAATGCAGTTAAGTATATCCAGAACATCAGAACATAACAATCATCAACTTTAAATCTCTTTTCAGCTTCTGAGAAGACAGCAAATTTGTCCCATAAAGCAAGCTTATATATCCCATATTAGATATCTGAAATTAATCTAAAGAAAAAGAAACAAAAAACAAAAAAACACACACCATTTCAGATACTACTTCATCTCAGCCTTCTTCTTTTAGCTTGCAATATTCGTAATATAAAACCATGTAAAAGGATTGTCGTCATTGCTGTTATTTTTTCCTCTAGTATGGTGACCAAATTATTTCTATGTCTTTTACCCTCTAGTGGCCAGGAGAAGAAAAAGAGTCATGAAGCTGTGAGATGCTTCATGAATTGACTGCTTCCATCTGACGTATTAGTGTCCCTAAAATACCTACTTTAAGAAACTATGATTTTGAATTGTGATTAACAAATGAACATAGCTATGATTAGTAGGGGAAGTTATTAACTGCTTGGAGGGTGGGGGGTGTTGAGACAGAAAGAGTAGTCATTAATCATTGCTTCCATTTAAGTTTTTTAGTACAAAATATTAATATCCAAAATCAGCAAATCCTGATGTTGTACATCCTAGTTTTGTACATTGTACAATCAAAAGTAGTTTGTTTCTCACAGGTTAATTCTTTTTGTCAGGTCCATATAGATCAGGACCTTGAATTTGGGCATAGGAGAAGAATTTCCAAAAGTATTTTTCAGTTTTAGTCTTGAGTTGTCCCTGACTTCATGATAGATTAGCTGCTGACTATTTTACAGATTCATTGCAGTTTAAAACTGTATGTTTCAAACACAGATGGGAAGCTGAATTTCAAAAATTCCTACAGGAACTTGTAGATGCAGAAAAAACATATTTTATAAGCGTAAGATACCCACCCTGACAATATTCAATAGACTGTTTTGCTTCTGTCATCTGTAAAAGGCATGGTTCCTTACAAGTCTTTCTCCAAAGAGATAAATTTGGGGATATAGCTATCCACTCTCTAAATAATGTTATCTTCTATCCCTACTCATTCAGAAATAATTACTAGTGTGATTACCAGTGTTAAGGATGTGTTGTTTATCACAGAGGCTTTTTAAACCCACCTCATTATCCTCCCATACCGTTATACAACTCTCAAGTCCTAAAGTATTATATTACATTGCATTAGTATTCACTGATCCTTGTGGCTGTCACAAGCATCTCTGTTGAAGAGGAGACACAAAGATTAAGAAAAAAAAAAAAAAAAAAACAAGAGGAAAATGAAGATGAAAATCTAAAATTGCTGGTAATGATCAGAAAACATATTAACCAATTTATATCTTGTGGCACCAACCACATGCCTAGTAGGAAAGTGGAATATCATGAAAATAGTAATTTCCAATACAAGTAATGAAAAATGTTTCCAACAATTTAAAGATAATCTCAATCACAAAATAAACCCACTGGATGTTAATCCCAGCTCCTTCCAAAACCACAGACCCTTTGCATGGGTTAAGTCTGAGCTAGAATCCATGTTTCTGCAATTTTTGCTGTACTGGCTCTTTACTTTTCACAAGTGTCATCTTGGTTACTTACCAAAATATATTGCTTATGCAGCAAGGTTTGTGATCCCCCCTTTTTATTATTTATTTTTCCATCATTCTTATTGATATAGGCTGACATTTGCAATGTCTGTACTTTGTTGAAATATTAATTTGGATTTCTGGTATAATCAATGTGTATCTATTTTTTTACATTTGTAGTAAAGTTGCATGCTATTTGTGCTTTTAGCTACAAAACAGGTTTGTTTCTTTTCATCCTCACTATTTTAAAGTACTTGCCAAAGTTTCTACATTTTCATACTTATCAAGAGCCCCCAACAGGGGGCTCACCATCTTTGAGACGCCATAACCTCAAACAGTTGCATTAAGAACAAAGCCCTAGAGCTGCATGTGTTGTCCTCTGGAAGAAGTGGCATAAGGAAAGGAGACTGCTTTACAGTATCTTCCTAAACCACATGATGCATTCAGAGAATTAAATTTTTAACAAGTCATTTACTGAGAGCTACTCTGTGAGTGCTACTTCACCAGCTTAAGTTTCTTTTGGTTCCACAGTCATCTATAGGACAGGGTTCTGTTATGGAAAGATGTTACATGGAAACATTTCTATTTGTCTTTCTTTACCAGTGTTTGTTCTTATCAGACAAGGTCAGAGTTAAAAAAAAAAAAAAAAAAAAAAAAAAAATCAACAGTTTAATAACTGAGCCCTTTATTTTCAATAGCAATTATGGAATAGCAACAGCCCTCATCAGGGTGGAGGATAGGGGCGGTGATTAACTCAGTGCATTCACTATTGATGGGCAGCAAGTGTAAATGAAACTGCAGCAGCTCAGTGCTGTGGGATTTTAGAGCACGTTTGTTGCTGACCAGGCTTTTTGAGATCATTATCATTTCTCTGAAGAGAATACTCTTTGGTGGAACATTTCTTGCATTGGAATATATTTACCATGCAAGTATAACAAGGTGGTATAAGTTCCACCAGGAAGTAATATCATTATCATTTTCCTTTCTGGAGATATCAAGTTTAATTTTTTCCTTCCTTTTTTTTTTTTTCTTGGGAGGTGGAGGACAAAAACAGAAATAGTTGTAAATGGTCACAAAAAGAAGAGATCCCAGCTAACTGCATGGTTTAGATCACTGCAATTTTAGCTCCAACCATGCACTGACTCAGATATAGCTCAAATACTTTTTGTGCTTTCTCAGCTTTATTCTAGTATATATCAGCTGTTTTCATGACCTGGTCTTTTCTTTCAGCTGTAAATATTTTTTTAATCTATTTCATGTAATAAGTATACATTTGTGTTCACTTTGTGTTCACTTTTTTAAAAATAAAAAATCTTCCCTGTCCTTCAAGCTTTCTGTCTTCCAAAGACAGACTTTGTGAAACTTGGTACCGAGTCTTGGAGTTCTAGTAATATGAGCCAAGGTAATGATCTTTTGTGTTTACAACTAATCACTACATTTTCTTTCCGAGACCCCAGGCAAATAAAACACTGAGCCAACAGTACAGACTCTGTATCAGAAAGCCTTTTACTTAGCACTTGTTTGCCTTGTAAACGTATTGAAGATCACCTTCTCAATCCTATTAATTTATTTTATTCCTTTCATGTGTTTTTCCAAGTTTGTTCTGCTGCTGTAGCTTCACACATGAGTTGGGGTCTGGTATAAAAAAGCCTTCATGTTATATTCAAGATTTTAGGGGAGTTTAAGTAGCTTCTTTTTCAGAAGCCTGCTCCAGACATCAGTAACAACATTTTTGTTTCCTTTTATAGGTTTGGGAACCTCAATAATGAGATGAATCAAGAGTTAAAAAAAAATTATGGAAACTACTAATAGTGAGATGTGTTGTAAATACGGAGATTTTGTTTGAAGAGCAAAAAATAATGTGTAAGATGACTTCATTTAGAACATCAGATGTAATTAAAAACAAGAAAGTATCCTCATACCACCTGCTGAGTGTGAGAATTTGTTAAGTATCAGTAAAAGAAGTTACTTGGATTTGAGACCTATGGAATAATCTTGTGAGGTTCATTAAATAAAACCAGGTGAGGCAAGGTTTGGCAGAGTGTTACAAAGAATGTCTTCTTTGAATCATGCTAACGGGTGATGGAAATTTACACTACTGATTTCCATGATTCCTAAGTGAAATGGAAATAGAATTGTTCTATTTTCAACTGAGAGAGATTATTGAAAATATCATGTTTATTTCTTTGATAAAAATATCCTATGTTTCATGCAGCACAGATTGGCACATCACCATTCAAGAAATTTGAATTTGCATCAAAGGTTTTGTTGACTGCATTATTCTGATCCTATCTTATTCTGTGACTGAACAATTTGTAACAAATACTAGTCACATTACTTAAGATGTCATTACAGTATGCTCAGATAAGAAACAGACAATTGGAGAAGAATAGAAAAAAATATGCCCTGGAAGGAGATGGTGAGTAGCATACAAGTTACAGGACACTAATATCTGGAAGAAGTACACAAATGAGACATGCGTAGATTTGGTGTCATTGAGTTCCTTGATGTCTTTCCTATATGCAACAGTCCTTTTTTACGGCTGAATACTATGCTAAGGGACAATTGCATTCTGAATTGTTGCCATCAGAAGTGAAAACTGAACAGGCTTTATGCCATCTATAAAATCATCCATACAGTCCACTTTGTGAAATGTTTCCTTCTTACACACGGTCAAGTGCAAAAGGTGCTATTTAATCAAACTGGTCCTGCCGTATAAGATGTCTGCCAACGAATGGACAGAAGACAGGACTGCAATTTTACCAATTATTAAGCATTAACTGAAAGTCCACTTGATTAGAAGTGAGACTCCTTCATTATACATGACCATTACAGTTTATAGAGGGTTTTTTAGTTCCTTCCTTCAACTTGATTTCTTTGACGATGTAATACAAATGAGTACTCTGACTGCTCCATGACAGTTACCTTCTTCCCCAGTCATCTCTCTGGCCTGACCTTGACCTATAGATAGACTTTGGCATTTAGTGATAATGTGGTTTGTGGTAGCAGTAACCGCAAAACAGGATCTTCCCAGTGGCTTCAAGCCAGAGTGTTACTCACTGGATAATGGTTAGAATAGAAGGATAATAGATATAGGCAAATAAATCTGAGATTTTGAATTTGTTAGTTTGAAATAAGATAAAAAATCTGCACTTGAATCTGCACTACTTTGATCTTGCAAAAGTGTCTTGATTCTGTAAAGCATGTCATTACAAAGTTATAGTAAAAATGTATTAAAATGTTTTGTCCACATATCTAGCATCCATTAATGTCTCAGTTGTGTAAATATGGAAAGCCCTCTACCTAGAAGTTCAATCATATGTTCATATTTTTAATTTCCTCAATATTAGTTTTGTACAAGAAACTCTTTATGCAAAGCAGAGAGGCAAAATTTGTACAATCATCGACTGCAGTAAATTGAGTCATAAGAGCAAAAATTAAGAATGGACTTTGATCTGTCTAAAAAACAACCTTCTAGCAAGCCAATAAAGCAAAGTATATAGTTAGTTATGGTCAAAATATCCCCTTTGCTCTGCATGATACCTTGCATAATTTTTCAGGTGAGAAAAATTGTATGTCTCTGCTATACTTAATCTGTGCAAGCATCAATTTTCAATATGCTGGTGCATCTTGATATTCATGGTAAGCTTTGGTGCAAGAACATAGTAATCTCTTTTGCCACCTTGGGAACAGATCGATGAACAGATCATAAATTTCAATAAAAATAATCTAATAACTGCCTAACTAGCTACATGATATCATTCCCTAGCCTTAGTCAAATGAAATCCATTACTATTTTAATATACTGAAATTACTTATGACAAATTTGGTATGATAAAACATGAGTCTCCCTGGAAGAGCTGGGCCATTTGCCTGTTCTCACTCTTTATATTACTACTACATGAGTACCCTAGATACACAAAGTCAGGAAAATATATATATATATATATATATATATCTGAATTTGAAGTGAAAGTTAGAAATCAGAAGCTTGCAGTTATTTAAGGAAGTACCCAGCAGAATGGGTGTTTTCCACTCACACACTCACACAGAATGCAAAGGAAATTCTGGATGCCCACTTCATCATTATCATTTTGATTTACTATCTTTTACATTTGCAAGTCGTTATCTGCTGAATCTTCCATTTGTTAAATAAGTTTAAAATGTTGGTAATTATGCACGCATCGGAAACAGCAGCCTAGGAAATATCCTGTTTACCTTTCCGTGCCTTTTGTACAAAGCAAATATTTTTTAGACTTGTAAAATATTTAGGCAATTTTAATAGCATAAATATAGTAAAATTTAACAACCGTAAATCACAAAATATTAGACAAATGCATATTATATTTCTCACTATTGTCACAGCTCTACAAGTCCTATTATGTTTAAACTGCTATTGCCCTTCATAATGAAAAACAAAATTATCAGTCTGACATGCGATGGCACCTTCTTTTCACAGAAGATGTGCCCAGTCAGAAACTCCCAACTTGATGACTGGTATACCAGATCAAAACAAGATTAATTCCCCTTAGTGATATATAACTGCACTAATTCTTAACTGTAAAATATTTTGAATGGATTTTCTAAGTATTGACATAGTGATAAAAAGTTAAATTACCTCCAGGACATGGAAAAAGACTTTGATTAAATATTTTTGAAGGATTTTCATATGCTATAAAAGTTGTTCTTAGGCATTTTCTTTACCCATTATGCAAATATGTCAACTCATTAATAATTCAAAATAGGCAATACATTAATAATTAGGATCCCCCATTACAAATCTGACCTTTAATTGAATTCTATAGAAAGAGACTGTGAAAAATGAGCCTCTTGATTTATGCTAAGAATAAAGGTTAAAAAGCGTTTTCCTTGTAGATCTAATTTTTATCATTATTGCCTAAGCAGAAACATTGAGATAAGAAACTTTTTTTCTCAGTCCAAACTGTTTTTTGGAAAGGCTACTTCTATAAAAAAATAAAAAAAAAAGTTCATTTATATGTAGTTTAGTACAATGAATGAACTGTGTCACTGAACAAGCAATATAGCAACCATAGATAGTTCAGAGGTTTAAAAAAAGTCAACTTCATTTTTCTTTGCCAAACAACCCATAGGCTTTATGTTTATATAATTCTTCACAATTAACTAATTATTCTTCATAATTCTTCTTGTTAACTCCATCATAATGTTTAAAGGTAAAAACATTAACTGACTACATAAAATAATAATTACTTCCAGTTGCAGAACTAACAATTAAACTGCTACAGAATGTTGCAATGCTGCTGTGATTATTTGGTTCCCTGTTCTCAGTTCTTCCTAGAAAAGTTGCATTTGTGATGCAATTATGACTTAGCAGACGAATTTATTTCTTGTGAGTCTCAAGTAAAAACATAATCTAGATACATTAGAATACCTGTAAGGAAATAGACAAGGAATGAGGAAAATGCCTAAGAGCACAACAGAGAATGAGAGAGGACTTTTTTCCCAAGAAGGGAAAAGAAGACTAGTACTACATTGGTGAAAGATATGTTATGCGTCCTTGTTGCAGTTAGAGTACATCGAGCCTAAATCATAGAATCATTTAGGTTGGAAAAGATCCACAAGTTCAACCATTAACCTACCACAGCCAAATCTGCCACTAAACCAGGTCTCTAAGCACCACATTTACACATCTTTTTAATGCCTCTAGGGATGGTGATTCAACTGCTTCCCTGGGCAGCTTGTTCCAATGCCTCACAATCCTTTCAGTGAACAAATATTTCCTAATATCCAAACTAAACCTCCCCTGGTGCAACTTGAAGTCATTTCTTCTTGTCCTATCACTTGTTGCTTAGGAGAAGAGACTGAAGCCCACCATGCTACTTGAGGTAACTGTAGAGAGCGATAAGGTCTCACTTGAGACTCCTTTTTTCCAAGTTCAATAACCCTAACTTCATAATCAGATCCTCATTAGACTTGTTCTCTAGACCCTTCACCAGTTTTTTTGCCCTTCTTTGGACACACTCCAGCACTTCAGTCTCCTTCTTGTAGTGAGGGGCCCAAAACTGAACACTGTACTTGAGGTGTGACCTCACCAGAGCTGAGTACAGAGGGACAATCACTTTCCTAGTCCTGCCGGCCACACTATTTCTGATACAAGCCAGGATGCTGTTAGCCTTCTTAGCCACCTGAGCACACTGCTGGCTCATATTCAGCCAACTATCAACCAACACCCCCAGGTCGTTTTCAGTTGGGCAGCTTTCCAGCCACTCTTGTCCCAGCTTGTAGCATTGCAGGGGTTTGTTATGCCCCAAGTGAAGACCTAGGACTTAGACTTGGTGAACCTCATACAGCTGGCTTCAGCTCATCAATCAATCTATCCAGATCCCAATGTAAAGCCTTTGTACCCTCAAGGAGGTCAGCACTCCCACCCATCTTGGTGTTGTCTGCAAACTTACTGAGAGTGCACTTGATCCCCTTGTTCAGATCATTGATAAAGATAATTAAGAGAACCAATCCATCGTGCCATGGATGGTACCATCCATGTAAACAGTTAAAGCAGTTTTGTCACAGACATATATTTGGAATTAGATGATCTTTAAGGTCTCTTCCAACACAAATCCTTCTATGATTTAAGTATTTTGAATATAATTAAAAGATCACATCCCCTCTATTCCTGAAAGGGGTATGAATAACCAAACATCCACTTAGCTCTCACGCATCTTAAACTGGAAACCTGAAAACCCACAATAAGCTTTTGGCTCAATGTAAACACTTGTCAATACCAGTACTCTTAATACTAACTTTTCCAAGATGCGTATGAACCAGACCACCCAAGCCTTGGCTGTGCCAAGCATGGAGTCACAAACATCTGCATTTTCATAATACAAATGCAAAACCAGAGTAACACAAACATTGATTTAACCCAGAAGTACTTGCAAGCCATGGTGACAAGTTTTATTAGAATTAGAAAGGTTCAGTTGGAAAGGACTTTAAAGATCATTGAGTCCAACTGCCTGACCACTTCAGACATATCTGAAAGTTAAAGCATATTAAGGGCATTAAGGGCATAAAGCATATGAGGGCATTATCCAAATGCCTCTTGAACATTGAGAGGCATGGGGCATCAGTCATCTTGCTTGAAAGCCTGTTCCAGTGCTTCATCACCCTCACACTAAGGATTTTTTTCCTAATGCCCAAGCTGAACATCCTGTAGCACAGCGTTGTGTTGTTCTTGTGTATCCTGTCCTTGTTTATCACGGAGAAGAGACTGGCACCTCCCTCTCCATTTCCCCCCTTAGGAAGGTGTAGAGAGCAGTGAGGCCACCTCTCAGCCTCTTTTTCTCCATACTAAACAACCCGTGTCCTCAGTCTCTCCTCATAGGACATGCCTTCCAGTCCTTTCACCAACATTGTTGCCTTCATCTTTCAAGGACCTTAACATCCTTTTTGTATTGTGGAGCCCAGAACGGCCCACAATATTCGAGCTGAGGATGCAACATCACTAGATATAGCAAGAGAATCATCTCTTTCGTCCGGCTGGCTGTGCTGTGTTTAGTACACACCAGAATGCAGTTTGCCCTCTCAGCTGCCAGGGCACACTGCTGACTCATTAATACAATTATAATTTCTCATCTCCCACAAAATACTTAAAAAAGAAAGCATCTCTGTGTCCAAAAGAGTTGGCACTTCTGAGGTCACCTGCACGAAAATGCTGTTGCGGGGACAAACGCCCTGGTTGCCTGAAGGGCTGCTAATTTCACTCCCGTAGTAACATAGACATTATACAGACTTACACTGTCCATCGTCTGAAAGGCACTACAGCCAAGAGAGTGTCAATTATGGTGAAACTGAACTACAACTAATGTTATGAAAGAGACCAACTGCTTCCTCATTAATGGGCACAGCATGAAACCTCCTACAGAAGATTTAACGTCACAGCCCCAGCTGTACCAGGAGAGCTGGTGAGTGGTTTATAAGTGTAACAGCCAAGTAGCTCTGAGGTCTAGCACACTCCACACCCCTAAGGCCTGATTTTGTTATATGTCTTTCTGGGACCAGGGAAAAATGAGGATCCTTTGCTTCTTAAAGTCAAGTGCACTTGTGATACTTTCTTCACAATGGAAAAGTGTGTTTTTAGTATTTTTTGTTGTTTTGTTTTCACTTCTTGATTTCCATAAGTAGAACAAATGGCAACTCAGCAGAATAATGGAAATTACAGAATTTTCCGTTATCACATTCTTCCTTTTATTGAATCATAGAATCACAGAATGGCTTGGGTTGGGAGGGACCTCAGAGATCATCTAGTTTCAACCTCCTACCATAGGCAGGGACGCCGCCCACTAGATCAGGTTACTCAGGGCCTCATCCAGACTGATCGTGAACACCTCCATGGATGGGGCATCCACAAATTCCCTCGGCAACCTGTTCCATTGTCTTACCACCCTCTGAGTGAAGAATTTCTTCCTAACACATCCAGTATAAATCTCCCTTCTTTCAGTTTAAAACCATTCCCCATTGTCCTGTCATTATCTACATGAGTAGAGTCACTCTCCATCCTTTTTCTAAGAACCCTTTAAGTACTGAAAGGCCACAATAAGATCACACCAGAGCCTTCTCTTCTCCAGGCTGAACATCCCCAGTTCTCCCAGCCTCTCTTCAGAGGAGAGGTGCTCCAGCACTCTGATCATCTTTGTGGCCCTCCTCTGGACCCATTCTAATGGGCCCATGTCCTTCTTGTGCTGGGGGCCCCAGACCTGGATGCAGTACTCCAGGTGGGGCCTCACAAGGGCAGAGCAGAGGGGGACAGTCACCTCCCTTGACCTGCTGGCCACGCCTCTGTTGGTGCAGCCCAGGATGCAGTTGGCCTTCTGGGCTGCAAGCACACATTGCTGGCTCATGTCAAGCTTCTCATCTACCAGAACCCCCAAGTCCTTCTCTGCAGGGTTGCTCTCAATGAGTTCTTCTCCCAGCCTGTACTCCTGCCTGGGATTGCTCCAATCCAGGTGCAGCACCCAGCACTTGGTGACTAACACTATTTTTTTTTGGCTTAGGATAAAGCTTAGAGATGAAGTTAGTACACAGCTCAACCTGAAGTGCTGCCAATTTTCAGTGCAACACCAACTAGGACTCCCATGTGCCAGCACTTGCACTGTGTTCTTTCCTCCTCCAGCCACCTTCTGTCACAAACAGCTTTGACAGTTAGCAAAGAAGAGCAAAAATCAAGGAGCTTTTAATACTGTCAATTATTCTTCACCATCACCAACACTACAAAAATTGTTTTTCATATATATGTTCAGGGTCTTTCTGCAACTGAACTGCTAGTAACCAAAAGTACATTACTATTGAGTAGCGGTATTACTAAAGTTTGTTCTCATGAGCACATACTCTTACGTGCATGTAATACTTTAGAGTGAAAACTCTTGAAATTATAGTGTGACTTGGAACATATCTCTGAATTCCTAGACTGAAGAGCAAGTCTTTTTCTACTGTAGCAAAATTTGTTGTTACTTTTTCACATCTGTGCCACCACTTAAGTTAAAGAAAACCTACAATGAGAACTTCTCCCCACAAGTGCAAGTTCCTCACAATTTCAGGGGAAGGAGCATTAAAGTAATTGATTTATGCCATGGACTGGAAGAGTGTTTTCAATATATTTTGATTTTTCCCAAGCAATACCCCCTTTCTATTTGATTGTACCTGTACTATATACAAGTGGCAGACACCATTGAAAAGGAAAAGGGACGGGAGCTGGGGGGCTGTAATTGTCATTATTGTGCTTTGTTGCCATCTGTTCCACCTATGAAAGAAAAAGGGAAAAAGAAAAAAAAAAATCATTATGAAAAAGGTTGCAGAAGTGCAATCAACTTTCTTAAGAATCAAAGACTCATCGTCTAGAATTGTGCTCATTCCCTTGGACTCCCTAGATAACAAAGAAATAAAATTTAACCCAGCGATTCCTCCAGCAGCAAAATTATTTGTAAATGAAGAAGATCATCCTTTAGACAGACTTCAAACTGAGTTAAAGTCCTTAGTCAATGAATAATTTTCCATGATTCCTGGAAAGTTGTCCCATTAGTTAATTACTGTCATTGTTTTAAATGACCATTTTGCTACTAGACTGAGAAATATTTGCATATGCATTTCTTCATAGAATGAGATATATTTACCTTAGTAAGCATTTGTCCTTATTTTTCAAATAAGAAGTGGGAAATGAAATATATCATCATTATGCTTGTCAAACTTGGCATGAGAAGCTTGACATGAGCTGAAAATGTGCACTTGCAGCCCAGAAAGCCAGCCAGATCCTGGGCTGCGTCAAAAGAAGCATGGCCAGCAGGTCAAGGGAGGTGACTCTGCTCTCATAAGACCCCAACTGGAGTCCTGCGTTCAGTTCTGGTGCCCCCAGCACAAGAAGGAGATGGACCCATTAGAACAAGACCAGAGGAGGGCCCTGAGGATGATCAAGGGCTGAAGCACCTCTTCTATGAAGACAGGCTGAGGGAGTTGGGTTTGTTCAGCCTGGAGAAGGCTCTGGAGAGACCTTGTAACAACTTTAAAATACCCAAAGGGGGCCTACAAGAAAGCTGGGGAGGGACTCTTTGTCAGGGAGTGGAGTCATAGGACAAGGAAGAATGGCTTTAAACTAGAGGAGGGTAGGTTTGGATTAGACATAAGAAAGAAATTCTTTACTCAGAGGGTGGTGAGGCACTGGAACAGGTTGCCCAGGGAATTTGTGGATGTTCCATCCCTGAAGTGTTTAAAACCAGATTGGATGGGGCTTTGAGCAACTAAGGTGTCCCTGCCCACGGCAAGGGGTTTGGAACTAGATGATCTTTAAGGTCCCTTCCAATACAAACCATTCTATGGTTCTATGAGATAACATGGAAAAAAGAAGTGATATAAACCTTCAAACTAAGTATCTAATTTTTGTATACTGTAACACAAAATATAATTTTAGTCAGATTAGCTGTCTAGCTATTCACATATTACTGCATCCGTTATGGAAAAGTGATTTTTTTTTTTTTTTTTTTTTGCAAATTCTTGCATTTAAAACAGCAGGAACTATTTAAATATTTTGTATTAAACTGATCACAGATTGTTTTGTAAAATTTGGGGTAATCTCAGCTCCCCCAAAGTATTTGGGCAATTGAGACAATTTCTCTTAGTCCCACAGTGCAGGCAATAATCAAATCTAGCACTGATGATACAACAGCATAAGATGTGTATTTTCTTCCACTTCCCATGTTTCATAAGCACCAGGGCAGAAGCGTATATAATAACAAAGGCAAAATCTTCTGAAGTTGTTGCATAATGTTGCTAGCCTTATTCCAGGGAGCAGTGTAAGTGACCCAAGGTTCATTACTGGGTAAGAGCAACAAACTCCTATGCTATGATGTGACATATTTACCTAAATGCCCAAGTAATTTTTTCCTGCTAAGTACAGTATTACTTTCCATATTAACTTTAGCCAACAAGATGGTTCAATGCCAGAATCTGTGAGTCTGGCTTGAACTGGATAGCACTTGGTAAGGGAAATAGTTCCCATTCATTTAGTGATGCTGAGCAAGTAACTAAACTTTGAAAAACATGGTCTTTCTTATTGTATTTTATTCCTTATTCTCATATTAAAAACATAAAAAACTCTGGCTTTCATTGAATAAAGCAAAACAAAAAGCTTGTGAAACAATTTGTGCTTATGAGTAGGTACTTTATGACTGTACTGCAGCAAAGTTTGTGGTATTAATCTTTTGAGTGAACAAATTTTTGCTATGTACCATATTATTACCAGCTATTCTCCAGTATTTAAAAACATTTTGTTTCAAATGTGAACACTGCAAACAAGAATAGTATCATGCCTGTGATCTGCAGTGAATCAGCAGAGAACAGGATGATAGAAGGAAGGAAGGAGAGATGGCCTGAAGGAAGATTCTGTCAGTTCTAGCAAAAATTCTCGTTACTAGGAACTATCACAATGGGAAGCAGAAATGGGTGGAGCAGACACTGTACTTGGATAGTGCATGCATGCAAGCAAGCACCTCCTTAGTTAAGACTGTAAGCTGTCCAGCTGTAATGCTTCAAGTCTAACAAGTCAGCATGGAAATTATAACCACTGTCAGTTGGGAGCTTCTAGATCAGTCTATTAGGTGGGTGATGTTATGGATTATACACAAAAATAGTGGATGGGTGACCCAAAAAATGGGTGTAACAGGTCAAAGTTTTGGTGAGGAAATCATTACATTATTTTAGGAAAGACACTGTAAAGAATGACTTGTCGCATTCCAGAAAGAATAGAAACAAAAAACACCTCCAACAACACAACAACCCATACACACAAAGTTCCTGCACTGCTTTTTTTTTTTTAATTGTTTTAGATTTTATTTCTCACTCTAATTATAATGAATAAGGTAATGATTAATACTAGAAAGCCAAGACTGATGTTCAGAGCTAACACAACATCAGCCCGTGAATCCCTAAATTTGTAAATGATGGACATGATGATAAGATGCAAGTGATTGAATAGATTGAATATAGATATTTAATACATTGAATATACAGAAGAATCATAGAATCATAGAATATCCTGAGTTGGAAGGGACCCATAAGGATCATCAAGACCAACTCCTTGCACCGCACGGGTCTATCCAAAAGTAGACATTAGATTATGTCTAGATTATGTCATTAGATTATGTCATTAGATTATTAGATCATGTGACTAAGTGCACAGTCCAATTGCTTCTTAAATCCAGACAGGCTTGGTACAGTGACTACTTTACTGGGGAGCCTGTTCCAGTGTGCGACCACCCTCTCGGTGAAGATCCTCTTCCTTATGTCCAGCTTAAACCTCCCCTGCCTCAGCTTAACACCATTCCCGTGGGTCCTATCACTGGTGATTAAAGAGTGTCCTTTGGACACTCTCCAACTGTTTTACATCCTTTTTGTACTGTGGTGCTCAGAACTGCACAGAGTACTCAAGGTGAGGCCACACCAGTGCAGAGTAGAATGGGACAATCACTTCCCTCGACTGACTAGCAATGCCGTGTTTGATGCACCCCAGGATACTGTTGGCCCTCCTGGCTGCCAGGGCACACTGCTGGCTCATATTCAACGTGCTGTCAACCACGACCCCCAGATCCCTCTCTGCGGGGCTGCTCTCCAGCATCTCATCACCCAGTCTGTACATATAGCCAGGGTTGCCCCATCCCAGGTGCAGGACCCAGCACTTGCTTTTGTTAAACTTCATGTGGTTGGTGATCGCCCAGCTCTCCAATCTGTGCAGATCTCTCTGCAAGGTCTTACTACCCTCAGCCAAGTCTACAACTCGGTGTCGTCAGCAAATTTGCCCAAAACACCTTCTAGTCCTACATCCAAATCGTTTATAAAAACTTTGAAGAGGACTGGCCCTAAAATGGATCCTTGAGGGACGCCATTAGTGACCATCCGCCAGTCTGATGTGGCCCCATTTACCACAACCCTTTGAGCCCTGCCCATCAGCCAATTGCTCACCCATTGTATGATGTTTTTGTTTAGCTGTATGCTGGACATTTTGTCCAGTAGGATCCTATGGAAAACCGTGTCAAAAGCCTTGCTGAAGTCCAAAAAGATCACATAAGCTGGTTTCCCTTGATCAACTAGATTGGTGATCTTATCATAAAAGGAAATCAAATTTGTTAGGCAGAACCTACCCCTCATGAACCCATGTTGTCTGGGACCAGTGACTGCATTGTCCCCCAGGTGCGCTTCAGTAACTTCAAGGATCATCTTCTCCATAATTTTACCAGGCACTGACGTGTGACTGACAGGCCTGTAATTGCTTGGGTCTTCTTTCTTGCCCTTCTTGAAAATTGGCACAACATTTGCCAGCTTCCAGTCTACTGGGACCTCTCCAGATTCCCAAGATTGTTGAAAAATAATTGAGAGAGGTCCCGCGATGACATCAGACAGCTCTTTAAGCACCCTGGGATGAATCCCATCTGGACCCATGGACTTGTAGGGATCCAGGTGGAGCAGCAATTTCCGCACACATTCAGGGTTGGTTGGGAGTTTATCATTCCCACCGTCATGGTCCTCCAGCTCAGGGATCCCTGGGTCCCAAAGCCCATCATCAGTGTTGAAGACAGAGGCAAAGAAGGCATTAAATGCCTCTGCTTTGCCTATGTCATTGTTTGTGAGGAGACCTTCCCCATCAAGTAGTGGACCTATGTTTTCTTTGGTTCTCCTTTTCCTGTTCACATTATCTATAAAAACCTTTTTTATTGTCTCCCACAGACACGGCCAGCTTCAACTCTAGTTGGGCTTTGGCAACACAAATTTTCTCCCTACAAACACGAACAGCATCCCTGTATTCCTTCCACGGCGCCTAACCCTCCTTTCAGCAACTGTACACTTCCTTTTTTTGCCTAAGATCCAGTAGAAGATCCCTGGTCAGCCATGTCGGCCTTCTGTCTTGCCTGATTGACTTCTGGTATTTTAGAATTCTCTGATCTTGTGCTTTTAGGAGGCAGTGCTTAAAGACTGACCAGCACTGATGGATGCCAATGCCTTCAAAAGCAGTTTCCCAGGGGACCTTGCTGACTAGTTCCCTGAGCAGCCTGAGGTCTGCTTTCCCCATATCCAGGGCTGAAGTTTTGGTGGCAATTTTCCTTCTGTCACCATAAATTCTAAACTCAACCACTTCATGGTCACTATGACCGAGATGGCTGCCAATTGCCACATCTCCCACAAGACCCTTTCTATTCTCCAGCAGCAGGTCTAGGAGGGCACCTTTCCTAGTTGGCTCCCTTAGCACCTGCACCAAGAAGTTATCATCTGGGTGCTTTATGAACCTCCTGGACTTGCTCGTGTCAGCCGTGTGGTGATCTCAGTTGATGTCTGGCAAATTGAAATCCCCCATAAAGACAAGGGGAGTTGATCTCGAGGCATTTCTTAATTCTGCAAAGAATAATTCATCAGTGTTGTCGTCCTGGCCAGGTGGTCTGCAATAGACTCCCACAGCGACATCCCCTTTATATTTGTTCATCTCTTAATCCTTACCCAGAGGCTCTCAATTTTGCCATCGCCGACCTGAAGTTCCACACAGTCCAGCCCATGCTTCACAGACATCGCCAACCCACCAAATTGCCTACCCTGCCTGTCCCTCCTGAAGAGCCTGTAACCATCTGTTGCAACACACCAGCCACAGGACTCATTCCACCAGGTTTCGCTTATACCAATGAAGTTGTAGCTGTGGGCCTGGGCCAAAACTTCTAGCTCTTCCATTTTATTCCTCATACTGCGTGCATTTGTGTAGAAGCACTTCAAATGCGCCTCCCTACACGCAGCACCTTGTGGAGCCGACCAAAGGACCTCGCTAGCACACAGTCCCTCTGATTCTAGCGCACCATCACTTAGCTCATCACTAACGTGCCTGGTTTTATCCCTTTCCCCCTTCGACTCTAGTTTAAAGCCCTATCTATCAGCCCTGCCAACTCCTGAGCAAAAATCTTTATCCCTCGCTGAGAGGCGCATCCCATCTGGTACCAGCACACCCGGTGTCGTGTAGACCTTCCCATGATCAAAAAAAACAAAGTTCTGCCAGTTGCACTAGTTCCTAAGCCACGTATTAATGCGATGAGTCCGCTTGTCAACATCGATCCCCCCTATCGGAGGGACAGAGGCAAACACAACCTGTGCCCCTGAACCTTTAACTAGTCACCCTAAAGCACTAAAGTCTTGGATTTCTCCTACCTACCTCATCATTACCAGCCTGAAAGACCAGTAGCAGGTAGTAGTCGGTGGGCCATACCAGGCGCTTGACTTTCTTAGCAAAGTCTCTCACCCGAGCCCCAGGGAGGCAACAGACTTCTCTGTGGGTTGGGTCCGGTTGGCATATTGGGCCCTCTGTCCCTTTCAGAAGGGAGTCCCCCATGACAATAACCCTTCTTTCTTTTTTGACAGATGATGTAGCAATGCGGAGGGTAGGTTGCCTTGCCTTAGGCACCCTCTCCAACTGGGACGGGCTTTCGTCTACATCGTTGTTCTGACTGTCATGTTCTAAATCCTCATACCTGTTATATAAGGATAGATTAGAAGGTTAAGTGGGCAGGGACAGGGCTCGCCTACCACCCCGAACAGGAACCTGCCTCCATTCCCCCCCTTGGCCTCGGTCTCCTCTTACTGCCTGGTGGGATGGGGGAACTTTTGTCTTCTGCATAGCAGGAGACAGTTGTGCTGTGGCAGGCTCATGAGTCTGTCTCAGGGAGGGACGAGTACACCTCCACCAGTCAATTTCCCTCTCTGACTCCCTTTTGCTCCTCAGCCTGCTCACCTCCTCCTGAAGCTCTGCTACCTGGCTGAGCAGCTCTTCAACCTGGGCTCACCTCCCACAGGCATACCCCTCGCTGCTGCTGTCGGATACCGACAGAAGACTCGGGCACACCCTGAAGCCCAAGACCTGGATGGTGGTGTGTTTCCCCGAGCCCTCCGTCTGAGTAGCCACATCGGTGACCGTGGCTGGAGAGGCAACAAGAGATGCGGAGGCCATGTTTTTTCTGCCTGGTTGATACCATGGCCAGGCTCTTCGCAAGCAGGTTTCAAGTACCAATGGGAAAGACTGCTGCAACAGAGCGGCGAGGGCCCTCCCTGCTTGCCTTGCCTGCACCAACTGCCGCAGCATGTCCTTCTGATGCGCCATGCCCTGTTTGCCTGTCCTGGTCACCGCGCTCCCCAGGGGCTGCTTTTGAACGTCGGGGCACTGCTGGCTCCACCTATGCCTCATCAGACTCCCTTGCGAGGGCTGCGGGGTCCTGGCAGCTCCCTCGACTGCTTTGAGTGGCCTCGATGCTGAAAAAAAGCCATGCCCGCCTCGATCCCCCACTCCACTGCAGAACAAGTCTGCCCTGGAGCCGATCGCCTCAGCAAAAGAAGAATATAATAAAACTAAAAACTCTGATTCAGAAGCAAAATATATGATTCTACACAGATTTATCACACTGGGCTTTTGAACAGCTAACCTGTAAGAACTTCTCATTGGCTCATGAACTATGGAACAGAGATTCCATACACAGGTTCACCAAATTGATTAGGGAAATTTCCAAATATATTGCAGGATCTACATTTCATTGCATGCATTTCATAAGATATATGTAGGTAACAATTCAGGAACTAGTATTATAATTGGGATAAGATGACTCATTTTTGTACAATTTACTTAAGGTCTGACTTTAAAGACCATCTCTTAATAGCCTGTGTCCCAAAAGCTGAGTGTCTCAATGTGAAAATTATAATTTCTTTTGTTAAAAAAAAAAATATTTTTCACAAAATTACTTTTATTTCTCATCTCTAAATTTACACAGACTTCTTCCTAGTCATTTCTATTCCTTCCAGGGACAGCTTCCTGGATGTTAATGAGCCTCTCTGTCTCCTTTTATTCTTAGGTCAGTGAAGTGATCTTTGAATAAAAGCTGCTTTCAGGTTGTGCAATTCTTTAGCAGTTTTATATTCTCTCAACACAGGATGTTATTTTTCCCTGAAATCCTGAATCACAATTGATGTTTTTATTCTGTTTCATTTGCTTATGGGGTCCAAACTGTTTAATCTGTTTAGAATATGTCTCATATTAAAATAAACTTCCATACTAAGTATCCATTGCATATAGTTATGAATATGAAGAAGCACCTTAGGAATATTAATGAAACAATACATAAAGGTGTGAAAATCATGTCACGGCAAATCCCTGTTGTAAAATCATGCATAGTTATTGGAATCTCAACGAAATTCAACAGCTCACTGAAATTTTTAAATAAAGATTCTAAAACACACACCTGTACCATGCTTATTGAAAAAGAATTAAATCCTTCCTCCATCTCTAAAGAACACTAGATCAGACACAAGCTGAAAAAATCATATAGTTCACAATGTTACACATATTTTGATCCTCTCCCATGAGACAGACTCATTACAGGCTTCTTCTTACTTAAAGCAGAAGCTACCAACCTTCTCTCTCTCCAGATGCTATTAATCTGAGTAAACCCACAAAAGGCTTTTCACAGGCAGCCATCCCTTCAGGCCAATAATGGACCAGTGAATCCTTAGAAAACAAGGATAAGTAGGGTATAAGCTTAGCTACGAATTCATGTCCCAGTATTTCAGACTGTGCTTTGTATGTATGTCATATGCTAGAAGAGCTCTCCCAGACTCTTAAGAGAGAAAAGAAGTGTCTCTTTCTTGAAGATCAGAATGTGCTCTGGAAATGTTACTTCAGTTCAGTCACTTTGTTCTAGTCAGCTGTCCCATATATTTTAATACCCTTAATCGTGCTGTGAAATGCAGTTTCTCATATGTCATGTTAGCTCTTGGGGAAAATCTAACAGCTGTAAAAGTAGCCCTCAAAAAACCTATAGCCTGTTTTAAACTGTAGCTCTCTTTCTTCCATCTTGACTTTACCTCCTCTTCGGGTTAAGCTGTAAACTGTAGGAAAACTCTCTTTATCCAGTGCCATAGAGTAACATTCAGAAATAACAAAAATGTCTTTAAAATACCATTCCCAAATACCCAGTCCCAAGGTACATTTCATTCTCCCTCTCTCCCTGCTGGAGTCCACCACACATCATCGCATCCTCATCCCATCCCCTGACTCTTCCAGCCACCCTCCAGCCATGAGGAGTGCCAAGCAGATGGGCTGG
The DNA here is from genome assembly GCA_011074415.1 of Stictonetta naevosa. Taxonomy (NCBI): domain Eukaryota; kingdom Metazoa; phylum Chordata; class Aves; order Anseriformes; family Anatidae; genus Stictonetta; species Stictonetta naevosa. Next base: position 48,180,143 of record CM021698.1, read on the forward strand.
ATGGCACCAGGAATGCTGCCCCATTTGCTGTGCCTGAAGTAGGCCCTGCAGATTGCCCACATTGGCTGACTACAAATGTGCATCCATTTCTAGGGGCAGGAAAGCTGCATTCATGTAACATACTCTAGGAAATTTTAATAAACCAAAAGCCATGTTCACATAGTACCAAATACCAGCTAAAGCTGCCTGTGCTTCCTCAGCAAGAAAAGAAACAAACAAAACAAACAGGAGAGTGCAACACACAAGTAAGAAATTATCTTAAAATTTATGCATGTGTGCACAGAGAGCACCATATAACCAATGCACTGAAATAACCAAAAATATTACTTATTAAAAAATCAGTCTTAAATATCTATGCACTCCAGGTTTTTATGTCATCAGCAAGGGGATAGCCTCAGAGGAGCCCTGCTTCTACAACATTTGCTATGCCAAAATTCCTTTGCAGTCCTTAGAGGTGCAATATATGCATAACAAACTATATTCTACAACTGCAGATCTCCGACCTACCTTGAGGTTGGTTTTCAGGAGCAGGTCGTTTATGACTACATGAGTTTGCACTGGCGATCTTTTAGTGCTGTACAGGATTCTAGGTCTTTTTAAGAGAATATTTTCAGTTTGTTAACTGATGAGGAGAAAAAAAATTGTGGGAGGAGGACATCTAGTGATGTGATGTGTATTTACATGCTCAGCTGTTTCCTTGCCCAGCTGAGCTAGCCAGCTTGTAAATTATAGTCTTTTTTAAGAAGTATCAAAGGTGAGCAGGCATGCAGCTGACTTTGCTAGAAAATAAAGGGATTTTGATTAGACAACAACCAAAACAACTGCAGTAATTTAACAATGTAATTCTTAAATCAACATCTTTGAAATTAAATATTGCAAAGACTTTGTGATTATTGCCACATTTCTCACCTACAGCTAAACCACATCTAAATCTGGATTATACTGGCACTAATGACCACCTACATAATTCATGCACAATGACCACTAGCATCATGATGCCCTTACAGGCAAAAGCTTCCCCTCAATGGTCACAGATGGTCAATATAGAAATAACCCTGAAGAACACTGATAGTTCTCATTTATAATTCTTTTTTAAATAGCTATTTTTTTTAAAGTTCTCCTGACAGCAAGAATTATTACATGTCAAACTGATGAAAATTAAAGTAGTTATTCTGCATTGTAACTCATCTGAGCTAAGGTTTTGTCAGTGAAACACTGAAAAATTGTCACTATAAAAAACTCAGGCAAATACAACAGCAACCCATAAGACACAATTGTCACTGCTAGTACACACTTTTAAACTGTATATAATCTCAGGAAAAAAGTGTGAGATAACACTAATACACAATAAATATCAGTAATAGTCAGTTGGAACCACTAACATCTCAATTTATACAACTTCTAGAGTGATAACAAAGTATTATTTTCATGTTTTTCAAAATAAAACCAAGTTACACAAAACATGGTAAATTATTAAAATAATTAAGGAAAGGAGTCAATTAAACAATGGTAATAATAATTAAAAATAAACCAAAATAATAATTAAAAATATGTTATCAAACATATTGGTTAAATAAGGGCCTATGTATTTTCAGAGAGAAAGTCTACAAAGACACATTTGCTTACATGCACTTAGAGATATGATTTAGTAGCTCGAGATACGATTTAGTAGCTTAGTAGCTTAGTGGGTAGTATTGGTGATAGGGGGATGGTTGGACTAGATGATCTTTCCAACCTTGTGTTTCTATGATTCTATACTTTTTTGTTGTTTTGTAATGTTGGGGCTAAAAGTAGCTAAGTAGCTGCATGAATGAATCTGTAGGTGGCTTTGATGCTTTTTTAGTATTTTTTTTATTATTTTATTAGTACTATGAATAGCATAAAACATAAAATTTCCTTCCATTATTGATACAGAAGGAAATAACAGTTCACCAATGTTGCTTCTTTCAGTGAGATATATGACAAAGAACATTTCAGCTTTGGTATGTCTGTGCATGGGACAATACCTCCATAGTCCATATTATTAGCATAACAGACAGAAATGACAGGAAAAAAAAAAAAAAAAAAAAAGTCAGGATAATGCCATAGTTGGGAAACAGCTCCTGGAAGAGCCACAGCACATCAGTAATAGCAGAGCATCATTGCTGCCTTATACTCCATTTTTCAGGGCAGACATCCTCAGAGCCTTCCCAAATTCACTCAAGAAGCTTATAATTGAGAATGAAATTATTACATAACCACTGAGCCAGCCTCTTTATGATTACATGGATGTTTCTTGTCCACTTTCAGTTTAGACAAAAACTGCTAATAAATATGCATATACATTTGCACTATACATGTAACTGTCTGGGTTAAAGTTATATATGTGTGTTACAGAAAAATAACAGTAAAAGCAAACCTCAAAGTCACAGGGAACATCCAGATGGACTAAAAAAATTGTTAACTCCATATTAAGAAATTACTTCCCTGATACTGGTCGCAAATTTTAGAATTTGTAATAGAACAAAAACCATACTCAAAATGGACTTTTTAAATAATATCATATATTGGCAAATCCTATATGGTATGGAAATTATAAATCTAGGTATTGATTTATAATATCAGAGGTAATGAAAGTCATATCAGGGTAAGAAAGGTACTTACTACTTACTTTGATGTTTAGCTGATTACTGCTATAGTTACAAACTCACATTTGGTCAGACAGTTCACTGTATTTCAATGTGAACTAAACTTTTCTGGTATACCAATTCAGCCTTATTCATAAGAATCATAAACCTGTAGAACACCTCAGGTGTTTTCCAAATCCTCTTAGAAAAAATCTATGTAATTACGATAGTACTGAAACCACTGTATTTTTTGTCTAAATAATTCTATATTTCCTGATGCAGCTATGAAAAGCTTTGTTTTCCATCAAACTAGAAAAATCTCCATTCGTCATTCCAATTCTTTGCATTGCTTCTTCTATTTCAATTATTTGCATGCTTTATACACCTTTATGTGATGCTGTGAAGGTGCTGACCCAGAACTGGGAACAGAAGATTTGAGGAAAGGCAAATCCTAATGAGGCTGAGCTGGTTAGATTGCACAGAGTAGAGCACAAAACACACAGCAGAGCACAAAACTGATATTGTTACAACAACATGGTGATATTAATGACTACATTTGTGAATCAGTTTGTATCACATAAATTTGCCACGATGATAAAACAGATTAGTTTTCAATGAGAACATATGGAAGTATGAAAACTCTTGAGGGCTTGGGGAGTAAAATGAATAAATACAGAGTAGTTTGCTTTCAATATGTTATTTATCATTTTTTTACTGCTCTTAATTAGTGTCTTCATATTCAGAATATCTTCTCTTTCCACTAAAAGCAAAATGTTAACTGAAACCAAAATATTTGTTGTACTTTATTCAAAGTCATATACTGAAACAATTAGGAATTATATGTTCCGTAGAAATAAAATCAGATAAAAAGAAAAGACTTCTTTTATCCCATTGTAGAGCCCAGAGCAAGTAGGATTGTTTGTTTGTTTTCTAATTTATGCTGATGCAATTTATTAGCCTGAAGCCTGTCTGAAGACATTCTTAATGAAATCAGTTGAATTCTGTATTATTGTCTATTATTGTATTTCCTCAATAATTAATACAGGTATACAAAGCACATGACCATTTTATATATAGAGAAAATGATTTAGCCTTCTTTCACTTTAGCCAACATAGGCCACTGAAATTGGTAGCTGCAAGAATACTGAGTAACTTTTTAAGAAAAATTAACACTGGGTCCCTTTCAATCTCATTACCACTAATTATATTACCACTATATAATTACTACTGTAAACTCCTTTGATTTTTAAGATAAAAATTCCATTTCCCTTACTGACAATTTATTTTAGGGAGAGGGTAAGTTTCTTTGTCATGAAGAAAATTTTCATTCCAAAGTTTTCTAAACAAAATTGGCATTGACATTGCTGTGATTATTACAGTCAAGCTTCTGATTTTTAATATTTTCAACCTGACAGATTTATTTCTTCTCGAAACAACAAAAAAAATCCTTCTTAGAATAAAAATATATAGCTTCCTTATATTTCCCCATTCTGAAAATTACCAGGTGCCAAGCTGTGAACGTAAGGAAATTGAAGACCCTTGAGGGTGACCTTAAGAACCACAAAGGTGGGGAATTGTGATATAGTGGTTTAGGCAATTTCATTGCAGCTGCTTGGTGCTAGAAAAATGAGAAATGGGTTTTCTATTACTAAATATAATGAATTCCGTTTCTGTCCTGTCACAAATTGTCAAACTTCATTAATGAGAAGAAAGATGCGGTGCATATATATATAAAGGATAATATGAATATGCATATTTAAAATGGAGAACTGCTGCAGGAGGATTCTTTCTCTGTATCAGATATTGTGCAATTCTTTCTAAATAAGATATTTAAAAATTAACAGGCATAGCAACATAACATAACTTCTGTATCTTCAGAGCAATTTGCTCTTTTGGTTTTCAAGTGCATAGACACAGCTCAGTGGTTGCATTTCAGAATAGTGTTTAAACCACATTTACGTTTAGATCTATGGGCATCCAATGGAAGAAGGCAACCACATTTAATTATAATTAGGTTTAAACACCTTGTTGAATCATGACTTGAATCTATAACTTAGTAGTAAAATTACTTGCTCTTCTAATTGTCTTTGGGATTACATTAAATTCAATATGGCTGAGTTTGACTTTGAAGATAGCAATGGTATCATTTATTCTTTTCAGCAAAATATGAGTAAATACACTGTCAGTAAGAAATCCACAGATTTCTCTTGATAATCACTGTAAAATAATTTTGTTTGGAGTTATGAGAGTAACAAAACTGCAGAAACCCACCTTATACAAATTTTGATAATATCCCCAGACTTTAGACTACATGTTTGCTAGTTAGACTGCTCTGGGAACAAAGGAGATGACTGGAATCATTCACAACCCTATAACTGCATATTCCATAGAGCTCTTTTAAATCAGAAGATATCTTGAGGACAGTACAAGCTAATGTATATCTTACATGCATGATGAGTTCCCTTGTGATCCAAAACCCTTTATGGCAAATTACTTTCCACAATTCTATCAAGAAAATGCTACACCTAAACTTTCCAGAATGTAGAAGTAGTATTTAGATATTTAGTAATGGCAAGACTTCTGCAACTATAGAAATAAAAAAATATGTCATACAGTTTTATGATCCATGTTGTCCAGTAAACTACAATGGGTTTCTTCTGTAAAAAACTGAAAGTATTCTGGAAGCCACCGAGCAACTTGAACATATCTACTATCACAGTAGAAAAGACATTTTTTAGTAATTCAGAATACCCTGACACCTGAAATTGCAAGCTCTTGAACAAGAGGTAGCAGAGAAGTCTGACCTTTTTACTGGGGTGGACTAATGTAGCATATTTGCAGTAAGCGCTCAGAAACTCTTCAGTTCTTGTAATCTAGTCACGTTCTCTCCTCCAGTAGACCCCGCTCACAAAGTACCAGCTCCAGAGGTTCAATGAAAGTAGCTGTGTGAGGATTTGTTTCTTTCTGAGCGGTTCTGCAATCACAGACTCCACAGGAGGTTATGTCCCTGTACCTAACCTCTTTAATCACTACCCAAATCCTCCACAACATTAACTCGACTGATGCTGTATTTGAAAGGATTATTTTTCTTGTCTTCTCTGCAATTGCCTCAACAGTGTCAAAAGCTACATCAAACCTGATCACTGGATGTGCTCCAAGTCTCCCTCAGGGCTTCCAAGGTCCATCTATCCTCAGCATACACATCCAACCTTCTTTCCAGTGGAAACCAAGGCAGTAGAGACCCAGCAGGGGTTTATTAATGCACCTAGGTTTTAGCAAAGTTAGAGCAGCAGTCTTCTGGTTTAAATGTAACCAAAGGGTTTTTGCAAATGACTTATCCCTCAGAAATTTTGCTGTAGTGCGTTTTCCACTGTTATATGCTTCGGGCATTGCTCTGTCCCACTTATGCAGGACATGCTTGTTTCTGGTGCTTACTCAGCAATCCTAAACTTGAGAGACAGACTAGAAAAGTTAGTGAAGTTTTAAGTTCTGTAAATTAAATCAGAAACAGAATATTTGCATACAGTAATAAATAGAAAATCTAAATTTCAGTTCTGCAGAGAAAGATTATCCCATCTTCCTGAAGTTTGCAAGAACTGTTACTGCTTGTGTCCACATTCCACATTACAGTGATGTTCTTTTAAGTAAAGCAGGTTTAGTTATATAAATAAATACGCATGAAGTTAAAGTGTGTATGTGGGGCATTTGTCAAACATGACTGGCCTTACTGGAGACATCACATAAACAAATCCAGTTGTTCAGGTATGAGAATGGGAGGACCCTCGGTAAATCCAGTTCAAGTCACCATTATCCTCACTAAAATTAACAGAATTCAAAATTAAGAAATCAGGATCATTTAAGGATTTCTTCTTAGAGTGTGTTTTTTAGGAAACAAAAATATAACACTATTATTTTTCTAGAGTGGCTATTGTTTGCTCCTTCTGTTTTTATATACTCATGAAATCAGAAATAGTCTTTTTAACTGAAGACAGCAATTGAAATTCTCACTTGGTGTAATATCACATAAAACAATCAGTCACATTTAAACATTCTTACCTATCAATATTAGGGAAATTGGAACATAATTATATTACAATTATAAAGCAGTAGTGCAGCAACCATCTTGCATGCAGTTGTGGAAATAAAAACATAAAAATCAGCAGCCATTGCCTGTGGCAGTTACTTTAAGACTCTTCTCAGTGTTGTCCATAGGGGCCTCTAGTGGGGAACGAGCTGCAAGACTTCAATTTCTCCCATAACCATGAAATTGGATAGACTTAACGTTTTAAACTGATCTGTTACCAGATCAGTGCTTTTCAGCATAATGTGTTCAAAAGAGCAGCAAAGGACAAACGCAAGGTGAAGAGCAGAAGACATCAGATTTTACTGAACAGCATGGAGGTCCACTGGTGGTATACCCAGGTGTGCAAGGTGGATCCCAGTCTCCCCAGTTGCTGGCACCTGTAGATATTAGTTCCCAAGGCCATGGCTCCACTCCAGTTGCTGGTGCAGACCATCTCAGCAGCATACATGAATATGTATGTTAAAAAAAAAAAAAAAAAAAAAAAAAAAAGCTGTCAAGTGAGCCAGCCCTAAAGAACTTCTGTTTGTTCTATGTCTATCTAACAAGCTCTATCTCTTCTGCTATGGCAACTAGCATTTTGTTACGTAGTGTTGACATGTCTTTGTTTCTTGTCCCAGAAGATGGCAGTAGTGACACAATATTTCATGGATTCAGAGAACCTCTTTGCTCTTCAAGCCTGGCTATGTTTTTTTATAGATCACTATTTTTGAAGTAAATATTAGCATTACTTTGCAACAAACATACAATTTGGAACTGACAATTTAACACCAGCTCAGAGAATTTTCTTTTGTTTCAAATGAAACTAAAACAAATATACATATATATATACAAAATATTGAAATTCCTTATTAATGCCCTTTAAAAGGACGTCATGCTGTATATTTACTTCCTGACACAAAGAAGACATTAAAATCTGTTCTGTTTCCAACTGAAAAGTAGAAATTTGTACTGTCAACTCAAGATTGAGCTAAGATATTTTTAAGACAAGGCTGGCCAAATCTAGTTTAGTTGCAACCCAGAGCTATAAAAAGACATAACTACTCACAAAAAATGGCATTAGTGTCTGCTGTTAGATAAACAGAGGTTCTACTACTTTCTACTTTCATGTTCATTTTGCTAATTCTCCAGTTCATTAGAAATAATATACTTGGCATTTTCTTAGATTCCATAAAATGAATCATAATAAAAATGTGAGCATGTCTTTCTGAAAAAAAAGGAAAGAAAGAAAGAAAGAAAGAAAGAAAGAAAGAAAGAAAGAAAGAAAGAAAGAAAGAAAGAAAGAAAGAAAGAAAGAAAGAAAGAAAGAAAGAAAGAAAGAAAGAAGGTCTATCATACTGCAGTTGCAAAGGAAATTGAAGATATAAATCTTCACCCAAAATCCAAGTGACAACTGAAAAGATTATATCTGTGTATCTATGTAGGCAGCAGCACTATATTTTGAAGACAACTCATTGGCTAGAGGTTCAGCATAACCATAAATTCCATGAGAGCGTAAGAACATGAATGAATTCTTTCCAAAACCCTGTTATATTTATGGTCTCTTGCTTACTGTAGAAGTTCCTCAGTTGCATATGTTCCTTGGTTGCACATGTTCCTCAGTTGCATAAGTTCAAAATATCATATTTGGTGTGTCACAACCTCAGTGACACATCTCTATGTGTTTTACTGCAACTATGCCCTGTGTCTGTGGGAAACTCCTAAGTACACAAACAGATATGCGTTTGTCTGGGAGTTTTGTATCTTTCTTGATAAAAATAATACATCATTGCAGTCTACAACTTCCTCACGAGGGCGAGTGGAGAGGCAGCTGACCTATTCTCTATAATCACCAGTGATAGGACTCGTGGGAACGGGGTTAGGCTGAGGCAGGGGAAGTTTAGGCTGGACATCAGAAAGAGGTTCTTCACTGAGAGGGTGGTCACACACTGGAACAGGTCCCCCAGTGAAGTAGTCACTGCACCAAGCCTGTCTGAAATTAAGAAGAGATTGGACTGTGCACTTAGTCACATGGTCTAAACTTTTGGGTAGAACTGTGCGGTGCCAGGAGTTGGACTTGATGATCCTTATGGGTCCCTTCCAACTCGGCATATTCTATGATTCTATGATTCTATGATTATTTTAATACCATCTTAAATATTTCCAAAGGCCAGCTTCTCTCAGAGTGTCTTTCAGAGTCTACAGTTTCTATTTTTTAACCCACAATCCAGCAATTCATAGCATTGTGCTTAATACACGTTTACGCTGCTCTCAGTGTAAAACAGAGAATTACATTAGAGCTTTTTAAGGATGATATAAGAATTATAAAGCAGCATTTTTGAAATTACCATGGTGAAATCCTAGCAAGTATTCTCTAAACTCAGTTGATTTCCTCTCATAATATCTTAAGACTACTTCAAGAATGAGTGAGGAACAATTTAAAAAATAAGAATCCCTCTTGACGGTTTGTGAGGAAAAAAAAAAAAAAGACAAATGTGTTCAGTATAATTCCAAATCCTTCTCCTGTACTTCAGCTGCCAGGAGGTGAATACTTCTTCATTACCTTTGCGGAAATGACTGAAAGGCACAATTTCCCTCCCAAGACCCTCCTGAATGTCTTCAACAGTACTGAAACACAAGACATTAGGGACTTACACAAAATCATTACAAGCTTGATATGCACATGATTTTCTACACCATTAAGGCTTCAGATCCTTAAACCATTAACAATGAGTGAGAATGGTCTGGTGGAAAGTGAGTTCATGTCTTGTGCCTCTCGCAAATGGAGTCAGGCTGCAATCTCTGCAAATACAGAGCTAGAGCACTAAGCCCAGAGATGAACATGTATGTACTTTTTCCATAGTTTGTTCACAGCCTGGAAGCTAATAAGTGGATACCACCACTTTCATACAGAAATAATCACAACATTCATCTTTAATATTACATAATAATATAAGTAGAACTATTTCTACGTGTAACCTGGAGCCTTGTCTTATCCTCACACAGTGCCTGCAGAACTGGTCTGCCATTCACTGGATTAGAAGAGAGTTTGAAAAACAGACAGATCCAAACATTTTATGCCAGGACTGTAGTACAGAGCTTTTGTTCTGGCATAGTTGCCTGTGGTATACTCCTATTTTCTCTGCTCAGAGCATGGTGCCTCAGTAGAGAGTAGATGGAGCCAGCAGTAAGAAGGTTTCTGATGAAATTGCTATACAAGTGAATAATAGGTGAATAAGAACTGAAGTTTCCTTTATTTCCTTACAGCTGGAAGAAGAAAAACACCTTACACATCTCTAAGAGGTAGGATGCAGGGAGCTACAGACCTATTGTGGTCCTCTGGAAAGTTATGGAGAAAAATCCTCCTGGAAGCCATGATAAAGCACAAGAAAAAGAAAGTGATTGGAAATATCCAGCTTGCATTTACTAAAGACAAGTTGGGCCTGACCAGACTGATGACCTTCTATGAAGTGACTGGCTGTGTTGAAAAGAGGACAGCAGTTGATGTTTTCTCACCAAGAAATTTGACTTAATTTTATGAAGACTTTTTATGGTTTCACACTTACAAGCAAATTGCTGGTTGGTGGCAACAGTTGATATTCAGGATCTAGGCAGGCTGGAAAAAAATTTGCCTACAAAAGCCACATGAGAAATCTCAAAATGCTCATAAGAATGCTCAAAATGCTGTTCCTTCATTTCATAAGGAGCCTTGAACATATCTTGGAAAGTTCTGGACACAAATTCAAAACTGAGAAAGACTCCTAACACACTATGAAAATTAATTCCAGTGAAGAAAAAGGTGGAACCAGACAAAGTAGATACCTGAAAACTCAGTCCTTACTGAATACCAACTATCAGGTAGCGATGGCTGCCATCTGTAATGTATAACAAATAATTTTCAGCATGTTTTCTTCATACAGACCAAGTATTTCAGAGCAACGAGTTTAGAATATCAACCATCAAGGATTTTATGATTATTATGGAAGGTTTACTGCCTATATAAGTGCAGAGAAGAGTTTGAAAAAAAAAAAAAAAAATGTGTGCCAAAGGTTTAAACAAATCTATAAGGGAACCTTTGCTGTGTTCTGACACCACAGAATTAGGCAATTTGTTATATTAGGAGTCTGGCAATTTTGGAAGCTTGAACTTTGCAGCACTGAATGAAGCAATCTGAGTTTGGGACTGAAACCAAAAATTTGGATTTGAATCTTATGGTACGTACCTTGACCTTGTTTTTCTTTCAGTTGGGTTCAGTTAAAGAACTTGGAGCGAATAAGAGACAGCCAATCAAAATCTAACAGGTTTTAATGCATGCTTTCAGTTTCTCCCTTCATTTCAGAATTTCCTAAAATAATCCCTACAGCTTCTTCAAAAGCCCAGATTCCTCAAATCTGTACTAGAATTATAGAAGACTAAAAAACTGTTATTTCCTTCCTTGCACTCTATTATACTTTCCCTTAAATGAACTGGCATCTGCAAAAAGTGATAAAATATATTTTTGGGCATGTGTCACTCACAATCCAGACTGAACCCATGATCTTGGCTTTGCTTTCAAATGGGAGCTGGGTTAGTTTTGCATTCATTTATTGCATACATTTATCCCCATGAGTAAATAAAATAGAATTATGAAGTTATATATTTTATATTGTGGATATGGTTTTGAGGAGCCTTCTGGGGAGAGACAGACTCACAGGAGCTGCTGTGGTTTTTGGCCACCATGGTTCTGCCCTTACCAGCACAGTTTCTCTGCCATGCTTTCTTACTGTCTCCTTGTTGGCTCCAGCACTCATCAGCCAGCAGTGAACCATTTCAGATTATTAAACCAGCAGAAAACCATTCATTTTGTAGCTAGATTTACAGTGCTTAAAGATGGAAAAAGAAGTTAAATAAGCTAAATAAGTTAAATAAGTATCAAGCACAGTAACCACAGTCCCAACTCAACCATACCAGAAATCTTATTTTTAAATTATACTTTATAGATCTGCAGGGAGCAACCTACTCCTCTAATTTTAGTTATTGATAGATTGCATTTCACAGCACATGCAGAAATAGAGACCTGTGAATACATGGTCTCCATAACCAAAACCCTTCAAATTAAACAGTTACTCTTTCAGCTTAACTGCAAACTTCTTCACTGATGTTAGACTTCTTTCAGAACACTGATAAAATAATTAAGCAGCAGAGGCCAAAGAACTGATCTCTGCAGGATGTCATGAGAAATACAATCACTCAATAATGATTCCTTATTTATAATTACTATTTTTACTTGTCATTTAATCATCCCTAAAGTCATTAGTGCCATGCTGATTTTGTATTACTCTGATAATTGATCAAGAAGTCACGCAACACTAAGTCAATGCCTTACAGAAACAAGTGTGCTATATCAAAAATATTACCTTTATCAACCAAACTTGCAGTCTCATCAGGAAACAACTCCATTAGTAGCCATACTCTCATTTTATCCAAGATCAGTACCACAGCTGATGTACTAATTGCTTTTTTATGTTACTTTACTCCATGTTGTTGACTGTTGGTGCAATGCTAGTTTTCTGCCTGCTCCTTCTGTTCAAAAGCTTCTTGGACAACTTTTGAATGAAGCCCTTCTGGAACTGCTGTTTTTTTAAACAACTGTCTTTACTTATCAACATATTATGAGTGACAGTTTAGTTATATTTATTCATCATTATTCAACAGGAATACTTCACCTGTTTGCTTTTTCCCAAATGCAGAGCATAAACGTAAAACAAAAATCTGAAACTCTGAATTATTATAGAGAATTCCACAATCCTTACTTAATGATTAATTGGTACCACTGGCCTATTACCTTTTCCTTAATCCTTAAAAGTTTCTTTGCATTGTCATTAGTGCTTCTGATTTGAATTTTTTTGTTGTTTTTGTTTCACTTACAAATTTTCTATCCTTGTTTGCATATAACCTATAGCTTTGATACCAGTGTACACATTTCCCATTTGATTATTGTTGGTGGTCTTGTGGATAAGGTTATGGTAGCTACTATTTTAAGATCAGCCTTATCTGAAGCTGAAAGTAGTCCACCCAAAGTCTTCTTTGACTAATATCCTCCTAGTCTTCTTGCATTCATAGAATCATAGAATAACTTGAATTGGAAGGGAACCATAAAGAATCAAGTCCAATTCCTCATTCCACATAGGACCACCCCAAAATCAAACCATATGTATGAAAACATAGTCCAAGTGCTTCTTGAACTCAAGCAGACTTGTTACAATGACCTTGTTCCAGTGCCCAACAACCTTCTCATTGAAGAACCTTTTCCTAATATCCAACCTGAACTTCCCCTGTCATTCCCTGAGGTCCTATTGCTGGTCACCAGAGAGAAGAGATCAGCACCTCCCTCTCCACTTCCCCTCATGAAAAAGCTGTATGCCACAGTGATGTCTCCCATCAGTATCCTCCTCTCTAGGCTGAACAATCCAAGTGACTTCAGCTGTTCCTCGTATGTCTTGCCCTCTAGACCTTTCACCACCTTAGTAGCCCTCCTTTGGACACTCTCTAATAGTTTTATTTCATTCTCATATTGTAGGTCCCCAAATCATACACAGTACTCAAGATGAGGTTGCACCAGCAAAAAGTAGATCAGGACAATCGCTTCCGTCAACCGGCTAGCAATGCTGTGCCCAGTGTACCCCAGGACACAGTCGGCCTGTTTGGCTGCCAGAGCATACTGCTGACTCATATTCTCCTTGTCATCAACCAGAACCTACAGATCCCTTTCCATGGGTCTGCTCTCCACTCTCTTGTCCCCTGGTTTGTATGTACATCAAGGGTTGCCCCATTCCAGGCCCTTGCTCTTGTTAAATTTCATGCAGCTGGTGATAGCCCAGCCCTCTAGTCTGTCAAGATCTCTCTGCAAGGCCTCTCTACCCTCAAAGGAGTAGCAGCTCCTCCTAATTTAGTATCATCTGCAAATTTATTATGCATTTGAGTCCTGGGTCCAGTCATTTATGAAAACATTCAAGAGAACTGGCCCTAAAATGGAGTCCTGGGCAACCCCACTAGTGGCTGGCTGCCAGCCTGATGTAACCCCATTTACGAGCTGTATGCTGGAGCTTTTGTCCAGAAGAATACTGTAAAAAACAGTGTTGAAAGCTGTGTTGAAATCCAAAAAGATTACACCAACTGCCTTGTCATAAAAGGAAACTAAGTTTGTTAAACATCTGCAAGGCTGTTTCTCACTCCTCTCACTCTCCCAGCTGCTGTTCCACAGCAGGTTTTTTTGTTTGTTTGTTTGTTTGTTTTTGGTTAGTTGGTTGGTAGGTTTGATTTGGTTGGTTGGTTGGTTTTGTTTGGTTGGTTGGCTTTCCCTGTCTTAAATCTGCCCTCACAGAGGTGCAAACAACATTCCTTATTGGCTTGGCTCTGGCCAGCGGCCAGGCCCTTATCTAACAAGGGACAGCTTCTGGATTCTTCTCACATAAGCTACCCCTATGGCCCCCTGCTACCCACTACAACCGTTTAGCAGGGGATAATTTTAGATAACTTAAGAAAAAGCAGTAAGTCTGTTTCTTTCCTCAAGCTGCTAATGTTTTAAAAGCAAAGGCTGTTTTACATTTGAATATGAAAATTATTTGGGGTTTCAACTCTTCTTTTCAGAAGAGTTTCATGCACTCACTAAGGAATCCTTAATCGTCCTGAATTACAATACATTTTTTTTTCTGTTAATATTGAATAATTCAAGTCATGCAGTCCCCCTTAATATAAGTAAGAGGGACAAAAAAAAAAGAAAAAAAAAAAAAAAAAAGAGTTGCTGGCTATGTGCTTTACATTGTTATATACTTTACACTAAAACAACTGATTTGATTTCTCCCATGACATCTAAGCTTGAAAATATGACTCTTGTTTAAAACTACTTTTACATCTAATTAATTGATTTTATTATGGAGCTCTAACTGCACGCAGTGTTGCTCATAGTGAAGGATAGAATTTGTTTTAGAATTGCTGACCACCTATATTTTCACATTGCTCAAAGTAATTCAATAGAGATCCATCCCCTCTGTGTATATCGACTGTGTTGCAGGACTTCAGGCTTAGTAAAGGAACATGCAATGGATGTGATATAGAAATACATTTTTTTTTTAGTTAATTTGCAGGTAATTATATTTAACTTCAGAAATGTGTACTGTGGTTTCCAGGAACAATAATTTCCCCCCAAAGAGCCATTAGTTAATCTCTACTTTGCATTAAAACAACTTTTCAATTTTAGAGCAATGAGTGCATATTTATTGCCTACAGCCAAAGCAAACAGGAGGAGAACACAAGTGTAACTTTATGGTCCAAAATACTGTAGTTTGGACTATATTCTACTAAATACAGCTAATATTGCTTTTGGAATCTTCCCAGTAATATTCTGGTAGGTCTAAATTCTGTAGCAGAGAAAATAAAAATAATATGAACAATTCAGAAAAGGTTTAAAAATCTTTTTTCATTTCACTGAAAGTTATAGAACCAATTTTAGGACTCACTGGAGCACTCTTGAGGATAACTTGTAAGAAGAGGGACAAGATGAACACTAATACCATCTGAAAAGAAGGAAAGTTGAGAAGTGAGGACAATAATGTTATTGATGACTTTACAGGTGCGTCTGAGCTGGAAAGGGTATGACTCTTCCCCCAGATTCACATCTCTTTGGATTTTGGTTCCCAGGAAAAGGAAGTATAACATTAAGACAAGAAGAAAATTTTGTTAGACATACATACATACATTTTCTTTGCAACATACTTGGCTAGCACTGCTGTACAGTAATGCTTCATGATAACACAGTAATAAAATTCAAGATCCATAGATACCAAAATTTTCATTCTGCAAAGATCTCTTGTTGTGCAATGATTATTGATTCATGGTCTGTTCATTTTTAATGAACTTGAGGACTTGCTCTCTCTGCAAATTACAATGGGGAAAGAACCAAGGAAAGTCTTTTTCTGCTGATTTTATGAAAAAAGCTACTGATAAAAGACCTGAGGAGTGACAGGACACAAGAAATTAACATGATGACAGCAGTACCTTTTTAATGTCATTCTTCATTAAAAGAAATAAACAAAGCACTAACAGAATTTAAAGCATCAAAGGGAAAAAATGACAAGAAGGTAAAGAATAACATTGATGAAGTTGATGCCATTCAGCCTAAAGAATTGGCTGACCTGATCTCAGAGAACTTGTGAAATGTAAGGTTTCAGAGATGAAAATAATGGCTGTTTTTAGAAGGGAATAAGGGTGATGCTATACATTATGATACAATATCTGGAAAAAAAAAAAATCCAACAAACTATATGGAAGAAAAAATAGGGAGTAATGGACAAATATGTATATGGATAAATATATTTGTCAAAAAAACTATTCTAATAATCTCAAATCAATCAAATCTCCTCCTGTGACAGGACAAAAGGTCTGAGAGTGGATTAGAAGCTGTAGATATGAACTTCCAAACACTAACTCAGACCTTTGACATTTAGTCAGATCTTCTCTGACAGAGTCTAATAATCAAGATTTTCTATCTCAAATAGATAGTAGTTACATTAAGATGGGTGCAAAACACTGAACTGTGAGGTGCTGCAATTCCAGTGATGAACAGAGTCAGGTGGATTTTTATGAACTGGTGGAATTATCTTTGAGTTAGGACATGTACAGGCTTCTACATTTAAGCAGGAGAAATCAGCTGCATTAATACAGAATGAGGAGCAAAAGGCTAGGGGAAATTTTGTGGAAAATGGTCTGGAGATTTTAGTAGCTTGCAAGCTGAACATGTGTCAACATTGTCACACTCTCCAGGACTATACTGCAAAGTGGAGTATGTGGCAGAGCTTTAAGCTACCCAAGGACTCCTTTTGATATAAAGCAGATAGCACAAAGACTCCTAATGATGAGTTACACCCAGCATTGAGTACAACATGCTAGTAACTGATAGTGAAGAGATTTCAAAGGAAAGCAAAAAGGATAATTACAGGTCTATAAGAAGGATCAACAAAAGAAGGCTGAAACTCAACTAAGGCTGTTAAGAGCTGAAAAACTCAACACTCCAGAATTCTACAATTAAATGAATGGAAATTCCTAGAGGGAGTTAGCATCCTGCCATGCACAAGTTTCACTTAATCCACCCTATGCAATTTGATCCTCTCTGTGGCTTCACAGTTTTAGCTGGCTGCTGCTAAGTCTCTTAGCCAGCTTTTGAGTCTTGCAGTGAGGCCTAAATTTTTCTTATATTTAAATGAATTCTCTATTGAGATAATTGACTGCAGTTTTATGGTAATACATTAAAAGCACAAATGTATTTTCTGATTTTAAATTTGAGTGGTGCTGATCTCAAACACAGCATAATATTTGATCAGAAGGCCTCTAGCTGCAACTCCAATTATCTTTACACTAATTGAGATGCTTATTCCAAAGAAAGAAGTAACCAGATCCAGCAAATTTCTGTCACTGCAAAGCAAGATATTAAAATACCTTAGTGTCCAGTCTCTTCAATATTCACTTCCCTTCCAAACTGCATTTTCATAACAGAATTTTCAGAAGATTTCTCCCATCACAGTAGACATTAAAGATCACTAATGTTGATGTTCATGAAACCCTGATACCCTCCCAAACCCAGAGGGAATTTTCCTGCTTTCTTATCCTCATATTTCCCAAAGAGATCAAAGAGGAATATTAAGCGTAAAATATGATGTTAGCAGTGGAATAATGCATAGAAACTGGTTGTGACTAAATTTAGGCTATAAATTAGAAAACACTTTGCAGTCACCACACAGTGAGGTTCTAAAACAGTTTCCTCATAGGAGGAGAGGAACATATTTCCTACTTACTCTTAAAATGGATTTCAAGAAGTTTGTAAATGCTCTTACGTGTCAATTGCATTGACAGCAGAATTTTTTGTGTCTTTGCTCCTACTATAATTCTTTGAAAACATTTGAGAAATCAGAAATGTGGTTGGGCAAGGTGTGAGATACATAGTACACAGAAATGTACCTTTATGCATGTTCTGTCACCACTGAATTACAACTCTTGTAGCTGGAAACTTTTAGAATAACATTCGCGCATAAATATTTTCCACAAAGCTTCTGTGTGAAAGAAGCTTTCTACAGGAAAGAAAGGGAATTGATGAACATTGCAAATTTAGACCTTTATTATGGATTAAAGTAACTTTCTATAGGTTGTTGAGGTAAATTAATTTCGAAGTCCCTTCTGACTTTCACTGATAGTTTACCATTGTTGGTAAGCTATGAACATTAATTTCATAATTGCTGGCCTGAGTTAACTAGATTTCAGTGCTTTCTTTTTTTTTAATTAATGTAGAAAAGGTTAAGGTTGAAGGGGACCTCTGGTCATCATCTGGTCCAAACTGCCTGATCAGGGTTAACTAGAACAGGTTGCCCAGGACCATGTCTAGACAGCTTCTGAAGATATCCAAGGAGGGAAACTCCACAATCTCTCTGTGCAACCTGTGCCAGTGCTCAGTCACCCACACAGTTTGCCGATGTTCAGACAGAGCCTCCTGTGTTTCAGTTTGTGCCCATTGCCTTTTTTCCTGGCACTGGGCACCAATGAAAAGAACCTGGTTCTGTCATCTTATCCGTAGACATGAGTAAGATTTCTCCCTGAGCCTCCTCTTCTCCAGGTTGAACAGTCACAGCCCTCTCAACTTCTCCTCATAGGAGAGATGCTCCAGTGGCTCCAAATAACATAGAAATAATCTTATAGAAAATATCAGAAGGTAAATTGAATTATCAATTGGGAAAACAGCTAAGCCTGAGCAAATATTCATTGGAAAGGCAAGCTACAAGGCTACCAGCCTATTGACTCCTTAACTCACTGGGTTTTGTTATGCTGGTGTGATGAGAAAATTAGAAACCAACAAGCAATTACAACTTATATGATTTTAAAGCAAATGATTCAGGTAGCATGTATAGCAATCCCACAGGTAGTTGTTTTTGAAAAAGCTTAGTTTCTTAGTGAAGAGATGAGACATATGGACACTAGTAGGAATAGATAGTGCTGAATAAATAATGTTTCAAAATACAAACCTAGACATTTATGAACCTATTATTCTCAGAAGGTAAGATGAGATACTGAGAGAGGTACAACAAGTTCAATCGTCAGATCAAGAGGAAAAAAAACAATTGGGATGAAACATATTCCCTTGTACACTCTGAATCTTTGATAGAATTGGATAATGGAATGAATGACCTACGATGAAAATTTCCATTTCTCAGTAACAGTAACAGTACCCTAGCAGAAATGCAGAGTTTTAAATATCAGGTTTTACATTCAAAAAAATAAAAATAAAAACCTTGCGTACTAGCATTTTTTTAACTTGTTGCTGTGTATTTTGCTTATGTCACAACAAAATAAAAATATCTACATGCCTATGTATAACATTTTTTTAATTTATTTTTTACACTGACAATATCCACTAGTATAATCTTGCAAAGAGATCTGGAGGGAACTGTATTTGCCAAAATACATTGCAGATATGTTTTCTAAAGTAGATTCTCTCTATCCTATTTTATAATTCTGGTTTGTATCTATTTTCAGTCAGAGTATGAACCCCATGAGACACAGCTTAGATGATGCACAAAAGAAGTCAAGTAGTATACAGTAAAGCAACAAAATGCAAAAAAATGTCAAAATACAATGCAGATACACATAAGTACAATGCAGATACACAAGCATAGTGCTCGCAAATGCATATATAATTAACAAAGCAATGTTCATTATTTACATTTGCAATTTATTTTCATGCAGGAAGGCTGTGACTTACTTAACATTTTGGAGACTTTGAGGAAGGAGGGTAGCTTGGAGAACTTTGTAGGAATGTCACAGTGTTGATTTATTGGTGGGTTCTTGGATTTTTTTTAAAGGAAAAGAAAAAACAACAATTTCTTTCAGACATTGCTACGTCAACCACATCTCTTAATATAACCTGTGCATCTTATTCATTTCTTTATATGTTTTTTCCCCTGTTATCCCACTTTGTTTTGCCAAATTTATTTTCTTCTGTTCTTACTCTTTACTTCTACTTTTGTTTTCCCACTTTTCCTTTTTTCCCATGTCAAGGAATATAAATACTAAATAAAATTGCTGGCTTTCATGTAGGCTTTCTTGCAGGATTAGCTGCAGCTACAGTTTAAAGTTGTTTTCTTATAGTTTTTATTTGTATGGGCTTGATTCATAGAGTATAATTACCACTGTAGTTACATCATAGTATTCAAATAAGTGAGATCTATGTATGAACATATAATTATTTGAGTTAAAAACTGACCTTCTTTTCCAAGATATGTTGTAACTTTTAGATTTATTAAAACATGAGCTGAGCTTAGTGAAGGGTTTTTTGTAGCAGTGAGCTACAGGGCCCTTAATTCATATTTCACGTCATGAAAATCAATTCTATAAATGATGCTAAGACTCCTATGCAGTAGAACAGCTTAATGATGAAAATTAACTTTTGAAAATGTACTTTTTAAAAATGAACTTCTCCCTCTATTACTTACTCAAGATTGTATTAAACTACTCTGACAAAAAAAAAATAAAAAAATAAAAAATAAAAAGTCATATTAACCCATTGTTAACAGCTATTTGCTATCATTGTACTATTATGAAATATTTATGCTATTTTTATTTACTACTTAGAATCATATGATTACTTAGATTGGAAAAGACCTCCAAGATCATCAAGTCCAATCACTAACCTCCTACTGCCAAATCTATCACTAAACCAGGTCCCTAAGTACCATGTCTACACGTCTTTTGAATGCCTCCAGGGATGGTGCCTCAACTCCTTCCCTGGGCAGCCTGTTCCAGTGCCTCACAAACGTTTCAGTGAAGAAACATTTCCTAATTTCCAGCCTAAATCTTCATTGGTGCAACTTGAGGCCAATTCCTTCTTGTGCCTTGGCTTGTTGTGTGGGAGAAGAGACCAAACCCCACCCCACTACTACCTCCTTTGAAGTAGTTGTAAACAGCAATAAGGCTCCCCTGAGCCTCCTTTTCTCTAACCTAAATATTACACCACTGTTAGGGTCTACTCTGTCATAATCTCTGTTTTTTGTACAAGCCTTCAATAGTAAATTGTATAAATGGTATTCAGGATACCTCCCAATTTTATAAAGCCTACAGCTATTTCCCAGCAAATCAGAGGCCATGTTTGCTGCCACCCTGCCAACTCTGCATCCAGTGAAGAAATCACAAAACTATAGTCTGTCTCCATCTCAGGGGTGCAGTCTTCAGCAGAATTAGAGGCATAGAAATTGCCATAGCAAATTAGAATACAGTCTGTTAAGTACACTATCCCGAGGCCAGTAACATATGATTCACAGAAAAGAAGTGGTAGGTAAATGTGGAATAATCTGTTGTTACAGATGTTTTTTCTTACCCATTTGTGAAAAATTAGATGTTACACATTATGGCCGTGATACACACTTCTGCTTACCTGTGATATTAATGTTGCCTTAAAAGGGTAAAACTGAGGAAGGCTAATAAGGAAAATAATTGAGAAACAGAACAATGGCAAAGAGGAAAGGTTGCCATAGCAAATACCATGGGTTCCTAATGAAGCTGCTGCTGAGACACAAACCCTAGTTTGAAGCACACTAGAATGCCAATATTGATTCTTGCTGGAACTTAAAATCTAATTGTATATCAAAATTGAAAAACAATAATTTGTAAAGATGGGAAGAGATCCCTATTGAGGAGCTTGTCAATGACACAAGTGAGTTTAACATGGAGCAAAAACCAAAACCACCCTGTGAAGACATTTCTTCTACGATTTGTGGGAGCATCCGATTGTGGAGACATTTGCAGTGTCCACTGTTTGAGATGGGCTGCAGAGGTATTAGGTGGTATCAATACTGCAAAAAGTTCACTTGTAAAATTCAGCTGTAGTTTATAGTGTGCCTCTCTTTCACAGCTTTTAGGGTTACTTACTACAGAACTACTGTGGATGGAGCTATGCAATTGTTGTGATTTAGCCCTGGTGGGCAGCCAAGCACCACATAGCTGCTCGCTCTCTCCCTCCAGTGGGATAGGGGAGAGAATTGAAGGGCAAAAGAGAAAACTTGTGGATTGGGAATAAGACGGTTTAATACTTAAAGGAGGGGTAGGGGATGACACTACAAGTTATGGACTCACTCACCAGCACACCCACCTATTCCCTGAGTGAGAAGCAATGGCAGTGTCAGAATCAGAGAAAGACTTTATACTGTGTAAAAGCACTGCTTAGCAATAACTAAAACACTAAATTCTCTTGACCTTTTGATACTACTTATTTATTTATTTGAACAGAATCTCTTCATATTCTCAGTGTTTAATATTGATTCCGTTCTCAGTGTAGGTTGAAGTGGGAGGCACTGAAAGAGAACCCTCAGTTACTGTGTATCTTTTGAAAGTAAAAATGTTCTTACACTGTTGACATTATAAAAAATCAAAACAAATACACCAGTTTCCTTTAGAGATATTAACCCATCATGGGTAACACATTCCACATCATGGACAGATTGTATTATAATAAGCAAAAAGATGTGGTTTTAAGTGTGCTAGCTTCATGCAGTTACATCAACACAGCCTGAAGCTCAGAGGAGAACTGTCTAATCAACGTTAAGAAGATGTTCCACATAAAACTTCTTTGCCTCCCCAGCCCCAAGAAAAAAAACAACCAAGATGCCTGAAAAATACTTCATCTTTCATACACTGATTAAAAAAAAAAAAAAAAAAGGCCAACGTTTGAGCTCTTTCTACAGTAAGTCGTGACTGAACTAGTCATCTATAGTGATGGTACTGATCAGCCACAAATGCAGCCACATTTTTTGATCAGTGTATCAGAGCTGTGCACAGAAACCCAGAGCATAATTTGATCAACTAATGTGAGCTTTCCTTTAGTTAATATGTTATTAAGTTCTCCTTTGCTAGAGTTTCTCACACAGGTTATGTTGGTGGATAAATATAAGCTACCAGCTGGTTACATACTTTGTTCTAAAGAACTATGTGTAGCTGATACATTTCATATTTTTTAACCAAAATCAAGCAAACCAAACAAACAAACAAACAAAAATGAAGCCTTATTTTACGTTAGTAGAGCTAAAAATAATTGGTTATTGGTGCTGTATGCTATTATTGTATGTGCTTCACTGATCCCATAGCAACCTGGTAGGGGATAAAGCAAAAGCTTCCAGAGAGGAAACTGTAGACCTAGATGATGCAAAATGTTGAATGCACTCAGAGGGCTCTCAGGGACAGACCAGGCTGCAGAATACTCTCAGCATATACTGGATTGAAGAACACTATGGAAAACGATATACTTCACAGGAAAGTCTTCACAAAAATATCACGAGAAAATGTCATGTCAGTGTTGTGTTACTGGACAAAAAAGAGTGGTAATAATATCCTGTACATCTTTCCGAGGCCTTCAGAGGACTACAGTGGAGTGCTGTATAGATGTTACAGGGAGGTGACAGCCAGAGTGTGGGTGTTAAAAGGGGCAGATCCACCCATTTAAGATCAAAAAGTATGTGGAAGCCAAAATGCCAGAGGATTTGAGTATCTAAAGATACATAAGGTTCACCAAGATTCACCAGCAGCTGCCTACATACAGATTTTCAATGTTAGGGAGTATTTGCCAAAGGAACTGCAGTTTATTCATTGTGCTTACCATTTAACAGCCTAAACATGCAGTGAGATACACATTCCAAGCAGCAAGATTGGGCAATTCCACCTGCACATTTAAAAGACATCCAATTATTATCTTTGAGTTGCAGTGCAGCAGACTCAAGCCAGCTGATGGGAGAAACTGCACATTGGTGGTTCTGGGTGGCTTTGTGTGTGTTTTGTTGTTGGTGGTGGTGGTTTGTTTGTTTTTTAATGTTCATTTAAATAAAATAAATATGTCTGAGTAAAGTATATAAAGAAATCATAGTTTATGAGGAAAAAAAAATAAAGGACTAACTCGCAGAATCATAGACACACCTGCACTCTTTCATTCTTTCCATATTACACTTATTTATACTTGAAGATCTTTCTTTTGTTATCATTTTCCTCCAGGTAAGGTAAACATGTTGTTTAAGAGACTGTTCATAAACAGGTGTCTGAGCCCTTTTCATAAACAAACACTGAAAAGCTACACTCATAGTTGCTATGTGCTGCATTATATGAATTTATCTTGAAGAACTGTATTTTTGAAAGCATGTAGGTTGTAGTTGGACAACCCTCAGTGACATTCTTTGCTCATGGTGTGCTTTTGAAAATTTTCATCCA
Source organism: Stictonetta naevosa (assembly GCA_011074415.1). Taxonomy (NCBI): domain Eukaryota; kingdom Metazoa; phylum Chordata; class Aves; order Anseriformes; family Anatidae; genus Stictonetta; species Stictonetta naevosa. The sequence continues at coordinate 48,204,077 of CM021698.1, forward strand.
CAAATTGGTCTGGGAGTGAATATTCCTCTTTCAAAAATAGCATATTATTTATAGCAGATAATGCATGCAAGTAGCTGTTTCTCTGGCTCCTTAAAGTATTCTCCAAAACATCAGTCATGCTTTACATAAAATGTTACTGTTATTGCAGTCCTTGGTATTGTAATATTTGTAATATTGTAATATTTTGGTTCCATTATAGTAAGAATCAAATGAAATTGCTCATGATTAATTTGAGTAAATCATGGACCTTTCTTTGATGTTTTGTTTTTTACTTTTACTGGTTATCTCAACTCTGTGAAAAATCAATATTATATGTTATTAAAAGTAATCATTGTGCAAAGGTCTTGGCAGACATATTGCAGCTCCTCTTACTGTTTATGTATTATTCCCATAAATATGAGCAATAGACCCATGGCAGCATTACAGTTTAACATCCAAATAATACCAGAATTGTAGGGTGCTCAAGGTCTCAGCATAAGAAGGGCAACATAAGTCCTGTGCCAGTTTACAAACAGTTCTGTACACTGCTGCATTGCACCAACCCATCTTTTGCCTCCACATCTCTCTCTTCTCAAAGCAGGGTCAGTACCGCTACTTGTATAGCAGCTGCTATTCTCCACATTGACAAGTTGGGTTGAAATTGAGCCACAACATGTCACTCTGAATGCAGGACTCTTTCTTTCCAGGTGCTGGGGAAGAAGGGGTGTGTCTAGGTGTTAGTGGGGATAGATGGGGTCATTCCCACACACCTCCCATAGGCAGGGAGCAGGAAGTCCCATATTTCATAGGAGCAAGAGAAGAAAAGCAGTTTCTACCATACTGAGGTTCTCCATGTGAGATTTCAGCCCAAATCTGGCCTTCTAGATGACCAAACAAGCTGAATGTCTTGACAGAAGAGCAAAGGACCTCCACCCTCAATTACTTCCTAATAATTACTACCAGCAGTTCAGGGGGATAAGATGCAGTTACCTCAATGTCTCAATATCACCATATCTAAGAGGTTTCTCACTAGAATGTTTCCCATAAATTATGCAGACAGATATTTTTAGCATATAACAATGTAAATGAAGGGCAAGAGAAATAATTAAAAGTTCTGTTAAAAAAATAAAAAATAAAAAAAATATAAGAAGTTACAACAAATCCACTGAATTTAATATAATATTTACCATTTGAGGATTGTAAGGCTTGCAGTCCAGAATCGTAATTCCAATCAGCAGTGACTCTCTGTGACATTGTCTTCTGTTTCATTGAGTTCCGCCATCAAACTACCCACACAGACCTAGGAAAGAGTTGTGCCAGTATTAGCAAACAGTCTAACTGTAAAGCTGTTTTATTGGAAAGCAGTCAAATTGCCCCATTGTCATAATATATTAATGATAAAATGCTATTACTTTATTAAAACTCTATACTGTCTCTGTATAAAGATGATCCACTAATATAAAGCATTGTATCTTAGATGATTAAATCTTTTTTTTTTTTTTTCCTGTACACACCATCAAACTCTCAAAAATAACTACAGGCGTGAAAATGGTAGGTAACTCTTGTTCTAGGCTCTTCTTAGGATTTCCTATTGTGTTGCTGGCTCTGTAGTTGATTTCCAATGTTTTTCCTTCACATTCAAGTGAAGGAAAAGTTCAATAAGGTGTGGGCTTTTTTTTGGCCCACAGTATATAAATTCTAAAGGGATTTATAACATTTATGTAAAAGCCTACTTTCATGCTCCTTCTAAGCTAGGATTTCCTTTCAGTGAAATCTTGCCTTTACTGCCTGATTTTTGTTGTTCACGTGAAAACAATATTATGTCATACATTTTAAATGTTAGCACTATATATAAGGTTGTTTGGAAAATGTATATTTCAGTAAGGTAGCCATATATTACTACCTATCAGAATATGCAGTCCTGCTAACTTTTCTTGTTCTGCAAAATTATTGGAGAATACTATTTGCAGTGTATGTGTCTAAACATTTTTAACTCAATCAACAAATAAATTATTTCTACTATTTGTTTTCAGGAAGAATCAGTTTTCATCCTTCTTCTCCTTCCTGACTGAAAACACAGAATTTGTTTTCAACTGTAATTCACAGAGATTCACCTCATGGTTTCTAGTCTGGACTATATCGGGAATGCTTTTGACTTATCAAATTAAAAGAAATGTCATAATAAACAAATATGAGACTTTCTGTAGGCAATGAAAAATAGAAAAGCTAGAGACATCCTGGGGTGAATGGATTTTACATCTGAACTGCCAGAACTGCAAAACCACCAGAGTGCAAAGACAGGTTACAATAACTTAAGTCTGCAAACCTCTCATGAATAATAATAATAATAACAAGAAAAAAAACTTAAAGAGTCAGATAAACTATCAAAAATAATAAAAAATTCATTTTAGGTAAGACTTTCATCCTATTTAATATGCCACTCAATTTTAGAGTGATGTTGAATGCTACACATGGAAACAAGCTCTTTAGGGGGAATCTTCAGGGACGTGAGGCATGCAATCCATCAGGCTGGTGGTTAAGCTGGGAAATCACAAATGCTAGAAAAAAAAAACATTAGTGCTGACCTAATGAAATGAAAATCAGGAAAGCAGACAAAAGAGATGCATCTGTTTTCAGTGCCCAGGGGCTGTCAGGGGCTGCGAGGCTCCTCTGTGAGGTGAGGCCAGGGCTGCCTGGTGCCAGCCACGGCCAAATCTGGCCCCACAACAGAGCATGGCTGAGGACACCTTGTTGGGCCTGTGAAGGTGTTTTCCCCAAGTGTTTTAACATGTCTTTTTTGTCCTCGATACCCAAATGGGTAGTCAAATATTTATGTCAATTGGCAATAAATTAATTCCCCAATTCAAAACTGTTTTGCCCATGACAACAGATGCAGCATTATTTAAATTAAAGATCAGTTAGTTGAATTATGTTGGATTTGGCTTGAATTTTATTTTTGCCTCTAGTGAGAATTTGTCTTTAAATATTAACAGCCTGGAATAGTCAGGGTTATTTTCTTGCATTTGTAGAGCTTTTCAAACTGAAATATTCCAAAAATATTTTATAAATTAGAGCTACTGGTTATCCAGTTTCATGTCATGTGCACTCTACCTAGTAACAAGGGACAAAGAATAATTTTGGTGCTGGAAATGACAGGCACATTTAATTTCATATAATTTTTTCAACTGCTTTTGAAAAAAAAAAATAATAATAATACTGGCTGCTTTCCAGGAACGAGAATTCATCACCAGGAAATTACCACAGATGTCTTTTCAACAAGGACTTTTTGTGGAGCCAGTGAGTCTAGAAACAGCAGCAGGTGCGATCAGGCCATTCTTCACGTGTCTCTGCTCAGCAAGGAGCATCTGCAGCTCAACAGCACAAACCCTACCAGACTGCCTGATGCTGAGAGGTGACCGAGGGGTGCTGGAGACTTGCCCACCAACAAGAAGCCACAGAAGAAGCTGGAGAAGCACAGTTCCATGCAAGCAACTTGGAGTGACTTCCCAGGGAGATGAACTGGTAGCTCCACTGGTTGGTTTTTATTGCCCTAGGTCTTGCGAAGGCGTATCACAGAGATCACAAATATCCTGTTAAACCAATAGTGAGGTGAATGTACAGCTCTCCTTCCCTTCTGCACAGCCCTGTCTTCAGCCATAAAACCACAGTCAATTCTTTTATTACTATTTATTTGTTTGTTTATTTGGGGTTGGACTTTAGTCCTATTGAAGACAAAGAACAAAATTTGCTTAGATTTGCCACTTCTGGGAGAACTGTAGTTCAGGCTAACATATGTTAAGGATATCTGAAACATATCTGAGAAAAGTATGGATATCTCCATCTTTCATCTATATTCAGAAGAGTGTGATACAGTTCTTAATCATACAGTCATATGAGGTAGAGTTCTTTGTAGTGTCTCATAAAAATAAATAAATATATAGACCTGATTTTCAATTTTCTTTCACTGAAACTTCGTACTATAGAAATTGACAGCTGTTTTGAACACTGCACTGTTTCCTCCAGCATTCTGAGAGTGATCATTACTCTCACATACTCACTGCATGAGAAAAACATATTCTTTAACAATTTTTTAACATGTCAGAATGAAGTTTTAATAGGCTATGTCTAGGGAGTAAAAAACATTACAATACAGAAATTTAATTTTTCAATTTGTTTTTAAAAAATCATATGATATTGTATTGCATATGTCAAATAAAACAACATATTATATTTCTTCTTCAGGCACTGGACATGTGAGGATCTAATGTTAAAAGTTTCAACTAATGGGATATGCAAATTTCAAACTTTGCCTACATATAAGAAAAAAAAAAAAAAAAAAAAAAAGATCTTACATTACAGTATCTCAGTATCTTTTTTTTTTTTTCTTTTTGGTAATCTTTGTCTGTTTAAAAATAGCAAAAAATGCAAAGCTGTTGAGTTAATAATTCAGACTGAAGCCATCTTGGGCCATATTTTCAGAAGCATATACTTCATTATCTTCATGCTCTTAGTGCAAATGTAAATGTCCTTACGTGGATTATGTGTCTACATACAGTGGTTATACATTCAGTGGTTGCATACAAACAGAAGCTTTCCATTTCATTTCACAACTGTGCTACTTACAACCTACTAATTAAAACCCATTAATTAAAAATGCAAATAGTATTATGCAATTCCATATATAACGTAATTATTCTCTACTCCTTTCACTTGTGTTCATTAGATATTGGATATTTGCTACTTTTGCTTTAGCATCTCTCTTGTTTCTTGTCCTCAGCAATTCTGTTAAAGTGTGAATGACAAAGGATGTTCAGGCTAATGAAGAATCTATGACTAATTGAGGAGATTGCTGTGAAAAAAAAAAAGAGGGGGGGGGCCGGGGGGCGGGAAGGGAAAGGGGAGTACCCATTCTCTACTTTAACTGCTTAAATGCATTCAGATATCAGAATAAAATTTATTTTATTTTTACTAGCTTTGAAATAAAACCATCTCTTTTCTACCATAGTTTACATTCAGTTTTCAAGGCATTTCTAAAAATGGGTTTATTACTGTAAGCTGAGAAGTTACAGCAAGAAATTGCTTCCCAGTCCTGCTTTATTTTCCCAAAGTTTATGGCCAATAGATACAGGTTACTGATTTAGTCTTTATTTTCCTCACATATTATGTCTGAATCTCTGTATTTATTTTGAGGTCCTAAAGTAATGTCTGTGTAAATCACACACACACACACACAAAAAAAAAAAAAAAAAAAAATCCATTTAAAATATAGTAACTTATTTTCCATGTTCATATAGTTAATAACTAGTGCTTTTATCCTGATTTTCAAACAAATTATTAGGCTATGCATAGGGCTATAATTATTTGGACAAGTTAATGCTTTCTATGTACTGTGCAAATTATTTGTTTTAATTATCTGTTGATAGGTAATTGTGGGAGGAAGGGAGGATCTTTGTCAAAGATGACACCCAATATTTTCTTCTTTAATGATAAAACAGAATGGTGGTATAATGAATAACTGCCAATGAAGGAATAGGAAACAGTGTTCCAACCAATTCTTCCAACCTATTAGCATCTGTGTTAAAATTCCTTGGAGCTTGATATTACAGATAGTTTCACCTGTGTTTCAGAGTATTTGCTTAATTACTCAGAATTGTGACCACACAAACACAGCAAACCACAGTTATTTGAATCTTATACACCTTTCCAACCAACTGGATGGTTTTACCTGTTTACTATGCCAAAGCACGATTGTCCTGGAGCATCTGGTGCTAATTCAGCTACTTTTACTTTTCAAGTGTTGCACAATGCCAGCATTTCTACAATCTCATTACAAACAGATGGATTCAGACTAGGCACGAAGACCCTTACATAAATACCTCACACAGGAACAGCCAGTACTCATTTAGCTCATGTTTCCCAGGGATTTTCATGGCCTCATGTTTCTATGTCTTGAATCAGTCAGTGTCCTACTCTGCAATGAGTACAGTGGACACCAGTTATTCTCAAATAAGGTATTTGATAAGGAACAGTCTGCTGCAGTTCAGAGATACCCCTGAAAAGAGAGCAAAAAATCCAGTGAAAGTACACAGAATACACTCACAGAGAGAAGGAGGCTGCTATACACTTTGCCACTGAATTTGGCAAAGAGTCATATTTTCCACAAGTTACTAGGTTACAAGTTACAAACCATTACTGCAGAAGAGTTGTTTACAGTCATGCTTTTGTAATACTAGTTTATGTATCATGCCCTTACATCAGTCTCAGTATATGTCTCCTATATAGCTTTGCAGCTCAGGTTTCAATCTTTTGTGATGTGTTAATTCTATTAGATCACCATCCTAGCATTATTTCCTCTGTTACTTTCACTACTGACATATTTTGTTTCTCTGACTAGTCAATCCCATTATCAGTAGTTTGTATTGCTATTTTTCAGTGTTCAAAAAATCATTGTAAATTCCTAGTTTTTTCTTTATTTTCTATGCTAACAAAAAGCTCACCTTCACCCTGAGAAAAATTGTTACTTGTCTCCTGTGACTCATCATTTTGGCATCTTTTATCTTTCAGTTTTCAGACATTTCTTTCAACTTCCTAGTGACCTTCAATGCTGCTTTCTGAAATGTCCTTAAATCTCTTTTTTTTTTTTTTAGCAATTAATTTGACTTTAGACATCTCAGTATTTGACTTTTTGTTGTAAAAGTCCCTATCTTTAATTATCTTTTGATTCCCCTGGTGAATATTTGTTAATTGTATTTTTCTCTTTTCTCTGATTTAAATAAATAAAATATATTTAAAAAAAAAAAAAAAAAGTCAGATGCCATCTCTGACCTCCTTCCCAGTGTCCCTGGATGACCCTGGGGTGATAAATAAGGATGAGTATACCTCCTCCTACCCTTATACTTTTCATTTGGATGCAGTAGCTCTGGCCATCATTAGGGAGTTTTATGTATATAAACCTTCAGATGCAAGTTTCATTATCTCACTGCACTAACCTTAGTCCCCTCTGCTTTATCACCTCTTGTTTTCCCACAAGGCCCAGCAAAAAATGGGTCTACAGACCCATACAGAAAATGCAACATGAGAATTTGAGGAGAAGAAACAAAAGATCAAGCTTCTCACACCAAGTCTTAGCTCTCCTCTCCTCTCTGCAAGTTTCTCCCTAAACGATGAGGTTTTGTTTTCACTTCGGTTACTTTTATCTGGTCTTTTTTAGGACGTCAGTGTTTTGTTTCCCTCAGCAGTTCAGCCGAAGCCCGTTGCAGTTTTCTAAAGCAACAGCAGAGGACAGTCAAGACCCGAGAGATCAGAGGATTTTCAGCTTTGTTCTTTCAGACTCTTCCTTTGGTGCTGCTTCCTCAAAAATGCAACGGGTACCATTTTTTTTTCTTTTTTCTTTTTCTTTTTTTTTTTTTTGTTATTATTATTATTAACATACTTCACATGGTTTGACTACTCTTGGACCTTCGTAATTTAATTTTTTTTTTTTTTTGCATTACAAGAGAAGATATTACAAAGCCAGATCAGAATTCAGTAACTCTCTGAATTCTTCACTTTACAGTAATGTTATGGCAATTACAGTAATAATTAAAAACAACAACAAATAAAAAGGAAGAGGTCGTTTTGTTGTTGTTTGCTTGTTTGTTGTTATTAGGTAGTCTTGAAGTTCTAGTTATAAATGTCACTGGCTTTAATCACAGATGAAGTCTTCTATTTCTGTACCTGCTGCTCAGTGTGATGACTAAATATTGATACTACAAAACAGTAAAGATAATTTAGCTCACCATAGTACTCAAAGTGAATCTCTGGCTATCAATAAACAGTATTTAAAATATATATATATATATATATATATGCTAAAAAACACGCTAATCTACAGAGAAAGTTAGAGGAACTGAGCACACCTCTGGTGCAGTGAACCATCAGTATAAGCCATTGTGCAGGGAATGGACAAAAGCTCTACCAGTAGTTGACACATCTACAACTGAGTTTGGTTTCTTGATCCAAGTGTGACCAGATACGAAAAGGTTACAGAGAAGGGACATTTTTCTTTATCGTATGTTTGGTACATAGCTTTTTGCCTCATGTTTTATCATCACTCATTTCAACTGATTAATTTCAATAAAATATTTCCACGTATTAAATATCAAGGACCTACTGTCTCATGTAGGTAGGTTAGATTATCCAATTACCCATAAACATAGTTTTGGTTTCCATGGTTACTCAGGTGCGTCATGTCTAGCATTTTTCTTTCATGGCATCAACTGACAGAGATACAAGTTATTATAAAATATAGCAGTTACAGATAAAGATTGCAGAGGCATGGTCCTGTATACAGTAGTTTGGAGGTGTAAATCTTGCTTGATACAGTTTGTGGATATTGAAGGTATTCTCAATGCAGTTCTTTGAGTTAGCCAAGTTAATACATATGCTATAAAAGAAGATGCTTGCCAAAGCTATCAAATACGTGAGACTAGCATAGCTACCATTCCCAAAATAAAACACTTGAATACCTTCTGGTAAATATGGGAACATCCTGATCCTAACTACACTATTCTCAAATAGAAACCCAAACCAAACCAATGGAAATTTAATAAGAACAGAATATTTTCTACATCTAACACCAATATTACTTTACAATGGATTTACATGCACTGCACAATAGCTACATGTTAGAAAGAATTACAAATATTTGCAAATGTCTGCTGTGTAATGTAGCCATTACATATTTTAATCATATTTCTATGTGGATATTTATATGTCCGAATATCTGAATTTAGTCTAAGTGTCTGTGCAGAGTCCACAGCTGAAATAATTGTACTGTTTTCAGGAAACTGAATCCTTAATGATCTACACCAGATTGCATTTAAGAAATAGATGCCAAATGCTTGTAATTTTGTAGTTCATATATATGAAAAAACAAAATCCTGTATTTTCATTAGAACACAGTTCTTTATGATCTAAGCTTTTGTGTTCTTTCAAAAAGAATGAAAGAATAAAATAATATTTATGCTTTTGAGACACATGTAACCCCATAAAAAGAAACAACTTGCAGAAAGTAAATCACTTCTTACTGTGTAAAAAAATCAAAAAATGCTGCAATGTGCTATAACACATTATATGGCCATAGTAGCTAAAATATTTATTCATAAAATGACAAAGCAAAATGTAATTTAAAAAAACAACTACTGAATGGACAGGAACATAATATTATTGTTGTCTGAAATTACAGATTACTTTTTTCAGGCATAATGTGACTCTGGATAATCAAAAGTACATTTTCTCACATGAAAGAGATTTTCTTTTTTTTTATATATATATATGTTCATCTTCTTCATGAAGTTCTAGAAATCCAGAGTATCTGAAGTAAAATCTTGAGATGTTTTTGTTTTGTTTGAGATTTTTTGGAACTGTTCTTGTCAATGGACATCTCTTTATTTGATTTTATAAAATGCTACATTTAAATCTGATCAAACAGACACTTGTTTTTTAATCCAGACAGGAAAGTTTCAGTTATTTCTTCATATTGTTAACAACATGCAATTAACAATAGCTTTCTTTAATGCACAAAATGTATGGAATAATTAGAAAAGATAGAAATGGTTTCAATTTCTGAAACACACACTGTTCTCTTAAAGTCAGATAACAAATTAGTAGACAATCTTACCATCTGCTTAGGAAAATAACAAAGTAATAATTTCCAGAGTCCCAAAAATCTGCCTTTTAAAACATTATATTGCAATTTTAAATGTTTGACCATTCTTATGCTATGACATTACAGAATCTGTGGAGGAAGCCTGATTGGCTGGAGAACAAGAAAAGGACTTTTTAATAAAATTATGCATTTATTTTCCTTCTGTCAAATTACCTAGTTTCTTTTTTAAAACTGATTTCATTGACTCACCACAAAGTTTGCATTTTCAGTTTGTTAGGTGATTAAGAATTCTAGCAGCCAGCTGATTAAACAACTGCATGGAGGAATTTGCAAATTTGTAATGATTGGAGATTATATTTAGGAGGGGGTTAGTCAGTATGAATTATAATCATTGTATTTTATTTAAGACTGAATTGAATTTCAGCTGAAATTTAAGCAATAGTTATATTCTGTTAACTGTAGCTGGGGAATGACTTCTTAAGCTACGAGTGTTATAAACCTAAGGTATTTAGGTTTATACCTGGAATTATACCTGGAATTATACCTGGAATTATACCTGGAATTATACCTGGAATTATACCTGGAATTCGTCAGCTTTATGTGAAAGCTAGTCCTCAAAACACCCTGAACCAAGCAGAAAACATTCTCATAACACTGATAAAAGCATCGATAGACCATTTAGAGCTAAATCTTTCATATCTTTAGGTTTGTCTTGAACATAAGCAAATCTGGATGTTTAACTTTGTTAGGACTATGTTAGGAAGTTTTTCGGTCCAGGATTTTGATACAATCCATTGTTCAAGAGCTGCCTGAAACTAGCTTTATAGAAGACTGGCACTCAAATTTATAAAACATATTTCAATGCACCAGAAAATAGTTGTATAGAAAATACCATAGATATTGTAGCAGACAATATACTGCAGAATTTCAAAACACTGAAGAAATTTGCATAAAGCAAGAATTAGCTGCACAGTACATGGTGTGGGTGTTTAGGAAATCAGACCTTCTGGATGCTTTTTCTGAGCTACTTCAAGAATTCAGCCTATTAATTAATTAATAATATTTTTTCCTTATTATTTTTTTCCTTTAATTAATTTATCCTTATCTCAACCCACGAGTTGTTTCTTTCCTTTTCTTCTTCCCCTCCTCTTCTGAGGAGTGGGTGTGAGAGAGCAGTTGTGGTGGAGTTCAGCTACCTAGCAAGGTAAAACCACCACAGTGACTTCAGCCAGTCCTCACACACCTTGCCCTCTAGACCGTTCACCATCTTTGTAGCCCTCCTTTGGACACTCTCTAATAGCCTTATGTCCTTCTTACAGTGTGGTGCCCAAATAGTTTCATCAGCCTTGGCCTCTCGGTGCCAGGACCTTGCTGGACAATGTGCAATGCCATTCAGGGCACAGCCACTTGGGTTTGTTGTACTCATTTAATAGGTTGCTGTGCCTTATGCCTGTGGGGCTGTGTACCTTTGCTGCAGTAGGTTGTAACATGTAATTGAAAATGTGAGATCACTAAGAATGTTTGTACTTAGGAGAGGGTTAGTCAACATGAAGTAACTCTTCCTGTTAGATCAGGAAGATCTGCTCACTGCCTGGACTCCAGAAGCTGCTCAGGTGCAAACAAAAGTGACATTTACCCAAAACTCTTCATTATTTTCGGCTTTTTGAAGGGCAACCATGACATGACAGTGTCTTAAAATATCGCCATAATATTTTTAAAGAACTACTCTCAACATGCCCATAAAGCTTCTTGGAAGTGACACTGGGCTTAGAAACATCAGCATGAAGTCTCATGAAAGCTAAGCCAGAAAACTCAGCACTTGATTTATTCGTCCATGTTCCCAAATAACTACAAGCTCATAAAATCAGAAGAACATGTATTGCTTTTTACAGAAATGCTCTCAAACGTACCAGCAGGACAGAAAGCGTTTGGGAATGCTTTCATTATATTCGTTTTGAAAATTCGTTTGTTTGCCTAGATTCTCAAGAGAAATTATGATGATGGAGAAAAGTAGGGTTTAATTTCTCCTGTGGTTTCCCACTTTACCATACTCTCTCTTTTTTAAACTTGCTGGTATTTTATGCAGTGTATCTATCACACAGAGTGTTATCAAGAAATACTCCTTTGACCTATATGTGTTTTTACAAGCAGTGAATCTGATGTTAAATTTAGTGACTTCCCCAAGTTTAAGTGACTGGGAACATTCCAGCATTAAATGAATTGGACTGAATTCTGTGGAAGGAATACATCAAGTCTAATCCTAACCCCTGAGTAAACTTGGACTGTGATTTAAATGACAACAGCAGTGTGACATTTGGTGGTCTAATGCCAAATCAGAAGTGCCACATGAGGCAAAACAAAGATGATCCAGTTAAAACTCACTGAGCCAGTTCATATTTATTCACATTTTTGAGGAGCTACTTCTGCAAGAGAGGTTATCTGTCTGTGTCACTAACTTTACTGGAACAGATCTTCTCTATTCTACTGCAATAAGTAACAATGCAGTAACAATGAAGGATAAAATGAGCCCAAACAAATATTGGGGGCAGCATGATTGGACAGATACAGTATGTCACCATATGTCCACATCAGATCCACATCAGACTAGCATGACAGTAATGTAGCAACGAACAGTCAATATTAACATTTGTTGCATTATGGCTTAACCTAGCACATCTGCCTCTGTGTGGCAAGAACTGGGGAATGAAGGATGAGTTTGGACATTGCACCCTTCACACCTCTGTCTTTCCCTGCTGCTTGTGCCTTTGAAAGCAGAGCAAGAGGGGAACTGAGCAATAGATGTTAATGGAAGGCGAATCTGAGGCTCGCTACCCACTTAGGCCTACCTAAGTCTTGGCATCCTGAAGCAGACTTTTGAGTGCTTTGTGAATTTTGCAGTTACAGATGATAAGGAGCTGCTGAGCAAGTTGTCTGAATATCTCAGTTTTGGCTTAACATCCTTCAAAGGCAAAGAAGTGATTCTGTTGCTTTCTTGAGCCTTAGCCTAAACTAATCAGGATCTGTAACCAGTTTCTCTTCATCCCAAGAATAAGGCCTAAGGTAGATGCATTCTTCCAACAGGAAGATTCAACAGGAGGTGTAGCTGACTTTACTAGACAAGCAAAGAAACCCCAAGATATTAAATAATTAATTGATATCCATAGGAATCATTTGCAGAAATATCAGGTTCTGCATTCACTCCTTTAAACATCAAAACCCCAAATTTCTAAAGGTGAAAGAGGCTAGTCTTTTGGGGGAATGATGAAGAAATCTTAGAGTCCTGATCACTTACAGCATATACCATTATATTACAACTGTGCCTCAAAAACAAGGAAAGAGGGGTCATATATATAAATATATATATAAAATATATACGTTTTACTCCTATGGTGCCGTGACCTCTTCTTTCTATTCCCAAGGAAAGTGTTATGCAAAACTTAAAAAAAAAAAAGAAAGAAAGAAAAAAAAAATCCGCAATTGCCAGAATTTTCTTTCCTTGTTTGAAATGGGGGAACTAGCCCAGCCACATCTTTTAATTTTCTGCATGCTTTCTTCTTCCTCACAAAAAGTAAAGAAAAGTCATGAGGTTTGCTTGCTTTCACCATTCAAGTTTCTTCTCCCCCTGGGATAGATAAAACCGAAGTGTTTGTGGTGAAGTTGAAGATGTAGGATGATGCTTTCCCAAAGATCTTGGAGAAGGGGAAAGCACAATAATGCTTTGTCAAAAGAAACACCTGTTAAAGTGGCCTCCTGCATTATAGGCATTTCTTTTCCTTTTTTCTTTTCTTTTTATTTTTAAGGTACTTTCTGGACTGTTTTGGAGTATAAGGCTAATGGCTGATGTTGCAGGATAGGTTTTTAATTTATAGAAAAAAGAAATAAAAAAGGGGGCTCAGATGCGTGTGTGACTTAACAGAATGACAAAACTACAGATCCATAACTAGCATTGAAAAACTGATCCCTCCTTTTCTTAATCAGTCTTTCTTTATTTTTGAAATAGTGAGTGAGGACATAATATTTTTATTCGAAAAAAGCAAAGTCACAACACAATGTAGGGGTCAATTCATTTTTCTAATTACAAAGATAGACAAGAGGAAGGCTATATTCAGTGTAATTAGTAGTTAGTCTTCCAGAAAGAAGAAAATACAGCTTTTAAAACTCTTATTGAAGTACACTAAAAGTAACGACACTTTAAAAAAAAAAAAAAAAAAAAAAAAAAAAGAGGACATAAATGCTGATTTTTTACTGACTGTTGAATGTGAAGCAAGCACATCTTAATTAAATATCAGTTAAACCATGAGTGCCTATATTGATGACAATCAGGAGCTGTCAGAGCACTTATGTTAATTTGCCTCTTAATTTAATCATTGATGTAAAAGGTAAAATATCTGCTAAATATGGCCATTAAAATCTAAGTATAAATAGATAAAACTAAGTATAAATAAATAAAGGGATAGAAACAGCAAAGTAAAACAAAGGTTGGAGTACAACTTCTAATATAATTTTTTTTTCCTGATTCAGTGACACGGTATTATGGAATCTATACATCCCAAAGGATTTATGCAGACACATTAGTGTAAGAAAATGAAATAATTCTCTCCTACTGATAATCAATCACAACAAAGGACCTTGAGGCAATCCTGTACCATCAGATTCAATCATGTACGACTTAGATTCAGATATCAAGGTAAGTTATTTTTATGAGAATCCACCTAAAACTTCTATATCAAGAGACTGAAATTACTTAAGAGATGTACATAGAACAAAATAAAGAAATATTAAATACCTACAGAAGTAAATAATAAATAGATGAATTTTAAATGAATAATAAATAGATGAATTTTAAAAATTGAAAAAAAAAGTCAGAGGCAAAAACGTGATAATAGCAGAAAACTGTTATCATGATTAAAAGTATAAAAAAAGATTTAAAGAATATCTGTGCTCTTAAGTGTAAGGAATAATCTGAAACCATAACTAATTAAAATTTGTTTTACAAAGAAGTGCATGGAAGATTGATTAATGCTATAAATATCACACATCATATAGTTTCTCCTAATATCCAATCTAAGCCTCCCATGGTGCGATTTGAGGCCATTTCCCCTTGTCTAGTCACTTGGTGCGTGGGAGAAGAGCCCAATCCCCATCTCGCTACAACGTCCTTTAGGGTAATTGTAAAGTGCAACAAGGTCTCCCCTGAGCCTTCTCTTCTGCAGACTAAACAACCCCAGCTCTGCAAAGGTAGCTGAGCCCTCTTTTCCATGCAACAATGTACTGGTGCTTAAAAGACAAACTCAGTAACTGGTCTTTCAAAGGGCCTTGAAGGTGGGATCTTACCTCCTTCATGTTGTCATTCTGCTTTGCCAGCTCCATGGCTGGTGACTGCTGTAGGCCCAAGCACAATGTTTTGGGTACAATCACTCTTGGTAGGGATTTTCTACTTCATGCAGTGACCAGCTGCATCAGGGCTGCTGTAGTTCAAAAAGGAGACAGAGGCCAGCACCCCTGTAGCATGTGCTGCTTCTTGGTGACCTAATCCAGGGTAAACACCTGGATCTACACAGATCTTCCTTCTACTCTACTTCTGATTCCTCCTTTCCCACTTTCTTAAAAACAGTGGGCTGCAGACCCCATGCTGCTCAGCTGGCAAAGCCCCATATTATAATGGCAAGTAGGAAGCTTCTGATATCTGAACCTCTGTAAGAGTACCAATAGCTTATTCAGGACAGCTTTTAAATAAAATACTCAGTATTTCTGTCACTTTGATTTTGCGCTGTCCTAGTTCTTGCCTCATTCAAAATTTTTGCTGAGGGACTCAGGGATATTGGCAATCAGAACATGCAGAAATGGTTTGTTCATTTCTTTTCTTGCACTCCAAAATTCAATAGCACTCCAGAATAATTGGCCTATTTCCATTTGGAAAGAGGCATTTTTCTACTCAACACAAAAGTTCATGTTCTTTTGAAAAGAAATGGTTTAATTTTTTCCATCTCGACAATGTTTCAAGCAAGCAGCTTCATTTTTTTCAAGCGAAATATGGCATAAAGAGCTGTGAATTTCAAACTTTTATAGTTAAGGTTTCATGCTGATTTGCACCAGCCTGTCAAGGTCCCAAATTCTCTGTTCCACCCGTATATTGCCGCGTTCTGCTTAGTCTTTAATGACCTGTCAATGCTTGACTCGGGAAAGTGGTATTCTGTAAGTCCTACAGAATGATGAACAAAATTGTTCAAAAAACATAAAAGTGTCATCTCTTCAGCATGTGGCTGCTTTTACCTTCTCTTTTTACTTTCCTTCTTATTCCCACTTAATTTTTTTTTTAACAAGCTTTATGACATTTCTTGAAGCCACTCAGATCTTGGTACAAGGAGCCCTTAACTCATCTACTTGCTCTGTAAAGCCAAGGAATGAAATCTCTGAACTGTAATACTGAATTGTTTGTGAAAATATGCAATGGAGCCTAAAAGAATTGTCTGTTTATATATATATATATTTAAATTTTCTTTGCTGCATTGTTATGCCAATTTTGATGCCTCAGTTCTGTGATTTCCATGTTGGCTGTCCAGGCCAAATAGATGCTGAAATCTTCTTATCTGAAATAAAAGGGATAATGTGGATTCTTAACAATTATTCTCGTAACAACACAGAAGGGTCAGTGAGAAGACAACTATACTTCTTCTGTTGTTGACCAAGACTACTTGACTTTGAAGGGGAAGTGTGTGCAGAGAGAGGAAGTATGGCTAGTTTTCCTCTGTGAAGCAGCGCGTTTCTCATGCCCTGCAGCCTTCTTGGCTGTACGGAAGGTTGATTTACTGACCCAGTAGGGGAAAAGGGTTGTCCGTGCCTTGCATGGTTGTGAGATCCTGATTTTACTAATGCTTTGCATAGTTGTGGGATCCTAGTTGTGCTGCCTGTAAAAGCACTAGATAGAACTGCACACTCATTTTTATTTCTTCTGCAGGAAAATATATTCAGTTGTATACTCAGTGCTAGCACTTTTTGAATGATCTGTGCAAGTATGCAAAAGGCTCCTTAGTGCAGCACAGGCATAGTAAGTCAAGCCCTCTGCTTGTCCTGTCAGGAGATACATCCCACGATGTTAGTGAAAGCAGGGGGAAGAGGATGAGAGCAGCAACTGTTACCCTTTTTACTTTCTGTGTGTCAGAGTAGCTGGTTCAGTGCCCTTGAATTTTCCACACAGAATTCCTGCTCCATTGAACAGACAGGATGCAGGTAGTCCCATGCAAATACAAAGGCATCAAAGCAAACAGCTCCCATTCAAGAAACTCAGCAGCAGTACCTGGTTCTTATTCACAGTCTGCAAACACCAGAAATGCTATGCAGTGGAGGAACAAACTAAGAGAGCAAATTCACTGCAGATGGCTTAGGCTAAGATTGTATTTTCTTGCTAAGCCTATTCTTGCCTTTCATATAATTGATGAACTAATAGGCCTAACCCCAATGAAATAATAGGCTCAGTGTTGTGTAATTGTATCTGAAGATAATTAAAACTTCAAAATGTAGTCTTCTAGGTAAATGTTGATTTTGTTGTTCTTGTTGATTTTTTTCCAGCTGCCTTTCCAAAGTCAGTGCATTTATTTGGTCAGAAAAAAAGCTCTGTGAAGCTGTCATCACCCAGGACAATTAACTCACTGCCAGGCATCCAGAAGCACAAGCTCCTGCATCTGGGCCAGGTTAATCCTATGCACATATACTGGCTGGGAGGAGAATGGATTGAGAACAGCCCTGAGGAGAAGGACCTGGGGGTGTTGGTTGACAAGAAGCTCAACATAAGCTGGCAATTTGTGCTTGCAGCCCAGAAAGCCAACCATATCCTGGGCTGCATCAGAACAAGCACAGCCAGCAGGTTGAGAGAGGTGATTCTCCCCATCTACTCTGCTCATGTGAGACCCCATATGAAGTTCTATGTTCAGCTCTGGGGCCCTCAGCCCAAGAAGGACATGGACCTATTAGAGATAGTCAAGAGTAGGGCCACGAAGATGATCAAGGGGCTGGAGCACCTCTCCTTCCACAGGAGTTCTGTCTTCCACAGAGTTGCTTGCTCATTCTTCTCAGGTGGGATGGGAGAGAAAATTGGAAAGGTAAAAGAGGGAGAACTCATGGGTTGAAATAAAGACTAGGCAAAGCAAAAGCTATGTGTGAAAGCAAAGCAAAATGAGGAATTCAATCAGTACTTCCTATCAGCAGGCTCATAGAATCACAGAATGGCTTGGGTTGGAAGGGACCTTAAAGAACACCTAGTTCCAACACCCTTGCCATGGGCAGGAATGCCAGACACTAGATCAGATTGCCCAGGGCCTCATCCAACCTGGTCTTGAACACTTCCAGAGATGGTGTTCAACTAATTCCAAGAAAGCAGGACTCATCACGCATAATGGTTCCTTGGTAAGACAATTGCCATCACTCTGAACATCTCCCCCTTTCTCCTTCTTTACCTCAGCTTTTATTGCTGAGCATGATATCATATGGTATGGAATATCCCTTTGGTCATTTGGGGTCAGCTGTCCTGACTATGTCCCCTCCAAACTTGCACACACCAGCCTCCCCGCTGGCAGTGCAGCATGAGAATTTGAAGTGTCCTTGGCTCTGTGCAAGCACTGCTCTACAACAACTAAAAATATTGGTGTGTGGTCAACATTATTTTCATCAAAAATCCAAAGCGCAGCATCGTCCAAGCCTCTATGAAGAAAATTATTGTAGCCAAAACCATGATGAGACCCTTCACCATCTTTGTAGCCCTCCTTTGGACACTCTCTAATAGTTTTATTTCCTTCTCATATTGTAGCTCCCCAAACCATACACAGTACTCAAGATGAGGTTGCACCAGCAAACAGTAGATCAGGACAATCACTCCCCTCAACCGGCTAGCAATGCTGTGCCCAATGTACCCCAGGACACAGTTGGACTGTTTGGCTGCCAGGGCACACTGCTGACTCATATTCACCTTGCTGTTAACCACAGATCCCTTTCCATGGGTCTGCTCTTCACTCTCTTGTCCCCTGGTCTGTACATATATCAAGGGTTGCCCCATACCAGGTGTAGAATCTGGCCCTTGCTCGTTAAATTTCATGCAGCTGGTGAAAGCCCAGCCCTCTAGTCTGTCAAGATCTCTCTGCAAGGCCTCTCTACCCTCAAAGGAGTAGCAGCTCCTCCTAATTTAGTATCATCTACAAACTGGGTATGCATTTGAGTCCTGGGTCCAGTCATTTATGAAAGCATTAAAGAGAACTGGCCCTAAAATGGAGCCCTGGGAAACCCCACTAGTGGCTAGCTGCCAGTCTAATACAACCCTTTGAGCCTGACCCATCTGTTGGTTGTTCACCCATCATTTCATGTGTTTGTCTAGCCATATGCTGGAACTTTTGTCCAGAAGAATACTATAAGAAACAGTATTGAAAACTTTGCTGAAATCAAAAAGGATTACATCAGCTTGGTCAGCTAGGTGGGTAACCATGTCACAGAAGGAAACAAAATGTGTTAAACAAGCCTTTCTTCTCATGAGCCCATGTTGAATGTGACCAATGACTGTGTTGTCTTCCAAGTGTTTTTCAGTAACTCCCAGAATGATCTTCTCCATAATCTTTCCAGGCACTGAAGTGAGACTGAGGAGCCTGTAATTACCAGGGTAATTACCAGCACCGAGATTAAAATCCCTCTCAGGGCCACATTGCGGGAGACGCCGCAGCTCGCCGCAGTCGGGTCGTGCTGCGGGGGCCGAGGCTCAGACCCCAGAGCGCCATTTCGCGCTCCCCGCCCTGCCGGCTGGCGGCGCCATTTGCTGCCCCTGCGCCCCCTCCCCAAAATGGAGGCGCGGCGCCTCTCCCTCTCGGCGGCGGGAGGCAAGGCCCGCGCTCCCACTGGGCACGGAGCGGGACCAGCCCCGCATCCCCCTCCGCCCGCAGGTGAGGTTCCTCCCAGCTCGGCAGCCTCCGCATCGGGATGGCGCGGGGAGGGCTCTGCGCGGCCGCCCTGCGCGGAGAGCCGGGCTGTGCGAGGCGCCGCGCCCGCTCCAGAGCCGGCAGCGGGGGGCGGGCAGCACGGCACCGCACCGCTGGCCCGCACCGCACCGCCCCGGCCCGTCAGCGCCGCCTCCAGCCGCGGGGCCGCGCACCCGCGGCAGGGACGGGGCCGCGGAGGCCCCGCCGCCGTCTGCCCGCCGCCAGGTAGGTCGGGGCCGCGGCCTCCGCGCCCCGGCGGAAAGGAGCCGCGGCGCTGCCCAGCTCCCTGCCGGGCGGCTGGTCCCTGCTCCCCGCCGGGCCAGCGGGAGACCCGGCCGGCGTGAAGGGCCCTCGGGAGGTCGGGTCCGGGCACTGCTGTGGGCGAGCGCCGTGCCGGAGCCCCAGCAGGACAGCGCGAGAGGTAACCCGGCCGTCAGGGAGCTCGTGCCTCGCCCTCCCGCCCTCAGCACCCGAGGCAAAGCGTGTGCGTGTCGTGTGCGTGCAACCTGTTAGGCCGGGACTGTGAGGAGAAACAGCCGTGGGCTGCATGAGAGGGATGTGTACGTGCTGATTTCATTTGCAGACATGTTAGATATATTTATTTATATGTGTGTGTGGCTGTATCTGAGCTCAGAAATCAGAACTTTCCATTGTCCTCTGTGTGTTTATTTGGATATAGATATCTGAAGTATATAAGGATGTTATTCGTGCCAAGTTGTTATCCCATCTTCTGTCAACGTGTGTTACAGCCTATACGTGTATTTATATGTGGCTGACGAACATGATGCTAATGTTTAGCATTTGAAATGCTTTGTCAGCGCATTAGGAGCAGTAGAGCAGAGCCTAAACAGAAGAAAATACTGTCACAATTGTTACAGTAATTCTGGGAGCTATCTGTGTTGTGATTTATTTACAAATGCAGAAAATACCCAATCATTCCCCTGACCCCCTTTAGGAGTGTGTCATTTAAACAGATAACCAATGAACTAGTCAGATAGGTGAGGGATAAAAATGAAACACGCGTTGCTTTCCACTGTTGTCCTCCCTCATCTGTTTGTGCTGTGGGAGTACTCCCATGTGCCTCATACTGACGATGTGACAAGATTTTGATATTGATAAAGGATACTGGCTTTTAAACTCTTCAGGTTAGGTTCTGTATGCCTTTGTCCTTAGAGTGTTTTATAGCAAGAGCTTGATCCTCAGCCACACAATTGGAATACGGGTTTGCTTTGTTTAATTACCCACTCGTGTTTTGCAGGGTTTACTATTTTAGTGGTTATTTCACTATTAGGCATTGTCTTAAGCCAAATCTACATCCTTAAAAAGCTGGTACAGTGCAAAGTTAATAGGTGATCCTGTCCATATTTGTTTTGGTAACAGATGGTGGGGGTTGAGCATGTTGCACATCAAACTGTGTGTCTGAGTGGTGCAGGTATGTGTGTGCAAGATTCATTGGCAGGTGTTTTTCCCTTAAGAAATGTGCAATGAAAGAGGCAATGCGGCCTGGATTTTACACTATTGAGGCTCACTGGAGTTATGGTCATGGCCTGTGGAGGAGACTGCTCTGGGGATGCTTGCCTGCCCAGGCTAGTCTTTTTCTACCTACAGGGAGTATTGTGATGGAGGGATGGAAGTGCACTTCATAAACACTAATTTCAACGGTGTAGAGTTGGGGGAGTTCCCACATGCAGGTTTCTGAACCTGCTAGTGCAATGTCTGTGAGGAATGGTTCATATAAAATTGGCTCCCCTTCCTTTGCACATGCACACACAAGCGTCTGTTTTAGATGGAGAACTTCAGACCCTTTCCAGTTGAATAATTGCATGGGCTTCTTCACGTATTTATAATACGGACTTTCTTTATACATATTTTAAAGAAAAGTGGTGATGCTTTGTTTGCTAGTTTTGGTAATGCTACTAAATGTATATCTATAGTAGGATTCAGCAATTAGAGGAGGATCTGTGATCAAGTGCTGTACATCCAACAGTCTCCAATTTCAGTGCTGCAGAGGAAATACAGAGCCATAGTAATGGATATTGTACCCCTGGGGAGAAATTTTTCCTATTATCAAGCAGTTAGCTTTCAATTTCTGTCACAAATGGTCTTTCTGTACAAATTCATAATCTAATTTAACTGTAGTTATGTTTTTTTCAATTTAAATATCTCATCTCTTTCTGACCATTATCAGGGTCCAACTTCAGTATTTTTCGGGATGATATGACTTTGCGATGAGCAGATACGAATTTAGTCAGTCCAGCTGGAGGCAGCATGAATGTCGTTAACTCAGTGTTCAGTTTTCAGCTAATTAACTTTGTTGAAGAGATGTTTTAGTGATTGTTTAGTCCCAATATCTTTTCCAGGGAAAAAAGGAAATCTGTTCTCTATACAATTTGTTAACTCGTCTGCATGTTATAAGGTGTTCCACTGGTTAAATATAGAAGGATTTTTAACCAAATGTGCTCAGTTATCTAAAGCGGGGCTGCAGAGATTGTCCTCTCAGTAGGGGTGGTGGTGGTGTGTAAAGTGCATGCTTGCTTTATCAGTTTGTAACAAGCAAGTAGTTTTCTAAACAGCATGGTTAAAGAAGCTTTCTGTGAATTTGTGTCTTGAGGTCAATTGGCTTTTAAACTGAAATCTAACAAGTTTGTTTGTTTGTTTTTTCCATTATCTTTGCATATTCCTCTACATTTTTGGATGAATCCCCCTTTTTCTACACAGTGCATTGATGGTGTCACAGGAGTGCCATTTTAAATTATTGATACTGGATGGCATATTTTGGGGAGCTGGCCTGTAGAAGTTCAAATAGTAGTTCTGCCTCTTGTGGCTTGGCTTCTCTTAAGGAAGTGGTAGGAAGTTAATTAGCTGCTGGTGATTTGTTCTTAAATTGAAATCTGCTCAATGGCTCTAGAGTTGGGTTTTTGTGTGTGTTTTTTTGTTTTGTTTCTTTGTTTTCTTTTTTTTTTTTTAAGACGAAGGCAAACAATGGGTGTAAAACTTAGCATGGTCATGTGAGCGAAAACTTTTTTTTTCCTTCTTTTCTTGTCTAAGAAAACAAACTACTTGCTCCTTTGCTCTTGTATCAGCATACAAGCTTTCAAATCTAGAAGTGGGTGTACAGCATCCAAATGTATTAAGTCTTTTTTTGATAGCTGTAAAAGTGGAGGACACAACTGGAGAGAGTGTTTATATACTTCACCTTCAAGATCTTGGCTTTTCTGGTTGTATGCTGTTGTACCCAAGCCACAGTATGTAAGCTCTTTTTATTCATTGGCAAGTTTCATTTGCTCACCATTGATGTTTGCTGTGCTGAGATCAGTGTCCAGGGTTCTTATGCAGTGTATTTACGAACTTGGGTCCTCCAGATCTGCAAATACTAGTATCAAATACTTTGATACTTAGCTAGGTAGAGGTGATGTTACAAGAAAAGTTGATTTTTAAGTATTAGATGATAATTCTGTTACATAGTATCTACAATGGTTCAAGTATTGTGAGAATTCCTAAGTTCTGATACTGACTTAGGTGGGGCCATGACTTTGTCCCATTAAGTTCTTCTTTAAAAAAAAGAAAAGGTGCCAGCATTTAAAGTCTTTAATGTTAAACTGTGACTCTTATGTTTTCAATTTGTAAAACTTTATCTGCAGCGATGAGAGTTAGAAACTTATTTTTTCTACTGTAGGTTGAAATTTTTCAATGATTACTGTAGTTCAGGCACTTAAAATTTATGAAAATCCCAAGAGGTGCAGTACAACAGTGATGATTTGAACCAGCAAATAGCTCCTTTTTATTTGTATTTGAGGGCTGGTGGTCTGAGTAGGAAAAAAAATACTGTTAGCTTCAACTTGATGCTATAGCTAATCTTTTGTTCTGGTTTTAATAGAGGACTAATACAATCATTTTTGACCTTGAACAGGTGCAAAATCGGTCTTCTGTTCTGTTCGCTTACCTGATCAGTTGCTCCATCTAAAACTATCTGAGTAAGAATCTTTCTTCTAACTCTCCTTAGTGTTAACTCACATTTCCTTGGAATTATTAACCCTTGCCTGAAATGTTACTTCTGCCACAAAAGGATGTCTCCATCTCCATCAAGTTGGACCCTGTGGTGCAGCTAACTTTCTTTACGACAGAAAGCAAAAGATATACTTCTGCTAGGAATTGGACTGAGACCACACAGTGTCATCATCCAGGCCTTCAATCAGCTGTCAGACAGCAACAACTTTAAGCTCTGCAAGCTTGAAAAAGATTCATACCATCTTTTCTGCCTGTGTATGTCTCCTCCTTCCAGGCAATCTGTTAAAATTCTATCACTTTTTACAAAATTCAGTGATGTTATATACAGCAGCGGGATAGTTGCTTTGTGGTCTGTTTTCCTGCTGTAAAAATAGTTAAGCAATGGAAGAAGATACTTAAAGAAATTCTGAAATACCTTTCAGGGCAGGCTCAGGAACAGGTTAGACAGAAATCCAAAGGAGGATTTAAGAATGCTTTGTCTGGCCTCAGGACAGTGCATGGAACGAGATACCGTCTTCAAGTTCCTTCAAGTTTTCCCTTTCCAGGACTCATTTCATTTTCTCTGCAGAGTATATACTTGATGATAACAAAGAGAACTGATAAAGGAGGCCCTCTTCTGGTGAGAACTAAATATGTATGGAAACCGAAGTTCATTGTTTTGGAGGACTTATCCATTAGTTTCCCTCACTCTAGTGTCTCTCTTTGGAGAATAGATACTTCCCTGTCCTGCCAGTGGGGAGTGCAGGGTTCTGAGATGTCTAGTGTTGTCCATCTGTGCTACTAGCCTCTGCTGACAGTAGCTTTTGATTTGTGGGTGCCCCTTTCCTTGAGGTCTGGCTGACCTCAAGGCTTTACAAATATCTGTAATGCAAATTGCACATTAACAATCCTGAATGATTCAGACTTTTCCATTTGTTATTATTTTATGCCATAATATGGTATAAGTCCTGATACTAATAATGGCACTTCAGTTTCTCTTCAGAGCAGTTCCATCATTTATTGGTGTTTTTTTTTTCTTTTTCTTCCATGCATATATTTCTTGACACTATGTAACACTGCTAAGCATCTCATCTTTAGGAATTTCACTGTTTGCTGTCTCCACAGCAATTGTAATAAAGGCTGCATAAATCTATTAGAATAAAATTATTCTTCCCACAAAGCACTGCTTTCTGTTGCTATTTGTCCATTTGGTATCCGTTACCAGTTGACAGAGCTGTGGGTGTCAGGGGAAGTAGTGGATCACACAGTCCACCAGTGTAACACAGCAGGATATTTTCAGCTCTTCATTTAGTTGTTTTATCACCATTACCTCACTGTGTCTTAAACTTGACCCAGAGAATTGATTTAGAGTTGGGTCATAATATCGATCTAGATGTCAGCCTCCAATAGGACCTATGGGAGCCCCTCTGAATAAAGCAGAGATGATGACAATTACAGCTATATCCCGTAGCTGCAGTAACAAACTTCCCAGTGGTGGTCATGGTTCTCTGTTTGCCAAGTACAAATACATAATGCGAGAACGTTGTGTGAGAAGAAAGTGATTTTGCACAGGTCATAAGTAGTAATGATTCTGTCATACCTTCCACATCTGTTGAAAAGCTTGAATATCATCCCCTTTATTTAGATGTGCCTGTTTTGTTGATGTGCATTAATGTAGTAGTTTCAATACTAGAATTCCTGCTGTCTGCAAGTATCCTGATTTTTTTTTTTCTGTGATGCTAGGGACAAATGCTAATGTAATGAGATATTCTTTTTTGCCCTTCTACAACATTAATGCAGTACTCATATATTACTTCACTGGCTCGGGTATTAATGAGGATATGGTAACTGATGAAATAATTGGTAGGAATTCTTCAGTGGGTGTTAGGTTTCCTAAAGAATTGTCTTATATGTGTTAATGTTCCCATTAAACAGAATATATAAAGACACTTCCATTAGGTGCAGGTCAGACTAAGTGGTAATCTGTTCATTTACTCTGCCATCCTGATTTATGTAAGAGATGCTGTCCATAAATTTTTATTTTATTTTTTTGCTTTAACTGCAGCTTGAGATTTCAGATACTGTTTCAGCATTTCTTTTGGCCTGTTGCCCAGCTATGCTATTATTGACCAGAAGGGCAAGGAGATGAGAAGCCCCTGCTTGCCTTTCCCACCACCATTAGTGTCACTGTGCCCAGTGTTCTTATAGCCCTCGCTCTCTTGGAAGCATCAGCTGGCTAGCATTGCTCACTGGCTACTCAGAGACACCACTTGTTCCTATCTCTGATTTCCTTATCTTGTAGGACAGCAGTGTACTGCCTTATGCCTTTCTGCAGCACTAGGATTTCAATGTGTCTCCAAATACAGGTAATTCAGTCTGTCTGTGTTCTTACTGTTGTAGCTGTGGGCTAATTACATGTAAAAGGTGGCAGAGTAGTTCTGCTTGGCTGACCCTTTTCTCTCTGAGCAAATGAGTTGAATCTGCATTAAAATCCAGGTAAAACAAAATGCACAGTGAGATTTGGGGTGGAGGAGGAACATCCCCTAGGGGAAAGGGCAGTTCTTTTCCCTTAAAAAGTTGTTGTACTTCATTTGTTATCTAACAAATTACATCATGACATCAGCAACTGCGTATGTTTAAAGCATCATAAAGTCAAAACACTTGTCTTGAGGGATCAGTTGAGAATCCCCTTTCTGTTGTCTAGAACAGAGCCAAATGCTCAGAGTAAGGCAATATATATATGTATATATATATATAGTGTGTGTGTATATGCATACAGTTATTTTTACCTATCTGTGGGCTCAAGGCTGCCATCCCTCATCCAGCTAAAAGTGTACATCAGTCTTGAATCTTCAAGAGCCAAGAAAATCCAAAGTCAGTAACAGCAGTGCTATCTATCTGCTTGTAGTGAAACAGAAGTAAGTCTTTGTTATATGAGTGAAGGAGAGATTTAGCTGGAGAATCCATCTCATGGCCTTAGTGATTTTTAACTGTTGGAATCTCATGACTGGCCTTCTTTGTGATTTTTAATGTCTCATTTGTGTACTGAAGCATGCACTTGGGAACAGTACAGTATGATGAGGAAGATAAGAGGAGCATTACACATATACATCCAAGCTCTTGAAATTCTGAGTGTTTACTGTCTTAACTGTTGAGGAAAGCATTTGGTTTCCAGTGGTTGTGCTCTCTCTGTGAGTTAGAAGCTATGCACTGAAATATGGCTACGTGTGCATTGTGTTTGATCTCTATCATAATACTGGGAAACATAAGCTGGTTTTGCAGTGAATGGAAGCCCCTCCATTATGTAGGAATTAAACATAAATAGGTGTGTTGCCACAAAGCAGCATGGGAATATGGTGCTTTTGTGCATACAGAGTATCCTCATGCTGTGAACACCGTAGGGATGGGGTGTGCAGTCCAAAGCCTGGCATTTTGCTGCTTTGGTAACTTTTATTAGTACAAACTGTATATATATTATATATGTTTGTTTTTTTTTACAAGTACTTATGTTTCTGAACCAAGGCAAGTGATGTTGCAAAAATCTGGATCACTTGCATAAGAAAAATGTGTCTAGTATTTCAGCTCCTACAAATGCCTCTGTGTTTGTGTGAACCAGGTAGCAGAGGACGTACAGAACATGCAGAGCAGTGTTCATAAAGCAAATCTCCTTCCCTTTGTTTGAAATCCCTTCTAACTAAGGGTACACGGATAGTACACTTGCTCCTTCAGAGGAGTGATGTAACCTGTGCCTTGGGCTGGCCTTCCCACTTGGAGTTCATGGTTTCTCTTAGTGTTGCTGGAAGTTATGTGTACTCCTCAATCCCCCCTTCCAGGATATAGAAACCACTGCTTGGCTCCTTTTAGTGGCAGTGTGGCAGTAAAGTTTGCCTTACTTAGGAAAAAAAGTTGTAAAATAAGCAAACTTTTTCTGCCTTCTGATCAGTGTTAAATTTGCCCTTGTTATGTTCTGTTTCTGAGCCTGGTGCATTTTTCTGTAGGCTCAAGGACTGAAAAATGTGTCTTACCTATCTGGTCCATTTGGCTGCTTCTGGGACTAAGTGAAGGTTACAGCAAATGCCTACTACCTCAGACACCTCAAGTTTCAGAAATAAGCTCTTCTGCAAATGGCAGATCTTTGATCATGGGGATTGAGAGAAGTTTCCAATGACTGGAGGAAAGCAACTGTCACTTCTGTCTTCAGAAAGGGCAAGGAGGGAGAATGTGGGGAACCTCAGGCTTGTCAGCCTCGCCTGGACCCCCGGGAAGGTGGCAGGGCAGCTAAACTTGGAAAGCATTTCCAGGCACACAGCGTGAAAAGCCCCATGGCCAGCAGGTCAAGGGAAGTGATTGTCCCCCTGTACTCTGCCCTTGTGAGGCCCCACTTGGAGTACTGCATCCAGGTCTGGAGCTCCCAGCACAAGAAGGCTGTGGAGCAGGTCCAGAGGAGGGCCACAAAGATGATCAGAGGGCTGGAACACCTCTCCCTTGAAGAAAGGCTGAGAGAGCTGGGGCTGTTCAGCCTGGAGAAGGCTCTGGGGTGACCTTATTGCAGCTTTTCAGTACTTAAATGGGGTGTATAAAAATATAGAGAATATCTTTTCAAATTTTTACTTGGGCAGATAATGACGGGACAAGGCAGGAATGGTTCTAAACTAAAAATATAGAAGTACATGTTTTAAGGAACCTGCCAAAAGCAGCCAGTTAGCAGCATTTCTGTCATGTAGGTAGCTGAGATTTGAATGTCACTGTCTTTACCAAGTAACTTAATGAACTTCAAAGGGAATTGACTGGAATGCTCTGCTTTGGGAAGGACTATTCTCTAATAAAAACACTGCTCCTGTTTTCCTTTACAAAGATGTTTTTTGGATCTGTTTAGGATTGTTTGTATGGGAGGAGTTGTAAGTTTGGCTAAACTAACTTTTTTCCCTTGGATGAATAATGTGGATTTGAATTGCTCATTCCTTCGTAGACCTATTTGTTGCTTTGGCTGTCTTATATGGAGAACTTAGTATCCTGGCAGGGAATGTCAGCATAGAAACTCTGGAGAAGTGTCTGCTTGCATTACCTTGGTAGCTGGGATGGGATAGCTTGAATGCTGCCTTGAAAACTGATTTAACGCATTTATGAGTTTTAGCGTGAGTGATACTGTCCATGATTGCTTAGTTAGGAATCTCTGCCAGTTTGCATTTAAAGCCTCACCAAAACCAGGGTCTGGATAAGTTCAGCCACAATATTTGAGCGTTTGGAAGTCCAAGAGACCAAGTACCAATCTATCTCAAACATTTCTGTATCTCTAGAGCATGAGACTTCCAGGTAGGTAATTTGTTCTGAATCTTCACCTTGACTAATCTACTATGTCCTCAGTCAAGAAGTCAGGGAGTAATAATGAAGCCTGTGTTTAACCTGTCTGTTTGCTTTTACTGTCACATTCTAATTGATGCTCGCATCTGACCTGTTTCTTACTGTGCTGTCTGTTGCAGTGCTTCACAGCCACAGCCAGGGTATTAAACAATATTAGAGGAAATCGACATCAACTCCTATAATTTCCACGAAGCTGGTTGGAAAAGCAGTTGTCACTGCCCTCTGGGTGCAGCATGGCATTTGGACTTGGTGTTTTATGCCTGTTACTATGGGCAATAACAGGTAGGAGTTTACTTCTTGTGTATCTGAGTCATGTAGAATGAGTGAAGCAAATGCTCCTGGAGTGTGAATGCTGGAGTGAATGAAATATGAATAAGACAAGAGCTGGGAAATCTTGTGGCTCCTCTGTGAGTTCTCATAAGGTATAGCTTCATAACTGGCAGTTAGTTGCAGTTGAGCAATGCATTTTTTTGAGTGGCTGTTTGGAGACAATTTCAGTGTGACTGTTTCAGAGGAGATGTATGGGGCAAGAGGGAATAGAGGAAGAGTTGCAGGAGTCTTCCTTCTCTTTCTCTTGCAGGACAGCAGTTTAGCAATGATTAATTGTTTGTGGTCTAAGCTGCCCTTTTTGCTCTGAAGTATCATAGGATGGTTGACATGTGAGAAGCAGAGATGCATTTGTTCATGTTTTCCACCTCTTCAGACATGTATTTCCTTTTAAAGACCACACGAAAGTCACGTAGGTTTCTGCTTCAGCCACAGAAATAATTTCCATAATCAGATGAAGAATGACATGCTGGAGGGAAGGGAGACCACAAAGAGGGACACTGACAGGCTTGACAGGTGGGCCCAAGTGAATCTCACAAAGTTCAACAGGGCCAAGTGTCCAGCACCTGGGTTGGTGCAATTTCAAATGTGAGTAGAAGCTGAGCAATGAGTGGTTTGAGAGCAGCCCTGAGGAGAAGGGTCTGGGGTTGCTGGCTGATGAGAAGCTCAATGAGCTAGCAACATGCACTTGCAGCCTGCAAAAACCAACCATATCCTGGGCTGCATCAAAAGAAGTGTATCTAGCACGTAAAGGGAGGTGATTCTTCCCCTCTGCTCTCCTGAGACCCCATGTGGAGTACTGTGCTCATCTCTGGGGCCCCCAGCACAAGAAGGGCATGGACCTCTTAAAACAAGTCCAAAGGAGGGCCACAAAGAAGTACGTGTATTATTAGCAGGAATTAAGAAAATAGTATTCAGTTACCTGGCTTATCTATCCTGTAATATAAAAATAATTGGCTCTTTAATGAAACAGAGCCTTGCATCTGTGCTTAGGCTTAAATTGATTAGTAAATTTGGAAATGGGTGGGTCGGGGGATAGGCATTAACTACAGGTATGCTGGTAGCTGTTTTGGAGTAGTCATTAGGATTGCCCTGAGGATCTTACCTTGCCAAGTTTTTAGCAGAATGTAGAACTGAGTGGTTTATTTTGTTTGTTTGTACTAAACAATTAGTATAACTTTTGTAAATTAAAAAAAATAAAAAATCAGAGATAATGAGTATCTGCTGTGGTGTCCATGCCAGTATTGAGGAGGAGGGAAAAAATCAAAAACCACACAACCAAAAAAACCCCACCAACAAAAATCCCACCCCACACACAACTTTCAGTAAGGTAGTAATGTGCAGTAAATGCTGAATTTTGGCTGTTAAGAATGTCACAGTTTTAGGCTTTCAATAATGTTAATTGTTAGCGTATCCTCTTTGTGCACATGGAAAATATTGTTCATGTTCTTTAGTTGCAATTTAGCTACCTTCTCTTAATTTGTGTGAGACCAAGACCATTACACTCAGACTGCTGGCTGTATTCTAAGCTTCTCCCTGTATCAGGTACGAGCATACAGTGTTTAAAGGATAATATTGTAGTATCATCCCAGGATATGTTTGCTGAAATCTGCCAGTAGATGCTCACCTTTGTTACATCAAAAGGACTTCTTTTTGTGTGCTATTTTTGTGTGCAAAATGTGAGTTGTCTCAGGCTTAAGAAGCTACTAGATGTTTGCGCTGCAGTTTTTCTCTGTACATGAGCTTGTGCCTCTAAAGAGTACTTTTTCTTTCCCCTAAAATAAATAAGAGGAGCAGGTGGAAGGAGAAACGCAGGAAGAAAAGAGGAATCTTTTAAGACATCCATCTGTTCCATTTTTTTATACCAAGTATTTTTTTTTACCACTTGTTTTAACTCAGAACAAGAAGGCAGATTTAATAGAAGAAAGGTTTACCATTGCATCCTTGCGAAAGAACAGAGAAACAGGCTTATTAGTGAGTATCTTCAGAAAGATATTGAATAATACACTTCAGTTTGCCAAAAGGAATTAATGTGGTCTACTCAGTACCAGAGACGTGGAAATACTGGAGAAAACCCGATGAAGGGCCACAAAGATGGTGAAGGTGGAGCATCTCTCCTACACAGAAAGGCTGAGAGAGCTGGGACTGTTCAGGCTAGAGAAGAGAAGGCTCAGGGCTATCTTACCAATGCAAATACCTGAAAGGAGGATGCAGAAAGGACAGAACCAGGTTCTTTGTGGTGCCCAGTGCCAGGACAAGAGGTAATTGGTATAACCTGGAACGTGGGAGGCTCTGTCTGAATATCAGGAAACATTGTATGGGTGATGGTTCAGGTTGCCCAGAGAAATAGGTCTCCCTCCTTGGAGACCTTCAAAAGCCATCTGAACACAGTCCTAGGCAACTTGCTCTAGTGTCCCTGCACAAGCGGGGGCTCTCTTATTTAGATGTCATTTATTTGTTTATTTTATGTGTGATGGTTTTTGGCTAATGTTTGATTGGTTTTGATGGAAAACAAAACTAGAACGGTAGGTAGACTACCTAATGAATCCAGGTACGTACCAGTGACCTTGACTAATGCTTCTTGGGAGGCTTAAGCTGGCTGTGGCAATAGGTATTAGTGCACCATGTCTCTTGGTTGTGGTTTAACCCCAGAAGCAGCTAAGTGCCACAGAGCTGCTTGCTCATTCTCCCTAGGTGGGTGGGGAAGAGAGTCAGAAAGGTGAAAGTGTGAGAACTTGTGGATTGAGGCCAAGACAGTCTGTGTCCCCTCCCAACTTCTTGTGCACCCCAGCCTTCTCACTGGCAGGGCAGTATGGGAAGCTGGGAAGTCTTTGGCTTAGTGTAAGCACTGCTCTGCAACAACTAAACCACCAGTGTGTTATTTTTCAACATTATTTTTCTCCTAAATCCAAAATGTGGCACACACCAGCCACTGTGGAAAATGAAGCCAGCTGAAACCAGTACAAAGTGTTAGGTTTTTCAGTGAACCTGCTGGAGAGAGCAGAGAGCCTCCATTAGGTTTTGCAGTTCGTCCCCTTGCCCAGCCAAGCAATGGTGTCCTGCCTGCTGTGATGGAGGACCAGCTGGGCTCCTTTGGGGCTCTTGACATCAGAGGGCTCGTGTAAGCAGGAGATGAGAGTGGTGGCATGCAGCTTGAAGAAGGATGTTAGTGTTTCTTCCCTAAAGGAAGGAATCCCTTTAAAATTAAGCTATATCCCATAGTGTGACTGGTTTTTAGTTTGGTTTGCTGTTTTTTGATTGTTTTTTTGAGGGGTTGGCAAGGTAACCAACTGGCCTAACTAGGTCTGCGGGTGTGTTGGCACTGTTCTACTGCAGGCATGTAACGCTTGCAGAACTTGTAGGCTACTGATGGTCTGGGCACCAGAAGGCTTTCAGGGCTCATAAAGAAGGGAAGCATTCTTTTTGGTGGTAACCTGAATGCAAACTTCAGAAATAATAAACCAATAATAAACACTTTTTGGCAAGTACTGTTCAGAGTAGAAGAGTGCTTTAATTTCTGAGACCAGCTGTCGGAAGGAAAAAAGGACAGTATTGCCTTGCTATGTGTTATGGGAGCATTTTAGCAGACACAAATGTCACTACGTGACATTTCATGTGTCACTTTCAGAAAATACTCTGTAAATAAGAAACAGCAAGCTATGTTTTACTTGAGTCCTTTGCAGACTGGAGATGGTGGGTGAGAGGAAGGGATATGTGAAATTAGAATTAAGATGAAGTTCAGTTGAGGTAGATCTTGTATTTCCCATCTGAAAACAATTAATAGACACACCTAGTGTTAGGCTGATCTAGCCACCCTTTATTCGTCCACTTTTGCCCAGTTACTGCTAGAATTTATCTCAGTTATTTATAACCCTAGCTGAAGCAAGAGGTGAAACTGATTACTCTCATATTTGGATTGCAGTTCAATTTAATTTAGAGCTGGCTGGGAAATAATTTTCCCATTGTATAGAAATCGTGTATTGTAACGTTTTTCCATTTTTCATCAGGATGAAACAAAGGCCATCTGACATTTTGTTTATGAGAAGAAGGGGATGGCTAGGGTCTGTGTCTGGGATGCTTGGTTGGGAGCTTTAGGTTCAAAGTCATGCATTATCTTTGGAGTGCTGTGGACATGTTTCTCTCTACAGATAATGAAACACCATAAATTTGGTGGGAGGCTGACTGCAATATCATAGCTGGTATATCAATCTGAAAGTGGCAGAATGATATTTGAAGCTTTGCTTGACATCAGGCTGAGTGAGGATGTAAGTCTGGCCCAAGGCTAGAGTTTGGATTATTCCAGTTGGTGAGTCTTGTCTCTAAGAATTTCAGTCTTTTCTGAACAAAAAATAATTAAACTTTCATGTTTCTTTTAATTGGTTAGTCACTTTCTCCTTCAGTGACGAGGTAAAGAAGGGAAGTGATTAAAACAGTACCCAGAGAATTTTCTTGAGACACTTTAATAGTATTGTCCATAAAGTACATGTTAGAGAAAGTTGTTAGTGAGTTGTCAATATTGGGGTGGTTGAAGTCCACCATAAGGACCAGGACCCCTGAACATTGTTATCTGTCTGTAGAGGGTCTCATAACACTTGTTCTTCCTGGTCAGGTGGTGTGTAGCAGCCATACTGCTATGAGGTCACTTTTCCCAGTCCTCTATTTAACGCTAACTGGTAAACTCTGTCAGCTCCTCATCCATCTCCAGGCAGAGCTATGCACACTGCAGCTGCTCACTTACATTAAGGGCAACACCGCCCTCATTTTCCTAGACTGTCCTTCCTAAAGAGCCTCCATTGCAATATTCTAGCTGCAGCAGCTGTCCCCCCATGTCTCTGTGATTCCCAATAAGATCATAGCCCTGCAGCTGTGTGCAGATCACTGTATTCATCTTGTTTATTCCCCATACGGTATGCATTAGTGTACAGGCACTACAGAGAGGCACCTCAGCATGCTGGGAGGCACTCCAGCATTTTAACCCAGAGCTTCTCTGGGTGCCCTGTTTATCATTTTTGTCAGCTTCCTATTCAGCTACACCTAACTGCAAGCAAGTGAATTTAAAAACAAAACAAAACAAAAGTTGCTTTTCCTCATCCCAAATAACCAGCTCTGCAAAATCATCATAAAATCTTGCTCTCTCTATATTCTCTGTTATGTTGTTTGAGTGGAGTGGAGAGAAGTCAATGACCGAATAGTAGGCTGTCCTGTCAGCTTGTCCTTTAGGGTGATAGGTCAGTTGGGGATAGTCTGTGGTGCTGTGAGTGTCTTGCATTGCACTTAATCTGTCTTGGAAGCTGTACATTCATCCCAGGCAGTACGATGCTCCCCAGGTAGTCCAGTAGCTGGACATAGGCAGTGTGTTGTGAGGTGTGTACTGCAGTTCAGCCCAGGAGTGGGTTAGCTGTGGTGTGGTTGTTCGGTGCGCTTGCATGAGTAGGAGAGTTGCTGAATCTCCTAAGAGCTGTAATCCGTTAAACTGTCTTCTTTTTATCTGCCCTTAACTATCATTATACATTAACTTTCTGCCACCAGTACTCAGCTGACAGCTTTGTTAATGACATGCAAGGCAGGCAAATCAAACTATGTTTTCCATTGCTGTGTTAGCTCCACAGCGGTGGCATCATGTTTTCACTGGCTGAGATAGCAAGTCTGGTTGAAAACCATGTTAAGTAGAATGTGCTGGTTTTACTAACCATTTTTTGAAGCATGACCAGGTTAAAGTTGCATTTTGGAGAGAAATTTTGAGAAGTAGTCATAATACATAGAAAAAATGTCAAATATTGATTGAGGTGTCAATTATGTCAATTTATACTTGATTTAAGTATTTTGCACTTGTAATCTCTGTGCTATGAAAATAATTTGTAAGTCATACTGAAAGATTCCTTCCTTTGCAGTGAAGGTATAAAGATTCTCAGCACCGGAACAAGCTCTTGGGATTTCACATGGGTGGTTAAAGCAGTAAAATTTTGAGAACTTGGCTCCCCTCCCTGCCCCTGGAGCTTTTATTATCAAGTCCAGCATTTATGTTGGTGAGAGAGACCTTCTGTGAAGTTTGAGTGAGATGACAGATGTTTCTCAAGTGTAGATCTTAGCTGCCTTCTCACTCAAGTGGAACAATGAGATGTTACTGCTTTTTGTTTTTGTTTTAAGACGTATTTTTTCTCCCTGTGTTATGGGGAATATCATAGTACCTCTTTTTTTCTGTTCCCTGCTCTGTTTTTGTTTTTAAGTATACACAGATGACTAGTCTCTTCATGTTGGCGTAAGTATTTGGAGCAAGCCAATAAGAAATACTTGATAAAATAGAGATCCTACACTGAAAAATCCTAAGTACAAATACTACTGCAAATGGACATACTGAAAGGAAAGTAGTGGTGACTTTAGTTGAATCAGTTTGTCTAAGCTGGGTACTGCCTGTCTTGTCTAAGCCCTTTTTGGACATAAAAAAAACAATATTATGGTTTGGTTGTAGTGTTGTACCTCATGTTGGTTTTATTGTTTCAGGATCCTATTGTGAGCAGTGCAGAGAAGGAGCCACGTATGCAGGTGCAGTAATATCTCCCAACTTAGAGACCGCTAAAATTATGCGAGTTCCTCATGCTGCGTCAGTGTCTGACTGCATCACAGCGTGTTGTGACCTCTCAGGTTGTGACTTGTCCTGGATGTTTGAACGGCGCTGTTACATTGTGAACTGCCAACACAAAGAGAACTGTGAACCTAAAAAAATTGAAACAGTAAAGTCCTATCTAATCTTTGTGCTGAGGCCTTCTCAGAGGCCAGCCTCGCTGCTGGGGTTTGGACAGGTGATCCCAAGCATGGTCCACTCTGTGGGACGCCAGAATGAGCCATCTGAGGAAGTGAGTAGCCTGAAGGATCTGTCTTTGCTTGGCAAAGATCTCAGCCTTGAGGAGATACCTGAATACATAGATGACTATAAAGACTTGGAGCAGGACCCCTTCCAGGTGAGCATCAAACATGAACAGAAGGAGAGCACGGATTATGCTGACTGGGGCCTGATGGTGGCAGGTGAAAATGGCTTCAACTCTTCAGTGGTTGATGATGGAGATAACCAGGAAGACTTTTCTGAAAAGGAAGGGGAAGCTGTAAAAGTGGAACGCCTTCTGAATAAAAACAGCTCTGAAGTGAGCTCTGTTAGTGAACGTGAACAGCACTACATAGAGAGGTTGCCTTCTCTCCCAGAGATTACACCGTTACCTGGGAAGACATCTGGAAGCAAAGCAGCTGTTCAGCTGCTTGCACAACCTGATGATGCTTTGCAAGAAGAGGTACGTGTGCCCCTCGAGAAGCAGGCAGAGTATGGTGAGGCCGCTTTGCAATTGTTTTGATGAATCAAATTAGATTGTTTTATAATTTAACCCTAAAATTCAAATGACTTACAGTCCTGTTATAGTGTAGAAAAGACTGAAGGGGAAGGGGTTGTCTTAACAGGTAGATAAATCTCTGAAGGATACTTCCCTATCAGATGATAAGGAGCAGAGCTGCTTCTAGGGTGCTGTAGGGGTTTCCTTGGAATTATTCAGATCAGTAAGCTTGGACCTGTCTTAATAGAAATGTTTTGGTATTCTGCCCTTTTGACACTTGGTGATCGAAACACAAGTAGTAAGCTCAGCAATAGTAGTGCCCACCAGCATCCAAAGAGCAAGACTGGTAAGTTTTTTTATCAATAAAATTAAGCATGCTCTATAGGTTTCATGTTACTAAATGCCTAGTGGTCTTATAGATGTAATGGTGCTGAATAAATAACTTTGATAATGCTTTTAAAATGTGAAAGAGAGGCAAGATACTTAAGGGAAGGAACAGTTTTTGATTTTTTGGACCACGACGTACAGTGGGATAAATTAGATAAATTTCTGTTCTCAGAATCCTTCCCTTTAGTCTGGCAATAATAAATAAATAAAGAACCCAAGTTAAATATCTGTTAAGTACTTAAAACCTAATTTAGATATCTAAGATATTTACTTGCTCTCTACTTATGCCAATGTGTTAGATCAGTTGTAAAGGGTCTTTGTCTCCTTCAGAACAGGGTGGGATCAGTGGGAAAGTTGAAACAGGCTGTAAAGCCATCTGCTGGGTTTGACTCACCCCCAAAACCGAGGGGAAAAAGTACAAACTAAGTGGTGTTGTCTTGATTGCCCTAAATTCCATCAGGCTTTGTAACCAACAGCTGCCTCTCTCTTGCTGAAAAAATGACAATTTATTGCCATTGCTGTAGGGAAGAAAAAGACATGAAAACAAGGAAGTTGCTTGAAATCCATGGTATCTGAGGTTCTGGGAGGGTATTAACGAAATGGCAGAAGTGTATGCATGGAGAACAGCTGGATGCTATCACAGCCAAGAGGTGCAGCAGTTTCTGGACTCTGCTTTGAGATCTAGACATCCTGAGAACTCTGATTCTTGGGAGGGCTCTGGGAGTGCTGTGAGGAACATGAGAGGGGTTGCTGCAACTGGTAGAGGACATCTAGCAGAGACAGGAACCTGTAAGAGCTTCTCAAGAGCTCTGTCAGCTGTTCTTGATCAAATGGTGATTTGTGGTTTTGCTGCAGCTGGCTCATGATCAAGGAGGGCAATGCACCCTATCAGCAGGTGCTAGAGAGAGGCATCAGGAGCTCTGCCTAGGGATGGCAATGAGCTAGTCAGGAGTCTGTGGGTCAGGACTAGCATGTATCTTCCAGACTGCCTGCTCAGGAAGAAGCTGATGAGACCTCCTTCAGACAGTTGGAAGGAGCCTCATAATCATGGCCCCTGCCCTAATGGGGGACTTGAGCCACCTCAGTATCTGGGTAGCTGGGATGACAAGGGAGTAGGAAGCTTTTGGAATACACTGATGATAACTTCTGTACAGAAGTGATGGAGGAACCAACAAGGAGAGAGCCTCTGCTTACCTCAACCTTGTAGGCAAAGGGGGATTGGTCAGGGGCATGGCCCCTCCATCACCAGTGGTGGTGGAGTTTGAGCTCTTGAGAGGTGAGGGAGTAAGTCAAAAAGCAGGGTCACAGCCCAGCAGGTTTCAGGAGAGCCTGTTGTGTGATCTGCTTGGAAGAATTCCAAGGCAGACTGTCCTGGAGATAAAAAGGGGTTCATAAGAGCTGATTGCTTTTCAAGGATCACCTCCTCTAAAATTAAGATAGTCTGTGCTACTGAAGATAGCATGGCCTGGCCTTCTTGGTAAATTTATTTTCTGATTTTTGCCATCCCCGCTAGGATAGAAAGGCTTTGCTTTTTCTTCAAGTACTGTCTATGTGGACAGGAACTTAAAATGAAGAGTTCAACAGGAAGCTCAAGAAGGGCAAGTGCAGGGTCCTGTACCTAGGGAGGAATAACCCCAAGCACCACAGTCTGAGGGCTGACCCGCTGGAGAGCAGCTCACCAGAGAGGGACCTGGGAGTCCTGGTGGACAGCTGGCTGACCATGAGTCAGCAATGTGCCTTGTGGCCAAGAAGGCCAGTGGTATGCAACTGGACTGCATTCAGAAGTGTTACCAGCAGATCAAGGGAGGTGATCCTCCCCCTCTACTCAGCCCTGGGGAGGCCACACCTGGGATATTGAGTCCAGTTCTGGGCTCCCCAGTACAAGAGGGACATGGAGCTAGCTACTGGACTGAGTCCAGAGGAGGGCTACAAAGATAATGGTAGGAATGGAGCACCTGTCATATGAGGACAGGCTGAGAGAGCTGGGCCTGTTTAGCCTGGAAAAGAGAAGACTGAGGGGAGACCTCATCAACGTGTATAAATATCTGAGGGGAAGGTATTGAGAGGATGGTGCCAGTCTCTTTTCAGTTGTGCCCAGCGAGTGGACAAGAGGCAACGGGCAAAAACTGAAGCACAGGAGGCTCTGGATGAATTTGAGGGGGCACTTCTTCCCTGTGAGGGTGACAGAGCACTGGAACAGGTTGCCCAGAGAGGTCGTGGAGTCTCCTTCTCTGGAGATATTCAAAACCCGCCTGGATGCCATCCTGCGCAATGTGTTCTAGGTGACCCTGCTCATCAAGGGGGTTGGTCTAGGTGGTCTTCTGAGATCCCTTCCAACCTTGGCCATTCTGTGATAAGAACTGTAGTGGGAAGGTGATCTGGCTGTGCTCTGTTAGCAGATTTGTAGAGGCTTGATAGGATATCACTGGGAAGCTGTTTGTGAAATGATTCTTAAAGGGTTTTCAGTTAACAAAGAGTCATGTTAAAAATGTTAAGAAGCTGGAGAAGCTGAAGGTTTTGAGAAACTGCCAAAGCCCAAGCAGTCCTTTTTTCCCAAGTGGGAGCCCTTTAAATTTAGTTAGACATCTGTAGAGAAACTAAGATGGCAAACAGTTACGGCAAACACCATTCCCTTGCCTTTCCTCGGCTCAGCTGCTGTCCAGACACCTCTTTTCTCCCCTTCATAGTCTTCAGTCCCCTTCTTTTTGCTAAATGTTACACTCCAGTCCCTTTGAGGTGACCAGCAGCACAGGAGGTTGAGCTCAGTGCATAGCATTTTCTTTTTGTGGCTTATTGTTTCTTTGTTCTTTTCTGCCACTGCTTCTTCCTACTAACATGTTTCCTTAGCTCCACTGTGGACTTTTCCATGGGTTGTAAAAGTTCAGTAACATGAATACATTTAGAAATCTGTATAGAGTCACTGTCAGGCTGCCCAAAACAGAAATCTGCAATGCTGCGCATCCTTGAAGTGATGTCGCTCAACCCCCCCCCCCCCCCAAGAAGTCCTCTTCTTTGATTTTTCCTTTCATTTTTCAAACCATGTCTGCTCAAGCATTGCTCTCAGTAATGCCTTCTGCTTGAGAGATTAGAGAGATCAATTTCTGATATTGCCCCAGTCCACTTATCTGCTGACTGCTAATGTTCTCAGTCTTAAGCTTTTTGGCTGTGACAGGGCCACAGAACACCTTTTTGACTGCAGAGCCTTGGCTAGGCTTGAGGAGTGAAGAGGTGGTTGGTGCTATTGCAGAAGTGTCTCAGGAAAGGTGTGATTTTGCCCTGTCTGTCTTGCAAAGCCTGGATGGCTGCTTCTCAGCTGATAGGCTGGCAAAGGGCCAGGAGAGGAGGAAGGCCAAAGGATGCTCAGAACAGTAGATTTCTATTGAGTTTGGAAGGCAAAGGAACCCTTTGCTTTGTCGAAGCATGGTAAAGAAAACCTTTTTCGAAGACATGGGATGGAGTGCATGCATAAAGGCAGCTTGCCTTTTCATCAAGGCGTAAGGCAGGAGGGGCTTGGGATTCTCTCTCTGGGTGGTAATGTCCAGGATGAGATTTGTGCCAAGGGTCCAGGGTTAGCATGGTGAAAGTACTGCCTGAGGGAGGCTGCAGTCTCTGACACAGCTGTCACTGACCCAGCTGCACAGATATTTGGTCAGAAATAAGTCTTGGGAGGAGAAGGAAAGAAAGAACAATTGGCCTGTTCAGACTGGTTTTGGAAGGTAATAGGGTCTGAGAGACAGAAGGAGGAGGTGTCCAGCCATGATAACACAACGGTGGATTATTACTGCATAACCTGCTCTGTCCTTTAATGTGGTTCTGAATTACTTACAAGGTGGCTGGTAAGAAGAACACTACTGCTTGTTGCTTGAAGCAGAAAGATTCGGGGCACTTTATTAGTTGTGAGGAAAGAAAAAAAACATGAGTGAATCCTGGACTGAGCAGGCAAGTATCCTGTTGTGTGTGTGCACATGGAGAGAACAGTGATGAAGTCTGCAGTGATTATTGGCTTTTAAAGCGTTACGACTGCATCTAGATCTGCCCTACTATTCTGTTACCACTTAATTATTGTGAGAATTGTTGTGAATATGAAACTTGGAAAAAAGAATAGCATTTCATGCATGGCCTGATTCAAAAAAAGAAGTTATTTGGTAGATACTCTGCATATGAATAAAACTTCCTGATTGCACGTATTGAGTTTGTGGCAAGATTTTGGTAGCGGGGTGGGGGGGGGAGGAGGAGGTTGTGGGGGTGGCTTCTGTGAGAAGAATCCAGAAGCTGCCCACGTTAGATAAGGGCCAGTTTCAGCTGGCTTCAAAAGTGACCTGCTGCTGTCCGCAGTGATGCTGATTGGACCTTTGTGAGAGCAGATTGAAGAAAGGAGAAAAAAACCTGCTGCACAACTGCAGCTGGGAGAGTGAGGAGTGAGAAGCAGCCCTGCAGCCCTCAAGGTCAGTGCAGCAGGAGGGCAGGAGGTGCTCCAGGCAGGCAGCAGCAGCTCCCCTGCGGCCTGTGGAGAGGCCCCTGGTGGAGCGGGCTGTTCCCCTGCAGCCCATGGGTCCCACTTGGAGCAGATCTCCACGCTGCAGCCCGTGGAGGAGCCCCCGGTGGAGCAGGTGGATGTGGCCTGGAGGAGGCTGCGGCCCATGGAGAGCCCCCGCAGGAGCAGGCCCCAGGCCAGAGCTGCAGCCCCTGGAGAGGAGCCCACGCAGGAGCAGGGGTCTGGGGGGAGCTGCTGCCCGTGGGGGAGCTGTGCAGGAGCAGTTTGCTCCTGGGGGATAGACCCTGTGGTACGGAGCCATGTGGGAGCAGTTCTTGAAGAGCTGCTGCCTGTGGGCAGCCCCCGCAGGCTCAGTTCGGGAAGGATGGCATCCATGGCCCAGGTGGCAGAGAGTGACCATGAAGTAGCAGTGGAGATGAGGCTTCATGGATTGACTGCAGCCCCCAGTCCCCATTTCCCTGCACTGCTCAGGGGGAGGAGGTAGAAGAAGGCGGATGGGGGTTTGTGTTTTTGTTTGTTTCTCACTGCTCTACCTTGTTAGCAATAGGTAATAAATGTAATTAATGTCCTTATTCTGAGTCTACTTTGCGTATGGTGAGCAATCTCCCTGTCCTTATCTCAGCCCTTGAACCCTTTCCATTATGTTTTCTCCCCCTTTCCATTTGAGAAGGGGGAATAAGAGAGCAGTTTTAGTGGAGCTCAGCTGCCCAGCTGAGTGAAACCACCACACTACATAAATCAGGCAAACCCAACATGCTGTTTGAAGAAAAGCATGTAAATCTGTAAATGTGAAATACAAGTCATAAATGACACTTTCAATAATTCATTTTGCAGGTTCCTACACATTCCCTTCTTTCAGATGAAGTGGAATTCTCCCCAGGTGTGTCAGAGAAGACCCAGACTCCCACAGTGGCCCCAGAGAACATCACTGAAGGTGGGGTCATGCTGCTTCCCACTAATATTGTGCCATCTGAGCCCATGCAGCAGTTACCGACTCCTGCTAATGCTCCTAAAGCAGGTAATACTTCAACATGGCTGGAGATCGGAGGGGTACCTGCAGGTTGGACAGCAGGTGGGGATAGCTTTACTACTGTCAAGCTTGCATCTTGTTGTTACAAGCTCTTTATCCAAATGCAGCATCATCCTAGTTAAAGCATGTAGTCCTACACTGCAGACTCCAGAACCTTTAGCTTGTTCTGAGGAAAAACTCTGACCAACCCTAACATCAGTGGGAAATTATAACTCAATTAAATGCAGTAAAGTAAAAAGCAAATTAAGAGCATTTTTATAACGGGTTATTTTTTATTATTGATGAGAAATACCTAAGACTTTCTAGAGTTACACAATAGTTTCTTCTAGACGCTCTTGTTTTTGTGTGACTGCAGAATAATGCTTGCTCTCAGAAATTCATCAGTAGGGTTCCCACCATGTATAGAAGTCAGGTATCACGAAGTAGAGCAGGTGGGACATGAGGAAACCCAGCCCTTAATAGAGGAGAATATGGCCACTTCATCCTGAAAAAATATTTTACTCTAATTTCAAACCTGGAAGAAGGCTTATCAGATTTCCAGCTACAGAGGAAAAGTTCTTATTTTGGAAAAGGTATGTTTAATTGTTCAGCCCTCTGTAGTTGCATTAAATTCTGTGTATATGTTAGTCTATCTCCTGTCTCGTGCTGAGTTTCCTGCCTTCCTATGTACCCTGACAAAGGGTTAGAAGGGTCACAAGAAGCAGGGAATCACAGATGTGAGTTCTTCTGCGGTCCTGAGGGACATGGGGAGCCTTTTGCTTCCTGGTGGAGCAAATCTGGTTTGGGACATTCCTAGCGCCTTCTGCCAAACTACAATCTGGCAGCCAGGATAGCAGTAGGAGGTAACATGAGGAGACAAGCTTCAAGAGGGATCCTCTCCAAGACAATGGATCATCATTACCACTGAGTATTGATGAGGCAGCTCCTCCCCCTCCCTCACAGGAGGAGGCTCAAGAGGACTCAAAAAAGAGCTTGGAAGAAGCAGCTGAAGGAAAGGTTGTGATGAATCTCACTAAGCACTGCTTTGCACAAGGATTTCCTCAAGTTGCTTTGCACAGCCCTGCTGTCTCAGTCTAGGAGACAGTCCCTCCTTCTCCTTTGGTCATTACCTTCATCTAGCCATTTTGTTCTCATCACATGTGGAGGTCAAAAGATTTTTTAGAAGCACAAACCTCCACTCCACTGGTGTCAAGGGCAACTTCCAAGAGCAATTCTGGAGCCTCACATTGAAGTAGCAGTGACAAAAAGTGTACTGTCAGCATAACCTTTTTGCTTCATCCCTTTTTACACCTGTCAGCTGCCACAGCTGAGTAGTCTCTTGCTCATCTAGTAAAAGTTGGACACTTAGATACTAGTGAGTGTTGCCTTTGGAGAACCTTTATTCTGTGGACTCCCTGTAGTCAGGA
This sequence comes from Stictonetta naevosa, assembly GCA_011074415.1. Classification (NCBI taxonomy): domain Eukaryota; kingdom Metazoa; phylum Chordata; class Aves; order Anseriformes; family Anatidae; genus Stictonetta; species Stictonetta naevosa. The sequence goes on from CM021698.1 coordinate 48,247,973, forward strand.
ACACATTTAAAACCTTTTAAAAACAGGTCTATGAGAATGTTGCTTGAAGATGTGCTTTGATATGTTTCTGTTGGGGATTGGGTTTGTAGACTTCAGCGTTTTTGGAAGAGAAAAGAATTTGCACAGATGAGAACTGTGAGGGTGTTCCGGGATGACAGGTAGACAGAATGTGCAGTTTAGCAAGGAAATAACTGTGCTGCACTAGCAGAATTTTTAAAGTGACACAATGAGCTGGACACTTAAGCAAATTATTCAAGTGCCACACAAATATAGAAGCTTGTTGGCGGAGAAAAGGCATGACAGTTTCTAGGATGGACTATGTTACTTAATGAAGTTTAATGAAGTTTCTTCTGGTGCTGATGGCTCCTTTTTGTCTTTTGTTGTTCCATATGTTTGAAATCCTGTACTTTCAACCAATTATTTTAAAAATGCACAATTCTTTATGCAGAGAAATGTTAACTGTTGTGAGAAAAATCTCAATTTTCTTCAGACAGGGTCTTCTGTGAAGCTTATTTTATTCACGATTGCAAGGGCGGGCATCCTGTCAATCAGGAGCGCATTTTAGTAAACAATTCATAACCTTTTATTCCCTATTACCCAACACCTAATCATCTCCCCTGTTTCCTCATTGGCTGAGTACTACAAGTTCGCAAGCTACTCGATGCTTCTCTATAACATATATGTACAATTTTTCTTTTTTCAACCCTTTAATTTCTCCTTTCTTATGTTCTGAGAACTTGTGATCTTTGTTTTACTGTTCTCACACTGCTCATCTTCTTTTTCTCAAGCTTCTACCTTATTTTGGAACAGTGAGGCCTTCTGCTGTCCACTTATCTACTTAGCATTGCTCCTTATTATGACTACACAACTACCCTGGAATAAAGAAAAATAATTTTCTACTGCAAAAACACAACTTTTTTTCTCACAATTCCCCCCTCTTCTTTTCTTACTCCTATTGTTGTTTTTGCACCTCTTTACATACTGCACTCTTGAGTTTTTCCAACATTAAGGTGCAATATTCTTCTTTGGATGTCACGGGGGATAACAGAAATACAATGCCATTGTTATTACAATACCAACAAAGAGTTGTTTGAGCCAATTCTATTCAGGTAACCACAAAGTTAGTTTCTCCCAAATGTTTCTAAATCCCCAGGAATTGTCATCTTGAGCTACTCTATGTAGGATCTTGTTGTGTTTTTGTTTTCCCCAAATATTTTTGAGATTAGTCAAATTCATCCCATTTCATCTACATACATACAGCAACTAGTACTAATTACAGTGCACGCTCCTCCTTATGAGGTTATTAATAAATCTAATACTCTTTGAGTCTAGAGTACTATTTTTACAAACTTATCAAACTTATTTTCTAGTTCTTCAATTATAGCTCAGATACTTACAACAGCGTTTTCTAATTCACACACCTTTCTTTTTTTGTCCCCCCAGGTTTACTGTTTTCAAGTATCTACCTAAAGCAGAATTAATGTTCATTTTCAAAGTAGTAAATCTCAATGATGTCAGCTGGATATTAGAAAACAGATATTTAGAAAATAGATTAAATATTAATAAATATTAAATTAATAAATATTAATAAAATATTAATAATAGATTATAAATAATATTAATAATATATAATAGATAAGAAAGAGCAGTCACGCATCGGAACGGGTTGCCCAGGGAGGTGGTGGAGTCACCGTCCCTGGGGCTGTTCAAGGAAAGGTTGGACGGGGTGCTTGGGGACATGGGTTATTGGGTGACATTTGTGGTAGGGGGGTGGTTGGACCAGATGATGTTGGAGGTGTTTTCTGACCTTAATGTTTCTGTGATTCTATGTTACACTCATGAGAGGCTCGAGCCTGAGCTAGAAAACATCGTGTGGAACACGGGAGGTGCAGGGCAGTCCCTGTGGTCAAGGGGCTGCCTTTCTCTCAGGCAAGCCAAATGGCCCAGGGGAGCCAGCCCCAGAAAAGGGTCCCTCGGTCCCCCCCAGTGCTCTTCCTTCCCCCCATATGAGGATATCTCCCAGGCCGCTCCCACCACAGTCTTTGGCCACTTGTGGGCCACTTCATCATAGAGGCTTGCTGAGGTCACAATGGCCACCACTGCCTCATGGGCCCTATAAAACAGGACCCCTGCAGCTGGCCCACCACTTGCTCAGCTACTAGGAAACTAGAGGCAGCAAGGTGAGAAGTGGCTCTGCTTGGTTTGCAAGGACAGCCATGCTGTCCAGAGCAGCAGCAAGAAGGAAGGCAGCTGACAAGGAAACGTGTCATGTGCTGAGAGAGAGCGCCAGCAGCACAAGATACAGCAGTGCTTGAGGGACATCTGGTGCGCAGCCCACAGACACGTACAAGCAAAACCATTGGCACCGCAGGTGTGAAAATCAAGCTGACAGTGACTGGGACCTCAGGGTGGAACAGGTCAACCCCCTGGAGCGGCACCCTGGCCAGAAAACATGCCGAATTGAAGGCATCCTGTTTGGGCAGTCCCAGGCAAAGACTGACTCATCCTCCTGCCCAACACCGTGGAGCCCATGGAGCTGGATCCACCAGAAGATACAGAGGAGGCAATGGAAGTGGATCCACCGCAGCCAGAATGGACCTGGGACTCCCCTGGCACGTCTTCACTCTGTGCCATCAGAAAGCACAAACTGCATCACAGGAGTGCCCGGCCAGCTCCCTACTCGTTGCTCAGGCCCCATCCCAAGCATTAGCTTGGAGCCCCCAAATCTCACGGACATCCCACAGGCTTGCCTGCAAGATGTCCTGGCAATAAACAACTCTTGCCAATTCTCAGGGGTTGTGTGAGTGCTTCTTTCCCATCCCCCAGCCCTTGTGCGACAGGTGGCATCCCTTCTGCACAGAGCCTCGAGGAAGAGCACAAGAGAGGACACAGCTCCCTTCGGGCTGCCAGAGGAGTCCCCGAGGGCCACCATGCACCTTCAACTCTTGTGAAAATAGACTGAGGGGTGAAAACAGTAGTGTGTGAGCTATTATAGGTGGCTAATTTCTTTTATTAGGAGTGAGTTTCTACATCTGAGTAATTGGTAACGACAGACATGGAGAAGGCTGAGGTACTCAGCAACTTCTTTGCCTGCGTCTGCACTGGCAGACGGGCTTCCCAAGTCTTTCATTTCCCTGAAGCCATAGATGGAGGCTGGGGGATCAAAGTCCCACCCGCTGTAAGTGAAGAGCAGGTTCGACACCACCTGATGAATCTAAACAGGTATAGGTCTATTGGACCTGATGACATGTATCCCAGGGTCCTGAGGGAACTGGCTGATGGAGTTGCCAAGCCTCTCTCCATCATAGTTGAAAAGTCCTGACATTGGGCGATGTCCCCAGGTATGAGTCCATCCTTTCTCAGCTGTTCTTACTGTCGTCTCAGTAGTCAAGAGCACTTGGAACAGTCCATGCCACTCAGGTTGGAGCTTCGATTCTCTCCATGTTCACATCAGAACCCAATCTCTTACTCAGAATGGATGGATCAGGACTTCCAAGGGTGGGGTTTGAGCTAACAGTCCACGGGTCCTGAGCGATGACAAAGAGGACGACAGCCCGAGTACATAGTTCTTAAAAGCATCTTTTGTCTCCAACTGAGGTAATCCATTCCCTTTGTCCATGTACAGCAATCCAAATAATACTTCATATCATGAAACTCTCACATCTTTTCTTGGTGCGGTTTGAATTCGGGGAAGTGCCAAAGGTAAGCAGTTCATTTGGGGAAGCCGAGTTTCAATTGCTTCTTTACTCTCTGATCCTCTCCACACTTCCAGAAGAGGAAGGATGCCAAGGGGTATGAAATTTCCACTTAATTCCTAGAGTCCACATTAGCCCTTGCAATATTTCTGACATAAAGTGATTTCTTTGATCAGAGTCAATATTTTCAACAATTCCATACCTGGGAGTTATTTGTTCTAGAATTACTTTAGTTATGATGTTCGCAGTAGCAGATACTGCTACTACACACCCTGACAAATCATCTACCAAGACTAATAACTAAATCTACCTGCTCTAAGGAGTTCTGTAAAATCTACCTGTACATTTTGGAAGCGTTGAATTCCTGGTTCTCGCTCCCCTTGGGCTGAGTGCAGGTAATTTTCCTGTTTACCTTTCGACATACTACACAACTCCTGCATACTTGTTCAGCCGGAGTATATGTATTCCTACACATACGTATGTCCATAGCACAGCATCACATGTTGCTTGAATTCCCCAATGACCCTCTTGATGTAAAACAGTTAGTATTTGCCTCATTAGTACTTCATTCAGCATTTCTCTCCCATCAGGGAGTATCTGTTTTCCTTTGGACTTCATGACTCCTGATTCCTTAAAAACCTCTTTCTCTTAAAACTTTTACTTCTTTTTAGTTTTGGGTAGGGGTAGCTCAACAATTCCCTGAATCCTCTCTGGATTTATTCTTCATTCCCTCTCAGACACAAGATGCCTTAAATACTTGACTACTTTTTCTACAAATTTTAATTTATTTTCCAATGCTTTCAAGCCTTGTTTTCCCAGAAAGTCGAATAGTTTATTAGTGGCTTCCTTCACAACTGTTTTCTCCTGTCCTAACAATAAAAGATCAACCACATATTGTAACAGCAACACCTCCTTTGGAGGTTGGAATTACTCCAAAATTTGTTCTAGAACCTGCCCAAATAAATTGGTGGCCCTGTAAACCCCTGAGATAAAATTGTCCATCTGTATTGCTGCTCCTGCCCCATTTCAGAGTCTTTCCACTCAAAGGCAAATGTATCTTTGCTCTCAGGGTCTGAGAGCACCCCATTAATAACGCTGTTATTCCAGCCTAAAAATTTACTATTTGAATGCCCAATTTCATTATCAAATCCTTTCCCAACAAGTTAGTCCCTGCCTCGGGTGCACACAGTAATTGCCCAGTGATCATTCTCTCCCTAGTCTCAGCTTGGTGTCCCCAAAAAGTGGCACTGTTATCCCAGTCCCTTCTAACCCCATCACATTTAGGGTTTCATTAGTTAATTTAAGCCTTGATACTTGACAGGCCAGTAATGACCTAGCTGCCTCAGTGTATTGGGTGCAATGGCAAGGTTCTGGTAGTGAAGGAGCTGCAGTGGTAACCCCTGTGAGAAGAATCCAGCAGCTGCCCCCTGTTAGATAAGGGCCAGTTTCAGCTGGCTCCAAAGGGGCCCACCGCTGCCCAGAGCCAAGCCATGAGCAATGCAGTTTAAATCTCTATGAGAGCACATCCAAGAAAAGGAAATACAGTGCTGCACAACAAGAAAATGCTGCACAACAGCAGCTGGGCGAGTGAGGAGTGAGAAACCTCCCTGCAGACACCAAGGTCAGTGCAGAGAAGGGGGAATGCAGTGCCGAGGTGCTCCAGGTGCCGGAGCCGAAGCCCCCCCACGGCCCACAGAGAGGCCCCAGGTGGGGAAGGCAGACCCCCCCACAGCCCATGGTGTACCACAGTGCAGCAGATCTCCATGCTTCAGCCCATTCAGGATCAGCCCAGGAAGATCAGCACCCCACGAGAGGGACTCCACACCAGAGCAGCTCCCAAAGAGTCTGTTTTTTTGCTGCCTGTGGAGAAACCCCCACAGGACCAGCCCAGAAAGGTTGGCACCCCACAACAGAGCAGGGGGGGAAAGTGACCATGAAGGGGCAGTGGAAATGAAGCACCATGGGCTGACAGCAGCCCCCACTCCCGGCACCCCCTGTGCCACTCAGAGCAGGGAAGAGGTAGAAGAGAGTAGGTGGGGGAAGGTGCCCCGAGCTTGTTTCTCTGTTTCTCACCGCTTCAGCCTGTCAGCAATAGGTAATAAATGTCATTAATCTTCCTATGCTAAGTCTGTTTTGCCCGTAATGATAATTGTAGTGATCCTCATTGAGGTACACTTGAGGAACCCTTGAGGTACGCTTTTTCCTTTACCAGGGAACTAGCTTTCTGAGAAGCCCCGACTCCCCTGTTCTGAATTTGTAATAGCAATCTCTCCTCCTTCTTCCGCTCTGGATACTCCTATTTGAAGTGGCCGGCCTGGCCACACTTAAAACATCTTCTCAAAGCCTGTCCCTGCTAGGATTTAGGCTGCAACACAGGTAGCTTTCCTTGTCTGCCATTCCTTCACCTCTCTTCCTCTCCTTTCCATCCTGGGCCCTCTATCTCCAACCCTCTGCCTCACTACCCAGTATGCTGTGTATACCATTTGTTTTGCTCTCTGCTTTTCCTTCTCATCTCCCCTCCGGGCATACACCTTCATACTACCCGCACTGTTCACTCCATCCTTCCACCTTCTGGAGCTTTTTCTGCATATCTGGCCAGGCTTTAATCACAAAATGAACTTTAAAGAGCCCTTTGGCGACTGGGTCCTCAGGATTCATCCCCCAGTACTTTCTAATTCTGACCCCGAGTCTCTCATAGGATCTCTATGTTGTGGATTGTTATTATTGCAGTTAGATAAGCAGATATTTCTGCTCTATCGGAATTACTCTCGGTCTGGGGGGGGGGGGGGTTAGTTCTTTCCCATTCTTGCATAGCTGCCTGGCAAATCATTCCCCTCCTAAACATTCTTCTCCAGTGAATAACATACTCAGGATTGACATTTTCCCCCCAGGAATATAAATTAGGCCTTAGAAACAGATTTGACTGTTCTGCTGGGCCCTCAATTAAAGACTTAATTTCCTTCTTAAAACTCCTAACCTCTCTGCTGGTAAGGGGGGAGTGGCACCGGCCCCATGTTGGCCCTGCACGGCCCCGAGGCCCCACCGGGACCCCCACCCACCTCCACTCCTGCCTCTCCATGCTCCCGGCGTGACTTCTCCAGGGACAGCGTCAATTGCAGTCCCTGTCTCCCCTCCTGGAGCACCTGCCGCTGCCTCCGGTGCAATATTAGGATTACAGGGAGCATAACTTGATTCCTCCTCTGAAAACAGAACCTTACTGTTTACATATAAATTTCAAGCCTGGATTTTCACCAGACCCATAGTTTGGCCAAAATACTGAAGTTCCTTTTATTAGCTTTTTAGGCCAGACAATTACACAATATCAAACCATTTTTTAAAAAATTATATATATATTTAATCTTTTTCCTTAGTTTTTTCCCTTAATCCCCAGCTCTTCTCGATGTGCTGCTGAGGACTTTACCACCCACAGCGTACCACACACCTTCACCTACAATTAGGACAGAGGTGGAGTGTACTGCCGAGCACCTCACTTCAATGTGGTCGGGGTACCGTACACCTAAGGGCCCAAACCCCCTGAGACTCTCTTTCACTCCTCTCCTCTTTCTTTCTCTTTGTCCCTCTCCAGCCGAGGGGACTTCCTTCATCCCCTCACAGGACTACTGAGCCTTGCGGATCGGGACTTCACATTCGCTCTGCACTAAAAGCGCGTCTCATTCACACTCACACATTGACACACCAGAGTCTCCCAAAACCCAACCCGAGGCAAGACACGGTAAAGTTTCCCTTACCTCGGTCCGTGCACGGCTTCCTGGTCCGGGTTATCAGCAGTAATCCCTGTGCCTGTTCCCGACCCAGGCTGAACTATATGTGGGCTGTGTCTGTGTATGTTTGTGCTGGCCTCCCTTCGCCCCAGAGCTTCACAGATCCTGTCTTCAGATTAACAGTCTTGGTCCTCTGCCAGCCAGACCAAGATGGCCCACCACCCTCAACGGGACCACTGAAATAACAGGGTGCACCTTCCTGTCTGTGGTGGCAAGAAATCTTGGGCAGGTGACTAGATCCCATATGAGCCCCCAAATTGTGAGAAAAATCTCAATTTTCTTCAGACAGGATCTTTTGTGAAGCTATTTTATTCGCAATTGCAATGGTGGGCATCCTGTCAATCAGGAGCACATTTTAGTAAACAATTCATAACCTTTTATTCCCTGTTACCTGACACCTGATCACCTCCCCTGTTTCCTCATTGGCTGAGTACTACAGGTTCACAAGCTACTCATCGCTCCTCTATACCATATATGTACAATTTTTCTTTTTTTCAACCCTTTAACTTCTCCTTTCTTATGTTTTGAGAACTTGTGATCTTTGTTTTACTGTTCTCACACTGCTCATCCTCTTTTTCTCAAGCTTCTACCTTATTTTGGAACAGTGAGGCCTTCTGCTGTCCACTTACCTACTTAGCATTGCTCCTTATTATGACCACACTACTACCTTGGGATAAAGAAAAATAATTCTCTGCTGCAAAAACACAACTTTGTTTCTCACACTGTGATATACTAGCAAAATCAGAACTTGTCTGTCTAAAAGATACGAGTGTAGGTGAAATACTATTTCATATTTGTGGAAGAACAATTATCTTGAATAGATCAGTAAAAGGTGAATGAGCTGTAGTCATGATTATACCAGATGATTAATTGATTATGTATCAGGATTTTTTTCTTATTTATCTTTGCCTATTCACTGCAGAGCATTTGTTGAATTTTACTTAATCCATTACAAATAATACTTGAAGATAACAAAATGTATATACATCCCATCTTTATAAACATAATGTACTCATTCTGTCTTAGATATGGTAAAAGAACTTACTGTATCTGCTGGAGATAACATACAAGTGATGCTACCCAAAAATGAGGTTGAACTGAATGCCTTTGCTGTCCCGCCACCGCCTACAGGTGAGTTGAATGGCCTTGCCATATAGGAGATGTTCACGCACTACCAGCCTGTAAATGTAGATAAGTCCCAAGTTACGTGATCGTTCACACTTTAGAATAAAATCTAGTGTCCTCTTTCCACCTTTTTTGTGGCTTCATCTGCAGAGAGCATTTCCTCCTTTGGATTTTAGAGATTTTGGAGTGGCTTGTATTTTTAGTACTTGAACTAATTAGGCAAATGATTCATTAAGAAAGCCTATGATTTCTACCAAAAGATGATGTGGCCAAGGTTATAGCATCTTGTTGTTAAGCAGAGGTGTGAAGAACTAGGTTCCGAACACATTTACCTTAAAACTACCAGTTACTGAGCTGCAGCAGCAAAGAATGTGTATTTCATAGATAGCTGTGTAAAACATTCACCACATGTGAAGCTGGTTTTTAAACCTATTTGGAAAGTCTGTTACTTCGTTGCTACTTTACCAAGTTACAACACACTGTGGAAGCTTAATATGTATTCATAACACTTCATTTTGCTGACTCAAATAATAGCAGTCACGGTTTCCTGCTATAGCATTTTACCTGACTGGTGAACTTAATTTTTTTGCTTCTTGGGCTTATCTTGAAGGCAGAACTGATTATTCTTACGCTGTGTTATTGGTCTTAGAAACAGCCTACAACTATGAGTGGAGCTTAATCAGTCACCCTGCTGACTATGGTGGTGAAATGGAGCACAGGTACACCCAGACACTGAAACTGTCTCATGTAAGTGAGCTGTAAGTTCAGGCCCATTCAGTGTGTTCAGTCCTTCCACAGGAATTTAACCTGTAATGAAGAGTACCTTTATTTGAGGAATTCTGGTTACTCTGAGTTGTCTTGACTTGCATGTGTCAACAGTTCTTTTTCAGATTTCCAGAAATGCCTCTTTCAGAGCACGCTCATAATTTTCTGAGATTGAGTAAAAATTCCAGAGTGTTCCTCACCTTGGGGCAGTAACAAGTGCCTTTTATGTATGTGCTTATTTGAAACCTAGAGTTAATTTTATATCAAGATTTTTGTATGTTTACAACACAATTGGCAGATTGTATGCAGATTGCATCTGTATATTTCACCATGTAACTGGATTTGTTCTGTGTATGTCTCAGTTATCAGTGGGACTTTATGCCTTCAAAGTGACGGTTTCTGGTGAAAATGCCTTTGGAGAAGGTTTTGTAAATGTCACTGTCAAACCAGGTAAATCGGTTGGCTAAAATAATTAATTTCTTCAACGCTCGTAGTAGTATTACCTGTCTTTGTAGTAGTCTGTCAGTTATTGTCTTCGAAAGACATCTAGTACAATCATGCAGAGATGTATTTTGTGTCTTGCTGCCTTTAAACCATTTTAAGCAAGTGTGGCTGAGGATCCTGCTTACTGCATTTAAGTGCTCTCTACCCTGTGCCCTCCTGAGGTAAGACCTGAGAAGGCGTCATGACACCTTCTGTGGTCCCCTTCTTCTCTAAAACTAGGATCAGCAAGTAGGCACTGAACTGGCTGTAGCAGTAAGTTACGGTGCACAGGTCTACCTAAATCATGCCAGATGGAAGTGGCTGCAGCCGAAGACAGTTGCATAAGTGCACTGCTCTTCAGTAGCCTTGTCTGTCCCTTGTCCAAAAAGGACTGCAGATGCTACACAGCAGTCAATCCTCAACTTGGATCACTGGGGCCTGTTGATCTGTAGAGTTACCAGATTATCTTTGCCTGAGACTTCACAATGCTTTCCCTGTCTTTCCTACAGCAATCAGAATTAATCAGCCACCTGTTGCTGTTGCTTCACCCAAAGTACAAGAAGTTTCTTTACCTACAACTTCTACCTTCATAGATGGCAGTCGTAAGTACTAGACTAAGCCGTATTATTAATATACAGTTAGAACACTACTGTTTATCAGTAACAAATGAAATTCCTTTCCACTGTACTCACAGAAGTTCCCTGAATCATGATTCATGTTGAGAATTTGAGTCCAGTTGTGAATGATTTTTAAAAAGAAAAAGTGAATTAGATAAAATGTTTGTATGGTATGAGGCTGAGTAATATTGGTTCCATAATGAGCTGTACTTTGAAGTTTTTTCTTTGTTGTTCTTCCTAGCTACAGAAAACATGATTGCTTGATTTTATTTATTTATTTAAATGCAATCAAGTGCATGTTAAGACTATAAAATCCAGCCTTCAACTTGGGCAGTGTGTCAGAAGCTGCTACTTCCAAACAGCGTATGATCTTAGAGTATTTTCCTGTCCTGCCTGGAATCCCCATTATGGGCCTCTGTGCCAGTCTGGGTTCATTGTAGAGAACTGCCATGTAAGATACAATGAGATGCCTGTGAGCTTGTTTTGAAGTTAAGCAAAGGTTTACATTTTGTATTTACCAAGAAAAAACGAATGGGAATACTTAGGCATTCTACTTTTATGTGCAGTGAATCCAACTGAGATTAACTCTATCTGTATGTGTGAAGAATATATATATATATACATATATATATATTATGGTAAAGCAAACAAAATGTAACTCATAATATGTGGTTCAATAGCTGTGGTACATGAATGCTGTTTGAATATGCTTGTAAAGATGATTATAGAACACCAGTTAGGGAACAGTCCGTGAGAGACTTTAGTACTCATACAAACCATTGTTACAATCTACTGATACATTTTTCTTTAATGCATGTAGAAAGCATAGATGATATGAAGATAGTGAGTTATCACTGGGAGGAAATTAAAGGCCCTTTGCGAGAGCAGAAGGCATCTGCTGACACACCTGTCTTGCACTTGTCTAAGCTTGTTCCTGGAAACTACACTTTCAGGTACGCCTGCATGGATACTTTCCTTTCAGGTTGTAAGTCTTTCTGTGATGTCAGCTAGATGAACTGAAGAAACCCCTCACATTTCAGGTGGAAACAGTTAGAGACCTGCTGCTCCACCTGCACTGTCACAAGTGTGTGGGGCCACATGGGGTCCACCTGAGGGTGCTGAGGGAGTTGGTGGATGTGATTGCTGGGCTGCTTTCCATCATCTATCAGCGGTCTTGGTCATCCGGAGAGATCCCAGATGACTGGAGACTTGATAATGTGATACCCATCTATAAGAAGGGTCATAAGGATGACCTGGAAAACTACAGGCCTGTCAGTCTGACCTTAGTGCCAGGAAAGGTGACAGAACAGGTCATCTTGTGTGTAATCACACAATGTATGTGGGACCACTGAGGGATCAGACCCAGCCAGCATGGGTTCATGAAAGGCAAGTCCTGCCTGACCAACCTCATCTCCTTCTACGACTGGGTGACCTGTCTGGTGGATGAGGGAAAGGCTGTTGATGTAGTCTACCTAGACTTCAGCAAGGCTGTTGACACAGTCTCCCACAGTATTCTCCTGGAGAAGCTGGCAGCCCATGGTTTGGACAGGTGCACTCTTTGCTGGATTAAAAACTGGCTGGACAGCCGGGCCCAGAGAGTGGTGGTGAATGGAGTGAAATCCAGCTGGCCACTGGTCATCAGTGGTGTTCCGCAGGGACAGGTGTTGGGGCCCATACTCTTTAATATCTTTATTGATGATTTGGATGAGAGAATTGAGTGCACCCTCATCAAGTTTGCAGATGACACCAAGCTGGGGGGAAGTGTTGATCTGCCAGAGGGTAGGAAGGCCCTGCAGAGGGACCTGGACAGGATGGGTCAATGGGCAGAGACCAACAGGATGAGAGGTTCAACATGGTTAAGTGCCAGGGCCTGCACTTTGGTCACAACAACTCCATGCAGCACTGCAGGCTTGGGGGAGGGTGGCTGGAAAGCTGTGCAGAGGAAAGGGATCTGGAAGTGCTGTTCAGTGCTCACCTGAACGTGAGCTGGCAGCATACCTAGGTGGCCAAGAAGGCCAACGGCATCCTGGCTTGTATCAGGAATAGTGTAGCCAGCAGGACCAAGGAGGTGATTGTCCCCCTGTACTCTGCTCTGGTGAAGCCGCACCTGGAGTGCTGTGTTCAGCTTTGGGCCCCTCACTACAAGAAGGACATTGAGGTCGTGGAACGTGTCCAGAGAAGGACTACGAACCTGGTGAAGGGCCTAGAACACAAGTCCTGTGAGGAGCGGCTGAGGGAACTGGAGTTGTTCAGTCCGGAGAAGAGGAGGCTCAGGGGAGACCTTATTGCTCTCTCCAACTGCCTGAAAGGAAGGTGTGGGGATCTGGGGATTGGCATTTTCTCACAGGTAACTAGTGATAGGACTAGAGAGAATGGCCTCAAGTTGCACCAAGGGAGGTTTAGGTTGGAAATTAGGAGATACTTCTTCTCAGAAAGAATGGTCAGGCCTTGGAACATGTTGCCTAGGGAAGTGGTGGAGTCACCATCCCTGGGGTTGTTTAAGGAAAGGTTGGATGTGGTGCCTGGGGACATGGTTTAGTGGGTGATGTTGGTGGTAGGGGGATGGTTGGACTAGATGATCTTGGAGGTCTTTTCCAACCTTAATGATTAAGTGTTTGTTTGGTTTTGTGCTCATGTCTACCTCCTCAAAGAGCTTCTTTTTTCTTCTGTATGCTCTTCACCTTCATTTTGCACAGTAGAGAGATATAGGGAACAGTTTCATTAAGAAGTGCTTGCTGTGGTTTTGTGATACTGGTGTGATGATGCTTTGCAGCACGAAGTGACACCTCGTTTTGCATAAGAAATGAAATAACCTCCCATTCCTGCAACGATAAGTGGGAGAGAACATCTTTTATTTCTTTTCAGCTTAGAATTTGGCAAATGTCCTGATATGAGACTGCAGTCAGGATGTGAAAGTCATCCCCTGAGTGGTGGTGGCAGACAGAACAGTATTGGGAGACTGATCTTTGCAAGGCAATGTGGTGTGCTGATTTTATAAGAGTAATTCTGTTCTTTCTAAAAGCCTTTGCTCTGCTGCTGTTTTCCTCCAATTAATCCTTGCAAAATACAGTGGATTTTGTCCAGACAACAGAAGCAATGTTTGCAGTTCTGGGTGCTTTAATTAAAATCAAGGTTCATTTTCTGGATTTCTTAATTTAAAGCCTAGTCCTGTACTTGTGTGCTTTCCATTGAACCAGCCTTGGCTGCCAGTAGGTAACAGCCTGCAAGTGGATAGATCAGGTATCAATGCAGCGACAGCAGAATGTTTAAGCTTGCTGATGACCAGTGTACATGTATGTGAAACATGCTGCTTTGCATAAGCATCACCAAAAATTGCTGCAGCTTCCATTCTCTGTTCTTCACTGGAGTTGTGCCATACTGTATAGTGGCAGAAGTGAGAGTAATTTTTTTTTTTCCTCCATTGAGAAGGACAGAGCTCACTTACAAGCAGTGCTGTTAAGTGTATTCTGCACACAAGAGAATTAAGAAATCACTTCCTATATTCATGTGCCTTTAGGAGAGGATGAGGTACTTGAACATAGAGTAAGTAGCCTGTTTAAGCTCACGGGAAATTAGTTGGAAAACAAATCCAGCACTCCTAACACACATGGCTGTGTCAGCAGCTGTATACAGTAGTTGCAACATCTGTGCATTAGAGATGTAGTTGGTTACCACACTCTGGAGGTCAATCTGTCATCGCTTTCAAGTCTCTCACTTTTAGATAATTTGCCACTGTGTTTCTGAAAGGCATTAGTGATTGTTTAAACCAAGTACAACGTCTAGTTTTGTGACTTGAGGTCTCCTTCCAAAATAAGAGCTGATAAAGTCCATTAATATTAGTAGCAGTGTGTTTCAGAGAAATAAGAAGTTACAAGCTGTTTTTGTGCTATGACAAGCAGACTTCCTGAACATTTAGAATAGTTCTGGGTGTAGTTGTTAACAGGGGCTGTTAGAGTATAGCCAGTGAATGAAATCCTGTTTTTTACTGACCAAATCTTTGAAGATTTTGTAACAAAAGCTATTTGAAAAAATGGAGTTGCTGTTGATTGCAGGGAACAGTTTTCATCTGGGATCCAGAATAGCTAGGACTTTTTTTTTTTTTTAGGTTGCAAGATGTGATTGCAAATTAGACTTCTGAGTTTCTTTCCAACCTTAATTCAAGTCTGTCTTTCTGAAGCAGAAGTTCATCTAATCTAGATTGGCGTCTCTGGTTTACATATTGATTTTGCTCTCTTCAGGTATCAGAAAAATGTGAATTTTTGACCTTATAACTTGGCAGCAGTCTGGTCTAACAATTTCCAATATTGTTTTTTCCTATCATAGGCTCACAGTTATTGATTCAGATGGAGCAGCCAACTCCACAATTGCATCTCTGACTGTCAACAAACCAGTAGATTACCCACCTATTGCTAATGCAGGACCTAATCAGGCAGTCACCTTGCCCCAAAACTTCATCACACTGAATGGAAGCCAGAGCAGTGATGACCATGAAATTGTCAGCTATGAATGGTCACTCAGTCCTAAAAGCAAAGGCAAGGTGGTAGCAATGCAGGTATGTCTATTTCTCCTTACATAGTATTAGAATGCTCTTTCATCTCTGCCTTTCTATGAAGAAACACATACAAAAGTAACTGTTCAGAAGTACTAAAATATCTAGAGTGCTGCTGCTCCTCTCTGATGTATTCAGCTTTTTCAGATAATACGTCTAATTCCTTCTCATCATCACTTTTTTTTCTTCTTTCATGCTTTATTGTCATTTCTCCTTCTTGCTGTTGTTTGTTACCCGGGGGTATGGAAAGAATTTCAGTTCACTCTGTCTGACCTTGGACCCTGCTCCACAGGTTTGCATCTTCTGAGAGGCTAGACATGCCACAAACTGTTTTTTAGAGAAGATAGTGGTAATCAGCATCTTCTTTAAACAGTTTCTCTTGCTGGAGAAAGTAGCACTTGAGAAAGAGCTTAATTTTTTGAATGAAAGATCACAAGACTTCTGTCAACTTTCTCAAAGTTCACACTGTTTGGTGTTTTTCCTGCTCACTAAAACATGGTTTTCCTATGAAGGCCAACTGATTTTATGCTCTTTTAAGGTGGCATATTAATTTTTTCTTTTATCATATTTTTTTTAAAATTTGAGAACTCAAATCAATAATGATTTTAAGTTAGATTATGTCATTTGCTCTTCCCCTTTCCACCAATGCTGTAACCCCACTGTAGAAGGCGACCAGATTTGTCAGGCACAATTTGCCCTTAGTGAAGCCATGTCTCCAATCACCTCCTTATTTTGCACGTGCCTTAGCAGAGTTTTCCAGGTGGATCTGCTCCATATATCCTTTAGTTCACACGAGACTTTCCTGGGTAAGATGATAATTGCAATTGTGATTGATGAAGAAAGAAATTGTGATTTGTTGTTTCTCATGAGATATGCCTCAAATTCTACTAGCAAAAGAACAGATTGCTGGGCCTAGTCTTACTATGAGCTTATATATGTGTCAAATAATTACTGCTGTAAGTGTATAATGAGGACCGAGTTGTCTTGTTTAATATGTGTTTTTCCCACAAGCCTTCCTGGCTGGGATCAAGTCAAGTATGCTTTTGTGTTTAATGACTTCTTTTTTGTGTTTAACTGTCTTTCATAAATATTATATTAAGCAATGTCATGATTTTTTAAAAATAATTCTGTAGTGTTTAATTTGGTGTTTAATTTGGTGTTTAATTTGCTAATTGAGACAGTTTCCCATGTATTCATTACTGTTCTTTATGATTTTAGTACAAGTTCATTACGATTACTGTTGTCCAGAAATAATGCAGCGATTATAGTAACATAAGAAATTAAGGTTTACTGTCTCTATATATATCTCTGGGTTGGTATACAGCTGCAATATTGGGCATATGACATCTGTGCATCAAATTTTAAGTCTACTCTTTGTCTACAAGGTGCTTCCACTGCTTGCTCAAACAATGAATTATTATTATTGTGAATTAAAATAAATTTTGGTTTTCCTTCATGTTTGCTCTCTAAGATGTTTTGAGCTTTTATGTACCCATCTTTCTTCCTCTACCTTCCCCCCTCCCCGCTGTGTAGGGAGTGCGGACTCCATACCTCCAGTTATCTGCAATGCAGGAAGGAGATTATACTTTTCAGCTGACTGTCACAGACTCGGCAAGGCAGCGCTCCACAGCTGAGGTCACTCTGATAGTACAGCCTGGTAAGTTGACTGTAGGCATGTCTGGGTCCCTTGGGGTGGACCAGCTTCATCTGATGCCTTACCACCAGCCTCAAATACCTCATCTCCCTGCATTGCACCACTCAGGTGGCAGTCTGAACATCCAGTATCCCTGCACCAAGGACTCTTCCACCTCCATTTTCTATCAAAGCAAACAGTAGAACAGAACTGCAGAAAGCCCGGATGGTGATCCTGAAGGCTCCCACCAGCCTGATTATGTAAGGCACCCTGCACAGAGATGTTTGAGTGTACTTCTGAAAACAAAAATGTAGCTCTTAGTTTAATACCCTGCAAAGTCTATTTTGCAAATGTGTTCAATATATCAATCAATGTTTTACTCAATTTTCTTACTGTTTTGTAGTTCTTCAAGAACCCTTGTGTGATTTGAATTCTCCCTAGAATTCTGTTGCATGTTCGGGGGGGGGAGGGGTAGGGGGAAGGGAGGGTGTGGAAGTCAAGCAAGTAGTTTTCAAAAACTGCTTCTTTTAATTGGTTGTTTAGATTTGGAAGCTGAATGATGAACAGGCCCAAATGGACCAGGCCTCATCAGATTTTTTTAAAAACTTTTACTATTTTTTTAAATTTGGGGCTATAGAGCAATGTGGTGTCTTCCTGGTGTTGCTTATTCTACAGCTTTTTGTAGATGACCCCTTCTGAGGAAACTTTATAGTGGGCATTTAATGGAGAAATCAGGAACATGAATCACAAGTACATCATGTGGTGGTGCCTTTTAGATTGGTGATAGTGTGGAAATGGGAAGGAGCTATTGCTGAAGGCAGGGCTGAGGGAAAGTAAATATTCAGGAAAATGGTAGTGTTCATGGTTTACCATGCCACAACAGCAGAGGTTGAAAACAGATTAATAGGTTGTTTCTGCAATAAATATTCAAAGGCTTGAAACTGGTGTTTGGTTAGGACAAGAAAGTCATTAGGAGCAGTCAGCATGGATTCACCAAGGAGAAGTCATACCTGACCAGCCTCATAAGCTTCTATGATGAAATGACCACCCTATTAGATAAGAGGAGAGCAGTGGATATTGTCTTCCAGGACTTCAGTAAGGCCTTTGACATTGTTCCCTGTAAGATTCCACTAAGATACTCATGGAATCTGCTGAATTATGGTCTGGGTGAGCAGGCAGTGAGGTAGGTTGAAAACTGGCTGAATGGCTGAGCCCAGAAGGTAGTGATCACTGGTGCAAAGCCTGGCTGGAGGCCAGTAATGACCAGAGTATCACACAGGTCAATATTAGGTCCTGTCCTGTTCAAGAACTTCATAAATGATCTGGACAATGACGTAGAGTGCACCCTCAGTAAATCTGTGGATGATGGAAAAAAAGAAAACGGGAGTGTCTGACTCACCAGAGGGTCATTTAGCCATCCAGAGGGACCTAGACAGGCTGGAGAGGTGGGCTGACAAATCTCATGAAATTCAACAAGGAGAAGTGTGGAGTCCTGTACCTTGGGGAGGAACAACCCCAGGCACCAATATGTTTTGAGGATCACCCAGCTGAAAAGCAGCTTTGCAGAAAATGGGTTGGGGCTCCTGGTGGACACCAAATTGAACATGAATCAGCAGTGTGCCCTTGCCACAAAGGCGGCTAATGACGTTCTGGGCTACATTAGTAGATACAACCAGTATCACCAGCAGGTAATTACTTTCTAGTCAGTTTTATTGAGGCTGCCAGTGGAGTACTATGTCCAGGTCTGGGCTCCACAAGAGAGATGTGGAACTAATTGAGAAAGTACAATGAATGTCCACAAAGGTGATGAAGGGACTGGAGCATCTCTCCTGTAAGGAAAGGCTGAGAGAGCTGGGACTGTTCAGCCTGGTGAAGAGGAGGCTCGGGGTATCTTACCAATGTCTATAAATACCTGAAAGAAGACTGCAAGAAGACAGATCCATGCTCTTTTCAATGGTGCCCAGTGACAGGACGAGAGGCAGTGGGCACAACCTGGAACATAGGAGGTGTCATCGAAACATCGGGAAGCACTTCTTTACTGTATGGGTCAATGACAGAGCACTGGCAGAGGTTGCGCAGATAGGTTGTGGAAACTTCCTCTTTGGTATCTTTGGAAGCTGTATAGACGTGGTCCTGGGCAACCTGCTCTAGATGTCCCTGCCTGAGCATGTTGGTTGGACCAGATGACCTCCAGAGGTCCCTTCCAACCTCAACCATTTTGTGCTTTATGCCGTTGAGCCAATATACAAGGTTTGTAATCTAATAATCTGTGTAAAATCTTTCCTCTGATTGACAGTCCTTGATGGTGACTAGCTAGCAAATGTGATGCACTAAATATTATTTTTACAGAAAATAACAGTCCTCCAATAGCAGTGGCTGGCCCAGACAAGGAATTGACCTTCCCAGTAGAAAGTACAACACTGGATGGAAGCAGAAGCCAAGATGACCAAGGCATAGTCTTCTATCACTGGGAAAATATAAGGTAACTAGAGAGAGATGACTATCTTTGGTTTAAAAAGGAAAAAGGAAAAAAAAAAGTGAAAGTTCCAGAGCCTCTTAAGCAGTTGTGTTGGGTGATGCAGTATTTGAGAACTGCTTTGAGGCTTTTCCTTCTCAGGTGGTAACAAGGTGAGAGACAAGAATTTTATGTTCAAATTGGCCTGACTGTGTTTTTCTCTGTGTCATCTTGAGTTATGAAGTTATTTTATGAAAAAGATACAGAAACTCGCATATATCTCAGTAAAGTGAGTAACAGGCTTGGGTACTTTCCTGTAATGTACTCTTTTTCTTTTTCCTCCTCTCAGTGCTCTCTCAGTCACTTCTATTTGTTGAATAACAAAGTAAAATCACAATCTATTTAGCCTCAGCGTTCATTAGTAGATGACTAAAACACTCCTGAATAATGATTGAAAATACTTTATAGAAGTTTGTAGTTTTATGCTTACATGCAAAGCTAATTGATCCTTAATAAAAGGATGAAGGTATTAGCTTGTGCCACTTTTCTGTCCGTGGTAAAGAAAGAGGTTTGGTGGCACCTTGGCCCTGTTGGAAGTGGCTGTTAGACCAACAGCGTTTGCATGCTCTTATGGAATAGTACAGCAAGGAGGCTGAACTCCTGGGCTCCATTTTCTGCTCTTCTAATTACAGGATATGTGTTGTTTGAATGTTTTCAAGTCTTGCAAAAGACTGGATTGTAAATTCTGATCTAAATTCATTGTTGTAATGATGTTATTATCAATGCTTGTGGAAGTGGTAGAACCCCAATATCCATAATGGCAAATGGTATGATGCTGCTTAGAGAAAAATTTGTCTGGCTTTGCAGGATTATTTTTCATGAGATGTTTTGTTTCAGTGGGCCAAGCTTTGTAGAAATGGAAAACGGTGACAAAGCAGTAGCAACTGTGACTGGTCTTCGAGTTGGCACCTATCGCTTCAGGCTGACAGTAAAGGACCAGCAGGGTTTAAGCAGTGCATCTGTGCTGTCAATTACTGTGAAGGAAGGTAAGCCTAGTTGCTGCTGCTTAGGATCTGGTAGGCAATTTGCCAGTTAATTCAATCACTGACAATGTAAAAGAAATTGGAACAGAAACAGATAATGCATTTGTTTTCATGTTTTAATGGTGTTCAAGAAGAGTTGCTGTCATTTTGTAATAAAGGAGTATTGAGATTAACTGGTAAAACTGCTTCACTTCCTACATTTTTTCCAAGTTAAATACATGCAGAATTAGGTGTAATAAAAATACTCCAAAATATTTTTGACCATAGTGCCTCTAGTTCCATAAGAGGATATGTTTTAATTTTACTCTTAAAGTTAAGCTTTGATCAGAAAAGCAATTGTACTCGGTTTTAAATCTCATCCAAGAAATGAGGTTTCATGATATGCTGATTTCTACTTTAAAACTTAACATTAAAAGACCTGTATTTATTTTGATTTTGCTAAACAGTTACATTTTAACCTGGCTGATTAGGAAGAGGCAAGAAGATTGCCTCTGTCACAGAGAACTGTGCTGGTCTGAAGCACAGAGTTACAGCTAATGCACTGGACATCTGCCTAAAGTGGAATGATTTATATCCAGCCTAATATTCAGACCAGTGAGGTGTTCCGTTCAGTGTCACAGCTTCCTGTAACTCTATTTTATCAGTTGTGTTCTACAAAAAAGTCCAGTGATGTCTGGCTTCTGGAAATAAAATGTTTTTATGTTTCTCTGGTGTTTTTAGCTGTACTTCCAATGCATGCTCTAACTTCATTGGTTACAATGAGCAAAAAGCATTTGGGAACTGTACTAGTGGATACACTTTGCTTTAATATAGGCATTGTGAAAATGTAAGGGCTTTACACAAGCCTCTATTAAGAAATGAGTGATGGTTTCTGAAGGAGAGAAGAGCCCAGCATGGTGTTGTCATGCTAGGCTGTGTTTCTAAGGCAGATAGAAAAAAAAAAATTGTTTGACTGAGAAGATCTGATGTTATTGTGAGACTGTAAATAGAGTATCCCACAATGCTTTTTGTAGAAGATGTTTTTGGATGGTATTTCTTGTTGGTATTCTACTCACGGTGCAGCTTTGCTTTTGATAGATTGTAATAATTTCAGACCCAAATTCTGTATACTCACTCATCATTTCCCTGTCCATTTAGCACAAGATTCTCTTGCTACTGCCTGTAATCATCAGGTAGAGAATTGCATTGCGGGTGTATTGGCAATTGCATGTCACATCTCACATGATTTGAAAGAAAATCCTTTTCCTCCACTATTTTTATGGCTAGAAAACAACAGTCCACCCCAGGCACATGCTGGTGGGAAGCATGTGCTAGTGCTTCCCAATAACTCTGTTACCTTGGATGGCTCAAGATCTTCCGATGACCAGGGGATTGTGTCATATTTGTGGATTCGCGATGGTCAAAGCCCAGCAGCTGGGGTAAGTTTCTTGAAGATTTTGACTGGAGTCAAATTCTGAATTACGCACGTAGTTTCACTACAGCAGGACAAGCAGATAATGACTCATGAGCTGCTATGAGAAGGATGGTATCTATTTCTGGTTTGTCTTCCCAGCTCTCTCTAATGCTTTGGTTCCAGAAGCCTGGTGGTGTTTCCAGTACAGCTATGAATATCTTAGTTAAGAGGACTGCAGCAGTCTAGATTTAGTTAGGAAAGACTTGAGACAGAAGTATAAAGTCATGACCCTTCACAACTAATCAGCGATAGCAACAAGCTAATGTGTTTGAAAGAAAATAATCTGAAATCCAGGTATTCCGAAACAGGAAGGCTCTGAGAGAGTGAGAAGTGCCAATCAATATGAAAGAATTCTGTCTAGTACCAGATGAGGTGAGATAGCCAGTTTGTTATAATAAAAACGGTGTTTAGTGCTGGATGAGTAGATATCTTGCCTAGCAGATTACAGGGAATAGCCTGGACATTAGGGCAGTAGAGTCTTCTCTGGGTGTGGGCAGACAGCTGAATTACTCCTGATAAACTGAAGTTTACATGTCAGCTACTAAAACTGTGATAAGTTCTTCATTTGCCTATCCCCACAAAGCATTGTAGGCAGCTCTTCACAGCCAGAAAGGCAGTGGCAAATTGGCAAGAACTGGGAGAGGAGAAACAGCAAAATGATAGCAACACTTAGAGAAGCAATTCGCGTAAGGATATGAGGAGAACTGAAGAGGTTTAAGTTAGAGCTGGCAGAGATGATTGTTGGAAATATATAAACACCAAGGAGAGGAAATAATTTAGGATTTAGTATGTAAGAAAGCAGAACTAAGGATTGAGAGATACTAATGTAACTGTCAGATCTTCAGGCAGATGAGTACTTGAGGATGTCAGCTGTTATATTTGAGTTGTGTGGGGTTTTTTTGTTTGTTTTTATGAAAAAGCATTCTTACTGTGTGCAGACATCCTCATTTAACTCCCACTTCCAAATTTGTATTATCGTGCTATAAACTGGAGGCGCATCACATTTGTCCAAAAGCCAAAGCAAGAACCCAAACTGTTATATTAGATATCTGAGTTGATAGTCACACCTGCAACTTTCTCTCAGGGTATAATCATTCTTGTACTTTTTTTTTCTCTCTTCAGGATGTGATCCGTGGCTCAGACCATGAGGCGGTACTGCAGCTAACCAATCTGGTGGAAGGAACCTATACTTTTCACTTGAAAGTGACAGATGCCAAAGGAGATTCAGATATTGACTCTGCTACTGTTGAAGTGCGGCCTGGTATGACAATTAAAAGGTCATCGATACGTTGTGAATACCTCATCTTTGTTCTCCTTTTCACTTATTTCAGTGTTGACAAGGTTCTCTCAGGTTCTGGGTCTGTCTATCTTCCTACCTCTCAATCAACCTGTGTGTGGAGAACAAGGCACATCAAGATTGTTCTCTCTCACCAATTATATCATTGCTGTACTGAAGATACAAAAATCATACTTCTTAGTTAACGTGTTGCTCTGTTGCTTTTCATTTCTTGCATTTTATTTTTTTCTGGTTGTTAATTAGTTCGGCAGTTAGAAAGGTGAGAGCTGAGCATGAAGTTTAGGTGCAAATGCTGCAATAACATGTTTGATTGTTGAAAGTGTACTTGTGTTATTTTTTTCCTTCTTTCATTTTGAAGGACAAAAACCCCAAAGACTTTCAGTTATTTTCAATTGGCTTTTCATGGTCTGATATTGCTCATATGTAGTCTTGTTTTCAATTGTAGTCTAGACAGCTATGTGAAAGAAATATAAGTTGAGGTCTCAGGATATTAGCGTGAAGTCATGGGTCTGTCACAGAGTTCTTATTTGACTGGTTCCTGAGCAATGACTTTATTTATTCCTCACTTTGGTGTTGAATGTAGACACGATAGTTGGCTCAGAATTCTCATTGCATATCTGTGAAGCTTGTTTAGTTTGCAGAGCACTCTAGAAGTGCAAGTATTATTTAACAACTCTCCATTTTTTTTGAAGGGAAATATAATTAGTATTTCTGAAACTGACCATCCTCATTTAGACTCACACAGTTTTGCATATTACCGTGTGAGTTCATCATTGAGTCCTTTTTCTGGTTGGTAGCCAGTAGTAGATCAATAGCAGGGAACTTAAGAATTAGACTCATGTAGTGTTTACCTTAACATGGCAGCATTTAGGGAAACAAAAGTTGTTATTCTGTGCAAAAATACGGCAATGCTGAACTGAAGTATGCACTGAAGTGCCTTTTTCCAACTAGTAAAAGATGGGTTGCTATCTTAGGACTTAGGCGATTTATTTCAGAAGCAATGTGAAGATGCAGGCTATCTTAGTAGTTTTTTAGGAACACAAAAGTGGTGTATTGTAAGAGATGTTGGCCTTAAGCAGGAAAATGTAGTATTAATAAATATTTTTGGTACCAAGTGTTATCTTCAGTTGATAATGAAATATTTGCCAATCTCTGATAGCATGTCATCTTCTTCTCCTGTTAGATCCCAAAAGGAGCGGTCTGGTGGAGCTGATTCTGCAAGTTGGAGTGGGACAGCTGAGTGAACAGCAGAAGGACACCCTGGTGAGACAGCTGGCTGTATTACTGAATGTCTTGGATTCAGATATCAAAGTTCAGAAGATACAAGCCTACTCAGATATAAGGTACAAAGAAGCCCGGCTGTGCCAGGAAGATTTGTGATTTTCATTGAGTGTCTCACAGCTCGTAGTTAGTTACAAAATAATGTAGAAAAGATTACCAGAAATGCTGTAGCTCTCAACAGTATATACTTTAAGAAGTTAATTTCTTCTTCTGTGGTAGAAAATTAATGAAGTGAGGTCTCCAAAGGCTTAGGTCTTAAATGTTTTTTTTTTAAAAAACAAACAAACAAACAAACAACAACAACAAATTCCATACAGGTGATCAGGTTTTTTATTCCCTTTTTTTTTTTTCATTCCTTAAAAGAAAGCACATGCAGAAATTCCAGTGTCTCTGTTCCATATTGTACTATTATTTTTCCTGAATGCTGGCTGGAGTAAGACAGACAGACCTTCTCATAGAGAAGCAAGTACTGTATTTCAAAATAAGTTTCAGCTGTATCTGCTCAAACTTGTTTTATTGTACTTCTGTTCTATTTCCTCTCTAAGGTTGTGATACTCTAAGTACTTTATGTATTTTTTTCCAGGTAACTGATAACAAAAATCCTTTTTCACAGAGAAAACAGCAGACTTTGTAGTATGTTGTATGTTACATGTAGTAACTTACTTAAAGCAGATACCTGCGCTACTTGGGTTAGAGGGGTGGAGATGGCTGTATGTAGCCAGAAGAACTTCACAGCATGATTGATTAAATATCTGATGACATGACTTATCTTAATTTAAATTACTTATTGCTAACTGCTTGGTGATTTTAAATCTATTTTTTTATCTATTCACTTCTCTGGGAACCTCATAAAATTGAAAGGAAAGGGGGAAAAAATTAAAGGAAAAGGGAAAAATTGAAAGTAAAGGGGGAAAAAATAAATCTAACATTTATAGCTATAATACTTTAATCACATCTTCCAACTGCTGATTTTCAGCTTCAGATGTTCCCTGAAGCATGTGACATGGGATGAGATCAACACCACCCGATTAAAAAAAAAAAAAAAAGAGCTGCCACAAGTTTCTCTTGGTCCTATGTTTTTCCTCTTCTTGAATTCAGTTTTCTAAAGTTACTCTCACTGCTTCAGAGTGCTATGTGGCAGGTTCTAGACAAGAGGAGAGAAAGCAAACATTGTATATGTACTTCTCTTAAAGTGAGAGTCAGGAAGACCAAGGGGGGAATTACATTTTGTGTTGTTCTCAACTTTTTTCTGTGAAACCAAGGAGCCAGAGAACTATTGGTTCTTCTGGGTCAGAATGAAGTACAGTAGTCATGACATTTGGATAGACATGGACAGAGTTCCCTCATCTGTATCAATGGTGATACAGAAACAAACAAATCAAAGGCTGTAAGTTAAATGCCTGACAAAAGTAATCTTTGACCGTAGTCCTAACCTATGCTGTTCTCTCTGCAGCACTGCAGTTGTATTCTATGTCCAGAACGGGCATCCTTCCAAGGTGTTCAAGGCATCAGATGTCTCTCGGACTCTGCATGTGCAGCTTTTGAAAGAGAAGGCTGACTTTCTGCTTTTTAAAGTCTTGCGGGTTGACACAGCTGGTATGTTTGCCCTCTGGTGTCTGGGCTTGGATTTTTCTTTCTGAAAGATGACACTGAAAATATTTAAGATGCATGCTCATTTGTGACAGACTGGTGTCAGTACTTGCGTTCTGTTAAAATACATGCTTTTGCATGCTGTTAGTCTTACCTGTTCTGCATCAGGAAGTCCTGGAGAATGAGGAGAAAGGTACCCCACTCATACCGTCTTTTTTTGGAAGATGGGCAAAACTTAATGTAGCCATAATATAGAATGTTCAGTGTCTGGGTTGTTCAAGGCTTTTAGTGTTCAGTGATGGGCTTGTAATGTAATTTGTTTTTATCTGTCTGTAGCAGGCAAACTGGTCAGGTCATCATTGTGGTTTAACCTCGTCTTCTAATGAGGTTATATTTGCATCACAGACAGGCCTCTGAGGTTTCTCATAATGAACTTTTTCTTTTCTCCTAAAAGAATCTTGAACTTCAAAACCTAGCCTTATATTAAACTACGCTAGTAATGTAAACCCTTTATGATCCTCAGGTAAATGAAAACAGAGTGAATAAACTCTAGCACTTAAATAGTCATAAATTCTGTAATAAATTCTGGCTTTGTTCACCTGTTGAAAAGGATTTGTTTTATTCTAAATGTACTTGGATTACCAAAATGTGTAGATATCACTTGAAAATGGTCCTTAATGTTTTCCTGACATAGCAAATCTGCTACTTTAAGTTTAAGGGGGATAACTTTTTTTTTTATTATTACTTTATTCTAACGTGGTGCATTGATCTGACAACAGGTATTACTGTAAGCAAATAATACATAAATGTTCAGGCCTCAGTTGCTAGAATTGAGTTTTGAAATACTGAAATACACTATAGTTTATCGGTGTGATGCTTCCCTTGCAGTACCTGAGAATACTAATATTCTCTAGTTCTCAGGTACTTCAGAAGTTCTTACAAATATGTCATAAAGAAAGGAGGAGGTCTGAACTCAGTAACTTCAACTTATCTTTACTTCTGTTTGGAATAAGCTGATGTTGACTTGGATATAATTTCAGTATTGTATGCGTAAGATATTCTCATCTTTTCACAGCCTGCTGAACTGTGCAGCTATTTAATATGTAACATCAAAGACAAGAGATTTTTAAAAATACATCAGAATGTTATGAACTAGATGCTTTACCACCAATCTAGTCCTCACAGTAACAGAATGCATGGCAAGTTGACCATTTACACAACTAATCTATGTTTGACATTATTCATAGCATGTCTTTTAAAATGCTCTGGACATGGACACTGTGACCCTATAACAAAGCGCTGCATTTGCTACCAACTGTGGATGGAAAACTTGATTCATCGTTACCTGAGCGATGGTGAGAGTAATTGTGGTAAGTTTGCTTGCTGTGGGATGTATTCCAAGAATCATTTGTCTTTTTGTGACACTGATGAATATTTGCCATCAGAATGGGGTACTTACATAGGAGGTAGATGCTGAGGAAGGGTTACAACAGTCTCTTTATTGTTCAGCCTACAGCCTACCAAAATGATAGAATCATATAATTGTTTAGGTTGGAAAAGACTTCTAAGATTGTCAGGTTCAACCATTAAACTAGCACTGCCAAGTCTTCCACTAAACCATGTCCCTAAGCACCACGTCTGCACATCTTTTGAATACTTCCAGGGATGGTGACTCAACCACTTCCTTGGCAGCTTGCTTTGATGCTTCACAACCATTTCATCCAACCTAAACTTCCCCTGGCACAACTTGAGGCCATTTCCTATTGTCCTATTGCTTCTTGCTTGGGAGAAGAGCCTGACCCCCATCTCACTGCAGCTTCCTTGGAGGTAGTTGTAGAATGATAAAGTCTCTCCTGACCCTCCTTTTCTCTAGCTCAGTTCCCTCAGCAGGTTCTCATAAGGGTTGTTCTCTAGACCTTTCACCAGTTTTGTTGCCCTTTTTGGACACTCAGACGGATCAACATTCATGCTCATCTTAGTGTTGTCTGCAAACTTAAGAGTGCACTCGATCCCTTCTTCCAGATCATTGATAAGGATGGAAAAGAGAACCAGCCCCCATACTGATCCATGGGAGACACCACTCGTGACCAGTTGCCAACTGGATTTAACTCCATTCACCGCAACTCCTCGGGCCCAGCCACCCAGCCAGATTTTTTTACCCAGTGAAGTATATACCTGTCCAAGCCATTAGCAGCCAGTTTCTCCAGAAGAATGCTGTGGCAAACAGTGTCAAAAGCTTTACTAATGTCTAGGTAGACAACATACACAGCCTTTCCTTCATGCACTAAGTGCATCACATCATAGAAGAAGATGAGGTTAGTCAAGCAGGACTTGCCTTTCCCATGTGTACTGAGCCTTATCAACTGGTTGTCCTGTATGTTCTGCAAGATGGTACTTCGACGTTCTGCTCCATAACCTTCCCCAGCACCAACATCAGAGTGATAGGCCTGCAGTTCCCCTGGTCCTTCTTCCAGCTCTTCTTGTAGATAGGCATCACATTTGCTAGCCTCCAGTCAACTGGGACATCCCCTGCTAGTCAGGACTGTTGATAAATGACAGAAAGTGGCACTTGCTCCCTCAGTACCCTTGGGTGGATCCCATCTGGCCCTACAGACTCGTGTGTGTCTAGGCCGTGTAGCAGGTCACTAACCATTTCCTCATGGATTATGAGGGCTTCATTCTGCTCCCCATCCCTATCTACCAGCTCAGGGGTCTGGGTACCCAGAGCAAAACTCATCTTACTACTGAAGACTGAGGCAAAGAAGGTGTTAATACCTCAGCCTTCTCCTCATCCTGTGTCACTGTTTCCTCATGCCCCCCCAGAATAGCCTTCTGTAGAAAGGAATATCTTGGAATGATTTGACTAATGTCTTGAAATGATAAAGTCTTTATTTCATAGTAGTCTTTATTTTTAATATTTTAAATATTTAAGAAGCTTGAATTAAAAACGTATCACTGTCTGAGGTGGGGGGGAAGTATAAAAACTGTAATTGTCAACAGGGAGAGTTTGAGGCAATTTGGGAGCAGATGGAAGGGTTGTTTGACAGTATGTGTATTGATGAAACTAGACTGTTTCCCAGGTGCCACTTAATCACGTTGGTATTCTTTGGCACACCTAACAAATCAACTAAGCCAATTTCATATTGTATGGGAACTCTCTAATTAAAGTATTTCACAGTTTTAATGTAATTAAATTGGTCTAAATTGAAGTAAAGCTGAACTTTTAGTACCGTGCAGACTTAGAGACATTTTGCTGGGCAATGCTCAAGTCTTCAAGTAGTTCTGTAGAAATTAATAGGAAATGTGCCATTTGCTACAAGCCATTAAGTAACTGTGGGCCACGTGTCTGGCTGTTAGTGATCAGTGGTTGATAATTGCCCAAATTAAATGGGACAGTATGTTTTAAGCCTGAGGCTGGGGCTTCCTGCAGTCCTGTCTTTAATGCTCTGTTGTTCCATAGTGCAGTAACAACACTGAAACAGTATATGCATGTGGGAGATTCGCATTACTGCACATCTCTCTGAATCCCTCTTAGATTTTCCAGGATTTAAAAATCTAAGCATGTAGGTAGAAGATGTGCTGCTCTCTTATAACGCTGCTAAAATGACAGAGTACACTTATGCTTGCTTTAGTTAGAGAATGATGGCTGAGGTGATTACATTAACTCCTTGGCTTCCAGCTCCTATGTAAAATTTGCATATCCTGGTATTGTAAAAGGGATGGGGTAGAGGAAAAGTTTTGAACATGAACATTCTCAGTATGGAAACTTAAGAATATTTCAGTATTCTTCTGAGAAGATACGTAGGTGCCATGTTCTGCTAAAATCCTGTTGGCACTCTCCGTTGCCCAGGATCGGAGAAGTATTTAATAGAGAAGTACTTGAAATTATCCTATTCATATTACTTTACAAAGAAATGTTGTGCTTCTTTTTTCAGAGTGGAGTATACTCTACGTGACTCTATCTGCTTTTATTTTGATTGTGGTCACAACAGGGCTCGCCTGGTTCTGCATCTGCTGCTGCAAAAGGTATATAATATGCTTCATTTTGAGGGGGTGTAAGCAACAACTGCACACAGCTGCCACATTTTAGTCCAGTCCTTAGCACTAAAGCACTCAACATCTTCTCAGACGCTTGAGGAGCTTCCTGTAGCTGTTTCTGTAAAGATGTACTTTTTTGAAAAAAAGAGTATCTGTCTGGGTCTACGTGTATTCTTCTGTATTTTGAAAAATAAAAAGCCAGTGCTGGAGTATCCTTCAAATTACGCGCTTATTTATGGACAAATGCTGAGTGTGTACTGCACTTCTTCCTGGTCTCTTACTGAGTCCTCCAGGTACTCCATGCTAAGAAAAGAGAGGCACATCCTGAAGGTCACCAAGATAGGAGTGTTCTGGGCCTTGCAAAGGGAGCTGCTTCCAACCCGGTGTCTGTCTTTGACAGGAAAATGGACATGTGGGCTGTATCTGGCTGGCAGGCAAGGATAGGATCCTTGAAAAGCTTCTTTTCTAAGCCAAGAATCTGTCTCAAAATACTTACTGATTCTTTCCCTAAACAGTTTTCCCTACCACTGTATGTCATATTTCCCTCTGCATGTCACTCCCCACATCCTGTTGTCTTTCCTAGTAAGCCATTAAGAAATTCTTTGAAGGAACAATCCCTTCAAGCGCTGTCACTCGAGAGTGTTTTTGCTGCTTCCCAAAAAAGCACAGCAAAAATGTATTCAGATATTAACAAAAATGAGATGCTATCAAAATTTTTCTTGATTTTAGCTTGGTCTAGGGTGTCTTTGCAGCATGTAAAGGATGCTGTTTGAAATACATTGGCTTGGTATACTGCTTTCCTTTTTTTATGGTTGAAGGAACAGTGCTGTTAGTGGAAAGGTTTAAACAGAAGTGTATCTCATATCAGTGTGAGGCACAGCCTTGCAGGCTTGTGTGGATTTGATGAGAAAGGGAGTGTTTATGGAGTTCAGCTGCCTCCATGCCTTTGTCCTTACATGGCTGGTGCCAGAATGAGTGCAGAGTGATGCAGATACATGTGAAAAGAGGAGGGCAGTGCTGCACAGGACAAAATGGCAAACGATGCCCTTTGCATTGTTGAAACTACAGGAAAAAGATGCACTTTAGTTTGAAATTCATCTGGAATTTGAAGATTTTAAAGGTTTTGATGACTTGCCAAATGAAATAATTTTTCAAAAGAATGTAGAGAGAATGCCAGGTGGCTGGCTGTTGCTGTGATGCCAACTGAGAGGTAGCTGCTTCTCAAACATAAAAGTTACATCTGACCTGTGGTAACTGGGAGTGCTTTTTCAGATGTTGTCAGAGTTAAAAATCTTGCCAAGAAAAAAGACACATGCTCCCTGCCCTCCCCCCCCCAAAAAAAAAGAAAATATAATATATGTATATATAAGAGGGAAAGGGAGGAAAATGCTTGAGGTGTGACAGCATCTTCTAGGAGGCGCCCCCCTTTGTTTCATGCATGAATGCCCTTATTTCTACTCCGAAATCCTTCAGTTATTCCCTGTCCATTAAAACAAGCAGCCCTGTCTGTTCCTCTAGCTCAAAATCTTTCTACATTCAGTAAGGTAGAAAGCAAAAAGGTAACTCTGGCAAACAGCTAAAACTTAAGGTAGAGATTTGCCACATTGTAGAAGTGAATGCAGAAGAAGGATTTAGATGAGGGAAGACTAGCTCAGTTTTTGGCTACAAACCAGTAGTGCTTTGTCCCTGCATATATATGAGGGAGCCAATCTCCATTTTTGACTGGTCTTCTCTGTAAATATAATGAGACAAGCTCTACTTGAATTCTCTTAGTTTTAAAACAACCAACCAAATAAACAAACAACAACAACAAAAAAGATACCTAACCAATTTAGTTTAGGAATTAAACACTTCTTACAGAAATTTTATTTGGAAACTAATGAGTGTGTCTATCTTGTGTCTAATTACTGTGTTGAAATTGAACAAACTGAACTCCTTTGGGCTAGGGAAGCAAGTCGCTCTTTCTTCATCTCTATATATCAGACAGATCAAGTAGATACTATCCTCTGGTCCAGATTGTGCAGCTGCTTTTTACAGGTATAGACTGGAATAGCTCTTTCTGAGTGGAGGTTCTTTTTGAGGCTCTGTATATGGGGTTTGTAGCTATGTGTACAGTAAAGGAGAAGGAGCAGATTTATGTGTGTATGTGAAAGCTAAATATCTTTTTTGTAACTTTTTTTTTTTAGCAGAAAGAGGACAAAGATAAGAAAGAAAACAAAATATACCATCCTAGATAACATAGATGAGCAGGAGAGAATGGAGCTGCGACCCAAATATGGTAAGAGTTATCTCTTTCACTTGGGGTTTATTTAAGCAGTGAATCTTTAAGCTGTGAACTCATCCACCAACCTTACAGTCAATGTTTTTAGTAGGCACTTGCAACCAAAAGGAGCCTGGAAGCTGGAGTACAAGGTTGAGAATGACAGAGGCAAACATGAATGGGGAATTGGTTGGTCAAGAATCACTTCATTTCTTGCATGGGTCCTGGGGCTCAAGTAAAGCTCTGAGCTTCTTCATTAACCTTAATTTAGACCATCTAATTGTCCCACAGACTTCTTACATGTAACCTCCTTTCCCCTCACACACACTTTATAATTTGGATCTGTTTTTATTGCTGCACACAACACTTCTCTCTGGACCCTAAGTGCCCTGTTAAACATTAGAGACTTCAGCTGCTCTGTTCAAATATGTTTTAATTTACCTTATTTCAGTTTTTAGCAAGAGAAGTATTGGAATGCAGGGAAATAAAATCATCCTTAGAAATTGCTGTCCTAGAAAGATAGATGTAACATTTCAGTAGAAATCACAAACTTTCATTACCAGTCACTTAAATCAGGTAGCTGGGTAAACAAGCTAATTTCCAGATTCAGGCTATTAGAATTATATTCTTTTTTCAGAGCCATAAACCAGTGGGGCTACACTGAGATCAAAAGAGTATCTGTCTGACAGTATTTTATGCCTCCTAGACCAGCTTTTGACATGGGTAGTGGTACAGGCTGGACTGCAGAGAGTGTTTTCAATTATTTTTAATATCTCAGCAGAGGATATGATGATTAAGTTGTTAATAGTGGATTTTTTCTAATGTGCTTGTTTTGCCTTTTTTGTTGTTGTTGTTAGGTATAAAACACAGAAGTACAGAACACAACTCCAGTCTGATGGTCTCCGAATCAGAGTTTGACAGTGATCAGGACACTATCTTCAGCAGAGAAAAGATTGAAAGAGAGAATCCTAAAACCCTTTTGAATGGATCAATCAGAAATGGAGTTTCTTTCCACTACAACTCCAAAGACAGATAACTGAATGAGGGTAAAAGCACAAAACACACTGATCCAACACATCTAAAACATGTTGGCCCACTTCTGTTTTCCAAGTCAAAAGCTTTCTAAAATATCAGCAAATTGCAGGTGAAAGAGTAGATTTCTAGTGCAGTGGTGGGGAAGGGCGGAGGAAGTATTTAATGGTCAGTTAACTCCTGTTGCTACCACAAGGAACAAGGAAAAGTAAGTTTTATTTCTTGCATGTTTCATGCTGATATTTGTGTGAACTTCAGAAAGCTGTTTTCCGTGTATCACTGCTACAAAACTAGCCAGGGCTGTTACTCCGCTAACAGTGGTAATTGAGATGTATATGAATTTGTATCCTGTGCTTCTGTCTTTTTCTCAGAGGAGCAATGGTGTTATGAAGCTGACCTAAAAGAGCAAAAGCCGACATACATAAATTCTGTTACAGCTATAGAGAGCAATATGTGACTGCAGACTCCATCTTAATTTTCAGTTTAGATCAGGAACACAGAAGGAATATTTGTAGTGTGGTTTTTTCCTCTCTGAATGTGCTTCGTGACTTCCTTTTCTAGGGTAGTGATCATCAGATGAAAACATCAGTTTTTAAAAGAGGTTTGCAATTTAGCAGTTGTACTGAGCTGTAAACTAACATGACAAATCTGTGCCCCCTGGGATGCAGTGTTCTCTGTATTTACGTGGAAGGTATGATGCCTGCAGGGAAGTCCAACCTTAGGTTGCTGCTGTAATGATGAAAGTACTTTTACTTTCTCTAGAGTCTGCCATGTCCACCAGCAACCAGTAGCAGAGATGCAGGGAAGACTCAGTGCCATGTGCCTTCAGAAGCATTTTGAACATACCAAACAACCTTTTCCTTAGGAGCTGTGGACCTTTTAAGGCCAAGCCCTTAGCTGAGTTTAACTCTGTTAGCCTCAGTGCTTGATTAGAGAATGTCCCAGGTGTTTGCACAGCTAAATGCTTGTGGCAAAGTACCATGAGTGGAACAGAAGTTTCAACACTTACCTTTAGTGTCTTGGGAATTGGTACTGTGGTTTTAGCTTGAACATTCAATTGTTTTACTTTTTCCCCTGTAGTTGTTCAGTGTTTAGATATATTGGCATAAAGAGATCCCTTTAGGTATTTAGGAAAGTTAGGTGTGCTTGAGTTCTGATGTTGCTGTTCTTGTTTGCAGTCTGGATAATTTCTTTTCAATGGGTTTGTTATGCTTTAACGCTGTTTCTCCAGTACTGTTCTTGAAATTCCATACAGAGGATCAGGCTTTTACATGTAAGCCTCATTTGTGGGGGCATCCGTGGCGCTGTCAGCCTTTCCTGGGGGTTTGTTACAGACATGTTGGAGGTCTTGGGCTGAGCTGGAGAAATGATGTGTTGTGATGGAGAAAACATTCCTCTTTGGAGCATTTCAGACAGGGTTTTGTTTGTTTGCTTGGTGACTTTTTGTTGTTTGTTTTGTTTAATCTGATGGTGAAGAATCCATTAATGAAGAAGGGTAGAGCACTGTAGAGATCATGGGGAGCAAATCAGAAAGGTCAGGCAGGGGACATAAACCACCTCCATCATGACGAATAACTTAGTGAATTTGGGGGCTTTCTCAGTCTTACATAGCATTCTGACACAAAAGAATGTCTGGGTTGAATACTGTGACTTTTGTGTCTCTTGGTAATGGAGCCTGGCAAAAGTCAGAAGAACTGACTAGGTTAGAAGAAATTAGTAATCAAAAATGGCAACAATGTGGCATGCTCATGATTTGCATCCTCGCTGGTTTCATACTTATGATTCTTTAGCAGCAGATGTCTGTGAAGTTATCGCTAGCACACTGAGGATTGTTTATCCTGTGCCCAGCTCTGCATTTCTGTGGAGAGCTGCATGTGGCCTTAGGAGTCATAGTGGTGGAAGAGGCTGTGAAGAGCTTAAAAGAGTTAATGCAAGTGTTTTCCATGTTTTTCTTAGGTCCTCCAGCAAGACGTGATATAAATGGTCTGATTTGCTTTCTTTAAAAGCTGAGCTTTATGTATGGGTTTTAGGATATTTATTGAAACAAATTTACTGTCTCATTCTACTTTTTCTTACCCCTCATTGTGTGTGAGTGAGTGTATTTAATTAAACGTTGTCAATAAAAGCCAGGTCAGCTTTTGATTCCTTTCAATTTCTGCTCCAGATGTCTTAGTACAGTAATGCAGTATTCACTTTGAAAGCATTTCTGAAGAAAGTTAAGACCCACCCAAAATACTTCTAAAACTTTCTTTTTTCCTTTTTCAAATCAACATTTGGGGCTTAATCTATTCTCTGCAAATTCCCAAAATGTTCTATCAGGAATTATGCTCTTGGAAAATATGCATTTAAAGAACAAATGGAAATTGCACAAGCAACTACAACTTTGTATCAGCTACAGTGCCATTACTCATAGAATCATAAAATGGCTTGGGTGGGAGGAGACCGTTAAAGATCATCTAGTCCAACTCCTGGCCATGGGCAGGGGCATCTTTCAGTAGATCAGATCACTCAGTGCCCTGTCCAACTTGACTTTGAACACTTCCAGTGACGGGACATCCATACCTTCTCAGGGCAACTATTCCAGTGTCTCACTACCCTCATCATAAAAATTACTCCGTTCTATCCAATCTAAATCTACACTCTTTTAGGTTAAAACCATTTCCCCACGTCCTGACTACAGGCCCTGGTGAAAATCTTTCTCCATCTTCCTTATAAGCCCCCCTCCCCCCCCTTTATGTATTGAAAGATCACGACAAGGTCTCCACAGAGCCTTCTGTTCTCCTCGCTGAATAATCCAACTCATTCAGCCTTTCTTCAGAGGAGAGGCATTCCAGCCATGCAATCATTTCTGTGGTCCTCCTCTGGACCCCCTCTAACAAGTCCCTGTCTTTTATGATAGGGACCTGAAAGCTGGCTACAGCACTCCAGGTGGGGTCTTAGGAGAGCAGAACAGGAAGGGAGCATCACCTCCCTTGCCCTGCTGACAGTGCTTTTTTGATGCAGCCCAGGTTACGATTGGCTTTATGGGTTGCAAGCACACATTGCCAGCTCATATTCAATTTTTCATCCACTGGTATCCCCAAGTCCTTCTCTGCAGGGCTGCTCTCAATCCCTTTATCAGCCAGGCTGTACTGATGCTAGGGATTACCCTGGCTCAGGTGCAGGACCCTGCATTTAACCTTGTTGAACTTGAGTTTGGCTGTCTTTAATCACCTGTCTTCCAAATGCTTTCACTTAACTTCCAAGAGGATCTGTTCCATGATCTTACCAGGCACTGAGGTGAGGCTGTGTGGTTCCAGTGGGACTGGATCACATTGATTAGTCCCACCAATTTTCAGCGATCATAGCTTTCCATCTGCACAGTGGCTGCCAACTCCTACTTTTTGTTACTTATGCTGCGTGTATTGATACAGAGACACTTCAGTTGTATCATTGACAATGTCACCTTTTTAGAGGAACAAGCCCTAACTCCATTAAGGCATTTCACAGGTGTTTCCCTGTTGGTACATAACATATCAACACCCCCTGACTCTTCCCTCTTATTCCAAACTCTACCCTCTTCCTCTGCTAAGTCTAATTTAAAGCCCTTGTTACAGGTCTGGCCAGCTTTTCAGTGAAGATGCCTTTGACCCACTTGGTCAGGTGACTCCCATCAACTCCCAACAGACTTGGCTTTTCAAAAGTAGATCCATGATCACAGAAGCCAGATCCTTGAGTATGGCACCAACTGTGCAGCCAGGCATTCACCCTTTCAGTTTGTCTCCTTCCTGAGCCTCTCCCTCTGGCTGGAGGGACAGAAGAGAATACCACCTGTGCTCCTGATCCTAACCTTGCTCCGAGGGATATATACAGTCTCTTTTGATTGTTGTAAGTTGCCTCGTTGCAGTATCATTATACATGGAATAGTAGGACTGGATGATAATCTGTAGGTTTCACCAAGCTCAGCAGCCTTCCAGGGAGTTCACAATGCAAGCTTCTGGTAGGCAGCAAAGTTCTCTTGAGAAATTATCTGGACAGCAAATAGGTTGGTGCTTCAGTGCCTCTCAATAGGGAATCTCCAGTTACTGTTACCTTATGTGCTTTTCTTGTGACGCTGGTTCTCATGCCTGCAAGTGGGTAGATCAACATTATATGATTGGCTTTTCTTGGGTCCTTTCTGTTTCTCTCTTCGTTCTCCAACCACAGAGCATTTTGTCTGTTATATAGGGGCATATAAGGGGAAGGTTCTTCCATCCTGAGCAGAGACGAGGGTCCAGTCTCCTTTATCTTGTGAGTTATTTGTGTCAGTCAGCTCAAGAACAGATTTGGGCTTTCCTTCCCCTTGCATAGCCTTAAGACAGGGCTGTCTCTTAGCCAGAGACAGTGCACAATTCCTTATATCGATCTGCTCACATCCCCAAATACGGTGCTGCCTGCCTGTTGTGCTCCTCTTCTAACATATCTAGTTGTTAAAAGGGTTCTACCAGCTGGGCACACTTGCAGCTATGATACCTATCCACTACTGTTTTCAGGTGCTAGAGCAACTTCCAGATAGCAGAGCTCCATGCAACCTGAAGCTCTGGACAGCTGTTTTAATCCTTGGGAGGTCTGTTTGGGTGGAGATGTGAGCACAGGTCGGCTGTAGTGCTTCCGTTTGGATTTCAGCCACAGCTGTGATGCATGGCCACCATTTTCTTTCAGCAGGTCACAGTCTCCTGTAGTTTCAAACTTCTTAAGAAACTTTTCTTCCATGAGCTTTGATAACTTTTCACAACCTGAAGGGCATTAATTTCTTCTGTTGCAACATCTTTCTCATATTCTTTGTGTTTCTTCTGCAGGAGCTGGGAACCTGAATGCTTGACTGCAATAGATTTGATCTCCCCACCAAATGCTGAGATCCAGGGCTTCACACCACATACAGGCCTCTCACATACAACAGGAATACATTCTTCTTACAGTAAGAAGACTCAACAGGACAAACTTCAGCCAGCCCATAGTATTATGCTCTATATTCTCTGCTCTCCAGCTTTTTCTTCCACAGCATCTTTCCTTTACTGCTTCTGCTAAATATCTAGTGTGCCTTTGTCTGTGAACTTATCTTTTAGTACATGTTAGTGCAGTCAGCATCCTTCAGTTTTATGAAGTCAGTCACTTGTGTGTTGGGTTTATTTTACGTTTTTAAAGCCTGGTGCTGAAGCCTAGGAGATGGTTCTTTCAAGGAATTAAAAAAAAATCTCCCACATGGACACACTTACAGTGGGCTTCAATCTTCAGACCAGTGGCAAGCTCATGTACCATGAGAATATCTGCACGATTTGTCTAAATATTTCTCACTCTTAACAAGTAAGAGTCTACTGTTTCTTATTGCTTAAAGCCTTACCAAGTTGAAGCTGCTTACTGAATTCTGTTCTCTAGATGACACTTCGACGTTTTAGTGGCTAACAGTATTTTTAGCTGTGTTTTGAAAGCTGGATTTTTGAGCAGCTTCTAGTTCTACTGGTTTAATTCTTCCATATCCTTGGAAGGAAAAGTCTTTCATCATACATAATACCAGGCTTGCTTTTAGTATGAAATTGCACCAAAGTTTAAAATAACAGTTTCTGGCTCTATGAACTTGTGATATCACATGTTAGTGTCATTTGGCCAAGCATGATTTTGTCAAGAATCTAGGAGTGAATATAGCAAGCCTTTATCTTGATTCAGTGTAATATTTACTTCTAGAAATACCGCTTTCCTAGAGCATGTCAGGTAGAAGGAAGGGGTAGGAAAGTTAACTCTTAAGCTGAAAACACTATGGCAGAATTCAGGACTGCTGCTAGCTTTCTGTTTTGGGTTATGATGGTTTAAGCAGATATTCAGTCCTCACATTTCCACACAATTTTCTTCTATGCACAGAGATTGCTGGCATCCACTTTCTGAAATAGGGATGTACTGCATCCCAGCAGTCTCCTCTGCTCTTCTGAGATACAGCTTGCTATGTAGGGTGCAAAGTCCATTGAAAATAAAGAATAAATTGACAGTTTAGCACTGGTAAGATGCTCTCTTAGTAGGCAGTGTGCCAATACTTAGAGTGCATCATAGCCTTGGTGTAAGTACTTGATTTTCATGTGCATCTTCGTTTTACGTTTATAGGTGCCGATACATGCACAAGTAGAGGCTGTCCAGCTATGTAAAAAGGCTGCCTTTGTTGCATTTTAAGAAGGGAGTATATTTAGAAAAAAACTTTCTTGCCATTACGGCCTGATGCGTTAATCATATTCAGTACTCAACACTGCCATGCTGCAGTGTTTTGTGGTTTTAATTTTTCTTAACGAGAATACTACTGCAGTACAAACTGAAGCTTACCTGGGCAAATCTGCTGAAGTGTGCATACAAAGCCTGTTGTCCTCTGGTTCAACCTTTCATTTTAACTGAGTAGATTTCTGAGAAAGCCAAGCAAAATGTGAAGTCTAGTTATAGAGGAATTTATCTGGGGAGGGCAAAATAGGGTTGTTGCTGTTTCATGTGTGAGAATACACGTTCAACTGCATCCTTTCAGGTAAACAGGAGACGAGCATCTCCCTCTGTCAGAGACATCATATACAGCTACTCTTCAAGCACCTATTCAGAGCTGTTAGATACGGTTGCTTTTATGATGACTTTTTTTCATGGTTTGTTGCAGCAGTTTGTTTAGACTATTCTAATGTTCTTCAAATAATTTTCTTAGGCAAATTTCCTATTAGTCTTTTAAGCCTCATGTGAAACTGGTTTTGCCCCCCAATATACTGATAATGGGCTGTAGTCAGCTGGAGCATTCAGATGGCAGTTACAAAATGACAACTACTTTAGTCTTTTGAGCCATTTTTGTGAGGATTGAGAGAGGAAAACCTTCCTATGAAAGAAGGGAAACGGGGTAGAAGTGAATTAGTTTCTTAACATCAGCTATTGCCTATTATTGATCCATAACTAGAGTACTACTCCCATACCTCTGCAGCAAAGAAAAATCTATTTCATACAATTTTTAGGTCCCAAACTCCCCATGGCAACCTTGAAGCTGATAAATAAAATTAAAAACAAACAAAACTTTATTTTGTATAGGCTATGAATCAAGTGCAAATGAGCCACAAATCAGTAGTTTGTCTCTGTATGGAAGCACTTCTCCCTGTGGGTAGATGGGTGAGCTATTGCAGATTTTATATGAAGAATCAGTTTCTAGAAAGTGTTACATATTGCAAATGAGAATTTATTGTAACTGGAACTATTTCTGAGCTGAAACTATTACATTTATGTAACTATTAATTAAATAAAAAATAAAGTTTTGTCTTTCCTTCTAGGAACTTGTTTTAGATGTGGTGTTATGTATTGGACTAAACACTCAAGCTGGACTGGGAGACAAGCTTCATAGCATAGGTTAAGTCTGTAGTCACAAAAGCAGTGTGATATCTGATCCTTTGCCTTACTATTGACAAAAGCAAAAAGGTATCAATTTGCAGAAAGATGGCGTAATTATATGAGGGAGCAGAAAAGCTCTTTTACTGCAGCTCACAGTTTCCACATTCTGCTTGTCCTTGGTGTAATTGGCTGTACATGAGTCATTCACCAGCTGTCTTGAACGTGTGGCAGGTTGTGCAGTTTTGTGGTTTATTCTATAGCAAATGCAGTACTTGACTGTAAGTACAGTGGCTGCTTTGTGATAATCAGTGGTGCTAGCATGCAATATAACCCAAAATATCACTGTAAGCTAGGGGTAGATTATGCTGCCTCTTCCTGAATGAGAAAAGAATCCATGCATTGGTGTCTATAAAGCTTGTGCTAAATCATGATGATAAAAAGTACTGGGAGATTCAAGAGTCCTTCCCTAAGGATAAACACACCATAAAAGCAACTTTTAAAGTGTATTTGGATACATGGTGTCATGGTGTATGTTGCATTTCTTACATTCTTAAACTTGATGCCTACAAGGGAGTACGGGTTGCTGAATAGGTTGATGAGACACATAATGTCCGTCCTTTACTGAAGAATGGAATCTGCCCATTTGTTATTGCACTGTAAATCTTAGTAGTAGCAGCAGCCTTCCCCTGAAGTAGGCTGATGAAAGCCTCAAACGTGTGCAACAGGAAGCACAGCAGCAGCTCTGCTAAGGTGCTTCAGAATTCAGTGGCACAATGAAAAACTGTTTGCTAGATGCTCACACCAACTTCTCATGTCTGGAAGGCCCTAGACAGAAATTCTGTCAAGGAACACTAAACAAGTGCTAAAATTTTACTTAAACCTTCTGAACACCATATGTAAATCTTTGTAAGCTTTCTATAAGCAGTAGGGCTAGGATAAAGGACATGATCAGTTATACATAAAACTGCCAGTTACAGTGAGATGGTTACTTCAATACCAAATTAACTGGAAATTATTTTTTTTTTAAATAAAATCTTTCAAGATTGCCCGATTCCCAGTAATATGTGCCTGTTGGTTTTAGAACTGTATAAACTATTTTACAATTTGCAAACCATATGCATTCTGCAAAGCTTGATTATGAAAACCTTCAATCATACAAGCATAAAATGTGTTTTTAAAAATTACCAGGGAAAGTTAATAGGCCACAGGATTCTAGCCTGCTTAAGCGTTTACTTAAATGCAAATATCTTAGCAGTAAGTGGTAATGAAGAACAAGAACCAGCTACTCAAAATTAAATACTAGATATTGGTCGAACTTGAAACACTTCTGAAATACTTGTGAGTAGCACTGGTTATTTTTATTTTTTTTTTTTTTTACCTCTACTGGCTTGGTGTTACCAAGATCAGGAGCCATCTCGCTTATAAACAGCTAAAGAACACCTAAAGAATATCTGGATACAGAGAAGTTTTTTTTTTTTTTTCCAGTGCTAAGGTTGGCACAACAAAATTTCTGTGGAAATCTGAGGGACTGAACGTAATGTAGTGTGGTGGTTTTACTCAAGTGGACAGCCGAGCTTCACCACAACCACTCTCTCACTCCCCCTCCTCAAAGAGGAGCAGGGAGAAAATAAGATGAAAAGGCTCAAGGGTTGAGGTAAGGATGAGGAGATCGTGCAGTAATTAGGCAAAACAGACTCAGAGAAGGGAGACTTTAAGATTTTTTGCCTATTACTAACAAGCTAGAGAAGTGAGAAACAAAGGAAAGAAACCAAAAGCACCCTTCCCCCCCATCCACCCTCTTCTACCTCCTCCCCCCGAGCAGTGCAGGGGAATGGGGGTTATGGTCAGTTTATAGTGCTTCTTCTCCGCTGCTCCTCAGTCACTCTCGTCCCGTGCTGTGGGGTCCCTCCCACGGGATGCAGTCCTTGCTGAACTGATCCGGCGTGGGCTGCCCACAGGCAGCAGCTTTTCAAGAACTGCTCCAGATATGGGTCCGTACCACAGGGTCCATCCCTCGGGAGCAAACTGCTCCAACCTGGGTCCCCCACGGGCAGCAGCTCCTGCCAGGTCACCTGCTCTTGCATCGTCTCCTCTCCATGGGCTGCAGCTCCGGCCCGAAATCTGCTCCGGCAGGGGTCTTCCACAGGCCACAGTCCTCGTCGGTGCAGGTCCACCTGCTCCACCATGGTCTCCTCCACGGGCTGCAGCGTGGAACCCTGCTCCACCATGGTACTCCATGGGCTGCAGGGGGACAGCCTGCTTCACCATGGTCCTCACCACAGGCCGCAGGGGACTTCTGCTCCGGCGCCTGGAGCACCTCTCCCCCTCCTTCTTCACTGACCTTGGTGCCTGCAAGGCTGTTCCTCACTCCTCTCACTCTCCCAGCTGCTGTGTGAGGCGCAGCATTCTTTTTTTTCCTGTCTTTAATATGCTCTCACAGAGGTGCAAAACACCTCTTATTACTTATTGGCTCAGCTCTGGTCAGCAGGGGGGCCCTTACCAAACACTGGGCAGCTTCTAGATCCTTCTCACAGAAGCCACCCCTATGGCCCCTGCTACCAAAACCTTGCAATGTAAACCCA
Source organism: Stictonetta naevosa (assembly GCA_011074415.1). Taxonomy (NCBI): domain Eukaryota; kingdom Metazoa; phylum Chordata; class Aves; order Anseriformes; family Anatidae; genus Stictonetta; species Stictonetta naevosa. The sequence goes on from CM021698.1 coordinate 48,291,003, forward strand.
CTAAGGTAATGAACCACACAATCCAGTGCTTTCACAGAAGTTATTTATTAACTGAAAACATTTTTCCATCGCAGTTTTAGTATCCAGAAATTGCTGAACTATCACAAATGTAATCAACATATCAGGTGTAAGAATTCAAGTATATGTTTTGTAAAAGAATCACAGCTTTTGCTTTGAAGACAACTTCAAGATTATTCTGTGCTTACTGATGTAGACATTACTGACACAAGGATGCTATGCTGGAATCCTACCACAATCTGATCTTGACAAAGGCTTTTCTAAAGCCTATATACCTTATTATGTTTTGTGCTTGTTATCAGGCATAGTAAAAAAAAAATGCTAGGAAAAAAAAGTAAACATTTACTCATTAATTTTAAGTGCTATTCTTAGAAATACATCAAAATTTTAGATGTGCCAATGCATCAGATCACTAATTTTTACAATTAATAGAGCAGCTGGCTACAAAGTTTATCCTCCAACTGCACTGTCCCAAGAAGTACACCTACCTTCAGAACTGCACTGTCATATAGCAGTAAATGAGATAACTTTCACCTCATACTGCAGATCACATGCAGACAATTTTAAGTCTGCAATTAAAGTGGCAGATCCTCCAATCGGTGTACAACATCTACAACTGTGCCTGCACCACTGTATTACTGGTACCCAGACACCAAGTTACGACCTTTCTCAGTCTCATTACACTTTCCAGTAAGAAATAAACAATGTATTGGCTGCCAAAGCTGGCAAAGAGCTCCCTGTTCCACATCCACGTATTCCATAAATTCAGGTAGACTGTGTGCTCAGTAGTGTAATCCCAGAAGTTGGGTAGAAGGTTTCTTGCTATTCGTTTAGGTAGAAGTAGGCTATCCTTTTTTGTTCTTGAAAAAAAGACAAATGTACTGCAACTGATAACAGTATTAAGTCCTTATTATCATAAATGCACATTTATTTTTGGTGCATTGGAAATGCCTAGAAGGCAGTAAGTGTTCTTTACCTGTCCTTCAACTGGCAGGATGCACACATACACATTAACTGACGAGTAATGTGTTACATACAAACAACCACCTGGTCTCAAGTGTTAGATAAATATAAACATAATAAAATATTTAGGAATTACGAGCAGCAGTCAATGCTACCTCATGTGCGCTTTAAAAAACCTTGTGAAACTCAGCTCTGGCTCTTCTTTCATAAAAGTCTTACGGTACCTGGTACCTTTTCGCTTCATTGGATAAAATATCTAAAAATAGCTCATTTCATAGGGTACATTCATTAGGAAGAAGTGGTACGTTACTTTCTTTTTTTTTTTCTAGTAATTAATGGGTAAAATCCCACCAAATAATTTAGTTACAAGAAACAAAATTTCTTCTCCTTAAGTCTCTGCAGCGTTGATTTATTTGCCAAGTTAGCAGTACACTTTTTCTTAAATGCGTCAAGTCTCATTGAAATAATAACATTTCAAGAGTACTGTTTCTTTCATATTAAGGATTCTTTAAATTATCCTTAAAGATGACGATTAAAATAGCGAGGTTATGGGTAAAAGTTTCACCTCATCATTTTTATTTAAGTCCTTATTAGACCACAACTTAGCCGATTTTAAAGGTTTTTGTACCTTCCTCCTTAAAGGTTATTTTCCTGTGTGACCACGAATCTGATTCAAGGCACAAAGCCCAGAGGAACTGAACCATCTATCTGCTCCTGTTCTTTGGAGGTGGTGGGTAACATTCTAGCCACTGAGCAACGTTTACATCAGTGACCTTCCTTCTGCAAGAGGGCATTCTTTTCACAGAAGGGAGTTATGTGTATCATCATGTCACCACTTGGGATTCATTCATACAGCCCTTTCAGTGTCCCCTGACAACTCTACAAGTTATTCCTGCAACCATGCATCCTATCTTCCTACTACTACTCACTAAGCCAGTGGCTCTTTGTCCTTTGCTGATGTTTTCCCAGGACAGCTGGGACTCTCGTACCAGACAAAGGCATTTGATCCCAAACCAAAGCTATTAAGCACAAATTACAGCTCTCTGCTCAGAAGCCCAGAGCTGAACAGCTGGCAGCTCTGCAGCCAGCATTAACATGCACTGACAAAGCTGTACGTTCACCTGCATGAACTCCTAGCAGTTGCTAAAAGACACTCCTCACCGTTCATAAGCATCAGATTATCCCACAGTTAAAGAGACATGCCTGCTTCTAAAAGAAAGTTACATAACCACATTAGAAAATGTTGGTATTTACACAAAATTCTAAAGGGAGTCTGCCATCCTCGACACTTCCCACGTCCTACACACACTGAAGCAGGCAACAACAAATGGTAGTCAGTTTTCCCCTTGACACAGGCTATGATCTATTTTCATAATGCAGAAGTTTCCAAGTCCTCTCAACTACACGGGTAATCTAAGGATAACAAATGTGCATTCCTCCCTACTCCTTGTTAGAGATAATGGGCACTGTGATCACATTGCTGAAAAACAATGTACAAACATGTAAAAACACGTGGCAGCACAGAATGTTGTATCTCTACACATACAGAACAGGGTTACTTAGTTTTGAAGAAGGTAAATGTTGCGTTCACAACATAATTCTGGTTCAAAAAGCTTTTAAAACTACAACATTCTTTTCCAAAATGTTGGGACTGTGCTTTCTGAAGATTTTTATAAGCCTCCGAAGCAGACGTATTTTATTTCTAAGTATTCATCAATGCCATACTTCGAACCTTCTCGTCCTAAGCCAGACTGCTTCACCCCACCAAAAGGACTCTCCACTGAGGAGACTATGCCTTCATTTACACCAACCATTCCAACTTCCAGCTGCTCTGCAACTCTCCAGATCTGAGCTGGATCTTGGGAGTAGAAATATCCTGCCATGCAGAAACAGGGGTACAGAATGAAAAAAAAAAAAAAAAAAAGGTCAGAAGGCACAATTGCAGAAAACTGAAAAAGATACTTCTTGACACAATGTCCATCATTTCATTAGAAATTGTTACCCCCTTAACACTGAATCTTATAAAAAACCTCAACAATGCATTTATCTGAAAGAGAGGCATACCTGCTAAACCCACATTGGCTGCATTTGCTATAGCAATAGCTTCTTCCTCAGTCTCAAATCTGTCAATATAAAGAAAAAAATAGAAATGAGGCCTGCAGTTCATCTACCATCTTGCTCACTTACTGCAAAGAAGCAGCTTTATCAGAAACAAGTCAATGTGCAGTTTTTTCCAAAAATGTATTTTCATTAACTAATTTAATTTTAATTTTGAAGCAATGAAGGAGTTTCTACCACTTACTTTAAATTAAAGTACAGTTAAAAATTAGGATTGCTTTTATCCTCCGTAGATACTGGTAGCTAGCCCTTTACTTCCTATGGGTTAGGTCACTCATTTCCCCAACTACATAAGCACTCTCAGCTATGATAGATGACCTACCGTATCATGTTCTTCCGCCATATCCCATCACTCTGGATGGAGGCAGGGAAGGTTTTAAGAAGCAAAAAGAGCTACAGAGCTAAGTCATCCTCAGTCAGGAAAGCAGGGCTAGCAAATCATGACAAATTGCAAGCTCCTGCCTTCCAGTTCATTCTGCAAAATACGAAATTTGTGAGGGTTCTGCTGTAACCTGCCCTGGCTTAATTGCTGATGCAATGTAAAAGAAAACCATTTTTGAAAAGCTACAGAGATACTTAAATCAGGTCAAGAGAGAAACAAACAGGCTAGGTATGCACAGTAAGTTTCCACATATTTACCCCAGTCTTATTACATAACTTGGCTTAGCAATATAGTTTAGTGGAGGACTTGTTAGTGTTAGGTCAGAGATTGGACTAGGTGATCTTGGAGGTCTCTTCCAACCTAAATGATTCTGTGATTCTTATCTGGCCTCACAAAAATAACTTTTGCCAAGCAGTCATTCAAATCTTATTTATTCAAAACAATCTTTCATTCTTTTTTATTGCTGTATTTTAATCTGGAAAATGAATGGTCTTACTTGATAACCGGTGCTAAAGGGCCAAATGTCTCTTCTTGTGTGCAAAGCATTTTTGTTGTAACATTACTCAGTAGTGTTGGCTCAAAGAAATTCTTCCCCAAGCTGTGTCGTTTCCCTCCAATCACAATAGATGCACCTTGAGAAACTGCATCATTAATATGTCTCTCGACCTGAGGTATGCAAAACAAAAATCTCAAGGTTAGGACTTAAAAATGAACATCAGTATACTTTCCACTGAATAAATACTCTCCAGTATTAAAGAGAAGACTTTGAAGAGAGGTTTATACTTTGCAGAAGACTATTTGCAATGTTACTTAAAATTTCTCTTGAATTAAACTGAGTATGGCCCCGATGTCACATACATTCACCTCTTCTACTGAAATGAAGGATTACAAATAACATGAGAAAGGCCTTTGCAGGACTGAGCAGTACACCTGATATCCATGATCAGGGACTGTCCAAACAGAAGTATATGACTGTCATTTGAAGAGGAAGACAACAGAAGTAAGCTTTCAAGATGGTACTGGCAAAATCATTTCCCACTCCTGTGTATCTATAATTGATCCAAAGACAAGGAAGTAATGAGAAAACTAAACAGTCTCAACCTAAAATACAGTCAAGTAACAAAAAGGCAGTTACATGACTATTTACAGTGCTTGCTGTGCGCGTATAGACATGCAATATACACAAAACTTTTGTGATGCACAAAGGGAAGGAATTTCAGTACATCCATATGTTTTATCCTTTGTCTCGCAAATAGTTCTGAGTATTTTCATATTCATTTCTGTGTATTTTATACACAGAAAGAGTCTGGCAGCATTCATGTATAATAGGATTGAAATCAAACCAGCACATAAGCAAGCCATAGTATCTTAGAAAGTATAAACCACATAATTCAATAATGTTTAAACTTAGGAAGGGTGAAATATTATAGAAAATGCTACTTATTACTAGAGTCTTGAGTCATACAAAAAAGAAGACTGAAGCCATGCATATAAGATTTCAAATTATTACAACATCCAGAGTGCTGGGATTTTTAACCTCAGTGTGTTATTTTGCTTAGCTTTTGCTAGAGGTCCTGGTCTCCAAGACAAGTTCTTGATCACAATGCTTCAGAATTGTAGAATCACCACCAAACTCTCATGGTATATCACATTTCATTAAATATTCTTCTTGAAAACAGACAGGAAATAATTAGGAAGAATCATTCCCTCCTAAAGGAGGAATCTCTTTTACATTAACTGGCCACATTTGTTCCTCTACATACACACATGGGTTTGGAGGAGACAACAAGCTCCCAGCCACACTACTAATTCTTTCTAACAAAAAATGCGAAAAAAAGTTAAATACAGTTCCAAAGTTATTTTATGGATCATGAAAAGGAAATAAAGGTGTCAAAATGAAATCTTTTATTTGTACCTTTTCTACTGCTTTTTCATTAATTAGTGGCCCTTGGGTAGTATTTGCATCAAATCCATTTCCAACACGTAGCTCGCTCCTTATGGCTTTAGCAAACTTTTCCACAAATTTGTCATGGATTCCCTTTTGCACCAGGAAACGGTTTGTACAAACACATGTCTGAAAATACACATGAAAAGGAAAAGCAAACAGTAGTTTATATTGTATTTCGTTACAAATTCATTCTGGCCTTCATGCCACAATATCGGGTTACTACAGTTACTGCAGCCTATTTTGATTACTACAGTCTCTCAAAAGTAACAGTCATTTATCTTTCTGTGTCCATGAAAGTATGAAAAAAGGGATTTTACTATGTTGTTATTTGGACTTGCTGCCTGATAACTGGCTTAAGTGCCCAGAGCCATGTGTGGCCCCAGGCATCTCTCTCTTCACAATGAATTGTTCTATGCTTTCCTTTTACATAAAATAATTTATTTATACAGCTTAAATTATACATACAGCTCTTCTCCTTCCAGAAACAAAGACAAAATGGTTACTCTTACCTGTCCTGAGTTTCTAAACTTAGAAGCAAGGGCTCCTGCCACAGCACGGTCCACATCGGCACTGTCAAACACTATAAAAGGAGCATGCCCTCCAAGCTCCATGGAGACTCGCTTCACGGTGCCAGCTGCATGCTTCAGCAGTATCTGAGGAAACATGGAAACCTGTACCTCTACCAGAGGTAAACTATGGAACCACAGAGCTTACAGATAGAAGGCAGTGAAAAGCTACCTCTGGTAGGAAGTTAATCTGCATCTTCTCTTTAATGCTAGGCCATCTTTTTTGTCCCATCACAAATACGAGGACTAATTTCACTCATTAAAATCTTTAGAGATCACATTCTGGCCAAGAAATAATGAAGAAAAGGATTTTCATCTACTTCAGGTCAGGCTTTTATACACTGATATTGTCACTTGGTTGCTTGTTCACTTCCCTTTTGATAACAAAAGTCTTGACTACTCTTAGTTTTTCCAATATGTGACAAAACTTGGGATTAAGATTTGCCTTAGGTACCCTTTCTGTGTAAGGGCATTGCTAGGAGTTCTATCACCCTTGGCCACATTCTGCAACTTTTTTGATTTCACTGGGGACTGATGAGCAAGCCTGCTTGTTGATTAAGGCTGATACAAAAAGTTGATACAAGAGATGCAAGGGTCTTGCTTCTCTACGAATTTCTTTCAGCTACAGAAGCCATTCCCAAACAGCACCTCTGAAATTCAGTTTCAGCATTCCTATTAGCACGCTGTCACAGTATGATATGTAACGCAAGCATCTTATACAGAATTGTTCAGGTTGTAATTTAATGTGGGACGATTATGCAGAAGTTGCACATAGACATCCTTCTGTGAAGTACTGACACTGAAGTAAACAGGCAGTATCTGAACAAATACACACTTATTTGGACTGTCTGCATATAGTAGCCAGAGAAGAAGGCTCTGTTTTGGAAGCACACACTTTCCCCTACCTTTCCAGTACAACCACAGTAATAATCTTCAAGGATATTCTGTGCACTTATGTACCTTTCCTGTTTCAGTGGAGCCAGTAAAAGATATTTTGGCTACCAACGGATCAGTGCACAAGACTTCCCCTACAGCCGGTGCCTGTTGTCTGGAACAAGGAACAACGTTATACACTCCTGCTGGAATTCCAGCCTGGTTTGCAAGCTGCAACAAGAGAAACAGAATTTGCATTATCAGTGCATTTTGTATTAGGAAGAGTCCCTTTATGTTTATTGTTTTGACAAAATCAGTCTGCAAGCCAGTAAGAGCCCAAGCTGCACAGCACAGCTAATGGATGCCGCGTTGTTAAGAGTGCAGCTTCACTCACGTTTAAGCTGTCTGTCATTCAAAGTAGCCAAAAGAAGGATATAAAGATGTTTCTTGTCACTCAATGGCCAGGTCTGCTTTCAGGCTCTACACCACAGGCAACTTCAAAATGACTTAAAACCTCTGGATCAAATCAGCCAACTTGCCCTTTCTTCATATATGAAGTTGGCTAGAGCTACCAGCAATGGACATCTGACTCCCTATTTACAGTCTCTTATTTACAGCTTCAGTCCATTGTTAATGTAAAGCCTAGCATAAAAGCTCACCTCTCCAAGAGCTAATGCGGATAAAGGTGTATCCTCCGCGGGTTTCACTACTACTGTACAGCCAGCTGCCAGAGCCGCACCAACCTTCCGGGTAATCATAGCACTGGGGAAGTTCCACTAGGACGAGAGAAGAGAATAATCAAACTTAAGGAAATCTTGCCTCCTGTTTTTGTAGAAATAATAAGGGTTTTATGCAGTTATGTGGTAGCCTAAACAGACCTGCATGATGTGCTTTGTCCTAGGTGAACATTTCAAAGTACTGCCAATTCAGGAAGAAGCAGGCACAGGACAGAATTGAAACTTTACAGGGATGTTTCCAGAGGCAAGAGGAGCTGTAAGGCCCCATGCTGGGGGCTGAGCTGAAAACCTCTGTGTGATCTGAAAAAATCAGCTGTACTTACTGGGGTTATAATAGCTGCCACTCCCACTGGCTGTTTCAGCACCAGGATTCTTCTGTCTTTTGCAGATGCTGGAATGACATCACCATAAACTCGGCGAGCTTCTTCTGCAAACCATTCCAGAAATGAGGCAGAATATAGGATTTCCCCCTGTGCTTCTTTCAGAGGTTTTCCCTTTGATTAAATCAGATTGAAGATACACTGTAAGTGGCAGACTGAAGCAATACAAATAAATATAGGTCATTTCAGAGTTCTTTTCAGAGTGCTTCATAATCCTGCATCACATACACTGCAGTCTCTGGAAAGGACTTGATATGATTTCACCATCAGTAGCTATGTGGTTTCAACATACAGTCATGTAGCCAGCGCTTTGACTGTGGTGCCCAGATTCGTACCTGGACTAGATAAGGAGCTGGGACAGCCTGCTTTACAACTTTGTGAAGTGTTATTTACAAACTCTGCAGTTTGTAAATACACCATTCTGAAGAAGATACAAATCACGGCAAAAGCTACAAGTTTATGTCAGAGACCATTGTTTTGGGGTGTATTACTCTGCGCCACCCACCTCCAGGTCTGGTCCTGTGGACCAAGCGAGCATTAGCTGTTGGAATGCAACAGAGAAGCTGCTGTGGTACCTTCCAGCTTAGCTTTACTCCAAAGGATGCCAGCCTGTGAATTTCCAGACTGCTCTGTGGTGCAAAGCAAAACACGTTAAGTGACCGGGAGATTTGCTTTAATGATACGGTCACTCTGATCCCAAATAAGACGTTGATGCAGACATAACTCATTACCCCCACATACAAGTTTCAGTGAAATCCCTTTCACTTGAAGATGCCAAGTCACAGATGCTGTGCATCAGGTTAACAAGGGATATTGTAATTATTGCAGTTATTAATTACTTGTCAGATGGCTTCCCTGTCCTTAAAAGATAGAGAATGCAGTAAAAAGATGCCTCCAAGAACCACAACATATGATCCTCAGCAATGCTTGTTCTTCCTTATTATCAGGACTGTATTTCTGGACACATCCTTTCTAGCTACTTAGTAACCTTGCTTCACTACATAAAATTAGACATAGACTACAAAATCTAACAATTTCAAGCAATACAAGAGAGAAAAAAAAATGTTATTTTAATTTTGAGTTCACAGACTAAGGGACAAAAACAGTACTTATGTTATTTTCCCTTTTTAAGTGCATGAAACTGAAAAAAAAAACCACAATGATTTCTGCCATTAAGATGACAGTTTAGGTTTCTGTATGCCTCTGCACAACATAGGTCTGATTCCAGCTGGGTTTCTAGGTACTACAGGTATCAAAACAACACACTGTAAGTGCGTAAAAAAGGTGGTTTGAAGCATTATCCATTGGCCTAACAGAGCAGCCTGAGTGCACAACAAATAGTCTAGGCTCACCTAAAACTTTAAATAGTATGATAAATAACAACATGGTGGCTAACTGGTGAAATGTACACTGGGTGTTCTGAGAGAGTTCATTTTAATGTCAGCATCCATATGTTATGCTTCTGAATAAGACAAATATTACCACAGTAAACTAACAGTTTTCACAGATCTGGAGCTTGGAGATGTGTATTTTAACGCCTGGGATTCCCGAGTGTCTTTCTGGCTTTAGGGGATGTTTAGGGGTATTCCCCACGTAATGATGACCAGAACTGCTCGGCAGTGCAGCACCAGAGCTGTAGGGCAAAGCGGCTCCCACTCCCTCACTCACGTTTTCCGCCGTTATGATTGCTGCCAGGTCGTCCCTCCTCTCCACCATCAGCTCGTACCACCTGCGGAGGAGGGCGCTCCTCTCCTGCGGGGACACGGGGCTGCGTTGTGCCGCGGGTGGGCGTACCGAGCCGCGACCGCTTCCCCCTGCGCTACCCCGGCCCCCCGCTCACCTTGGCGGGGAGGCGGCCCCAGGCGGCCCCGGCCCCGTGCGCGGCCCTCACGGCCTCCCTCGCCTCGGCCGCGCCGCAGTCGGCCACGGGGCCCAGCTCTTGCCCGCTGGCCGGGTCCCGCACGGCGAAGGCCGCGGGCGCCTCCAGCCAGCGGCCGCCC
>CM021698.1:48301387-48340382 GCA_011074415.1 Stictonetta naevosa
AAGGAGGAGGCGCGGCGGGGCAGGAGGCTCGACATGGCCGCACGGCTCGGCACGGCTCCGGGGGAGGAGCCGCGGCGGAGCGGGGCGGGCTGAGGGGAGCCGAGGGCAGGCCGAGCCCCGCAGCCTCCCTGCGGGCTGTGGAAGCCGGGCGGGGGGAGGGGGCAGCACACGGCCCACGGGTCGAGGGCAACTGGAAGAGGGCTGGGAGCCGCAGCGCGGCTCGGTGGCTTCCCACCCCGCGTAGCGTGCTGAGCTGGGTCCTCAGCCCGGGCTGCAAGGCCCAGGTGTCCGTGTGTAGACCCTTCTGCGCGACAGGTGTACGAGGTTGTACTGCCTTCAGGCTGGCGTGTTTCTGCTAACGCTGCCTCGGCACCCGGCTTTCATTCCGTGTAAAATCTGGTGTCGAAAGGCACGTGTGCAGTGAGGCACACCTCCTCTGTGAGGAGGTCCATCAGTGTTGTGCTACACGTAGACGGAAACCTCGCTAGTGTTGTGTAGTGATGGCAGCTGCACTGCCAAAACCCCAGAGAAAGTGCAGACCACCTACAGACTACATCTTTTTTTAATAGATTATTTGAAGTAAGATATAAAATGGCCTTCCCAGTACTGCAGTAGTTTACTCGCTGTGTCAGCAACGTGTTTGAAAGACCAGGCATGTGCCGTAACCTCTATTTCAGAGGTCACAGTGCTACTGCTCCAGGCGTCCAAAAAACCACAGCCTGAGCCAGCGTATCAGCATCATGGCTGGTCTGAAGATTTGGTCTGTTTTGATGGTTATACTGTGCAATTTCTGTCAAAGATGTATGCCAAGTGGAATCTCAACACATGTTGAAATAGGTAAGACACGTGCAGAATGAATTTTCATGTGTTTCGAATTGTTTGGGAAGAAAAGTACACTCAGGTTTGTCTGGAAAGCAATGGGAGAGAATAATGTGAAAGTAATGAGCATTCCACATAGTTTTCTTTATATATTTTTATATATATATAAATACATGGCATGAATGAGTTGTTTTTGGTGTTTGAACCTCAACTGTACTGTTTTTGCAAGCAGAGTGCTTGAATCAGTTTGGTTGCGTATTTTTCTGTCTTCTAAAACACAGACATTATGTAACTGGAATTTTTGTGTCTCCAAGTCTTACACAAATGTGTTTTTGTCTGGAGAAATAAGAGAAATATTTATCTTTGTTAAAATTAATGGGTTTTTGTTTTTAAATATAAACTAGAGAATAACACAAATCATTTTTGGTTGTCCTGTTTTCAAATAACTATATATTAAATTTTGCTGTACCTGCATAAAATAAATAAAATGCTATAATGTATTTGCGTCTGTGACTAATGTCATGAAAATTTTGTTCTATGTCTCTTTCTGGTAGGTTGCTATCACGTAGCCTAAACAACCTAGGTTTGTAGAAAAATTGAGAGAACTGAGTGAACGTCAAAGTGGGGAAATGTTTCTGTTTTGAATTTCTTATTTGCATGTGTTATTTTTAAAATGTGGTTTCTGCAGTAATTCTTGAGAAAACATTCATAGGTAGCTGGAGGTTATTCTCAAAGGTAGCTGGAGGTTATTCTCGAAGGTAGCTGGAGGTTATTCTCAAATGTTTACTCATAATAGATTTTAATTGACGGTTTTACTTGGTCATTCTTCAGTTTCTGACTCTAAATCCATTGCTCAAAACAGATAGAAAGTAGAACAGATAATACTGTATGTATTCAGGTAATCTCAGACTTTAATTACTGAATACATGCAAATTTGAACAAGTTAAAAGCTGTAACGCAGAATTCGTGGCATTTGTTTCAGACCAAGAGTATGCTCAGTGTACTGAGTCCTGTACCTTTGGTCAGTGTCCTACAAACATTTGCTTTTCTTAATGATATGTCAAGAAACACATAGTAATCAGTAAGAGAAGTCACGCTGCTTGAAGTTAGGCAAACGCATACATCTTTGTAAGCCTTGAGCCCTAATTACTGAATGTTAGCTTCTGAAAACTTGAAATGACATATTCAACAGAATACAGGGTGTTTTCAAGAAATCTACAAAGAGAAACAAAATCTTACAGATCTGATCCAAAGCCATCATTTTAATCTAATCAAGGAAGCATATTACAGAAAACCTGAATTTATATAATGAAGATCTTGGTTGTCTGAGAAATCATGTGTACACTTAACTGTTTCATCCGTGTTTACAACAAATATTGTCCATTTGTCTGAAAATGACATTAAAATGGGCTCAGTTCTGATATTGCCAAAAACTGCAATTTTATTGTACAAATAAAATTTCACAATGATAAGTTAAAGGAAGTTATTGCCAAATCCAAGCACTGAATATTCCAGAAAAAATAAAATCGGAAGAGAACTCTTATGACTCAAAACTAGCACCAAAGTCTATCCTGGACACACTCCTGAAAGTACTTTAAAATGGTGAAAAGTACTGCCTGTTCAAAATGTTGATCATGTGCGATGTGCTCGGCAGTGCTGTGCTGTGTCCTACTTGCCACGGCCTTGTTCTCGGAGGCAGGTTTGAGCAAGCAGGCTTTTCTTCCATGCACAACGACAGGGTTGTGTGGGACTGTAAAGATCCCTCCACAGAGGTCATTGTAGAGGTGAGCTGGTGGGATCTGGGCCATCTGAGTAACAAGAGAAGTCAGGGATGGTAGGAGACAGGAGGGGAAAAAAACCTGCAAAACCGAGAATTTTATTATTATTATTTATTTATTTTTATTACGTAATTCCTGGCTTGTTGCAGGAACAACAAGCTTGTTGCTTGGTCCTTAAGTATCTCTTAACCTATTCGTATAAGCATGGTTTGAAACAGCAGTGTGTAAGATTCAAATAATTTGAACGTTTGGTTCTGTCTGTATCTTATTCCAGAATGAGATGGATTTTTTGTGGTTTAATTATTTTGGTAAGGATCACCTTAAATTCAGCATATTCTGGGTCATATTGACAGGGAAATCAGTCTTTGTAAGTATCTCAAGTGAAGAACAAAACTTGTGTGGGGGAAGGTAAAGAAGATAACCCAGGCATGTAGTTTCAACTGAATAATTTTAGAGGCAATGTTGGGTGTTTTTAGGAAAGTGCTAATTGATTGTCCCTGGCATTTAACATTAATTAGAATGAAATTTTATTAAAGTGATAAATTTGTTTAATTCTTTTATTTTGCTTGCTTAATAAGCAGTTTGGCAGTATGAATGTCCACCTATTCAGTGAACAAATAGCATTATTTACTTTGCTGGCTCTAGATTTTGGTTGTTTTTCATACATGTTAAAAATTAATCAAACTGGTAAGCATGTTGATTCCTGAGGACAGTGAAACTTAAACACAATTCATGTAGGTCCTTTACAGCTAGGAAGTTATGATACATATTCCATGTGTATCCATGTGTATTCCACATTCCAGTGTCAGTAGTTCGATTCAGGACATAAAGAGTTCCTTTTTATTTGCGGTCAGACATTTTCATCTTTATTGGTCACCTTGAGAGCTGGGGTGAGAGAGAGTCTGATGAGACCTCTGTGTCTAGATGTGCCACAGAAACAGCATTTCTGTATTTGGTCCCTAGACTGTCTCACATGCACAGATTTTTTGGAGAAGTAGTATTTCCTATGCCTGTGCCAGTTGGCATAGATATGATAATGCAGTATAACCTATTTTTGATAATGAATCTAATAAACCATCGGCCTGGTTACAATATGTATCAATCAATACTTCAATATGTTGTTTTTCAGCACATAGAGCTTTGGAATTTTTCATTTCGCGTGAAGGGAATGTTAATTACAGACAGGTAGGTAGCATGTTATTGCTTAACTGTCTACACCTTTCTTCTGAGTCTTTTTCTGTCTTCTTACCTTTCTTTATTGTAAGTTCTGAGTAATATGTGTGTAACTACTGTGCCTAAACTGTATTTTTAACTTTTTTGTTCAAAAATCCAGCAGAGCACTTTAAACATGTCAACAGTTTTCATAAACACATAAAAAAAACACGTTTTGTGTTTAAAAATCATTTAATGTTCTTTTGGACAATGTAAAGAAGACCAATTTATATAACTTGATATTTTATGAAAGTAGGAGATCACTCGAGGGAAGTATTGGCATTGTTTCCTATAGACAGCTATGGCATGGTTCAGAGGATGGAAGTTAGCAGCTCAGGCTTTGTGTCTAGCCAAGAGCAGGAGGGCGCCTTCAGAAGGTGACCAGCAGTATCCAAGTTATATCATACAAGTACTTTCCTGAATAGCCTTTGAAGTTACAGTGTGTACTGATTAGTTTGGTTTCACTTAGAAGGATCGAGGACGGGTTGGGGTAGGGGTGAGGATGATTATGACACTGAAATGATGTATTTTACCAAGATAATAGTTGTGTCTTGCTGGCAGTATGTAAAGTTTATCTTTGACATTGGCGATACACTGTGGTTTTGTGCTATGTAATAGCATTCTGATTCCTTTTCCCATCCCTATCCTTTTCCCAGTTGTTGCTAAACCACCAAGATGCATTTCAGGCTGGGAGCATTTATCCTGATGCCTTTTATCCTTCAATCTGCAAAAATGGTAAGAAAAGATTTTTGAGTCCAGTATTGTAACAACAGTATCTTTATGTGAAAATGCTACAGAATTTAATAGGGTTGAAAACAATTGTGTTGTAAAAAATGAAGCATGGCTAAAAACATCCACCATTTTTGTTAGCATTTTGAGCCTTTTAGTAGAACTTTATAACAATACATTTGAAAACATTTTCAGAAAATAACTTCTGGGTAAATTTAACTGTTTAATATGTAGAGCAATATGATGGAAGGATGCTGTTTGACTGAAATAGATTAGGTTACTGAGTACTGACCTGGGGAGGAATTGAGAGGTTAAAAAAATATTTTTTCTAAGTCATAGGAAAAGTGTAGAGCTAACTTCTATATTAGGAAATATTAGCTTCTGCCAGATCAGTCACAAAGATGACAGGAGAATGAAAAAAAAATAGTGTGTGACTTGCTGCTAAAGAAAAAAAGTGACAGTAATGCATTGTGATCTTTTGATAAGAGGCAATGTACCAAGCTGCACCAGGAAAGGTTTTGTCTTGATATTAGGAAGAATTTTTTTGCAATGGGAACAATCATTTGCTGGAAAAACTTCCCTAGGGATATGGCAGAATTCCCATCGCTGGAGATTTTCATGATGCAATTGGGCAGTGTGCCAAATAATTTCACCTTTTCCCAAAAAGGTTCGACCTGATGGCCTTTTGAGATTCCTTCCAACATGGGCTGTTCTATGATGCTGTAGTTCTACCAGTTTAAAGTCTTTCTGTTTCTGGAGTGCATACTGTCTTTTGCCTTTTACTGGTCCCTATTTGAAATCAGTGTCAGGCTTAGTTTTCATGCTTGCAGATCTAAAGACTGCACTACAAAATTAGCGTCCTGTTGCTGTAAAGAGTATGTCTAGACTTGCAGCTAGTCCTGATTTTTCCTGATTTTTCAATTCTAATACATCAGCTTCTGCTCATAATCAGCTTCTCCAGCAACATCGGAATTATAAATCAGCCAGCTAGGTCTTGGTACAGGATACTTGCTACCAAAATGTTAAATCTGGATTGTGAGAAATTGGCAAATGGGGCAAAGACAGTCTGTCCTCCAATAAACAAGCTATCAGGCTGTGTATGCAGACACCAGAAACAAGGCAGTGAGTGATACATAGTTTGTGTGAGGTTGTCCGGCCGGTTGATTGCTGAGGGTAGGTGGTTTATTTTAGTGGTTCATGCAAATTCAGATCCGTTAAATTCAGAGCATTCTTAGGATCTTTTTTTCTGTTTACCTTATATTTTAAATGTTTTTCAGCTGATTGCTAGTGGCTCTATTTATCTCAGTATCTGTTTTTCTTGCCTCAAACTGCAAAATCCTTATTTGTCTTTCCAAGGACACTTTTCCCTCTCTTTTCTCATCTCTTGATCTACTTGGAGTCTTAAATCAGAAAATGGCAGCTAGACTTCTTGTTAACTCAGTCATAGGTTGTTGTTGACCCTTAGCTATCCCAGCTACTGCTTGGTGTATATCCTGACAGGCAGATTGCCCCATCCAGCATACTAAAGTGGATCTTCCCTTTCATAGTCTTCTTTTCACTTTCAGATTGCCCCTCTGCTCTGGCATTTCATACCGGTTCTGTCTCGTGTCACTTAACCAAGTTGCTATTACTGGTCATCTACCTGGCTCTGCTAACATTTTGTCCCAGACTTTATTCTCCCTTGCCTTGTTTTCAGGACTGATGTTTTCCTAGGATTTCCTCAATTTCTACCTTCACTTGGTTATTTCTATCTACCTCTTCTTTCCCTTCTGACAGTTTGGATTTCTGCTTATACCGCTTCAGTGACCAGAGCCTCTCTACCTGCAGCCTCCAGTCCATATTGCTTCAGTAAAGTTGGGGTCCATCTTGCACTGTTTTTTGTTCAGGCCATGTTTGGACTAAGCAGTCTCCTTAGCCATTGTGGAAGAAATAGGTATCTCTACAGAGCTGATTTATTTGAACTGTGTGCCTCTAGATGAGCATCATAGACATCTAGACTGCCTTTCCAGGCAGGAAACAAACTTGGATGTAGAAGTCTATTCTGTGAATGTTTAATTTTGGTCTAACAAATACCATCCTAAATTCCTTTATGTTATCTAGTTCAGCTACAGTTTAAAATGTCAAGAGGCCAGGAGGTGATTAAATCAACCAAAAGGTCTGCTCTCCCAGTTTTAGCATTTAATATACCTTAATCTTCTGCAGTTTCACAGTTCTGTCTGAACAAACACATTCACTCCCTGGCTTGGCCCTGGCTAGCAGGCCAGCAGCAGGTCCCTTTTGGAGCTGTCTGGAGCTACCTCTGATCTGCCATGGGGCAGCTGCTGGGCTCTGCTCACAGAGGCCACTCCTGCAGCCCCCTGCTACCAAACCCTTTCCATAGTAACGAGGTACACCTGTACAATATGAAATTGAGCAGATTTTATAATTTTGTGTGTGTGTGTGTTGGCTTCATGAAGAAAACTTTTTTTTAATAAAAATAATAATAATAATAAATTAAATATTGATATAATTTTGTTGCAATAGGAATATTCCATGATGTGTCTGAAGACACTCACTGGTCACCATTCCTTAATGCAAGCATTCACTACATCAGAAGGAATTATCCTCAGCCTTGGGAAGAGGTAAGAAAATTTCTTTAACTTTTGAGTTTGCTTTCTACTGATATAGTTGCCAGCACTTTTTGCTGTCTTCTTCATTTGTTGTTGCAACTTCATTCTTTGGGAAGTACAGAAAAAATACGTAATGTTTTTGAATTAAAATGTATACTGATACAGGAAAACTTGAAATCCTGTTTCCATCTTTACCAGACAAAAAAAGGTTACAGTTTCCATATATAATCTATTTATCTTCAATGTGTTCTGATGCTTATGATATAATTCATAGGTCCGAATTTTCAAATGCAGTTGATGGTTTTGGTCCTTGCATTATTGCCAGATCTGATTTAATGTTTGCCATTTGAAAACCAGGCCTGTTTTAGAATTCACACTTATGAAATCTTGGACTTAGTCCTGATCTGCTCTTGTTTATGGTATATGAGCTACTTAGAAGGAGAGGAAGAACAGATTGTCAGAAGTGAGAATGATTTTAAAGGTCATATTGTTTTCTTTCCCTTATTGGAGAATTTGCCATTCTCTCCATGCACAGGAAAATCATACTGTTGGAGCAGCATTTGTGATCATGCACTTCTTAGAATGTAATGAAGTCTGCCTGCCTTTTGATTGGCCCTTAGTGATACTAAAATGTAAACTATTAACCTTCAGGAAGTATAAATTCATCAAAAACTGTGATTCAATTACAGATTTTTAAAAGGTCTCTGGAACTGATAATGCAGAGAAATCTTTTCTGAGGAAATCAATTTTCTGTTGCGTGTAAGTTTATTCCAGATAACTTTTCAGTTTGTAGGAATAAAATGAGTATCTTCGTATCTGGGCTTTAATCAGGTGCTTTTACAGTGAACAGCACTTGCACAGGAATGCCTTTCTCTCCTAAACGTGTCTTTGCTCTGTACTCATGGCTGCAGAGGAGGTTCATTCCTTGGAAGTGGAAGAGTTTGTCTCCAGTCCCAAAAAACACGTTTAACTTGAGGTAGACAAGTTGTCCTGACATCAGCCATGTAATTCTATGTTCTTGGACTGTATAAGGTGCCTAAAGGTTGTCAAGTCACAAAAAAAGTTCTCCAGTATCAAGAAATGAGTGCTCAATGCTTTGTTGTGCTAATCTGTTGGACTGTAAGAGACTCCATTATGTTCTCGTGTAATGCACTAACGTAAAATGCTCACCTCTTCTTAAAGACAGGAGTAATATTATTGATGTTACTACATGTGTATTGTTGTTGTATAGGCTACAGAGAAGCTGGTGGCTTTCCTGTTTGGAATTGCCTCACATATGGTGGCAGATGTTAGCTGGCATAGCCTGGGCATCGACCAAGGATTTCTAAAGGCCATGGGAGAAGTAAGCTTGGATTATTTTATTGATGTGACTGGAATTATTGGAGTTGATAGACCAGCTTTGGAGTCTGGTGTGGAAAGAAAACAAAAGCTGGAGCCCTGATTCAGGGAAATTTTCAGAGACATGTAATGTCACAAACTCTGTAAGAACAAAGTAGGTCAGGTTTGGGACCTGCAAATTTTAGAGTTTCTTGGACAATTTGATTCTGCTCTCATGTTTGTATGGAAGGATGAGTAAAATGAACAGAAAGTTCTTTTTTTTTTTCTTCCTCCAGATTGATTTTCATGGTTCATATTCAGAAGCTCACAGTGTTGGTGATTTTGGTAATGTTTCTGTTTGCTGATCATAGATCCTTCTGTTGGGATAGCTAGTCCACTTCAGTGGGTGATTCTGGCTCTTACCCTGTGCAATGGAGGAGCCAAGAATGAGTCATATAGACACTGTATTCTCACTCTCTCCTGTAGTTTGTAAAACCCTCCTGTCCCTGTCTGTGTGTTCCATGTTTCAGGAGATGTAATAGGGCATATATACACTTGTACTGAAAGCCAAAAACAGGGTGAAGGATGCTAAAAGCTAAATGGAGTCACTTCTCTGATTTTAAATTTGACACATTTTTTCTTACTCTCTGGAAGTACAAAATGCACAGTATACTTTCAGGTGAACCATTCATGTATTCTAAATGACAAAGCTTTTTACAGCTGGATACCATATAAAAATAGATAGCATACACATAGATAGATCCATTCATACTGTTATCTGTGTTTGGTTTCTTGAGTTTTTATTTTTATTCTTTATTCCTCCATCTGCAGGAGGAGATGTACTAAGTCAGTTTGAGCTGGACTTCAGTTATCTGGCATCAAATTGGTAAGAAAATGAGCTTCAGTGGAGGTTAATTTCTTTAATGATTACTTCTGCTTATTCTGTATTGTCACAATGTTTTAATAAAATGCTGTCCTTCTATATCTTCATTCCAACCCCTTGCAACTGTTGGGACTTTCCTCATTTTGGTATTCCTCATATACGTATTTCCTGTTCCCTGGCATAAAAAACTGGGAGGACAGAAGAAAAAATAGTTTTACATGTAGGAACACAGCAAGAAAGATTTATTTATTTATTTTTATCTCCAAAAGCAGTTATAAGTAATTATAGATAAATAATCAATGAAAAAAGTTGCTGGAATGTCCTAGCAATTATTTAAATACCTCAGTGGTAATATCTCACTTAGATTTCCATTTTAATTTTTGGACATTGAGGATATTTATGGCTACAGATGCTGAGGAACTCAGGTTTTAAAAGCATAAAAACATGCAACAGTTTTAGGTATAGATGACGTTTCTCTTGTAGTTTTTAACCAAAATTTTAAAATTACATGCTTTTTTTCTGCTGACAAAGTAGGTCATTTGAGTCTTGTTATGTCTAGGCAGGATGTAGGTCATCTAGGTGAAGAAGGCATAGTCAGTTAACTCATCAACTTTATCAACTCTGACACATCTCTGAGAAATGTTAAAATAGGAAGAATCAGAAATGTCTGTTTGGCTAGGATTAGATTTGGATGGGAATAGGTTTGGCAACAGAGGAGAGTTGGAGAACATCCACCAAGATTATGTGATCACCAAGCCAGGAAACCAGTGGAGGGAGTGTGGAAACTCACAAGCAATAGCCATAGGGGAATGGTTCTACAGGTTTTTGACTGACCCAAATGGCAAGAGAGTGTGCCTACAGAGTGCAACTCTATGTGCAATCCCGATCTTTCTGGCATTTGTAAATCTTGATCACTGTATAGAGTCTTTTGAAATATAGAATATTTTCAAGCCAGCTGTTGTTATTATAGGAGCTGAATTACCTTTTGCCAGGTGATGTGAAAAAAAATCTGGTTATAATACCTCAGTCTTGTTTTTAGGTATGTGCCTGTCAAAGACCTGGCCTCTATCTATAAGGAATTTTATGGAAGAGAGATCATAACTGAAGGCACAATTACTGACTGTACTTACCTGCTGTTTCTTGAACTGTAAGTTGGATAGCTTTGCATGGGTTTTCATAAGTGAAACTTAGGTAGGAAGATTATGATAATCCTGTTTGAAATGCTGGCTCAGAAATTTATGAATTGAGGCCAGCAATACAGCCTTCCTACTAGACCCCCATAATCATAAGATACCTGATTTTTTCTAAAGGCTAGAATACAAATTTGGATTGTTAAATTCATCATTACACCATAGCATCTGTGGCTTAGCTATTTAAAACATTTATACATTTAACATATTTAGGCCTGTTTATTCAAGAACAGCTATGTCTTCAAGTACTCTTGTGCTGTGGCATGTTAGCAATATAATTTTCATGTACTGAAGGAGTAGTATACCTACCTAAATTGACAGATTTCCTACATTTTATGTAGATCCTTTCAAATCCAAGAATAATACATGGAGATAAGATCTAATATATTTTTTTATATCTGTCAGTGTATGTTTTTGAAGATTCTAAACAGCCTAGATGTATTATTTGTTTCAATTAATAACTAATAGCCAAGCAGTGTTTAAAAACACTGTGAATCCCTCCAAACTGAGAGCTGCATTAAAGTTAAGATTATCACTTCTCATGTTGCAGCTTTTAAAAATATACTGATAACCAACAAGGAGATGTAATGACTTGTGTTGTACTTACTATACTCAGGAGTATAGAAGCCTCAGAAAGAACCTTTTAAATAATGAAATATCATTAAATGAAGCTTGCTTGTTTCTGAAGAATTGTTATTTATTTTCTCAGACATGGAGAAAGGCTTGCTGTTGCGAAGGTTGGTTTTCTTTTCTTTTTTCTTTTTTTTTTATTTTTTAATAAAAATGAACATACAACATGAAGACAGTGCAATCCATCTTAGTTAGTATGTTGCTTGTCTCTTAGCTTTTTCCAAGATACGCTAGTAAATCTCCATTTCTTGTGGAGAAGTTCCATGAGTATTTCCTTGGAGGAGTGGATGACATGGCATTCTGGACAAACAATATTTTTGAGCTGACGAGCCAAATGCTAGAGAATGGAACCAGGTATAGTTGTGTTTCCTGCAATATGAAATGTAGTACTCAAGTTCAACACATCTAATTCTTCTGAAGGCAGGTCCTTTCCTAGAACAGGTGATGAACTTTAAATCCTCATGTGGACAAAGGGATTTCTTTGGCTCTCTTTTAACCAGGTGCACAGGAAGACATAGGCCTTGAGTTTGCACTTGTGACATGTTCACATTCCTTTCCCCAGGCAAGGCTCTGGCATGCCCAGCTGATACTTGACAGGGAAAATCTGGGGTATTCTCTAAGACATACCCAGGGACATGCTAAAATGCTGCATGGCAGCATAAGTTTTTTTCCTGGAGTGGTGATCTGAGCTGTGCCTGCACACTGTGGCTGCTCTCATCAGCCAGCAAAGATGGCCCGTCCCAAGGGAGGTCAGATACTGCCTTCAGACACTGCAGGCAGATAGGATTAGAAGGAGTATGAATATATGTTCTAGTGTTGGATGTTCAGGTTTGCACTCAGAATGTATTTTTTATTGAAGTTCTGGCCCTGTACTGCATTGGTACAAGTGTAACTTTACTGTAAATAACTTAATTAGACCAACAGTGGGAATTAATCAATACATATGGAGAATGTCACCACAGATATTTTGGGAAATATTGTTTGAAATATGATATGGCATAATCTGTTGATTTCTTTGTTCCAAAATGTCACTTTCTTTAAAAGATCACTAGAATTAATTAATTCTATTCTATAAATTCTATTAATAACATTAATAGAATTGCCAGGACATGCTTAAGGAAATTTCATTTAAGAGTTATGTAGAGACATGCAAGATTCATATAGAAACTAAGAAATTAATCAAGATCACTAAAATAAATATCAAAGGAGTTTCCAAGGATTATAATGTTGCAGTAAATTTGGTTACTCAGGGCTTTTTGAGAGAGGTAATGCCTTCTAACAGAGGAATCAGTAAGGATAAAAGTTGAATTTTTAGTTCCACTTCCATTGCAAGAAGGTCTTCAAAACATATTCTGAATATTTCTTTAGTGGCTGTTTCCTGCCTGAGAATCCTCTGTTTATAAACTGCACAAGGGAGCACAAGGACAGCTACGTGTAAGTATAGCTCTGAAGGTTCAAAGACTTATTACTGGTGAAAGGGGAGTTTTCCACTGATGGTGGATGGTGAGCTATTGAAAAGTAGAGATCTTCTGATTATTTTTTTCCTTTTTATGTCTGAATTTGAGACTGTCTTAACATGAAAAAACAAGCTTCATACAGAGGAACTATGTAGAACCCGAGATAGAGTTTTACTTTCCAGCCTAAGGACAAGAATGCTTACCCAGCACCTTAAGTGCAAAATCTTCACATTTTATTTGGCAATATAGAACTCACCTGTTCAGAGCACAAGGAGTGTACGTATTCCTCTGGCAAACATCTTCCATGACTATTTTCTTCCCTTTGAGAAAGCACCTCTCGTGCTGATACTGGTGAATTTAATTTTCATTGAACTACAACTGTAGAGTTCTGTTAAACTTGTATGGGGATGCTAGATTGTAATTTGTTCACAAGGATCACTTTCCCCTCCCTTGAAGACTACAATTTAAGGAGCATACTTATTTGACAAGATTTTTTTAGTGCATAATAATAAAACCACAGGACTAATCTGAACTCTTTAATTCTGAATTTTGTTTTGGTAACAGAAATCAGAGTTTTCTTAGCTTTCCTGCAATAAGCATTAATGGTTCAATTTACAACTTCTATTTCAGTCAAATTGGGACAGTGGAATCAGTTGGTCAGAGATCCACAGGGAGAGAATGATAGGGAAGGAAATTAAGGACAAAAAGAAGTGATAAAAATCACATTGTCAGAGACAGCAGTGCATGCTTGTAAATAGCCATGCTGAGAAAGAGAGGGCACGAAAGTGGAGAGATAACCATTAAAGTCTGTCTTTTATTTTATTATAAATATTTTCACTCAAAAAAAGGAAAAATAACGCCTATACATAGGTGAAAAGAGCAGCAGTGACTGGAGCTCAATTGGTAAATGGGTTGTGAAATGTGGAAGCCTCGTGGGTTGAGAGCTTAATGACTTTTATTCTATTGTTTTCTTATTGTGAGAAATCAGTTTTTAGCTTCAAGTTTTTACTGTAGCTGTGAAAAGGGTTCTCGCCCTCAGATACTGTGTCTTCAACTAACACTGCTATGTATGAAAAAATATTTTGTACAAACAAAATGAAATCAGTAGGGCTGGAAGGACCATAAATTGGAGCAGGATTCTGGTCAGTGGACGGATGGTAATAGACTTCTGTGTTGGGAAAGAATAATTCTAGGGAAATACAGGAGATATCTGAAATGAGTGCAAATGACTGGTAGAATGTTAGTATACCAACAAATTAACTTCTTTTTTTTTGGGGGGGGGGAGGAGAAAAAGTGTTTAATAAAAGTGTTTAATTATTTTTTTTTTCTTGCCCATTTTTCAGTGCCTCAAGAATGTTACTGATAAGTGGAATATGCCAAATAAATGATGACAATGAAGTTAAAATATATCAATGTCTGGATACTTAGCCAGTATTAGCTACACATAAACCCCGTGACTACTTGAGCTTAACTGCTATCTCTTGAGAACTCTCTTTATCAATGGGAAAAATGGCCATCCGATTTCATGCAATATGATTGCTTCTCCTAGTTTTGTAGTAACATGTTCATGTCATTAATTCAGTTGCTTTGTTATTACTACCTTCTTTATTTTAACAGAAACAAGCAATTAAAAAATGAACATCACAAGAACACAACCTCTTTGCTTGCAAATACTCTTGAAAAGAAAATAGAGTATACAGAGAGAGGAGTTCACTTCGATATACAATCTTGGGCAACAGTAAGTGAGAAGTGACACATGTCAGGTAAAATTCAGCTCTGCATAAAATTGTTTTAATTTCTGTCTGAGATGCTGTGTGATGGATCAGGGTCTCTGAATGTAAACAGAAGCCTCTGACTTCATGGACATTCCAGCTGCCATTGTTAATCTGTATATAATGTATATAATAAGTACATCATAAATACTAACTTTTTTATACTTTCCTCATTTTATAGTGAAGTTACAGTGCCAAAAAAAAATATATCTTTAATATTTAGTTTTTATGGAATCATGGTAACTTTTGCAAGCTAAGAAATCCCAACAAAGAATAGCAGTGAGTAGTTAGTAATGCTCCATTTAGGGCATACAGGTTTTTGTCTCTATCTAAAATGGTGCTTATGACCCAAGTCAGAGTATACTTTGATCAATGTGATGATTTCTACTGATGGTGACTTGGGTTTTGACACAGTCTGTACTGTTCAGGTATTTCAGCCTGTGTTTTAAGAATTCTTGAGTCTCTTTATTATTTTTATTTCAGAATTCCCTCCAATACATAAACCGTGCTTTTGCCAAAAATGTCTGGAGAGTGTTAGCATCTACACATCAAGAATCCTCTAAGTACATCTCCAAGCCAGCAGCTTCATATTTTCTTACCTCACCATATGCTAGACTTGGATGGTTAGTACTTTTTTTCTTCCTCACACCCCCCTCCTAATTTCTGAAAATGTTGAGTACTGACCAAGATACTATTTTTTATTCTTGGGATAGTCTTTAAAGATGATACTCCAAATCAGTTGGTGGCACAAATCTGTCAGAGCGGCTTATGTTGACTAGCCAGAGCTACCAGTTAACAGACAGGACCCTTTTTTCTTTCTAATGTTAGCATAAGCCTCTTTGTGTCCGTACTGAATAAAACTGTCAAGAGCAGAAGTTCCATTCAGACGTAAACTGTAGGCAAATAAGTTCTTTCTTTGAAAGGGTTTTCTCATCATTTTATTCAGAATGGAAAGAAGCAAAATTAGGACCATCAACAGCTCTAGTTCTGAACAGTATAGGAAGATTGTTACCCTTTTTTGATTATTGGTTGATCATTACACCAAATTAGTTGTCTGTCCTGAATTGTGCCTAACTGAGTGTTTTGGAAACTCCAGAAGATTAATAAGGAGTTCAAAGATGCCACAGAAAGAGGCATGTTCTCTCTTCTTTCCAGAGAGGTTCTATTTTCACATGCAGCAGAGAAGAGGAATTAAATAAATTTGTTTTGCTGCTCATCTTGCTCTTTTTCTTCTGACTCAAAAATTGAAGTTTTAATTCTTGAGGTCACTTCACACCAGCCAAATGAATGGTAGTTACTTATTTTCTCGACACGTTCCCTGTCTAAACTCCACCACATTACTGAGACCCATCTTCCATTTACTTATCTACTGTTACATCCATTGATTAAATCAGAGGTTCAGTTAAAATGGTAGTTCATTTCACCTTTTGTATTCTGTCAGATGCAAGCAGTCCTTTTTCATACTTCTTGTTCTGATTGCTCTTAGGTGCCTTGTGTCAGTAAGTAAAAAGGCAGTCCATACAAATGTGAGGTGTGTTAATGGAAGATTAGTCTCTGTTTTTATTTAGTTCAAGAAAACAAGAATCAGTTATGCAATAGGAAAAATGCTATGTAGATTCTTACAAAAATATAAGACACATCTCAGTTTACCTGAAAGTAAAAGTATTTATTTTCTGCTGATGTAGTGGTTGTCTGACGGCTAATCCTACGATTTTGTTGACTCCCCTGGTGTACAGGGCAGTGATTTCAGCTGACCTAAACCAGGATGGATATGAAGATCTGGTGGCTGGAGCACCAGGGTACAGCACACTGGGCCATATTCAGATAGGACGGGTGTATATAGTCTATGGCAATCACTCAGGTTTGCCACCAGAGGACATGGATCTAGATGGGAAAGCAGATGAAGTACTGGAGGGTCATCAGGTGAGGGGTCAAGTCAGATACTTTACACTTTTTTTTTGTTGGTTTTTGATTGAATGTGGTAAATTCTGGTAAATTCAGATATATTATGCATTTCAAGAAAAATAACTGTTACTTCAGTCACAGGAACAATTAAAGCAATATTGATATGTAGGTTCAATTATTTTACTCTGCCAGATTAGAACAAAATATTAGAACAAAATAGGCCCTCGATTAAGAGTGAGATAGATTATCTGTAAGTCACAATATATCTTGTTCAGTTCCCTGCATATAAGCCAATATTGTGAATTTCTCTTCCTTTTTCATCTAAAACTATTAGTTCAATATAAGTCTCAATACTTTTGAAGCTGCATTTTTCATGAATTGTTAACTTCTCACAAAACCATTGTATATCTTTACTAAGACTGTAGGATACATAAGAAAATAGAGAAAACTATGATTTGTCAGACTGGTGACTGGCTTGTACCTGAGAAGCAGGATCAAGGGATCTTTTTGAGTAATAAAGTTGATTCTCTGTTGAAAATATAGTTATTTGCATAGAAGAAAGAGGTGAGATAAATTTCCTTGTAAACTGTTTCTGTGGTTATAAACTGTGGTGTAACAGCTGATGTCTTCTTAGTGTTGTAGTCGTTCACAGTTGTAATACAAACAAAGCAAAGATTGTAAGCATAATGTCAGTGGTGCACTAGGCTCAGAAGAGGAAATACCAGAGCAGTCCCTTATTGTATCAGTTAGTTTATATTCTAACACCCCCATAATCTCAAAGGGAACAGCCCACTCCCAGTTAGTGTATTAGTATGGTGGTTATTATTTGAGAGAACAGTGATGCTAAGAAAATCTTAAGAATTTTTGGGATGGGTTTTTATTATCTCTGTTTCCATTTTTTTTTCTTGCACTGTGTTTGTAAATGTGCATTACACTTTGATAGTTTTGTCTTTAAAACATGTTATTTTCTTGAGAGCAATCCCTCTTCTTTCAGCCTTCAGGCAGATTTGGTTCTGCCTTGGCAGTCCTGGACTTTAATGAGGATGGAGTGCTAGATCTGGCAATTGGAGCACCTTCTGTGGGATCTCAGTTTCTCACTTACAAAGTAAGTCATGCACATGCTTTATGGTGAAATGACTGAAAGAATTTCTCTTGTGACATTATAATATAAACACAAAGGTTTGTAGCCTTTGTGATACTTTTGAGTAGATCAATGAAAGTTATCCATATCTCCCTTTCGGTGGCCTTTTGGCACAAATCAGATTGCAGTTTTGAAGCACTGATGTGCTGGAAACATAAGGAACCATTCATGACATCTGAGTGTACCATTTGCTTTTTAAGAACAAGGAGTCTGGAAGGGACCTCATGTCAGTGAGCCTTGTCATTCACTGTCACAGGTCAACAGTTGATATATAAAATGTGATATGGACACAGACATGTGCTAAAGTAATGAGAGTTTTAATGACTTGCAGCCAGACTAGCCCATGGAATGGTCCCTGAGTGTTTTCAGCCCACCTGAATTGAGAGGCAAAATACGTTACATTAAACCATTTCCATTAAGTTTAAAACTCTTCAGAATTTCAGATACTAACTTAGCTTCCTATTCCTAAGTAGGAATTTAAATGGTTGTATGTAGACCCACCCACTAGCATGGAAAATTACATTTATCTGTTGTGGCTGGCACAGCCTCTGATTGCATTAAGTAATTGTTAACAAAATTAGAGCCACATGAGCATGCGTGTAATGAACATAGCATACAGTATACTGGCCTTGCTCCTAAACTACAGTATGATGAAAATTTACTTCTCTGTACTTACCTAGTTTGTTGCCTAGTTATAGCAGTGTTAATTACAACATGAGTATTTTTAGGTTTGGGGTGGAAAAAACAAATTTATGAGAAGGCTCTAATAGAAAAAATGCAGTTGTATTAATAGTCCTTGCACACTGTTTTGTTTTGTATTTCATACTTGGTGCTGCCTTACAAATCCTCTCATGCTGTGTTTGCTTTTCCTGGTGTTTAGGGTGCCGTGTACGTCTATTTTGGAACTAAGGGAAGAGGCTTGCCATCTCAACCAAATGTTACCATAACGTGTCAGGTACATTGATCAGGATAAAACAGGGCTACAAAAGCAGGAGGTGCGGTAAAGGGGAAAGGAGCCTGTGAGCTTAAAGAAAGATTGTTAAAATCAAACTTCTAATTGCAAGGGAATATAGACATGTAATTGGGGATGGTGCAAGCAGGTGTTTTGCATAGGTTGGTTGTATGTGGAAAAGACATCTGTACTTCAGTGCAGGGGAGGGAGCAGGGTGAACAAAAGGATGCACAGCCCTCTGGGAAAAAAATGAGTTAATTTGATCAGAAGCAGACAAAGTTAGCCCTTTAGAAGCAAACCCCTCTATTTTGTTACAGAATTGACGGTTTAAGTTCCATTTCAGTGTTAAACTAACTGTTTATTACAGTATTCCTACTGTAATCTTGGTTGGTCCCTCCTGGCAGCTGACATTGATGGGGATGGAAATGCTGATCTGGTTGTTGGCTCTCCATATGCACCTGGTAGTGGGCAGCAGAGAGGATTTGTGGCTGCATTTCACTCTTATTACAACAGGAGTGACCAAGGTAGTTATTTACTGAGTAAATTAATCCTCTTATGTTATATGACTGTTATATGTTATATGACTCATATGTTATATGACTTAATCATAAGATAATTCAGATCGGTGGATCAGCTACTCTTCCTAGTTTTGTGTCATCTGTAAACTTGTTGAGGGTACGCCCTGCCTCATCATCCAGATCATTAATGAAGACATCAAACAGAACTGGACCCTGTATCAACCCCCGGGTTATACCACTAGTTACTGGCCTCCAACTAGACTTTGCACCACTGATCACTACCCTCTGGGCTCAGCCTTTCAGCCAGTTTTCAGTCTACCTCACTGCCTGCTCATCCAGCCCATGCTTCAGCAGCTTCCCTATGGGGATCTTTGGGAGACAGAATCAGAGGCCTTACTGAAGGCCAGGTACCCGATATCCACTGCTCTCCCCTCACCTATCAGGCTGGCCATTTCCTCATAGAAGCTTTTCACATTGGTCAGGCATGACTTCCCTTTGGTGAACCCATGCTGACTACTCCTGACTTTCTTGTCCTTCGTTTGTGTTTGGAAATGTTTTCCAGGATTAGTTGCTCCATAACCTTCCCAGGGATTAAGATGAGGCTGACTGGTCTGAAGGTTCCTGGGTCCTTCTTGAAGTTAGAAGTGACATTTGCCTCCCTCCAGTCTTCAGCACTTCTCCCAATCACCATGATCATTCATATTATTGAGAACTAATAATTCAGGGAATAATTTGAAGATTCTTATTTGAATGATATATCTTGCATTTATGTTCTTTGGATATATAATTTAAATTTATAATTCTTTGAATTACATTCAAAGAATAATTCAAAGATTAGTCAGACCTACTTCCCGTGATCCTACCTTCCAGCTGGTTGAATAAACTGAAGTCTGCTTGCCTAAAGTCCAGGCTCTGCTACCCTCTGAGTTATTTTCTCACTCCATTTTGGTTCATGAACTCCCTTATTTCATGGCCGTGACAGCTAAGGCTGCCATTGATTACCAGATCCCCAGCCAGTTCTGCCTTCTTAGTGGAAAACAGATCAAGTTGTGCATCACCCCTGGTTAGCTTATCCAGTGCCTGTAATGAGAAGTTACTCCTGACTCCTTCTAGAAATGGTGTCTGTGTGCATCCTGCCATACTTTCAGTACATGTGAGGGAGGATCAAATCTTTCGTAACAACTGGAGTCTGCTGTAGAGAGAATTCTGTAGTGCCTTTTCAATTTCAATTCTCTGTCTTGAAAAATTCAACAGTTGTCTGATGTTCTTGAGTGCTTCAGTAGTTCTTCTCACAGAGTTTATTTCAAAGAATTTCACTAAAAGGTTAGTCTTTAATTAAATGTCTGGTGATTCAAATGAAGAAAACATAAAATAAAACGTTACCTGTTTCAGAGGAATTTAGTTTGATACCTAACTAATAAAGGTAATCAAAAATGCTGAAGTTCTTTGTGTGGTAAGCACCCACTTTTTCCTATACTACTGTCAGTATCCCATAGTACTCAGTATATGCTGATTGTCTGATTAGTGAAAATTTATGTAGACGTACATCATAGGAAGGTGAATTCTTCCTTCTAGGAGCGCAGTCCTGGATTTTAGTATCTGAGGTGGACAGGCCTGCTAAAGTCACTAGTTTGGCATGTGGATAAAACTAGAAACTAGTGAGACAAATGTAAATGAATGACTATGCGAAAGCAAAGAAGCAATGGATTCAATTGCCTATTGGTGATACCAAGGAGGACTGAAAGGTCTTCCTTAGAAATTTGCAAATGTACCTTGAGAGATGAATTTTTATTATTGTGTGCTCCTTCATGTGGACAAAGGGGAATGCTAGAAGTGAATGCAGTTTATGAGTACAGGTGATGGAGGTTGTTGTGAATGAGGAAGGAAAGGCCATATGTATATGGATAGAGCTACATAAAGTTAGCAGTGGTGAGTGAGGCAGGTTATGCAGGTATTTAAAGCTTCGTGAGAATCACATAAATGAGTTTTCCAATAACTCCTACTAAATTTTTGTTTAGTGTATTCTATTTCATATAAAATTAGAAACCATAACCAAAATAGATTTTACATTTCAAAACACCATTGACATTTTTTAATAACGAAAACACAGAATGAATGACTTGAATTAAAGCCATAATTATTGATGCTCCCTCCCCACCCTGTAAGAATTACAAATTCTAATAAACAGTTTCAGTTTTGCCCCATCCCTAAGGACCCATCAGTTCGTGGCAGACTTGACTGATAGCCTTTGTGTGCTTTGTGTAGCCTACTGCAATGCTTTAGAAGCAGGCTGTACTGAGTAAAGGCTTTCATCAGAGAGTACAGTTGCAGATTGAGTGTTGCTGTGCAGCGAAGTTAGCAGTAACAGGTGCCATATCATAGGTGGTAGAACTACTTATAGAAACTTCTCATCATAGGGTGAAACACTGGATGATTGCTAATAGAATTTTGTTTGACAGGTTACACCAAGATTTAATTAATATTTTTCCTGGTCTGTCAGGACTTCTGTCTGTAGAGGATGCCAACTGGATGGTGAAGGGGGAAGAAAACTATGCTTGGTTTGGATTTTCACTTGACAGCTGCCAACTGGAGAATGTAACACTACTGCTGATTGGTAGCCCTACATGGAAGAGCTGTGTTGGGTGTGTTGTAAATGATTGCTTTATTTCTCCTCTATCCTGCCCTACATTAGTAGAGATTTGTACTAGATTAGACTTCCTGCTTTTCGGGAACTTTCCTCTTTGTCCCGCTTAGAATACTTTTATTCATATTTTTATGCCTTTACCCTTCCTTGTGTATTTACAGAGGGGGTCTTTGCTTTTAGAGACACTTAAGAACTTGTGGGGTTTTCTTGGTGGGAGGGGGTCACAAAAACGCTAACAAGTAGGCATGCCTAAAATAATTCTACAGATAGCACTGACATTTTCAAAAGCAAGCCAAATGCAAAAATGTATTGGGTGTTAAAGAAGTGGATGGACAGACAAGGTCTGTGCCCAAAATGTCTTGTAACTCGTTAAAACAAGTATGGGATTACTAAAATAGATTTCTAGGATTTAGCTGCCTCTCTTATTCCAAAGTAAAAGGGGAAAATATTTTAAGATGAACAATCATGGCTGAATCTACAGAAATCTGAATGTCATTATATACAAATATTTTTTACATTCTAATTCAAGCTGCAATCCCTTCTCATCGGATGTCAGGCAGAGTGTTGGGAAGGTGTATGGATATAACCCACCAAGCACCAAGTACTGGTTTGCAGTAGCTGGAGACAAGGTAGGGCTCCCTATATAGTATAGTCCTTATATATATTATTTGAAATAAAGTGACATTCTTTGGAAATGACATAAGCATTTTAAAAATTTAACAGGCAATAGGCAGAATGGGTTTGTCTCTGGCCAGTGGTGTGATGTCTGTGGCTGGAATCAACAGAAAAGTTTTGGTGGTGGGTGCACCTACTACAGGTATGTCTTTCTAAAAGTTGGAAAACATTTCTGCTTTGGGATATGCCTTTCTGTATGAGTGGAGAATAGAATCAAAGTTAAAACTTAGAAAAGAGACCTTTTAGCTGCCATAGAATTTTAAAATATTTAGAAAATTTAGAAATAATTACTGTAATCACCTACAGGTGACTTGCATTTTTTTCCAGAGACTTCTATACTGTGCCAAATAGCTTCTATTAACAGTGTTTGTTATCTTGCATTATTTATGTAGCAGTGATTTGCTAGTAGACTGCACATTTATTGGAAGTAAAACATAGTATTTTGTGCTTACTCTGGGAGTAGGCTGTAAGGAAATGCATGTCAAAATGTAGAACTCTAGTATGTGTCCTTTAAAAAGAATGCATATTTCCCCTGCTAGTATTGCTAAGAGATTGTTTCTGTGCTAACTAGCATTACTGCCATATAACATTTGATGTTTGGTTCTTAAATGATACTGTTTGGCCATGTTGCATAATGCCAGCATTACCTGCTTGCAAGGTATTTCAAGTACTAAGCCTGAGTTCTTACGTCTGATCAACTCCTGTAACTTCGTGTTTCTTTTTTTTTTTTTTTAGACAGCCTGTCTAGGATTTCATTTATATCCTCTGTGCTGCACCAAGCTGGACTAGCTCTGCTGTATGATCTGACAGACAGCACCAAGCCTTCTTTGCTCAGCACATTCAGTGGGGACAGGAGGTTTTCTCGCTTTGGAGGAGACATATGCTTAAGTGACCTGGATAATGATGGACTAGGTAAAGCTAGATGATTCTAGATTACCAGAGATGAAATGTTTTATTCATTGCAACAGGAAGACTGGTCACCTGCATATTTGCACAAGTGCTAAGCCCAGCCTCAGCTGGCTTGCACAGATATTCTACTGTAACTTCCAAGGAGGCATCTCTAAAACCCCAAACCATTTAGACAGAAATTGAAACATTTTAACTGGAATTTTTGCATTTAGAGGTATACAAATGCCAACTCTCATGTTTTGGCTTAGCATTATTTCACTTCTGATGTCCTGTATCATCCTTGTACTATTTGCAGATGAAATGATTGTGACATCCCCACTGCGAACTAATGATATCACCACAGTACTGTTCGGTGGAGCAGCTGGCCGGGTTTACATTTACAACGGAAAGCAGGCATCCTCAGGGAACGTGACAGGCCACTGCAAATCATGGATATCTCCCTGTCCTGAGGACTGGGTAAGAAATCATAAAAGTGAAATCATGGCCTAAGGTCGTATTGACAGGTAAATTAATACCTCCCATGCAGATAACCAGCATGCTGTGCTTGGTTTCAGAAAACTGAAGCTTACTTCTGTTTCTGAACCTGTGTAATTTTGCTCCTCCTGTTTGTTGTCAAGTTTCTTTCCTGTTAAGGATCCTGGGTTCTTGCACTGGGCTTCTACTCTCATAGCGTGGTTCTCTCCACTAACTTTTTTTTTTTTTTTTTTTTTTCTCTTCAGGCACAGTATGTGCTGATTTCTCCTGAGGTGAGTAACTAGAAAACAATTTACTGCAAGAAATGGAAAAAAAAATCCACTTTAAAAACAGCATTATAACAAGCAGCATTATCTTACAGGAACAGTCAAGATTTGGGAGTTCTGTCATCACTGTGAAATCTGAAAGAAAGGTGAGAAAAATAATTGCTGCTGTTGCTTCATTACATCTTTCTACTTCACTTGCATATACTGGTCAACGTCTCACATCTTACTCATTTGCAGAAGTCTGAAGTGCTTTTACATCATGAGTTAAGTTTTCCTTTAAGTCACTCTCTGAGCTGATGATTAAAACCATTTTATAGGTGCTTGAACTGTGGAGTTGTCAAAATTTTGGCACCTGAATTGAAAGGGATTGCTTTGAAATGACCTGAAATCTAACTACTTGGGAGTTCCCTGAAAGGTTGCACTGTGTATCTAGCACAGATGCCAGTTGGCTTTACTGTTCAAACCAACCTGTATGCAAAGCAGCTGCTGAGCTGTACTGTAAACAAGGCACCCGCTTTCTTAGTGCTTGTTCAGCTGAGGGGAGTCCAATGTTCTTAGTCTGATGCAACCTGTGTAAGAACACCTTAGCAGTAGGCTGAGGAGATGTGCAACTGGTCTTCAACAAATGGTGTTTGGCTTCTCCCTCTTAAACCATACACTGGACAAACACCTAGAAACACAAATGCATCTAAGCTAGGGTAGGATGTGTAATCCAACACTCACAACAGACATTGCTGATGGTTGTTGTGTGAATGCATGTGAGGAACTTTTCCAAGCAATTGTGTTCTTTTGCTATGGCACCAATCCAGTCCACAATCCAGCTTTGTCTGTATTGATCTTGCTCCTGAGAAAGTTTATGCTGGCAAAACATTTGACTAGTTCCCCAGGTGGAAGAGGTCTGTTTGACAATTTTTTTTGTTAACTGCTATTCTGATGAGGTGGGTTGCTCTCCCATTTCTCCTTGTCACATTTCTATACAACACTACTGATAAACAGACAAAATCCAGTTTCTATTAGGGAGGCTTAAGGCAATCATGAACCTGTATTTGCATTTTGCTAAACCTTCTCCCATATCCATTTCCACAGAAAGAAGTTGTAGTGGCAGCAGAGAGAAGTTCAGCGAAAGCTCGACTTGGTGGAAGGCTTTTTGTCTACTCACTCTGAAAGGTCATGGTAATCTTTAAGACCAGGGCAAAACTGGTGTTTTAGTGAAGAATCTCTTGTATCTGTGACACTTTCCCTTAACCCATATAAACCAACAAGACCCCATGACAGCAAACTTCAGTAGATACACAGCCTAGATAGCTAGGTAGGGTCCCAGATTGTATCCAAGGAGTGAGGGATGGTCACTGTTTTTAAGTGATGGTGAATCGTTGCAGCTGAATTACTCGAACAAGTTCTTGTGAAGTTAAACAAAAGATCTAGGAATCGATGTTTAGCAGCATTCAAGTGCTCTACTACTTAGTACACACCTAATAATTAAACTAGCTTGATGTACTCAAAATGTCACTTAAGCTTGATGTATATAAATATTGAATGCATATAGAAATGTTGCTTACCTCGCTGTAAACATCAAATGCCAGGCAAGGGATCTCTGCCTGGGATCACAGCCTGCTGCTGTGGAGAGCACAATGGGCTGTAGTGGCTGCAAATATTCATATGACTTGTAGTCAAAATTCTTCCTTTTACAGTCATGCAATACAGGCAGTTTTTTCTCTTTCATATTTGTAGTTTCTCAACTATACTGGCTCTGCGTAGGAATTCAGGTCCTTGACTGTATGATTTTACATTTGCATCCAATTAGGCCTGTTTAGTAGCAATGCCTGATCCAGAGTGCCACCAGCATGAGATGGAGGGAGTGCAACCATCACAGGAATGTAACCATCATGGTGGTTTGACTTACAAAACAACGAGAGCTACGTCAGTCATGCAAGTGGATAAATTAACTCTGTTGTGAGTGGTAGCAACACTTGACCTAGTAAGCAAGCTGGTCTGAAAACTTTTTGGAGACTTGAAAGGAGCAGAAGGCTAGATTCTGGTGGCCGTATTTGTCTGTATAAATTATGTTGAGGGGTTGTGTCAGCTTCAGCTCTAATTGTCAGGTGACCTTATTTATTGATCAAGTGTGAATATTTTCTTGACAAAATCAAGATGGAATCACACATAATTTACATTCCTAGTATACTGTGATACTGACAGGGATTCTAAGACATCAAAAGTTGCTGTCAAAATAGTAATCATGGAGGAAGGGCAGCTCTAAACCAGTCAGAACAGATAGATGCCAATAAGGATCATCTCTGTCACTACCAAGTCTCGAGGCCCACATTAAGGACGTAGAACAGCTGGGTTCTCCCAGGGAGAAGAGCGCAAGCAAAAGTGATTAAGTTGTAGGAAATACTTTTGCTTTTCCACTCATGACTGAGACTACTCTGATACCCTTTTTATGTTTTTATGTGAAAATCCATGACCATGGTAACTTAGGATTGTGCTTTTATTGCTAACAGTATTGGATTTAGCTAACTCACTCTAATATTGTATGATACATGTTAACAGTATGCATCAGTATCTATTAAAAACTTGAGCGGTGAAATGTGATGCTCTTATTATCAACACTAATACACAAACGTGTATGTATCTGCATTTCATCTTTCACGCCTCTGTAACAATCATAAAGCATTACTTTTATTTTGAATAACACAAGTCAGTAGAATAACATTTCTAAATGCCATCCTCCAAGGATAACACATCTCAACTTACCTTGTTAAGAATTCTCTCTCAGGAAGGTTGTCTTTAAAAAAAAAGATGACAAGGTAAACATTAGCTTGATGTGTTCTGCCATCTATTTTGGGGACCTAACTTGCCCAGATAATAGAAAAAATAACCACGCAGCTGTTACTTAGAAATCTGAACTTTACAAAAGCGGTAACCAGATGGAACTGGGAGCACTGAGCACAGTACTTACCTTGCAAATCTATGAATAGTGGTATGAGGCAAAACAAGCAGTGCATTTATAAGGGCAGAAAAAAAAATGTTTTCTTTTTTTAAACTAAAATTGCTGATACCAGTATGTTCTGGAACAGTTCTATTCTTAACATACAGTCTCCACTGGCTTTATTTTTTCTATGTATCATCTCCGGGTAATTTTATTGCACATTAACTCATTTAGTTACTCGAATTGTATGAAAACCATTAGAAGTTTGTATAGGTCTGTAAAATGAAAGGCAGTCTTGTAACAGAACTGTCTTCCTCTCAGTGCTTTTATTCTGCTTTAAGTCACTTATGTACAGGAAAAGGAGGCAATATGCTATGCAGATGCCTCACTGTACAGAGGAAAGAGCTTGGATAGCATACGTGAAAGATGCCCAAACAGCTGTACATATTTGAGTTCTGGCCTAATGCCACTATTACTTGCTTGAAAACATCACATCTGTATCCCTTCACTCACTGCACTTTCTCGGAGTTTATCAGCAATGGTATGAGAGCCACTGTTTTTTCTGCTAGGTTGCTCAGTTTAGGAGCTGTACTGTTGTTTTTTTTGTTTTGTTTTTTAACTTATCTACTTGTTAGAAATTAAGGCTGCAAAAATGTTCACCTGTAAACTTAAAAGCATTACAAGGCCCATTAATTTTCTCACCTTTTCATGCCTTTTATATCTGTAGTTGAAGTCTCATACAGAGCAAGAACAACTGTTTGAAAATTATTTAGTACAACTGACTTAAACCACACTAAGATCACGGGCCAGCATAATACTGATTTTTGTACTCTTTCACTTCCATTCTGGACTCGTTTCGAGTTCACAGCTATGGTTGTCTTTTCAATCCCTGCAAGTACAATCTTTTGTCTGGTGGCAGCCAAGGAGCTACTCACTGTATGTTACCAAGGTTAAAAAAGTCTAAACAAAAAACTAGACAGTGACCTGATTTAGAAAGCTTTCATACCCCCTTTACGGACTGAGAGAAGCCAGTAGAGAACTATGCCCTGAGAGTTCAGAGGTAAGTCCTAAGGACAAAACACAAATAGTGGCCACAAAGATTTTACTCCTTCCTCCAGTCCATTACAAGACACAAGGCTTACACACCCTTCAACTAACTTAAATACTTACTGGGGTGGAGTCTAGTCCATGCTTTGTCTTGCCTTCTCAGAAAGAAGTTGGGTTCTGCTTTCTCTCTTTTAAGAGAAACTAACAACTGGTCTGATGATTTTTGTCAGGATTTGAATCGGTCCTTATGCAATGAGGAATTGTTAAACTTCAGCTATGTTAATGCATAATGAAATAGTGGCAGATGGCAGGCACAAGCATGCATTGTCAATGGACCTGCTTTTCCAGCTATTAAAACCGCATACAATTTGGGCTTAAATTAATTGTTAAGCAATACCCAAATTAAGTAGCCATGTTTCAAAGCTCACTTAACATAAGAAAAAAAAAAAGTATTATTTTTGGTTACTGTTAATTTTGAAGTAGTGCTTCACAAGGGATGCAGGTATACTTTTTCCTAATAAAAATTAATTATCTCCAATTAAGTAGGGCTTTAAAAAAGAAAAAAAAAACATAGAAAGGGCACTTTTGGGGTAGATTTTTTCTTTGATAATTGAAGGTAGATTGCTAAACCTGCAGTTCAGAATGAGAATTATTGATGAATGCTGACTGTTGTCATCCTTTAAGATGAGAATGCTGCTCTTTAGAAAGACCATTATGTGAGTTAAGTGTTTGACAGGAACACTTAAAATGAGTATGTATATGTGATACTGAAATCTAATGGAACATGCATGGAGTAGAGGTGAGACTATTGTGGAAAACATGTCACTCTTTCCCTTGCGTTTCCCTCTTTTTCTGTGTAAGCATTGAAATCTCACCATAGGTTTTTGGCACAAAATATATATTAAATTAGCAAGTTTAGAAATTCTTAAGGTTTTCAGTAAGGAAGAACAAAGGTTAAGTGTCCAAAGTCTGCCCCGTAACAGTAAAAGTCTCTTTCTTCCTGCTGTTCCTATTGGTTTGTCAGCGTGCTTCTGCTCAGCCCAAATGTTTCTGCTTTAAGGTCATTCTTTATCTCCACTCTTTGAGCTGCTGGCTGGGATTTTCTCAAAACTGCAGGAACCTAGGCAAGATACAAAATAGCCTTTAATTACAGGAGAAGCTGCTCTACATACAGGAGAATGAAATCAAGATTTAGAGAGGTCCGAATCCTGCTTATTCTCTTCTTTATGTTCAAGGACAGTCTTGGGCTTCTCCTTCCTATCCCTTTCAGTACATGTCTCCAAGCCAGTCGGTATGTCTTGGTCTTCAGCAACACTTGAGAATAATCCAGTTAACTGTATCCATAGTCAACAATTAACAAACTACTTCCATCTGCCTCTTAACAGCAAGAGAGTGGAGGGAAAAGGGGGAGTTTATCTTGGTCTCTCTTTCTTTGGTCACTTGTAGGAACTTAACTTTTGAATCCACTGATACTTCTCTGTTATAATTATTCAGAACATAAGCTGACAATATAGTCCTGTATGTTTTGGCAGCAAAGGGTAGTGAACATGGAAAATGACTCATACAAAATTTTGCTATCTGAAGACTGCCTCCTTGGAAATTTTCGTACACCTTGGTGACATATGGCTCTACAATGCCATCACCATCAGCGGCAAAGATGGCTATTGCAAACTTCTGATTGTGAGTCAGGACATAGCAACCAAGGCACTATTCTTCAGAGAGATTTTGCAGCTATAACCTCTCCTCATCTTCCTTTCATCTTCTCTTTTATGAGAAAGGGACCACAGATACAGAGTTAGTATGTGCATGGAAGGAGGAAGACAGCATCCCTTATGTCCCTCACCACAAAGAGACTTCTGCAGGAGCTCAAAGGGCAAATTAGGGCTGCTTCTACCATTAGTCTCAGCTTCCCTTGGGCTGCTAGGTGAAAGTGAATACGGCATCTCTCAAAGTAGAGCCTGCAGCTTCACTTCTAGCAACAGCACACAGTATCTTACTGCTCAAATACATGTTTGCCAGCATTGGGCTTCCTACCTCCTTCAGTCCAGCTAGGAAGAACCTTCTCCTTTGTCAAGAAGACTGACTTAGATTAACTCCCTGCAAGCTCTACGACCAACCCCTCTACAACTGTTTATATCCTGTTTTAGAGATGAATTGTACATGCAGAGTATGAAGCAGAAGTCCTAGCCAGCCATACGTACATGAGGAGGTAGTGAAGGTTCTAGGTGCCGCCCAAGAAAGGAAAGCAAGCGCCGCCATATCAGGCCACTTCCCAGAAACATAATCCCAGTCACCAGCCAAAATATTCTGGGGTCCTAAAAACAGAACACCCAATTAGTTATGCAACTCTCACTTCAGAGATTTATCCAGAGATCATCTCTCACTTCCCTCCAGTTTTCTTGTCCTTTATGGCAGGGAAGTGGTAAACCCTCTACTATCAACAGACAAACCATACCAGGGGAACTAGGGGAAAAGGGCTGTTTTATAGCAAAATGTTTTATTTAGGAATCACCTTAATGTATTCTGTTACCGTCCCATGCAGTTTTCCATCCTTCATGAGGAGTTTGGAAATTCAAGCCTTCTATTTAATGGACTTGGAAAGGAAGAGGACTTTGTTTTTTTATTTATTTAGTCATTTTAAGACAGCACATCCAATTGTAAATACTACCCTTGATATAGGAATAACCATGTAATCAACAGTAGAGTATCTCTTCTGCTGTGTAGGGAATACCCTGGCTGCTTGCCAGATAGCTTTGTATCTGGAAGACAAAGCTGGGTTTTTCAGAAGCATTGGTGATTATTAAAGAAACACAAACCTTGTTGTACACTCAGTCCTTATTCAACCATACTGTTGTCTTCTCATTTCTTTTTCTTGGACATTGCATATACAAAAAAGCCTGTTTACTTCATGGCTAATTGCACAGCATATTTGCTTTCAAAAAGGTGACACATGAATCCCCATGCTAAATTATCTTACTTCACACATTAATGTAAGTCTGGACTGGAGTTGTACTGAACATAAAATGTACTATAAGAGCAGGGCCCATGTTTTATGTCACTGATAAAAGCAGTACTCATTCCTTACCTCTTCAAGAGATGACTCCAAGTTCATACCAAATGCAACTCCTATGAGTCCAAAGAGAGAGAGAGAGAAAGTCCCCATGGTCAGCTGCAAGTTCAGTCTCATCATCACATTACGGTGGCTAAAGAAGGGAGAAACATCTGTAAGGGGAACCCAAAAATTGTTCTGCTGCATAAATTCTCAAATTCCATACGGTATGCATTAAAACCAAACAATGAAATAGAGGAAGTCATACTGGAATTAGGCAGCACACAAAACAACAATATAAAAGAGACTTGCTCTGAAATTGCTGCACAAGTATACATCTAAGGCAGTAGGTTCTGCATAATCATCAGCTGACTGCGGTCACTCACTTTTTAGAGATATATGCACATACTGTTTTACTGTTTTCTTGCAAATTAATATACTTACAAAGCAGAGTCAGTAAAGACTGCAGACTATAAACTTAAGCTGTTTTGTAGAATTCTATATTCAGCTCTTCCCAGAAATAATTTCCGTGGCTTCCTGATACAGCATCCACCAATTGCTTATATAGGTAACTCCTCAATAAAGAGGAGAAAGAATATTAAACACTGACCTCAAAGGCAAGATGGCATGTGTTTGCAAATGCAAACTACAGTAACTTTTCAGTTAAAAAGCCAATTTGTGGTGAAAACTGCAGCACACATAAAGAAATAAAATACTTGCTCCAAAATTATTCATTCTTTAATCATGGCACAGGGTGATAATGCAACTTGTACTGAACAGATGAGTAGCCTAGCCAGACTCTTATTTACATAAACAGTTTTACTAAATTAAAAATATACTCAGAAAAGTTTGCTCTTATTTTGCCCCTGAATTTGCAGACATTTTCTTTAGTGAGTAGTTCTCCA
The DNA here is from genome assembly GCA_011074415.1 of Stictonetta naevosa. Classification (NCBI taxonomy): domain Eukaryota; kingdom Metazoa; phylum Chordata; class Aves; order Anseriformes; family Anatidae; genus Stictonetta; species Stictonetta naevosa. The sequence continues at coordinate 48,333,201 of CM021698.1, forward strand.
GAAGGATCTCAGAGTGGCTTAGTTTCGCCTGCTGGTGAAAACTGTTACCTAGGCTACAGAAGTTTTTACATATTACTGATCAGGGTGTTTTGTTGCTTTGCTTTAACTGGTTCAGTGATAAAAAAGTGCAATGCAGCTTCTTCTGCTGTGACAGCAAGTCCATTCAAACCCTCATGAAAATGGAATTCCCCAGCCTTCCTTTACTTAGAAAGAACAGGCAGAATTACATTCTGCTCAGCTTTTGGCAGTACAACAGACAGCATAGCTTACCTGTCCAGGTTGATAAAGATTATGCTTTCTGAGTCATCAATCAATACCCTGAGTTCACGAGCTTCATTTGCAAGATCTTCTGCTTGTCGGTAATAGTTCTCCAGCAGCAGTTCCATTTCTTCTGCATGGTCAATCCCAGACGTGCTCTCCTCACTGTGTGCAACAATTTGTGTTTTTTTTGGTTATATACATGGTGTATTAAAGTTCATTACTGATGCGTTAAAGACAAGGCGCATAAAAGAGTTGTGGTTAACAGCCAATAGAGTGCTGACACTAGATCTCAAAATCCAATCTTTTAAGTGACAAAGGAACCCTCCATCAATACCTATGGCATAAAATAAAAGGTGTATCTTTTTAAATTAACTAATCAGCACAGGCAGTCAGTTATTTTCAGTATAGCAGTAAGCATTTGATGTGCTCAAGGCATGCATGGAAACACGAATTCTACTTTTTCAGCTATTATAACTTTATCAAGTAAGTGCTGACATTTTTGAAAAGATAAACTTAATTTTTTGGTGCCCTCAAGTGGTGGAAGTTGATAATGGCGCAGTCAAAAACCACAAAAATAAAACAGAACCAAAAGTCAACACATAAACAATCACATGGTTACAGATGTGTCTTAGGCATTCATTAAAACAGTTTAGTTGGAAGGTGCTTCAGCTATACACAGTAATTACTGTAAAACTTTTGGGGAGCATGAAGCTGCTTAAGAGTGAGTGTCAAATGGAAGATGCTGCTCTCCTAAGTAAAGTATGTTTGAGACTTTTATCTCACTGCATTGTCCAGAATGCTGGATCAGCAGCCTTCTCTAGAACAGATACGGAATTTTTTAGGGGTGTGCTGGATTCTTCATTATGTAGACAAAAGGCACCCAAGATCTAGGAGAGCACAGAAACTAGCAGCAAAGCCAGGAAGATTCTTCACCTTTTTTTCTTTTGTGGTATGACCTCATTTCTCTATACAGACTAAACTTTCTACAGAATCTCCTTGTGGCGTTGCTGCCTGTTAATGGAACCTCTCTGAAATGGTTTCCCAAGAAAGTTAGTGTTATATCTTAAGAATCAACCCACTTAAGGTCCCCAGAGACCATTAACAGAGACCCTAGTTTCTCTCTTATGGGGCTGAAACTTTGAGTTAGCCAGGCTGATTTCAAAGCCCTTCAGACCAAGAGGTTTTTACTGCATGCAGAGGAGCGGGGTTGGGGATTTGAAAGTCTTTGAGCACTATCTTCTGTATTACAGATTCAGCTCATGATCCTATTTGATAAGGATCTTTATACTGGCTCCTCAGTAGGTACAAAAAGGGAAACAACAGGCATAAAAACTTAAAAACAACTGCCATCTGATTTGTTTTCATTAATTAGCCTCCGTCTCCTGAGTCTTTTGATACTCTGCTGTTCCTTCCCACAAAGATAGAATGTCTGCCTCATCTTGTCTTTCTGGTCTCAGCTCACCATTCCTGCATCAATGTTGCCTCCTATTTGGGTTCCTCCTGACCTCCTCTGATAGGCTTCTTGAATCCATCACTTGTATCCTCGGATCAAGAGAAGTGCCCATACTACCAGCCTGTCTGCAAACACGCTACCATGGCTAGTATTTGCCAGTATGCCTCATGCATGGACTGCCTCACAACATCCTGCTGCATGGCTCCAGCAGTCTTCACAACCTCCCATCACCTCTTGTACCTTTCTGCAACGTTGGTGGCTTGAAGAGGTGACTCCATGTTTCTCCTGATGTGAGAGTTCAAGAGCCCTCCCACTACTGCTCCAGCAGATGCACTAGAAATGCAAACTGCATCCCAATTATGGTGTACAGAGTTTATATCATACATTTAGACTAAACTCTGCAGGGCAAGAAACTTATTTCCTGACTTCAAACACACTACTGTGTGAACAGTATTAATATACCCCCATATAACGTGGCTAGGCAGAAGTATTATTCAGCAACCACACAAAGGACCTGAAAGGTATTTTTTGTTCTCTGCTTAAAAAGAGAACACGTTTGCATGACCAAGATCTAAATACGGCTCATCCTAAAGCACTGGGATATGACATACATTATACATTATTTGCTTTTTTGTTTTTATTTAAAGTGACTAGTGCTGCTTATGATGTGTGTGATCCTTCATCAGGACTTGAGAGGGTGCAACAGGAATATTTCTGTGTGTATGTTTTTACTGAAATCCTGCTCTTCTGGGTGCACTTACATAAAGACTGTATCAACATCATTGCCCCAAAGCTTCTTACAAGTTCTGAGGGTGAGCAAAAAGCTGGAAACAAGGTGTTCAGACCACTTCTTACAAAGGAAGTGTGGTGTCTGACTCACTCAAGACAAACATTAAAATCTGCTGCTTTGTTTTGTTGGTAAAACTGAAGAAAATTCTCCCAGGAAGTGTTAATTTGAACTGGGAAAATAGCATTTGCTTTTTTCCTGCTGCCATCCTGCTCCCATCCCAATCCATATTAGATGTACTGGTCTACTATGCCAAGAACTATTTGTAACTGTGTATGTGACTAGTGCTACTGAACCTCCTCTCCAGAATGGTGGATACAACCATTTGCGAAGTGACTAACATCGGGGCTTTAAAAATGTGAAGTCTTTTTCCTTCTGCTTTTTGGAGGGGAACATCCAGATTAGCGCTCAAGTTCTCCTTAAATAAAACACTTTAAAAAAAAAACTATCTGGTTTTATAATATACATACAATACTTGTGGATCAGTCCATTTAGATAGACAGAGTTCTTCTATTAATTCTTCTTCATCTAGAATCTCCAGAATTGTTTCTTTGAAAACTTTAAGATCTGTTTCCAGTTCTGACAAGCTGAAAAAGAACAGGCAAGAAGTCAAGTAATCCCACTGGCATGAACACAAAAAGGTAATCTTTAGATGATTTTGCCAGCACCCTTGCCAGACTGAGTTGCCAGGGAAGAGTTCTTTGGAGGGTTCTGAGAGGTGCTTTAAATAAAACTCTCTAGAGCCATGCATTGAGCAGTGGCGGTGATATAGCCATGAACCAGCGGGCTATGGACAAACACTGAAAGGGATTCACTGTGTTTTCTGGATGTAATTACAAGAAACTTTACAAGAAAAAATATAAGCACTCATGATGGGAGTGCACTGTCCTTTAAGACAGGATAGTACACGAAGTAAACTTGGAGGGCAGAACCAATGGCAAACCTTTTTTGATATTATAAGGAACGTTCTCATGCTATTTTGATCTCTTATATGTTGTTTTGTTCTATTAGGTGCTATTTAAGAAACCTTACTGTATTTCTGACAAATCAGAATAGATTTTCTTTTTCCCATACCGCTGCTATTTCATACACTGATTTTTACATTTACCAGTATGATGCACAGCCCAGCATGACAGTAACCTATGAAATTCATATCAGATACCAATTTTCTAAGTTTTCATTGCGTATAATTTTCTATGGTCATCTTCTAGTTTCTTCACAGCTTACTCTTTATTTACCTCTTGCCATTTTGAAGGAGAATGTGTAGTTTACTCCTATCCACAGACAAAAGCTTGGGGTCCACTAGAGCTTCCAGTGTCTCAAGGATCTGAGGCTGCAAAGTGTTAAGTCTCCCCTGCAGTTTGCTGATCTAGATAACAACATGATCCTTCATAAGAATTAAAGCAATACTTTTAGAATGGCTAGGGCAACTGGTTCCTGTCTCCAAACACAGAATTCATGGTAATAGGCAGTTAACACAGTTTGCTTTCAAATACCCTGGAAATACTGGCTATATGGTACCACTTACAGACAAAGCCAGTGTGAAATACAGTATTTTATAATAGTGACTTGCACTGAACTGAAACTCATTTATAATCAAACTAACAAGAGATAAAATATAATTTATCTAGAAATGTCATCTCACCATTAGCTAGCATAGATTAGCTGTAACTCATTATCTGACTCCAACCCAAGAGGCCAAAAAACCTCAGTACTTCTGCATATCATTCTATTTCAGCTATAGTAGTCTTTAGAAAAATAGGATAATTTGGTTTTGTATCTCCAAGTGATGGTGAAGCCACATCCTTAAGTAAATTGTAGCAATAATGAATTTTCCAATTAGTGCTTTTTTGGGGAGAGGATAAAAACACACACAAACACACAAAAACTTAAAAATTAAACCAACAAAACCCCAAACCAAAAAAAAAGCTTCTATAATAAGCGTGGAATACATATAAAAATATGTATGTATAAATATTAACATAAGAATAAAATCATACTATCTTTTCTATGAAGCAACAATTTTGAAAACAATGTAAAACCCAGACAGCTCACCCGGTACTGCAGGATTGCTTCTATGGCTCGGAATTCAAAGGGCAGGGAATATGTAACTAGTTGACCTTCTCCTGCGAGCTGAGATGCTAGTTCATTGAAGAGCCAATGTTCCAGATTTAAATTACGATAATCTAGTATCAGAAGAAACTCTGGTGTTATGACAGCCTTCAAGAACTGAAAGAGACAGCATACATGTGGTAGTCTGAAAAAAAAACTCTGAAGACTTCTGTCTGCTCCTGTCTATGTAGTACATTAAGTAATTTAGGCATTGAGAAAAGCCACTCTTCATATGTCTTTTCAGGCAGGAAAATAACAGAACCTCATAGTAACTGTGAGCTCCCAGTGAACTCCAGAGTATTCAGAGGTAGCCCTATGATAATGGGGTAAGGTCAAGAAGTGGCTCCTGGTCATTTTTTGGCCTTTACTTCTATGATCAAGTTAATGCTGTTTCTCCTGTGCTCAAGTAGCAAAACGCTCATTAATATGTATTGCTGGTAAACACATTCCTCTGATTGCTAGGCACAGCTTCAAAGACACATTTATTGTTAGGTTACAAGTCAAGGAAAGCTGCTATTCAAGATTATAGGAAAACCATTACCTCCATTCGCATGATGATCCTATTGTTCCTAGTTGCAATGCTCATGAGGTGTTGAAATCTTAGATCTCGAGCTTGAAGACCCAATTCCTGGTACAATTCTGTTTTCTTTTTTTCTATCATAAAAATATTATTAGATGAAGACATCTAGGGGACAAGCACCTATGTCCTGAAATTACATTCTAGTCTGTTACTCAGTCTCACAAAACAAAAAGAGCTATGCTATCTTTAAAACTGTTTTCCTCCCATTCCTTCCTCAATGTAATTTATTTGTTATTAAGTTTAAAAGTTTGTATCTTGAGCAGAAAAATTCTAGATGGAAGTGAAGAAGTTGGCCACAGTGATTAATTTCATGTCAGAAGCCAAGTGGCTGATTTGAGCAAGTACAGCTAACTCTATACGAGGGAATGGGAAAATGCCAGTTAGAAAAGGGAAAAGACAAAGTAAAAATGACCTTCCTCTGACAGGTGGTATACATTATTTTTAACATATTAATTAGAAACATACAAATACTGTAATGATGAAGATGCTATGAAGACCTACAGAAGGCAGCAAAGCAGGAGACATTGCAACATGGCAAATGAATACGCAGTGAAGCAGACTTAAATAGTCTTCTACCCCAAGTAGAGACTCAGTTGTGCTTTTCCGTATTGGACAAGAGAAAAAACAAACAAAGGAAAACACAATGAAAACTCACCAAAAAAGGTAGTATTCCCCTCTTTGTCAAGCTTCATCTATAAAAGTGAAAAAAATACTTTTTTCCACACAATTACTATTAAATAAGCACAAAGTGTCTGAAATTGCTTACACATGCCCAGAGGTCAAATGGAAAGTATACGATGAGGAAATAGTAACTTTTTATACCCTCTCTTCATTGTTCATCCCAACTACGAAAAATTTTGCACCAAGCTGCCATATATTTCACTGTGTTTGTGCATACACCTACCAAAACTAGTGTCATCTGCACAATGACGTTCCCATGTAAGCCTTGGAAAGGAGGTGATTTACAGAGGATCTGACTTGTTTTGGCACAAAAGGGTATATTACATTTTGCCACTTCCTCTGGTATAATCAGAAAAAAATACATGTACAATTTTAAAAGAGTAACACAAGTGGGGTAGTTAGGCCTTGTGTCCATGTCAAGTATTATTACAACAGCATTCAGCTAGTAACTGGCATCCTTCTTTTTCTTAGCATTTGCCATTCTGATGAATTTTAATGCTTATCTCCTGGCAAAATTACTTCATAAGAAAAAACTGTAAGGTGTGGTTTAATCATAAAGTTTGCCCTTTTGCTTATAAACCGTGCTGCTTAACTCCGTATCGCTGGCTTTAGAAATAACCTTCTGTGAACAAAACATACCTAGGCATGCACTCCAGTGGAGCTGCAACGCGAATTGCACGGCCACACGGACCCAGCTGCATGTGTTGTGCTTGGCATTGCCAACAGGAGGCCTGACGTCCCCTCGTGCACTAACACAGTCTAACAAGCAGTCTGCGAACAGCCTTCAGGCTCATTTGAGAAGGGCTATGTGGACAACTTGTCCCTAAATCCTACGTGTGCTTAGAAGTGCTGTTGCTGTGACACAGGAGTAACAACTGTGGGAGCCACTAGCAAGCCTCCAGCAAGAGAACTTCCGTCAGATGCTTTATCTTAGGAAAACATCTTGATGAAGCGTGTGCTCCACAGCCGGCCCTTAAGTCAGAACGCCTTTAGGTGACAACTTAGAACCAGAAACACCCCCCGGGAGGGGAACCGCTCTGCTCCTGTGGCACACGAAGGGAAGCCGCCCCTGAAGAACCTGTCACCCCGCACAAGTCTGTGCAGCGCTTACCACAGCGAAGACGGGAGACACGCTGGCCAGGGTGGCTTGGGAGGCCTCGGCGGCGGGGTGCTGGTAGAACGTACCTGGGAGAGGAGGAGGAGGAGGAGGAGGAGGCCGGTCACCGACCCGGGTGTCGCCCTCCCCTGCCCCCTGCCCGCCCGCCCCGCCGCTCACCGGCCCCCCGCAGGCGGCGGTCGCAGGGCGGC
>CM021698.1:48340782-48477147 GCA_011074415.1 Stictonetta naevosa
GCAGCCCGGCACGGCCCCGAGCAGCCCGGCACGGCCCCGAGCGCCCTCAGCGGCTCGCAGCGCGCAGCCGCGGCGGAGGAGGAGCGGGCGGCGGCGGCCCCGCTCTGCCCGGCCGGGGAGGAGCGAGGCGGCCGCGGCGCTGGGCAGGCCCCGAGCAGGCAGCGCGGAGTGCAGGCAGCAGCTGCTGCTGTCATACAGTATTTTTAAACGGCAGCTTTCCCTGCATTAGGACAGTGCAGGCAGTAGGGGCACCTGCCTTGGTTGGGCCTGCTGAAGCATGTGGATTGGCGTGAATGTGAATCCTGGGTTCAGAGCCCTGCGTCGGTGTAGAGTATCAAAATGAAGCGCTCGTTACTCCTTACCGTGGAAATAAAACTAGTGATTATGCTGCCAGTGAAATGATTCGTGCAGTGTGACAGCCCCAGCTGGAGTGCACAAATCCAGATACTGTCCTGAACTCTGGTCTCAGTCTCAAAGATGGGCATCGGGGCCAAATTTTCCCTCAGCTGCATTGTATGTTAAAGGACTTTGATGGAGGTGACCAGAGGACAGACACTGCTCCCTCCTTTTTATTTATCTATCTATCGATCTGTCTATCTATCTAGTTATTTTCTACAGGTCCTGATTCCACCACAGTGTGTGTTTGTGTGCCTGTACATAAACGTGCATACTAGAGCGTGTGCTTGAAGTGGATTCACATGTGGAGTCAAGAGGATGTCTTACGCACACTTTGCACAAAGATAGATGACTTCACGAGGAAGTAATTAAATAAAAATGTTCCTTAGTAATTATATACAGCATACATGTGTAGGCTGAAGCCAACAGTTTTTTTCAGTTTAAGGGAAAGCCTGGTTCAATGCAAACGCCTGCCCCGTTTGCTTGATAAAAAATAAAAAAATAAAAAAAAATCCACTCTGAAATGAATAATAGCGCTTCAGATTTGGTTAACCGCAGCAGGTGGCAGTATGTACATGACTAATTTAATGCTCTTGGACGTGATAGGTACTTGAACAAAACAAAATCTGGAAATACCAGACAGCACAGAAAACACTGCGGGAGAGCAGGAAGCTAAGATGTATGATTGCTGGCAACTACTTGCAGCTTCTGTTGACTGTATGTTTAGAATGCAAAAGCTAGGGAAGCATCTGAGGAATATCTGCCAGAAATTTACATTTAATGAATTTGCAGCAAGTCTTACACAGATGATGTTTCACTCTCCTCAGTAAAAAAGGGGGAAAAGATACTGGTTTGATCTATTTGTTTTCCTTCGTCCATCTGTTATCCTGGCTGCTTACACAACAAAAGTGTTAGAAATAAGATGACATAACTTTACATCAAATATATATCGGTGTAAAGTCTGACATGTATGCAGTAATAGGCCAACGTACCACTAAGTATTGGTATTCTGTCTCGTTATATCTGCGTTATGCAGTTATCATCGTAATTGTCTGGAAGGGTGGACAACAGCTCTTATTTTTGGAGTTGAAGGTAATGCATTGGTGTGAACTGGCAGCCAGGGATAAGTTATGAAGCACAGATACAATGCCTAATTGTATACTGCTGCTGACAAAAGATAACGGGAGATTTAGAACTGCCATCTATTTATTGCAGTTCTAAATAGCAATGAGCTGCTTGTTGCTTCTGTTGTAGGCACATTTCATGTATCTGGTGTCTCCTGCTAACCTTTGGGAGGAATACGCTGTATTTCATCAGAAAAAAAAAATGGCTCATCTGCTGTTTGTTGGGAGTTGAAGAAGCTCATTGACACAAACAGGCGTGATGGCTATTTTCAGTTTATATAATGTGAGTGGATAGCTCCTGCACAGCTTTGTTTAGCCATAAAATTGCCATCCAAAACAAAAGTCATTTATGAGGATACGTTATGTGAGCAACTAGTTCCTCTGCCAGCCTAATGTCAATGCAGACATGAGGGGTTGATCTGATTGCAGATGGAGTATGTGGAAGAGAAAGAGCAGAAACACCAAAGAAACACAGGCACCAAAGAAAAACACAGAGAAGAACATCAGGTATCATCAGAGAAGTCCTGAAAATTCTGTACTGAGAACTTTTGGGTAAAATTATGGTAGAAAAAGATACAGACTTATTTCTCCCATTGTTTGATTTGTTCCATGTTCAAGGAAGACAGGATTTGTACATTTAATCAATTTGGAGATTCAGATTTATTTACAAAGATGTGCCTGAATCCATTACCCATTTGTTCTCCTGAAAGAGATACTCAAAGGAGCCCCATTTTGTTCATGTTAAGATAAAAATAACAGATTAATCAAAAAATATAAATTTGCTTCCAGACAGTAGATTCATGTCTGTCAGGTTATAAGTGTAGCTAAATCATAATATGATTACAGAGAGATAAAAGATAAGACCCCATGGAAAAAAAAAAAAAACATAATAATCATATTTAAAGTATTTATTATTATTATTATTATTTATTTTATTTTTTTTGTGTGTGTGTGTGAAAGAATCAGGAATATTCAGCTGATACTCTCAGGTGCCTGTACCAGAGTTAGCTATAATAAGATACTGAGAAGTCTTTGCCTAGAAGGCATGACTTCACTTTCGTTACTTTAAAAAAGACGTGATGAAAGATATTTTTCACCTTTTTCTCAGCTTCAGATAGCCACCTGGAATTTGTTTCTCCATGGTGAACTATTTCCTCGTTGGTCTGTAAGGGTTCCCAAAGCCCTTTCCCAGGGCAACCCCTTAACATCTGAGCTGTCTCAAGAATACTTTTTAAAGAGACTTGTATCATCAAAAGGAGTAGCTTAAACTGTAATCTTTTAATCTTCTTTAGCAAAAATAATTGACCATAATATGCTAAACATTTTTTGATCTAGCAATTGTATAATATAAGCAGGTTAAATTGCTCTGACACAGGTTTTAAAATTTGAAACTGCATCAGTACTTTATTTCTTCCAGTTTGTGTGCATGAAAGCTGAACCACCTGGTATTTAAAACTGTAAGCGCAAACAGTCCAATTACTCTTGAGTTACAACTGAAAATGCAGTGGCTGCTGTTGCTTAGTCTAATTTTTAGATAAGCTGCACAAAGGTCTAGTTATTATGTGTGATTCCCAGCTTGTTGTGCAATACAACAAGCTGAATTTCATTCTCTGTGTTTAGAAACATTAGTACATTGTCAGTCCTTTCTTCTGGACTAGGACACCATGTTTTCAAGACCTTGTGTTTTGCAGTCACTGAGCCTTGTTGTCAGGGTCATGCAACAAGCTGCAAATTCTTTCCTGGTCCAGAAGTGGCAGAGATTTTGAGGTGTTTTACTGCGGAAAAAGGGATGCTGCTTGATGCTGTGTCCCTATGCCACAGCGTTGGTCTCATCGCTTGCCCCAACATGCACTGGTTACATGACCTCAGCTCCATTGTATGATCCCGATGCACGGCCTGACTGACGTGGCCTCATGCATAGACCTCCAATAAGATGAGATCTCTGACATTACTCAGTTAAAAACCGATTATGCATCTTTTCACATTTATCTTAATTGTGTGAGGAGGCTGAGCAGCTTGGCTTGTTACTGTTGAGAATGTGATAGGAGACTGCTTAGAAACTGAAACAATAGCGGGAATAAAAGGTCAGGCCCTGGAAAAGCTGGAAGGAGCAGATTCTCATGGATGAAGGCCCTGCTGTCAGAGGCTGCAGTGTTTAAGCTTCTCCTAGCTTTCAGGCAGCGGTCAAGATGGAAAACATGCTGACTTTATACTTAACGTATTGGAAACACTTTTTTTTTTTTTTTTTTTTTTTTTGGTGTGTTCATGTGTTCCTATTACTGCTATTAAATAAAATGTTTTATTCTAAAAAAGTTGATGCGAAATGGTGGGCTTTGAAGACCGTGATGAACTGGACAGTCACAATTGCTTTTCAGGGACTGAATTTCAAGGTAATAGTAAGAAAATACGGAGATTCCTATGCACTACAAGTAAACAAACGAGGGCAGAAATGCACCTAGTTGCATTTGAAAGATGGAGTTTTCCGAGGCACACCTATTAGCTAGGTAAAGGTTAAAATACGAGCAAAATTCTGCACTGCAATTCCTCAGAGGATTCAGAACCTACTCACAGGTTTGGACAAAGGTTTTGCCCACCAGTTTTAGCCTTCTTTAAGACTAACATTGCTATTTCATTGCAATCTGCAAAAGTGGTTGTTACTAGACTGGTCAGAAGTAAAGAACAACAGTATTTTGATATAGCAGAAGTGTCAAAATGAGTTTAAGAGTAAAATATTCAGTGGCTTAATCCTATGACAAGGCTGTTGTGTGACTGCAAATTAGGCCCAAAATCACTGCAAGTGGTAGAATCTGGCAAAAAATAGTAGATAGTTGACATTGACTACATGACTGCAGAACAGTGTGAAGGTCATCAGCACTTGGTTTTTACAGGTAAGTAAAGCATGTTTTTTAATATAAATTTTCATTTTAGGTTGCAATAGATCAATGTTAAACAGTATTAAAACAAGGCTGGTATATATGCTTGTTTCTCTTTCTTAACCATAAGAAAGCCAGCAGTGTCTGCAGAAATTTAACTGTTAACCAATAACAGTAGCATATTTGACTTCACTCACCCTGAAATTGCTCTTTTTGTAATGGTTAACTGCCCTGTTGTTACTCACAGCAGGGGGGTAATTTTCCCATCAGAGGAGGTAAGATAAAAGGAAAGAAAAATTCCTGACATCACATGTGTTGAAATGTATTTGGAAAGATCATCATTACAGTACACTAAAAAATTCCAGGCAGGAAGTCTAAAGCAGTTGTGGTCTTGAAACAATTCGTGGGGAAAAGGAGATGTTAAAGGTATTCAGATTGAATTTAAGGCATTTTCTCTTTATTTACTGCCAGGTTTTATGTTTCCTTGTACCCAAGGTGTGGCAACAGTCTGGTAGAGTCTTTGTATTGCATTATGCAGTTTCCTGGACAAAGCAAAACATACAGCATTAGAAGACAGAGCTTAAAGTCATGCATGCCTAAAGTGTTTTCAGGAAAACAAAACTTATCTGTAGTCAGAAATTGCTTGGATACATGAAAGACTCATCTGTTAATTGAGTAAGCCCATGAGATGCATGCTTGTTTAATTTATTATAATTTTTAATTGTCTGAGGAGATAAAACAATCTATTATTCTGGTAATGTAATATCTAGAATTACTTCCCAAATACTGGATAATAAGGAGATCATGTTTGGCTGAAGATGAGCAAGGAAAATAGGGCTTTAAGTGGATCATTTGTTTACAAAGTGTTCTAAATAGCTTAAAGTTGAAATTATATCAGGATGATTTCATGATCTTTTTATCAGTGAAATCCAAGGGAATCTTTTTATTGTATTAGAGGTTGGATCTGGTCATTAATGTGTATATTAATACAATTATTATATCTGCTATGTCATGTTTACTACATAGAACTGTGGAAAATGTTTGACTCAAAAGAATGCAAAATCAACCCACTTTGACTTTATATTACATTCTTTGAATCACAGATGAGTTATTTTACTTTTTTTGTCTTTCTGTTTTATCCTGTTGGTTTATTTGTGTAAATATGAATAAATAAATAAATAAATAAATAAATGAAATTGTGCCCAAGGATATCTTTGTGGTCTTTGGCATTTGAGATTCATTTAGTGAGGTAATTCACCCCTGTATCTGATTAACTGATTGTAGGTTTGGGCCAGCTCAGTAGAATTGATATTAGCTCTTGCAATAGAGCCCTGATTCTGAAGAGAACAAATTATACCCGATTTGCTCAATCAAAGAATGATAGAAGTACTGAAAAGCTTTTAAATACTTCCGGAATGCAAATAGCTAAATAAATTTACTCAATTACTAGGAGGATGCGGTTTAATTTTGTGTTATTTTCAAATTTTGCCCATTTTATAGGTTGGGGGAAAAGCACCCAAATAGTATATGTAACATTTACATATCATTTCAAAGAGACTTTCAGAGGGCATCATGTGAGTAGGTTCATTATAAAAAGAAAATCAACTGACTGTACATATCTGCAATTAATTTGTTAAGTGTGAAAGCCTAATTTCAGCTCTATTTATAATCCTTTTTTTAAAAAAAAACTGACCACTTAACAGGTAATCCCAGGATGAATTGGTGAGATGTGATCAAAGATGTGTTTTTCACCCAACCTTCTCATGATGTCAAGATTATTTCTTTTTTTAAAAAACAGCAAAGTTTTTCCAGATTTTAGTATTTCAAAATTCTGAGGAGCAACCACATGGCCACCAAGTTTAAAGCCCAGCCCAAGCTCCCACCATCCCACCCCACAGTGCTGCGGGATGAGTGCCCAGGAGACCTTCACTTAGGGATGCACCCAGAGAATTGGCCATCGGTGTATGACTAAGGTTCGTCCAAGTGGGTAAACACCTTGCGCCTCTCAAACTTGTCTTCAACATTCACGGCATTGAGACCAGTCCTCCATGCTGCCCGCCCCAGCGGGGCCAGGCATGGCATTATGGTGGGGTGGGTGTTTGACCTGTGATGGGGTCAAACTAATGCCGGGCGAGCGGGCAGGTGCCTCAGCCATGTGCTCACCAGCACCCATGGGCAGGGCAGCCCCTCCAACGACTGGCCGGGGGCAGAAGTCACCCACCAGTACTGGCCGCTCGCCCCACGCCGCCATTTCATGACAGCTCTGCCTTGCGTGGCCTGGCCTGGCCTGGCCGCCTCTCTCCCTGCCCACCACCCTGTGTGGCTAGTTGCCCCCAGCTTCCTGTGGAGTGCCCCTCCACAAGGGGGTGGCCCAGCCACCGGGGCAGAGAAGCAGGGACTGCCCTCGACTGTCCTCCTTGGCTCTGCTTGGTCCTGTTCCTTTTGCTGCCGGTGCCTCGTGCCCTCCTGTCCCTCTGCCTGCCTCTGGGCGCAACGTCTCTCTCTCCTTCCCCCAGCCACCGCCTGGTGAATAATTCAGCAGGGTTTTGTGCACGCTGTACGCTGTCCTGCTTGTGGCATGACCGCTGCTTCTGGGCTTAGTCTGCCAGCCGCCTGAGGGGCTCTCACCTGGCTGGGCAGGGAGGAGGAAGAGCAGACATAGGATAAAGTATCCAGAGGAAACTGGCGTGATAGAGGCAAGTCACTTTCCGGGACAGCAAAACCAGAAGATAAAGACCCTGGGGGGCTATGGGTCCCCAGCAATCCCAGTCTATTATTTCCCTGCTGTTTGGGATCCACTTCTGTGTGATGTTTTGTTGCGTGGGTGAGTGCAATCTGCGTGAACCTCCTGTGCACCAGGGAGTAGCAAAACCTGGTTGCCTAGGAGGAGCTGCTCTTTGAGAGGCAGAGCAGAGCCGTGCTGGAAACCCACGGGAGGCTGAGATCCCTCCCCACAGCTGCCGGCTCCCTCCTTTGCCTCCTGGAGGTGGGCCCTCCTGCTGCGGCCCTGCTGTGGCAGTTCTCAGGGTGGAGCTGAGAGGGGTAAGAGCCCTCTCCCAAATAAACAGGTGCAGGCAGTGCTCCACGGTGGATTTGGCTACACAGCAGGTCCCAGGCCACCGAGCATGACTAGTCCTGGCACAAAGGGGTCATTCCTCTCACAGCCGATGGTGAAGAGTGTGCTGGTGTATCGCAACGGGGATCCTTTCTTCCCGGGGCGCCGCATTGTCATCAATGAGAAGAAAGTGTCCAATTTTGAGGTCTTCCTGAAAGAAGTGACAGGTGGGGTGAAGGCACCCTTTGGAGCTGTGCGTAACATCTATACGCCCCGGGCTGGGCATCGTGTCCGGCAGCTGGAGGAGCTTCAGAGTGGAGAGCAGTATGTGGCTGGTGGCAGGGAAGCCTTCAAGAAACTGAAGTGAGTGGCTGAAAATTAACTTAAGATTTATATGGAACTTGAAAATCAGCATTTGGGGTTTTGCACTGTGGCAATACTTGAGACCTCCCCGATTCCCTGCACCCCTTTTATTAGGCATTGCACAAAACAAACCAAAAGGCTGTGTTCCAAGGTAACAAGAAAGTTCGGTATTTGTGACAGAAAATACTGCAAAAGAGCTTCAGAGGTGAGCCATAGAAAGCCTGCTGCAATCATTAGTCTCATAGTGCCTTCTCCTTGACATGGTAATAGAATTGGAGAAGCAGTCCTTTACCCTGAAGGTCATGCTGTATTGGCATGTTGCTGTGATGGATGTGCTTCACGGAGGGATAAGTGTCAGTGTTTGTGCTCAGTGTTAATAGGGAGAAAGCTCTAGAAAGGTGGAGTGTTGACAGTGTTGTAGCAAAGTTGATGAGCCTGGGAATTTAATTCCCAATTTTTCCTTTCTTGCTTATTTTTCAAAAGTCTAAATTATTCTACTAAACTATTCACATCTCCATCCATTTCTGTTCATTTGGCTTT
The DNA here is from genome assembly GCA_011074415.1 of Stictonetta naevosa. Lineage (NCBI taxonomy): Eukaryota > Metazoa > Chordata > Aves > Anseriformes > Anatidae > Stictonetta > Stictonetta naevosa. The sequence continues at coordinate 48,349,134 of CM021698.1, forward strand.
CTTATGACCACAACAGCTGAGTTCCTCCTGTTCTTTAAAAGATGACTTTGCTTTGTTTTCCCTGTGAAGACACCAAGAATTAAATTGGTATTTTCTGTTTTCTAGTGACTGACTAGGAGAATATCGTGGAGCAGATCTGTGCTTTTATGTGTGGTTTCGTGAGTGGCTCTGAATATGATCAGTAATGATTCTTAATTCTGGCAGTGAATTTTGTTGTCTCAACTGCCTAATAACAAGTTTTGTTCAATCTTTGCGTGTGTTATTTGTACAGCGCATTTTAAAAAATAATCTCATAATTAGCAACCCCTTTCTGGGGGTGATTGGGAATTTATATGATTAAGTACCAGCTCTACAGAACCTTGCTGTCTTGATCATGTAGCATTTTTCTGGAGAGCTCAGTATGTTTCAGAATAAAGCTCTGTGTGTAATGAACAGGTTTTCTACCAGCAGCCTTACCATTTTTGTCACTGTTTCTAAAAAGTTATTGAAGTGTCCTGGGCTTCAGTGGCAAAGTTAGAGAGAAGATCTATGACAGGTTAAATATAAGCCCCTTTCCCAGTCTGCTCTTCCATGGCAAATGCAGTGCTCAACTCAAGAACTACTATATCTTTTGGTATTAAATTTTGTGGTCCTGTGAATGGGTTAAAGCTGTTAGTTGTCAGCTTGTTTCACCTCTCTAAATGTGTTTTATGTCCAAGAGACAGGCTAAAAGTAAGTAAGTGTTTGACATTAGCATGCATTGTGTAGAGAATTGAGTGCCCTGGATTTATTTTTGGTGGAAAAAGGCATTTATTTCTGTCATTTCATATTTTATGATTAGAGTTTTGTGGTGAGAGCTTTTTGGACTTTTATGATTGCACTGTTCAACAGGATACTGAAGTATTTAAGGTCAATGAGGAGAGTACCTCCAGAAAGGCTAACCTAAAGCACTCAGTAAAACCAGGCTTTTAGATATATATCCCTTGATAGTATGTGATAGTCCTATGCTGCTGGAAGGATAAACTGGATGACTTAAGATCTTTTCTGTTCTTGTGTTCAGAGTTAGGATTCTTCACTATTAGTATGTGTTTATTTAGTACTGTAAAAGTAGGGAATGCTTTTACAAGCATTATTTAAGGCAGTCTGGATTGTTTAATGTTGATCTTGTTCTTAACTAGAATGTAGACAAGGATAATTGTCTTACTTACTTCTTAGCCAGACAGGTCAGAGGAGAGGAGGTGTCAGTTGTAAGGATTGCTTTCTGGAAGAAATTGAAAGAATTAGAGAAATGAATGTATGTTTCTGTATGTGTCATGGACAAAGATAAAGCAGTTGCATCTGTGGGAGACCAGAGCTTCTGTCATAAAGGATCTGCCTCTGGTCTTATAGCAGCAAGAAGTTTGTAAAATTTTTACTTTTTTTTTTTTTTTTTCAGTGATGCTTGTCAGATTTATTTGTTGTTATGATAGACTAAGCAGGGCTGAACTTTGGACTGATGACTTGTGGCACCCATGAATGGGAGCGTAATAGAAAGAATATCCAAGGAAAAGCGGGAACTGAAATTGTCATTGTTCCACTTCAAGTGGTGCATTTGTTTCTTCACAGATGCCTTATGCTGAGAACTGAATCTTATTTTTCCCTGTCCTCAGTGAATTCTAAGTTTAACTGCTTTCACCTTTAGCACATGAACCTCCGTCACTTTTAACATCTTGAGATAGATACTTCTGAGGTGTCTTATTCTACAGCAGTGACAGCTATGAGAACTAGAAACAGCGCAATGTGCCTATAGCTGCTGCAGTCTGAATTCATGAGAAGACCAGATCTCAAAGCCTTTAGAGTTCTGACAAGGGAACGGAGTTAGTGTGGTCTGGGTACCTGTCAGTTGGCCAATTTCAGGGTTACTCATGCTTGAAGGCTTACTTAATTCCTTTTCTTTGGAAAGGCAACATATACCTCGTCCATCACACTGTGTTCTAATTGTAACTTTTGTGTTAATGCAGTGTTTTTGTGGGAATATGTACCCTAATGGAGTGCAGTAATGTTCAAACAGATACATTTTGTTTTCTTGTCCAGTCTTGTATTTTGTTTATTCTTAAAATAATTGTGAATATTCTGTTCTTTCATCACAACTGCAGTAAAATAGAATATACAGTTTTCAGGTGTGTCCAAATCATGTTGAAACACAAGTGGTACAGATCCTCTTAAACTAGCCAATGTCCTGGTTAAACTTGGGTATGGAGGGAGGCTTTAAATATATCAGACTTAGGGTGAGAAACTAAGAGGCAAGATGATGAAACCCTGATAAATTGATATCATGCTGAGGTTTATTGATCCACCTCACAGTCTTACGTGAGCTTCTTTCTGACAACTAGGTTACTGACGGTCTGTGCTAATCACCAGTGATGTGAAGTCAGATGGTTATCTCTCCCCCATCTTTTGTAATGGCCCAGAGACAAATGTTTTGCTTGTTACTGAATGGGAATTTTCTTGGCATCTTCTGGATTTTGTGCGGTGACTTATTTTTGTTGGACATATTTTAATGACAGGATGGATCCCCATCCAGCTCTGTATTTTTAATATCTTCAGGTTTTACTTTACCAACTTTTTATTCTTCTTATAACTGCTACCTTGTAGATTTATATTAACACTCCTTTAAAATCTTGAATTAGTTACTATTTGTGCTATAATGAGGCATGATAAATTTTAAGAACTTCAGTGTCAAAAAAGTGTTAAAATATTTGTACTGTGTAAGTTAGATGCTTCTGTAAATAATCAATAGTGTTGTCCTTCCACAGCTATTTGGACATAGGAGAAACAAAGAAAAAACCTGCTGAAGTCAACAATGAGGTAGGATATCTGAAATATTTAAGAACTAACCCTGTGGTTAGTATTAGTGACATGCCTGCATTTACACCTGTTATATTTATTATGTTCAGAAGTAATACATTTATCTAGCATTCTGTTTATAATGTTTCAATGACTATTACTCTGATTGCTCTGAACATGATGAACTGATTGTCTTCCATTAAGCTTTCTGAATTGCCACATCCACTCATAAGTTTTCAGCAAAGAAAAATTCATCGTGTCATCACTGGTCATTTTTTTTTTTTTCATTCAGAAAAGATTATTGGAATTAGAACTTTGGGGGTTTTGGACCAGGAAATTATATTCAAAATACAATATTTTCTCTGGAGAAGAGACATCTTTGAAAAATCACACTTAGTTGAAATGTTTCTTCCAGTCACTGCCAGTGTCAGTTGCAAATTTCTAACTAGTTCTAGTCCGTGATCTTCCAAACTCACCAGTTTTGTATAAACGGCATTACACAATGACCTAATGACACAACTGCAGGTTTCAAAAAACTCGGTGGGTTTGGGTTTTTGAGACACATGACTTTGCCTTATTTTTACTTTTTTTATTCTATATAAGAATAGCAATGATATCCAACAAACATTTGAATTTCAGCTTCTGCCTGACAAGAAGCATGAGCTCATAAATTTTTCCATTTCTTCTGTCTTGTGCTCTCATGCCATGTTTTTAACAATTTAATGTTTTGTGTAGCAGGTGTCTTCAGACAGTAGGACACCTTGTAACAGAAGACTCTCAAAATGGAGGGCTTATTGCCATAAGGACATTTCATGTGATACTCTGACTCTTTTTATTCAGAGGTTGATAATGAAATATGACACATGCATTTTATAAATGATCATAACTTTGTAACCTGTGTTTGTTTGTTTATTTGTTTGTTCAAATGGGCGCAGTCAACATGAAGATCAAATTCAACAGGAAGTCAGAGATTTGATTTATTACAAGTACTGTATAAATTTACTCTAAATAGCTTCTAGTTTATTTATGCAAATGACAAGAGCATTGTAGAGAGAGATCTGTTGTTTTTGTGTAGTTCTTTATGTCTCCCTGTTTTTTGTTTTTTTTTTTTTCTAAAGGAAATAGAAAATTTTTCAAAATTAGGAAAAACTAATTCAATGCTGATGAGTCAACATCATGGTTATGCTCTGTTGCTGAAGTGCATCTAAAAATTAGCAACATATGCACTATCTTTCTGATATCCCTTATCCATAAAGTCCATTTTTGACCTACAGCATTTTCTTATTCCAGCCCTGAGTCTCCTTTGATCAAACTTTGTGAATTTTGCTGAAACTATTTACTCATGATACTGTAAGGTGGACAGACAGAATCAAGTAATTCATCTCATTTTTAATTGTGATCTTAGTAACAGATCATATTTTTTCTTTTCAGTGGGAAAAGTTATGTACAATAACAGAACTGCATTTATCTGAACCTTCAACACGAAATATAGTTCTGAACCTAAAGAGACCCCAACCTTTGGATGTATGACCAGTCTGTACTATTTTTTTTCTCAACATCTGGATGTGTGGATAGTACCATACTTTATGCTGAAACAGTACCTAGGTGATAGGTATCTAGGAAAAAGAAAATGTATCTAACAAAACTAAATACTAAACAATACTAAATACTAAACAATGCTAAAAATGTATCTGTCTAAAAATAAAATAAAATAAAATAAAAAGTATCTATCTAGGTATCTAGGAAAAATAAAATGATTCCTATATATCCAGGACAAGAAAAAGATAACCTGAGACAATTGCTTCTAATTATCTCTGAAAATATGTTGGGTTGCGTTCACTAATTTGTGCAGCTCCCATTAATAGTGTGCAGTGTGACTGATTCCAAATGTGCCTTGGTGAGAAGGTAGTTGTCTTCATGAAAGAACATTAACCAAGTTCTGATATTACCACTTACCAGGATAACCACAAGGCTTGCTACTTTAAGGCTAGTTTTAAATCTGTTGCTTTTGCTGCAAATACTTAGCAGACATTGAGGATTATTTTATTATACATACATTATATGTATATACATATACAGAGATTCTGAACAGAATGGAAATTCTTTTCACTTAGAGAAGTGTTTGTAGAAGTTGTTTCCATTATTTACAGTTGTGTGTTTGGTAAGAGATGCTTCTGTTACTTCTGTATTCAGTGCTTCTTTTATCCTGAACACTTGTGGCTATCTCAGGGCTTTGAAGTAAACCAGTATAAGCCATTCATTATATCAGATTGATTTCCTCCTGTTTGAGTAATGTCTGCAATCTCCATGGTCTCTGTGACGAGTTTAGCTCTCCACATTAAGTTTAATTTATGTAATTGATTTATTTGAAGAGTCCTAAAAATGAAATAAAACATAGTACTGGTTTATAGATTTTTATCTGGGCCTATGAATAACACAATTTTTTTTCATGCCCTAATGATTTAATTCTAGGAATGAACATTCAGGAGGCTAGTAACAGAAGTTTTAAATACCTAAATACATTTATGTTAAAATGATTTGAGGATGCAAGTTCTCTTTTTACTTTTTTCCTAGCATTCACTTTGAAGTCAAAAAGCTATATGTTTTCTAGGACTAGGGTAGCACTATTGCTGCATTGTCATTCTCTTTGATTCCGCCAGATTTGCATCACCAAACAAAAAATCATGATTTTCCATGGAGTCTTGTAGGAATCTTTGATTCTAGCCCTCAAAGATGTGTTGCTTTCATAAGGCATCATTTCAGATTGACTTTCAGAAATAAAATCCTCCCTGTTTGCTTCATTAGCAGAAAAAAATGAATGTATGTGTGAGTGACTATATATATATACACATATATGGCTCAGTCCTACAATCACAGCAACAGGTACTTTTAAAGAAGTGAATTTCAATGACTTCAGTAAGAGGAGTACTGTGAAATTACAAATGTACAGAGAAATTTGTGGGTCACATCTGAGTCATAGTGTTCTGGTGGGCTAAGAGGGTGGGGGCAGGCTCACTAATGTCCTCACAGACAACTCCAGGCTAAAATCAGAGTGTGATCTTTGCCAGGACAATTCCTGGTCTCTTTGTGCTGGTGCTGAAGTATTAACCAGCTCTCCTTCATTAGCTCCACTTCTTTTCTCTTTCTTCCTTTTTTTTTTTTTTTCCATTTTTTTCTCCCAAACATTTTTTCAGATGTGATAGAACTTGCCAGAGCTCTGGACCACTGGCTATTCACATAATCTCAGTAATGCTGTGGTTAGTCTGAGCCTTGAGACAGCAGTAACTGCTCTTAAAGCATGCTCCTCAGGGTTGCCTCGCACCTTTCTACCTTTCTCACCTGGCAGCCACTCAGGTCCCACAAGAAACTGGTCCTTCTCTGAACATGACCTCAAGCAATCACAGAGTTTTTTTTTTCTTTTGCCTCTTTATTCCTAGTAGTATGTTCAGAACTGATGATTTTTAAAAAAATATTGATTTATTTTTTTTGTTGTTGTTCCCCATTGGAGGAGATGGTCTTGAAGCTATTAGTGCTGGTTTGCCCTAGACCAAGTTTTGGAATCACTGAGCTTGGCCTGGTGGTGATGACAGTCATTTTTCTGTACCTGCATAGTACTGTTCATCAACGATCTGGAACGTTTAAATAGATGGCACAGGATTAGTATTCGGAAAATTCATGATCAACGATTAAGGATTTTATCTTCATGCTTTTGTACAAACGGATGAATTCTGGTTGTATGAAGGACACTTCGTCATTTTCTACCTGATAAGCATTTTTCAGTGTAGGTTTTCCTTCAGTATAACAATTACAAATATCTACTTCCAGTTCTGGTTATTGAAGAGAGAGGCAAAAGGAATAAAATCATGAAGCCACTATACATTGTGTATTTGTATGCAGCTGTAGGTTATTAGTTAAACTGCTAAATGTTTGACATCTGCTTTGGCAAGTACTTTAATGTTGTTCTTTGAAAGCAGCATCTCACTTAAATTTGCATATAACTAGAAAATGTGTGTCAAAATAGAATTAAAAAGAAGGAATTCTTGTTCAGGATATGGTGTAAATACAGTGACCTATATTCAGAAAGAAGAATAGATGGGAAATACAAAGCATGAATTTACTAAGCTCTCTTCTCACTTTTCTCATGGATTGACAAATAGAATAAGTACTCTATCAGAAATAGGTTTTTCTACTGAAGTCTGTAACTGTGAGTCTGGTCTTCTAGGAAAGTGTTCTTGAGGAAAAAACCAAGCACCACCACCAACAAAAAATTAAGGAATCTTCTCTATCTCAAGGCTTCCAAGAGCTTATCTAAAGAAATCCATTAATGTCCATTCCTGTAAGTTGGTGAGATTTAACATTTAGGAATGGGTTCTGTCCCTGATGAGAGCAGTATTAGTTCTCTCTGTTATGCCCTGTTTCATTTTTAACTGGAGCTTCTCAGATACCATGGTCCTGCCTTTGGCTTACCTGATGTGTTTGGTGGTAACAAGGATGTACAGCTTATAGCTAGTAAGTGCAAGTGCCTTTTTTTTTTTTTTTTTTTTTTTTTTTTTTGGTATGTCCTTTACAAATGACAAGAGGAGCTTTAGGAAAGGTTTGGTCAAGAAGTTTTTAATGTAGGTTTATTGTTACAATACATCAATAAACAAATGATGTCACACAATAATTAAACACTATCCATCTATTTAATGTGAAAAGTGGAACATGCAAATAGATGCGATTATCTTTGAGATGGGTCAATGTTGAAATAGCTTGGGAAAGCACATTTTTTTCTGTCTAAACAGATTTATAGATGAGAGTCTATACCACAAAATGCCTCATTGTGATATCATCAGCATACTTCATGGGCTGTCTTTGGTCAAATAAAAGTGAGGTGGAAAGAGTGTACTATATGTTCCTCACCAGTAGTGAGGCTCAATCATTGATAAGAGTTGTGTCTTCAAAAATATTTTAATAGTCCACATTCGTTCTACTGATATGAATCAGGCTTCAATGCGGGCTTCAATGAAATCATGTCATTATCTGATAGTATTTATAATATCAATTATATATTTATTTAATCCAGTGCCTTCAAATCTAATTCTTTAGCAGTCTAAAGCCTGCAAATGACTGAAGTATGTAAGTCAAATGTTCAGCTGATGGAAAAATAGTTATTGTTATTCACCAATCTATGCCAGCTGTGGACTTGAACTTATAGTCCTTTTCTGTCAAGTTTTGTGTATAGATCAGCATCAGTACAGAATGAGGGAGGGCCATTCTGTCATCTTACTGTAAATGGTGTACTTTGGTAGGAGCAAAGCACATGAAAATGGTACTTAACTTTTATTACGTTTCTAAGCAGCAAGAGCTCAAATAGATTCTCTTCATGGGAATGTCTAGTTCAGTGATCATTGACTTGAGCAGACTTTTGAGCCATACCCAGGGCAGGAAAGAAGAAGGCATGCTGTAGGTTTTGGAAAAAAAAAAAAAAAAAAAAAAAAAAAGTAATTTTGATATACTTTATAAGTATATAGTTGTATATTGTTTAACAGTCACTTGATTGTGAGGATAGAAGCCTTGTTACCATTTTTGCTGTTGCAAATCATCATAAGACTGTCATACTTAGTGCATGTGATGAAGAGAATAGTTCAAGAGAAAATGGATAACCATGTAGAAGAAAGTTAGGAGTTTAGAACAGGAAAAACCTGCAAGATCCTTTTAATTTCAGAACATCTGTCTGCATGTTGTTTAGTTTCACATTAACATCTTCTCTCAGTTCCTGGACTTCTGAGATAAGCTTTGATTCAGTAACATTTGAGAAACTGTCAAGTACGTCTTCACAGGCTTATACCCTACTGCATGCTTCTAGAGCTGGTGAGATTTTAAAGCCACATCTTTTGTTCTTCTAACTTCATCCACTGTTAGGTGTATCCACTGTTAGGTATTTCCTTGCCCATTTGTACTATACTCCACTTAGCATTAGCAGCAGTGCTCAGTTTAGGTAAAGCCCCTTAGTTCTCATGCTGCTGTGACACCAGAACCTGAGTGTGCCACTCAGCTCATTTTCACAGTGCTGCACCTTCACTTGAATGGGAGTGTGTGTGGTGGTCAGAAAGGTGAACTGCAGGTAATGAAGAGGGAGGAAGAAAAGAACAAATCAGAAATAAGTCAATAAGCACCAGTGGTAAAGAGAGACAGGCTGTCTGTATGAGTAAATTTTTCTCTGACTCAAATTTTTTACTGAGGTAGTAGTACTCTTTCCCTTCTGTTTTGCTGTTTAGCCCATCAGACAGGAGACAACATATCTTTTGCACTATACTGTGTTATGGTAGTTAGTCTGCATGGAAGGCTGAAGCAAGCTTACTACAAAAAGTTTGATTTTCAATTTCCTTTTGGTCGCTTCTGCAACAAGCTAATCCCTCAGAAGTGTCACATCCCATCTTAGTTTAGACTTTCAGGGGGTATTGTGGTGATAGAGAGTAAGTTTGGATTTCTCCCTTCTTCCTCTTTCAACCACAGGCAACCAGTAAGGTTGAAAGAAGACACCTGTCCCATGAGCATGGGAAAACTGTGTGTCACTCAGCAGATGGCGGCCAGGCTCTTGTCCCCTGTCAGAGCCCTAATGCTGTAATAATATGTCTCCAAACTTTTCATTGTTTTTCATTGTTTTTCAAAGTTTTCATTGTTTTCACTGATAGAGAAAGTAGTAAAAATATTTCATCCTAACCCAAGCTAAAGCTTTGATACAAAATATTCTTCAGATATGTATCTGTCCTTTGTGGTTTTTTGGCAACTGAGCTTCATGTTTTGAAAGAGAGATTTGTTTTGTAGTGAAGGTGATCTGCAAGTATAAATACATGATAAATGATGTGCTTGAGGAATTTAACAAATCTCTTGAGGAAGTATGGACCAATACAGTTACCATTTGCTTGTTATAAGCTTAATTGTTTGTAAAAGGTACAGAACACTATTTTCCAATTATAATGTATAAAGAAAGAATGGACATTAATATTTCTTTAGGCACTCTCTCTAATCTAGATGGTTTCTGCTTGTGCCCTCAAAAAGATGAATTGGCCTTGGGGCTGGTTTGTGCTGAAGAATAAAACTGGACTTTTGGATTTGCAGATTCTGTAGGCAACTAGTTAAGTTCTGTGTTTGAGACAAATGCGTGTGCATCTGAAACCTCCTTTCTTTGTCTGACTTCTTATTACCAAAAATTTTTGAATGTACTGAAGTAAACCATCTTTGCAAGTCATTATTATAAAAGTAAAGAATTGCAGGCACCTAAGAGGAGTTGATGTACTTTGATATTGATATTTGATATTGAAGAACTAGTCTCTTTCAACAGGAAGAACAAATGAAGATAACAGTGTCTCTATGAAACAGATTTGATTTCTTAAGTTTATAGCTATGGGATCTTATGGGGCAGTCATAGTTTATCAGCACATCACAGTCTAGGTCAGTTAGATGCTCCATCCTTGGTGGGATGCTGGATCAGGAAGGACTCCCTAGCATTGTCCAGCATCAGTTGAAGAGCCAGGCACCTTGACAGGGCAGTGTGAGATGGAAATACAATGCTTGAGACTTGATAGATCAGAATTTACCGTTAGATTTTTCCTCAAAATGCATCTGAGAAGTTGCTATAAAAATATTTTGAGGAGTTGTCATTTCTGTTTCCCTCTGTTCCTCCCTCCACATTTTAAAATGTAATTTTTGTAGTATCATTTGGCTCAATTATTTCTTCTGTATCCATTAAGTTCATTTTTCTTGCTACAGTGGAGTCTCCACTCATCTGTGGGCAATTATATGATTGTATGAATCTGTAAAAATTGAATTTTTAAAGTTTATAATGTCTTGACTTCACAAATGATTTTGATATATTAATGCTGGATATACACTTGTATATTTTTCAGAGTATGCTCTCATGAAAAATCTCGGTACTTGTAATTATTGTTTATTTCAAACCTAACATTTATCATATCCAAGACTTCTAATCATGGGGAAAAGTGGCTGTTTTTCAGTGAGTGGTCTCTTGATTCATTTTAATTTTTACCTGTCAATGAGAAACGTTTCATCCATATTTTCTCTGTACAGGATACGATTTTCTGAGAGTAGAGTGCCTGGAAATCACAGAATGGTTAAGGTTAGAAAAGACCTCTGGAGGCCATCTGATCCAACCTACTGCTCAAGCAGGGACACCTAGATCAGGTTGCCCAGGAATGTGTCCAGATGCCTTTTGAAGATCTCCAGGGAGGGAGACTCCACAGTCTCTCTGAGGAATCTATTCCAGTGCTCAGTCATGCATATAGCAAAGCGCTTCCCAGTGTTTGATGGAACTTCATGTGTTGCAGTTTGTGCCCAATGCCTGTAGCTCTGTCACCAGGCACCACAGAAAAAAGCCTGGTTCCATCTTCCTCACACACTCCCCTCAGGTATTTATAGACATTGATAAGAGCCAGCTCTTCTCCAGGCTAAATTCCAGTCCCAGCTCTCTCAGCCTCTCCTTAAAGGAGAGGTGCTTTAGTCTCTTGAGCATTGTGGTGACCCTACATTGGACTCTTTCCATTACGTCCATGTGTCTCTCTTGTACCGGGGGGTCAAGAGCCAGACACAGTAATCCATGTGTGGCCTCACCAATGATGAGTAGAATGCTGTCTAATAAATATCTTAGAATTGAGCCCTGTGTGTGAAAGCTACAACCATTTGATGCCAAAACAACCTATACTCACAGGAACAAGTTTTTTCCTAATAGAAAGAAAGAAACAAACACAAATTGTGGTACCCAAAATTACTGTATACAAAATATTCATGTCTGGAAACAAACTGTCTATAAAGGTCCACTTTATAATTCTGTGCCAGTATAAAAACCCTCTTGGAAGTTAACGTCTGAACAGCTTGATTTCTTCTGCTGCTGGTAGGAGACTGAGTGAGGTACTTCCCATTTTTCTGATGCTCTATATAATTAGGAGTTCTATAATTAGGAGTATGGGGAATAAGACTATCAAAATGCAAAGATTAAATAATTACGATATACATCTTTAATCTCCTGAGCAGCATCTTTAATAGTTAAACTTTATATTGCATTGTTTGGTATTTAGTATCCTGGTAACATAATTAGCAAAACAAGTCATACAAAACAGATACTCTTCCCGAGTTACATGCAGTTAAAACAGAGCTGTGTCCTTTTTTCTAACTGGGCCTGCAGATTCATAAATTACTGTTTGTATAGTTCTGTATACCTGAATTGTAAAATTCTGAATATTTTAATTACCAGATTGCTTACAGATTGGCTTTAGGGGATTTTGGAACAACAGAAAGACCTGCAGAGGCCTTGGTTCATGGCACCAGAGATTTCATGGTGTGTATTGCATTTGATATGGAACTTGAAAGTTCGTCACTTCCTCAATTGGCACAGCTGCCTCCTTCTGTAGCGTTACTGTGATGAGGGTGGAGGGAAGGGAAGAGATACCAGAACTGAAGCTTTTAATGAGGCATGTTGGTTTCATTAAAAATTTTTTTTTGCTGCATGTTAATTTTTCTTACTGGAAGCATTAACAACTTTTACATTAACAACTTTTACATTTGAAAAATTTGATCTTTTGGGAGTTGCTTTTTAGTCTTCATCTGTCACTGTTCACAGGTTCAGGCCCTTTTAATCAACCACGAAAGTCAAAGACTTTCTCTTAGTTTAAAAGTGTAAGAAATTCAGGGAAAATACTCAAATCATGAGAGGTAAAAATTGTGACAATTGACAATACTATCTATGTCAGAGACAGAAATAAATGTCAGGATCTACTTTGCTTGGATAAAATACTCATTATTGATCTCATCATTCTCTGTGTTGTAAGCAGTGTAGTATCATACAACTAAGAAGAAGAATATGCTATTCTTGGGATCCAAAAGTAACACAAATGTGATATATTTTGGAACACTGCACAGGCTTAGTGCCTGGGCAAATAAGGACATGCAATTGACTAATCTAGGACAAGTGAAGATTTGGCCCATCACACAATGCCCCAAAACTATGACAGATCCTGAATGAAACTTTTCTTTCCAGAGTTTAGCTAGATGGGCCAAAACTTATCCTCCAGATGCACAGGGCATATAACCTCCAGCTCACCTACCATGGCTGAAAAGGAGGGTGGTTTACCTTGGAGGTAAACACAGGGACCCCAGATATTTCTTTTGGAAGAGAGTGGCTTTAAACACTTTGGGAGTTCTTTTGGAGCCTTGTTATCTGGAAGTCTCAATGTAAGTGCATTCTGGCATAGTTCATTTCCAGTTCACCTGCTTTTTTTTTTTTTTTTTTTTTTTTTTGTGTGTGTGGGCTGAGAAGTTTGTGTACAGCTGTGGTGGTGTGACCTATTTATGTAAACTTGGAAATCCTGGCAGGTAATAACAGTTTGAGTGGTGCTTTGTATTCATTCGAGAAGAAAAGCTAGTAGTCTCTTGCTCAAGGCTGTTTTGTACTATCCAGTGTGCCATCTAGCAATGCAAAGTGGCAAGGGAAAAGTAGATTATCCAGGTTTATTACTGTGTAAGATAACCAAAATGGTTTTGTACTGACAAAACTCCTTTGTGAATCTGACTCTTCATCTTTAGTTAAAGTGTTTAAAAATGCCTGTTTATAAGAAGTCATGTTTCTGTGAAGTAGGTAAGGTATTTCCTATGTTGTAATAGCTTTAGAAAAAGTAACTTTTATCTTTCTAATTAGCTTTTGATCACTGAACCTTGAACATTCCTTTCTTTCACATCACAGGATGGTGATGGTGTGTATAAATTGGGTTTTGGTTCTTTTGACCCCAGCTCTACCCTAAGGGAATGCAAATATTTGCTCTCAATTTTCCTATGCACATTGATTAACAAACAGGCCATTGTAACAAAGTGGTAAAGCCATGGGTCATTGCATGAGCTGATAAATTTGGTATGTAACATTGTGTTGAAGTATTTAAAACTTAGGTTAGTTATAGAAGGTTAGTTATGAAGTGACGTGAGTCATGAGTAGGATGGTAGGAGCACCCAAGGCTATATTAATACAGTAGTAAGAAAGGCAAGCTCTTCAACCAGATTTATATCAAACTGGCGCAGAGCACCTAGTTCAGTGAGGTTAGGGTTTTTGGCTGTTGTTTTGCTGCCGTCCAGAATGGCTTTACAAATACGTGTAAACCTGTAAATCTTGCAGTTGCTCAGTTTGACCCCTTTGACATGACTCTCTTCTGGTAAGAAAAGGAAATAAATCAGTTAGTTATACCATTTCCTAAGGATAACTAGCCCATTTCTTCATGGCAGCCTGTAGAATTGCCACTAGAATTCTGTATTTAGCTTGTCTCTAAGTTTTTGATGTACACTGAAGGGAAAAGCCAAGCTAAGAATGTCACATTTCTACTTAAAACTATTCTCAAGTGCATTAAAATGACCTTGTTTTTAGAAACTGAATACGTAGCATGTATTCACCACTTCAGAGGACAATTAAAATACTATTTAGTGAACTGTATACATTTCTGGTATAGGATTAATTCTCCAAAGTGTCGTACACCTTTTGCATGTCCTGAGTACCCAGCAGAAATGTTGAATAGTTTGCTAGGTCTGTCCTACCTTCTGGTCTAGGTTTGAGTAGAGCATGTGAAAAGTACAGGGTAACATTCACAGAAGCAAAAACTTTACACATAGGGATAAGCAAACAGCTCTACACAAAACAAAATAAATATATAACATTTTTACCAGTTATAATATTTATGAAGAAGTGAAAACTGTTCTTTTTAATCTGTGTATTTCAAACCAAAATATGGGTTGCTCAGAGACCTTACCTGAATAGCCATTCTCAATGATGATCTTCCTACAGTGCTACACTTCTAACCTTGTCTTCTCTGTAAAACATTTGAGTTAGAAGCACTGCACAGCAATGTATTCTTGATCTTCTGTTGACGGCTGAACCCATCCATAATGTTTGAAAAAAGAGAAAATTTTTAGCTGATCTTCAGTATTTCACAGCTGAACGTAAACATAATAGATTTTTTTTTGTATGAAAGGTGTATTAAATTAATCTGTGTGTATGTATGCCTATATATACACACAATATAAATATAAATGTTTATATGGTAAGTATAGGCATGATAATTCAACATGATTTTCATAGGAAAACTATTTTTCATATATGATAGTATACCTGAGGTAATGGTTTGGCTGCTGAGTATTTCTTTTATTTTTTATTTTTGCCAACAGTCAACAGTGGAAGATGTAAGTACCTAAAGTAGATTACGTGGAATGTGGTATGTGTTTGCTAAGTGTGTTGCATGCGTTAGTTAAATTTTGTGAATATTTAGCATACTTTATAAGGGAAAATATGGTATAGAATGTCGCTATAAAGCAATGTGATTTATTGTCTCTGACTTGCTTAAAGTTCCCTCTAAGTTTCAACTAATACGGTGCTTTCTTCTTCCTGTTCTAAATGCTTTGTGTTACTGCTGTATGTTGTCATTTAGTATCTCAGATGAGTATCTCATCACAAATTATGAAATGCTGACAACAAATTTGTCAGTAGGATATGGAAGCTGCCCTTGGATGGGTCTTTTGAAACAAACTGAAAGTGTACAAAATTTGAAGATAAAATCATAATGGGACCAAACCATTGATTAATGTAAATCTGCCTACAAAAGCTGATGTAAATGTGAATGTGCTGATATACATCAGTTGAGAATGTAGCTGGTGAAATTAAAAGAAAATAAAGGATTTAGGGGTCTAGTGATACTGTTCTGTTAATGTAAGCACAAACTTTAACCCAAGACCACTTCCTTGTTAATATGTAACTCTGTAGTGCCAGAGGGTCAGGCTATTCCAGACACTGCAATATTGTGGTACCTCCTACAAGAGAAATATGAGCAGTCTGATGAATTCTTTAATTAAACCCTGGTTCAGGTCTTCCACTGGGGTCGTTTTGCATAACTCAGTATACTTCAAAGGAGTTATGTTGATTTATAGTAGCTGAGCACTTGGTATTTTATTAAGGTCTACCTCTGTATATTTAAATTATTTATCTTGCTTTAGAAAATAAGGTTCTTTTCATACCCTTAAGTAGTTTAACATTGGTCACACAAATTGTTCGAAACAATATGATGTAGTAACTTGAAGACTGTATAGGAAGAAAAAAGAAAGAAAAATTATAGGGCAGCTTAATTAGAAGAATGTTGTATAGGTTGTTGCTTGTTTGTTTGTTTGTTTGTTTTTACAGTGCAGTATAGATCTAACCAAAGTGATTTTTTTATAAACATGGGTAGAGTAGCTTGTGTTGTGTTTTTGCATTGTTGTACTTGAAGAGCTTTATATGATATGCTGTAGACAGAACATACATTGAGCATCTGTAAGAACGATATCTTCAGCATTGTGGAATACTGTTTTATACTTGTTTGCATATCTGCATGCTTTCTAGTTTAAAAATTGAAAATGTTGTGCATGCCCATGTGCTTTAGCAGGCTTTCCCTTCAGGTTTTTTTTTTTTTTTTTTTTTTTCCTTCCTACGATTTATATGTTTTTTTTCCTCTCAGAGCAGGTGTGGACCCCAAGGAAAGATGCAATATTCTTGCCTTCACTGTTCCTGCGGGTGTGACAAAAGACTATTTGGAGAGTTCTGTACCAACATGGTCCAGTACCTGCTTAATTTATTTTGGGCTACTTTGTTCCAAACTCCCAGAAACAGAGGTGTCATCTATGCACTGTGCCAAGTACCTGTGGGGTGTTTTAAGCACATCAATGTTGTCAGAGCCATCTTAGCATTTGCATGTGCTGCTTTTTGTGGTCTTACATTAGCGAATTAGTAAATGTTGCATTAACATACGGTTTTTGCTTTTTGATACAGTAAGGAAATTAGACTTAAGGAACCTTAGCAAAATAGCACAAGTTTATATTTTGCTCTGGTTTAGGCTACATTTAGGTAGAAAAGAAAAAAGTTAAATTTCTGCTCAAGCTGCTCCCATCTTACGGTTCCCTGCGGCTTTCTTGTTTAAGACCAGGGCTGTCTTTTAGGTCACAGAAGACTGTCAGAAATATTAATGACTCTTTGAGAGAGTAACCTGAAAGACAGACTTGCGAGCTGATGCCACAGTATCTATTGGCAGAAATACAATCCTTCGAATAATAAATGAGCCCTTAACATCTGTCAGGTTGCTTGTTTTCTCAGGGGCCCAGTGATTGGGCTGTGTGCAATAACATGATGGCCTTCTGAGGAGCCTACATCAAAATTAATGGTTTCATCAGCTCTCAGGAACAAGTAAATAATTGGACACACCTGGGACTATCCTAAAGGGCTTCTTTATATTTAGTGAATGCTTTCTAACTAGTTCCAGTAAAGTGTGGATCATTGAAACTTGAGTGTTGCAGACTGGATCAAAGAACTTGGCTTTACAGTCAGTTTTGAACACATGCGAGCTTGGGCATAGGTATCAACTGCAGAAGTGAGAATCAGAAATGGATAAAGAATCAGCTTTTAGGAAAAGTTATGTAAAGCTTTTCTGATGGTGGAGTTGTGCATGAACAGCAAACCCCAAACTAATCAGTTGATTAGAATCCTAGATCAGCCCAAATTGGAATGGACCTCAATAGGCCATCAGATCACAGAATCACATAATGGCTGAGGTTGGAAGGGACCTCTAAAGATCATCTAGTCCAACCCCCCGCCAAGCAGGATCACCTATAGCACATTGTGCAGGATGACATCCAGGAGGGTTTTGAATATCTCCAGAGAAGGAGGATCTACAACCTCTCTGGGCAACCTGGTCAGTGCTCTGTCACCCTCACAGTAAAGAAGTGTTTTCTCCATGTGTTTCATTTTGTGCCTGTTGCCTCTTGATCCAGCCTTTCATGGAAAAAAAGGAGTGTAGTTGATATTATCTAGTACCCCATCCCTGCTGTCTGTTCCCTGATGGCTAAAGGAACACTGCTTAAACCATTAGGGCTTTCTTAAAAAAGTTGAGCAGTGCCATGTCTTCAGGTTGTAGCTTGTTATCTAAATAGTGTTCAGAGGTAAAAGTATTTAGCACTGTAGTTTTGAAACAGTTAAGGCTTTATATAGTGCCTCAGTCACTGGGACCAAAGTGTTAGTTCTTAAATATTACTAGTTCTTAAATATTACTTAGTTCTTAAATATTGCTTTGACAAACATAACATAAGGCAGGAGTTCAAAATTCACTTACAGTGTTGCACATGAAAGGTGGGTTATTCTGAGAAAGTAAAGCAGATACCCAAAGAAGGACCAGGAGAGCAAGATGTGACAAGGACCCTTAAAAAGTATCCCTACTGTCCTTAAAGAATTATCAGGTGTACTCAGTATGGGTTTCTTGTGCTGTTGTTTCTGGGTATCTTACATTGACCTTGCCGTGGAAGGCTGAAGAGTTATTTGATGCTGGTAAACAGAGGAAGAAATTTTAATATGTGCATTGTATCACAGATGGGAAATACTTCCCTTGCTGGAAGTGAAAAGCAAGTTTAGAGGGACAGTGTTTGTACATGGGAGGCAGTGTGGTGTTGAAGATTTGAGTGGGGTTTGGGAGACATAGCCCTGGTTCTTCCCATGGGTTTCTGTGTCATTATTCCAGTGTTTGTTTCTTTGTCATTAGAGAAATCAGTATCAAGTGCTTTGAGGTTTACTAATGAGAGTACTGCGTGAGCAGATTTTTGAAAGGGCTAACAGTCCATCTCCTCTCATTGCTCTTCTGAGGTCTTCAAATGCAGCATTTTGGATTTAAAGAGGAAAAAGTATTCCAGAACTTCAAGTATTTTCCTTTTGCTCTCTAATACCTATGGCTAATGTTAGTTAAGGACATATATAGCGATCTGATTGTTAGTTAGGTCTGGAGTTTCTACAATCATAGGATCAGTCAGTCTTTTAACCTTGTAATCTAGTTATGTATCAAGTACTTTATAAGGGATAAGCCTGGCAACCTATCAGCTATACAGGGAGGTGTAGGGGCAGCCTGAGTTAAGTCATTCCCATTTTTGATGTAACCTGTGTTTGGAGCCTAAATATTAGGACCAGATGTAAATCAGTATTACCTCAGCCTTCAATAACATACTCTTTAGAAAGTTACCTTATTTTTTCAAATTCTGAAGCTTTCCATTAGATTGCTTACAGTGTGCAAATATCTCAAGCAGCAATAGAGATGTTTTCAGATGTTACAGATTAAGGTGTGTCTTCTTAGTCTTCCTGTGACCTAGTAAATTTTCATCTCAAATTTAGTGACCTAAATGACAAGTTATGCCCTGAAAAATATGCTTTAAATATTTCTGCAAGAATGGCTGAGTTCCTCCATTATTTGGCAATCTCCAAAAATATCTTTGCCTCCCATAATTATGAGAAATATGGAATAGAATCATTAAGGTTGCAAAGATATCAAACAACCTTCTTACTCACTTCCAAGCCTGTAGTCATAGGTGTGAATCTTCCACCCAGTTCAGAGCACACTGGAATTAATGTCAAGTCTGGTAACCGAAAATACTTCAGGCATTAAGGCATAGTTTACATACAGACTAATGCAAATGACCTCATACAGACTAATGCAAATTACCTTGTTGTATAAGGGCAAGACAAATGTATCTATGAAACAGATCTTAAGGTGTAAATATGCTTGACGAGTAAAGGGAGGTCCACAGTCATGCCAGGGACCCGTTTCCTGGACTGGTCCAGAAACACTGCTATAACAATGCAGCTATTTCTTTCTTTCTGTTTCTCCTCTTGAAGAAGAATCTGACTAAAACCTCCCTTATACCGGTCTTCAGATCACCATGACCCTAACGCTGCTGATTGCTTCCATTTAGTCACTTTGCTGTGCAAAGGCTAATTTTACCTTTTTCTGTCCACAACCAGAGCAGGCTTTCAAGTCCTCCAAGACTCAGAAAATGGAGGGTTGAGAGAGCTACACTGCTTACAAGGGCCTCTGGGAAAGGCAAGATGCTAAAGTGAATTGAAGCCAGAATAGAAACACCCCCATTTTTAGCAGAGTAATGGAGAACAGTTTTTGTTCAAAAGGTTTACCGATTGCTGTCTTTTACTTGAAGTGATTGTACATCAAGGAATGCAAATTCTGCTTTTGTTTTCTTGGTTGCTTTTTCCCTGAGAAAAATACCTAAGCCCTGGAATTTATGTGTTTGATGCAGAATTTGCTGTGTGAGGTTATTTGCATTAAGTGGGATGTCAGATTTGGTTATTTTAAAGATCATTTTTAGCCAATTTGGAATACCTACTAGACTGGGCATCTCATTTTATTTTATTTTATTTTATTTTATTTTATTTTATTTTATTTTATTTTATTTACTGTCTATGCAATAGAAATATCTGGAAAGCAGATCTGTTAGTCCTAAATTAAGTTTTGTGAAAACCCATGCAAAGTTTTAAAGCACTGGAGTTCAGACCATTTTTCCTAAATTTAATGGGAAGTATTGGTTAAGTTAGCACCAAATGTGATAAAGCTGTAACACACCACATCATTAGACTTCTTTACACAGTAATTGGGAACATTGCCAATTTAAATAAACTTTATACTTTATACATCTATTTTAAAGAATGTCTCTATCTGATCATGCCAGCTATTTAATCCTTTAAGTTTTTATAGTCTTCTGTAGAAATGTTGCCAGCTTGTTAATGCATTTACCTTGTGACTTTTGCATGTTTGTTTGGGATTGACACCTTACTTTGATTTGCTAATTATGGAAAATTAGGAATTTTTCCTAATTATTTTGGAGTTTGTTTTTATTTTCCCACTTTTTTCTTTTTAAAATTGAAAGCATGTTTATTAATTCCAAAGGGAATCGTAGCTAGGCAGTATTGCATAACCTTCTGTTCAATATAATGGGATTAATGTTGAGCAACCTTACTGATCTCAACACAGTATCTGTACCAAAGGGTACAGGGCATAATGCTGGAATGTTTGTGTTTTATTCTGCAATGCGCCTCATTTGAGTCAATTCTCTACGATGAGGATAGTATTCAGCACCCTTTGTAAATCACTGATGTATTTAGAGGTAAAGACCTATACATGAGTAAAAAAAATACTACATAATAAATAGAAGAAAGATCCAGAGATAGCACTTATATTTAAAAAAGATAAGAGTTTAATTGTCTGAGCTATGGTTACAAGCAGTGAAGACTAAGAAAATAACAGTGTTTAGAGGTGTTTCCTTGTGTGCTTAGGAACATTGATGGACAAATCACAAAAGATGCCCATATAATTCTGATCTCTCACTGGACACTGTACGTTGTGCCATGCTATGAACCTGCAATAGTAATTATATATGCTTTGTAAAAGGTGAAGCTGGAATGGAACAAAAAACCTATGTTTTAAAAACAGGAACTTATTTCTCCAGACACCCTGCACTTCTTGCTGGTGGTCAGCTCTATCCCAATGTGAAGGCAGACTAATTTCTAATTTTCTTTGTCCTTACAGGTCAAGCCGGTTACTCATAGTAGAATTACTGCATCAGCACGGTTTCGAAAGCCACTCCAGGAGCCCTACACTATTTTGTAAGCAGAATTTTATGTTAGTAAAATATCTGTCTTGTTTTGTTTTCTTTCTTTCTTTCTTAACTTCAGATGGGTTTTGCTTTAAATACTCTTCCAAATTATTTTACTTTGCTTTATTTCAGCCTGATTGCTAATGGAGATCTAATTAGCCCTGTAGTGCGACTCCTTATTCCTAGGAAAACACTGAATCACTGGGACCATATTCTCGAAATGGTTACAGCAAAAGTTACCCTCAGAAGTGGAGCTGTTCACAGGTATCAGGAAGCTGAATATTTGTGAGATACAGTTGATATGTTTAGATCTGTTTTTAATACTCCATAAGTAGCTATAATGGATCCTTCTAGCATTATGGGAAATTTATAAGAAAATTATCTTAAAACCCACCTCCCAACTCAAACCATTCTATGATTCTATGAAAATGGAAATATGTTTACTTCAAGTCACTTTCATGTTTCATTACATCTGCTATTTTAAAAGAAAGCCCCTCAATTTGTTTCAACAGTTATTTCTTGATTAAATATTTTATTAACAGATATGGAATAATGCAATAATAATGCAATGTATTTAACATTAATAATAAAGTTACATGTCAGTATAAAATCAATGACCTCTGTAAAGTCAATAAAATGTTTGGAATGTCCAGTAATGGATGCAGTCCATTTTGACTGACTTTATGGAGATCATTTATTTAATTCTGACATGTTTTCCTTTAATTCTGATGGTTCTTTAAAGTCATTGGGGCAAACAATTTCAAGAAAAATGTTTAGATCCTTTGGTTTTTGAAGACCTGTGCTCCATCAGTTCAGCCTCCTAATAAGAACCAGGGCCAAAGCTGTAGTTGAGGGTTTTCCAGTTCCAATATTTTCTGCTGGTCTGAATTGTTGTGGTATCCCAGGAGTAGCAGATGACAACTTGGATAGGTAAATTTCAATCACCTTAAGGCCTGAAAATAAACTCTCTAAAATAAGATCTGATAGTTGTTGCAAGTTTTAGAGCAAAATGATATGCAGTCTCCATGACAAACTTTGCAGAGTAAACAGACTGACAAGGTGTGTACTGGCAAATTACTGACATTCCAGCATTGCCCCATGCAGAGCACATTACAGAAATCCATTCTTCAGACAGGAAAGGGCCTTTTGTTGGAATCATTCTTTACAGTTTACACAGTCTGATGCTAGTCTTGCAATCTCGTTCTCAAATCAGTGAAGATAAAATCTTCATAATCTCTCTCAGTTCTTCTGATTACTTTCCCAGAGCTGATACAGACCATGAAAGATTAAGCTAATGCTGTCTGTTGACTGTTAACTCTCATCTGTTTTTTCTTCTCAGACAGGCATTTCCTTGCTTGTGTTATCAGGCTACTTAGCACTTTTGCTTCCCTGAAATTAAACTTAAACACGTTTTGCAGTTTTCTGGATCTGATTCTCAGCTATCGTAATTCTGAGGTGAACAGAGTAACAGCTGTTCACAACATCATTTTTTTTCCTGGTTCCAGGTTGTTAGGGATTTAAAAACCTTTTGCATTTTATTCTCTGTACTTCGTATCACTCCTTGAATGATGTATATGAAAGCATATATAATTATATACATTTTTAGAATTAATTTTAATGAGTTCCCTTTTGTATTCAGGTTTAATCCTTTAAAAATAAGATAATGTACATGACTTTTTGAATTATTTAATGTTTTCCTTTTTCTGGTTTTCTTTTAATGCAGTTTTCATTTTATTTTCCTTTAAATGCTAGGAATGCGTATTAAATACATTAGTAAAGTGATTGTTGTTCTTTAATAAGTTATACATTAATTGCTGGGGTTTACTGAAACTATGTCAGTGTTAGGGGAGGTCTTGTAAGACCAATGATTCTGGGAAGATATAATTTCTCATTATAGAAGGGTAAGTGGAATTACAAGAACCTGCATTAGGTATATGGCAATGTTTCTTTTCCATTTAATTAAATGTCATACAAAGCTGCCAAGTCTTACATAGTTTCACATATGGCTTTAAAATTAAAAAAAATAGAAAAAGAAAAAAAAAAAAAGAAAAAAAAGATCATCCCCATCAGAATAGGGACATAAATAAGAAATATGAGAGAGAAGACAATGAGGAAGTAGCCTTTCTCCTTGCAAAATTGTGCTTGGGGATGGGGTACAGCAACCTGGTTGGCAGGTATCTGGTGTGTGGACAGGCAGGTATTTGGGGATACTAGTTCCACAAGCTGTATCTCTGCTGTCTGCTTTGTTGGTCTGTGTGCTTGCTTTGTTTTGGCTGCCACATTTTTGGCTTGGACTTGGGAGGGAAAATGGAAGTCTACTGACAGCCCACAGGACAAGCCTTTGATCATCCCCCAGTGACCAGAAGACATGACCACAAGGACATCTTCTGCGTAATACTAACCAGGGGAATATAAGCGAACCTAGGCTGTGTTTGAATGATTCTAACCAGGTGGGTGGGTAAAAGGCTTCAGAAGTAAGTGTCGCAAGAATTGTGTGATACTTTTTAAGTCAATAGTTACATATATATTTCTCTAAAGTTCCTTTTTAAAAAAAAAAATATATGCATTTTTAATTCCCTTGTCATCTTCAGTGACTGATTATGTTTCATTCAGTTATTATGATTATTATTTTTAGGATGAAATATACAACTAGAGACTGCTAGATATTTTTCCATTAAAAAAATAGGAGTTGCATTAACCAAACAACTTTTGTACTTCAAATGTAATATTAAAACATAATCAAAGTGAAAGATCAGGTACAAAAACCCACAGTAATGTTTGTAAGTACCGCTATGTACCTTTACATGCAACACCGTACAAATATATAAAACAATACTACAGCACACCAATTTGCCTTTTTTCAAGCAAGTTCCACAAAGCAAAATGTAATCTAGCAAAATACAGTCAGATTAATTCAGAAATGAGCTTTTGCTTATGTCTAGATTGCTTTTTTTTTTTTTTTTAATTATCATTGTTTGTGTGTAACTGATGTTATCTGAATAGTAGTGAAACGTATTTTTTTCTTCAAATTGTTGGGATGTCTGTGAAATGTTTGCACTACAAAATAAATATGAAATGTGAGTAGTACAGATGGAATGCTTCAGAGTTAGTATTTTTTTTTTTTTTTTTTTTTGCAAGGAAACAGCAATATGATCATGATTTTAAAAAGCTGCAATTTCTCCTTTGAGAACATTTGGTCTTTGCACTTAGAAAACTGAAGTACTTCTAGGTGCAGTACTTTTCTAGGTGTAGCATGCACCTAGAAAATCAAAGTGCTTTCATTTGGAGAGCATAAGAAAGGCATGGAGATGCTGGAGCAAGTGTAGCAAAGGGCCATGAAGATGAAAGCCTTGAAGGTGCATGTAATGTGAAAAAGGGCGGAGAGAGCTGGCACTGGTTAGCTGGAGAAGGCCCAGGAAGGATCTTACCAATATGTATAAATATTTGCTGGGGATGGGTAAAGAAGTCAGATACAGGCTTTTGGTGGTGTCCAGTGGCAGTACAAGAGACAATTAGAGCAAACTTAAAAACAGAAAATTCAACTTAAATAGAAGAGAGAAAAAAATTTACTGTAAGAGTTTTCAAACACTGGAACAGGTTGCCCAGAAAGTTTCTGGAGTATCCATCCTTGTAGTTTTTCAAAACACAACTGGACACAGCCCTGAGCAACATGCTGTAGTTGCTCTTGCTTTGTACAGGGCACTTGGACTACACAGTCTCCAGCAGTCCTGTCCAAACTCAGCTATTTTGTGGTTCTCTAAGTGGTTTTACACGTTTCATTTTTTTTTCTGTATTTATTCAAGGTCGTGTCACTATGTGTATGAACTTAAAAGGCAGCTTTTTCTCTGTTAAACTGATGGTTTTTGCATTTTATAAGTCAGGGATGTTCTCAAGGCAGGCTATTTATATTATTCATAAAAGATTCTTAGCATACATGCATGTATCTTATTATATCTCCTTATTATATCTCCTTGCACTGTTAAAATTTATGGATAACATACAAAGTAGCTCCTGCAGAAGGCTTAGAGAAAACCATTTAAGATGGCCATTCAACATTCCTGTATTTAAAAGACTTAGAATCACAGAATGATAGAATGGTTTGGGTTGGAAGGGACCTTAAAGGTCATCTAAGTCCAACCCCCCTGCGATGGGTAGGTACACCTCCCACTAGACCAGGTTGCTCAAAGCCCCATCCAGCCTGGCCTTGAACCCTGGGGCATCCACAACTTCTCCGGGCAAATTGTTCTATTGCCTCACCACCCTCAAAGTGAATAATTTCTTCTTTATATCTAATATAAACCTACTCTTTTTCAGTTTAAAACCATTACTCTTTATCCTATCACTAACATCCCTGACAAATAATCCCTCCCCAGCTTTCCTGTAGCCCCCCTTTAGGCTACAGGAGATTGCTATGAGGTCTCCCTGGAGCCTCCTCTTCTCCGGGCTTCTCTTCTCCAAGTCCCTTAGCCTGTCTTCATAGGAGAGGTTCTCCAGCCCTTGGTCATCCTTGTGATCCTCCTCTAGACTTGATCTAATAGGTCCATGCTCTTCTTGTGCTGGGGGCCCCAGAATTTTAATGCAAAAGTGTTAATGTTGGCTTTTCAATTTAAACTTAAATATTGTCAAATTTTGTAATGTGCTTCATAGGAAAGAGTTTATTCATTATAGAATGTTTCCTCCTTTCCTTATTGCATTGATCACCCTTAAATGAAATTACAAAGTTGACAGTGATCCCAATGAAGTGATTGGGATAGCTTAGAAATAATGTGTTGTCATGCATACTCACCACACCCCTAAGTCCTTAATGTTTCTTCCTTCTCAGTAAAGTGTGTGAACAGAAATGATTACGGTGAAAATCTGTCTAGTGTTAAAGACCTAAGTACAAAGTAATTAATTCTCCATACTTATGTAGAAATGGTGAGAGTATTTTATCTGTCATAGTGCTACATATTTTATTAGTTTTAGCTGTGATTAGTTTAACTGTGCTTTAGGCCATTTTGCTATGTCTTTTCTTGCCATTTTTTATATAGCAACTTATCATTGTATCCACTGTACTTTATTGGATTTCAAAATGTATATGATTAGATCAGCATAGCTTTCAGTGCTTTTAGTAAACAAGATGGAATGATAAGGTTTATTATTTTAAACCTTTCTGTATTTTTCAGACTTTACACTTTAGATGGAAAACTTGTTCAGGATGGGTCAGATTTGGAGAATGGGCAATGTTATGTTGCAGTGGGTAGAGAAAAGTTTAAGAAGTTGCCATATGGTGATCTGCTGTTTAGCAAATCCACAGCAAGAAGGCCCCAGGGGTAAGTTCCATATATGTGCTATGCTTCTTATGCTTGTTTGTGCATATATCAATTTATTTACAAAGTATGACCACTAAAATACAAAAATCATAATGTCAGAAATGTTTGTACGGAATGGATGGATGAGTTTGTATGGATGCAAATTTTTATTTAGCACTTTTAAGAAAGTTGAGATAGAAATCTGTAATAAAAGAGAAAATGTAAATTCAAAGAATTATTTCACCTCGTAAACATGCCATTGAACATGTATCACAAAATTCTTGTCAGATAAAGGTTTATTTTGGCTTGGCTTATTATTATTTTTTTTTCCTGGAACACAAATGAGATTATGAATTATGAGCTGAATGAGATTATGTGTAACTACACCTGTTGAAATCTACTCTTATTTGGTTATGTTTTAAGGAATATGTACTCCTTTAAGAAAGCTTTAGGTTTGGGTCTTTTTTTATTAGACAGCATTATTGCACAATGGAGCCCTAAACAGGGCCTCTGTAAGGAAAAACGTGGGCTTTTAGTATCTTTGGAAAATACAAAGCTAAATAGGGAGCCATTTCAATGAAATAAATGGAAAGAAATGAATGGAAATTTGTCACACAGATTGCAATAATTTAGGAGATTTGTGCAACAGTCTGCACATAAACTGGGGTGCAATTTATTTATATATTTATTTGTTTATTTATTTATCTTAGCGACCAACTATAGACAATATGGATAACAAAGTATTTTGGGAAACAACATATACAACAGATGAATTTAAAGACAGTGGGAAGTGTTGCTTAAGATCTGTTGATCAACTGACATAAACAGAATTTTATTGGAATTGCTGAAACTTTTCATGAGATTAGTTTTAAGTATCTTACACAGTAATTCTCTGAATACTGCTCTGTGAATTTTCTGTACATGAAGTGTGCATTGTGGGGAAATGTAGTGCATTTGTTTGAATAAGTTCGTGATTATGCATTTAAATATAGTCTAATGAACAGAAATTCCCAATTCTTAGCAAAGCTGTGCAATGTATAAAACAACTCTGTTGGCAGAGCTGACTTAGTGTTACCTGATTGGGTTATAGAAGGATATTGTCTGTGATAGTGAGAGTGTACAGAATTCTAAGATATGACTTATTTCTACAGTTCCAAAGCATCAGTACTGCCTCCAATTGTGGGATCTCGAAAATCTAAAGCCAGTGTAAGTATCAAATTCCATAATAAAGTTTGTTTCTAATTTTGCTTAATTCCAGCAGATGGAAAGCCCTTGTCCTTTGGGTTTTAATTAAATATGAAGAGAAAAAATCCCCAGCCACCTGGTACAAGGCTTATTAATGCTTGATGTATCTGTAGCTATTTGCAGTGTCAGTTAAACAAAAGAAGTCTAAGAAAATATTATTGCAATAAAGGCTATCTTATTTTTTATAAAACCTTCCATAGCAATGATCAACTGTTGCCTTGAGGTCTTTCCTATAATCCTTTCCAACTTTTCAACTATATTTATGTATTAGTTCTTTTTTTCTTTCTTTCTTTTTTTTTTTTGGTTCAAATTATAAACCAAAAGGAAAAACACAGGACCTTTTAGAGAATTTACTGCAGAAAATGGTGTTTCTGTATGCTGATTCTGATTAACTCCCTAAAACTGTTTCCTGGCTGATCAGTGTTTTGTCCCTAGCTAACCATCACTATACAGAGCTCGAGTATCCACTGTTTTGTGTCCTGTATAGCTACTTATATGTGTCCAAAATGAGTCCACTGTAGACTTCAGGAAGTGCCAGATCATAATAGAAGTGTCTGCTTGTACCAGTTACATACAAGTGCAGTTTACTGTACCAGTACGAGACAGCACAGCGTCAGACTCGCAGTCTGTCATTTTTCTTATGGCAGTTGGTCATATCCAACCACTATTAACAAACTAAAAAAAACCTACACCCACCCTAGAGCCACTAAACAAAATAAAGTATACAAGTCTCTGTTCCATTTTGCTGAAATGCAGAAGATAAAACCTCAATAAAGAATATAGTTTCATTTTAAATGTGTTTCACAATTCTAACATTCTTAAAAATAACTCATTGTTAACTATTTTAGCCACTTCTTATAGTACTTAATGACATACACAAAAAAAATATTTTATAATCAGTTAATTTCCATAGGAATTGTAACAAAAGACCAGTGCTTGATTATTTGACACACTGATAAGTTTCAAAACTTAAGGAGGCAGGAATATGTCATACTGCTCTTAAATATATAATGCAATACTTAGGCTGATCTGGTATAGATCATGAAATTATTTACTTCTGTTTGGTTTCTACATTTTTTTTACTACTATTTCTTGGGAGTAACAGTTTGAATTAGAAGAGGCTGAAATAGTGCTGTGACCTGATTTTTCTTTATATTGACAAGATAAATGGTAGATTCAGTAGTACTGGTAGATAAATGTTTTATTAGATGGTAAAACCTAGGTGGTATTTAAGTAAAATATTTTAAACAGAACTGATTACTACTGATTATATATAAATAAGAAGAAACGTTAAAAAAGAATCATGCATGTGAGTTTTTTTAAGAGATGCAGGACTTTATTCAGGACTTATTTTTCTGAACAATTTTCATTTTATATGGACACTGCCTTTTAACTTTAGCAGTGAGGTGAAAAGAATTGTCCATGACCGTTGCACAATGAAAGGCCTTTCTGGTGTGCAGTTTCTAAAACGGCATAAACTGTTCATGCAGCTACACTAAGCAAAAGAATAAAGCACAGTATACTTGTCTTCCATGATTTAGCTATGTTTGTGATAAGGTGAATGGTTCCAGATGCTGGTAAGGTTTTCTGTCCTCTGCTCTGGTGTTTTGTTATTATATTGAACATTTTGACAGAACTGGATTAGTAAGAAACTACACATTTGCCTGGCAGAAATAGGAGGCTGACAGCCTCTAATGAGAGGCAACAGTGAGGGTATTCAGTTGGTAAACTCTTAACCCAGCCGAGTATAATATAAACAGCACCCTATAGTGCTACTATGTACAATTAAGATTTTTATATTTCTTGTGAACAGATTTAGACTCAGGAAAAAATTTAAATTAATAAAATCTCTAGCTACTAGAATTATTGATAAACTCAGGATCATACATATATCAAAGCTGAAGAAAATCAGGATCAGGTTTCTGTTCCTGTTTCTAGATACACAACAGAACAAGCAGAGGAATGGGCTGATTTCCTTGGAGGTAATTCAGAGGTGACATGCTGACAGACCCATTTCTAAGCATGATCCTGCCACACAAAGACTGTCATCCTATTCCAGCCATTTTTGACACTTAGCAGATTAATACCCATGTTTCATTTACACAGGCAATGAATTATTCACAAGTTATATATGCTGTAACTACTGACTTTCTACACATATGCATAGATGAGATATAGCTGTATATTATATGTATGCACGTATAGATTTGTCTAGCCATTTCTTTCATCATATGAAACAATATTTCCTTTTAGTAAATGTGTTGTTTTCTTCTGAGAATTGTTGACAAGCATTTAATCTGTCAGATCATATAGCAAGTTGATAAGACAGTTAAGGTTTTTCAGATTGCATTAGATATCATTTAACTGTACTGATTTTAAATTAATATGATTCTGTAACACCTGATACCAACCCATAGATGTTAAAAAGTTGGACTAAAGTTACAATTAAAAAAAAAATGTAATTGAATTCATCAGTGATAATTATGAACACTTTTTCAGGGAAATGATCGGCAGTCTAAATCTACTGTTGGATCCAGTGATCCTGGAGAGAACAGTTGCTCACCTCAGCCTCCAAAAGGGAAGGACAAGAAATGCCATAATCCAGAGGATTCTGCGTCTAGAGGACACTTTTCTAACAAATCTACAAAAGTAAAACAAACAATAAGAGTAGCAGCCTCCACAGGAGTCCTTCAAGATAATGGTCAGTACCGAGATAAACTCAGTCATAGCGTAGTGGCTTTTTATCTTCTGTTAAACCAATGAAATACACTGTTAGTATAGTTCTTGAGTTGTCAGCTTACTCTGGCTGATTTAATTTACAGAAATTCTTTTTGCTTAGGAAATGTACCTATGCAAGATATTACAATTCAACAGGAGGCTGTGTACAATATTTAGTATATCTTGCAAGTGAAATAAACTAATATGGCCCTATCTTTATTCTTTTGATATAAGAATAATAGAAAATATGTTTTGACCACTTTCTTCCACTGTTCTGCACTGCAAAAAAAAGTGAAGACAAGGAGCTGGCCTACTCAAAGGACACTTCACTTTCTGTGAGGATTCTTGGTTAGCAATCTGGTTCTGTATAATAAAAAGACTGGGGAGAGACTCTGTCAGGGAGTATAGTGGGAAGACAAGGAATATTGGCTTTAAACTAAAAGAGGGTAAATTTAGATTAGCTATAAGGAAGAACTTTACTCGGAGGGTGGTGAGGCACGGGAACATGTTGCCCAGAGAAATTGTGGATGCCCCCCTCCATGGAAGTGTTCAAGACCAGGTTGGATGGGGCTTTAGGCAACCTGGTCTGGTGGGAAGTGTCTCTGCCCATGGCAGGGGTGTTGGACCTGCATGATCTTTAATGCCCTTTCCAACCCAAAACATTCTAGGATTCTGTGAAATGAAGTCATCAACATCCTCTTTCATAAACTGTTTTTCTTGTCTTGTGCTTTATATTTACCACCACCACCTGTGTTTTTTTATTTAATGGCTAGAAGACTGTCCCCTCACTACAGATACTGCTGACATACTGGAATGGCTATTTTTCCTCATTGATAATAGTTTCAAAAATAATTAATAAAGGACAATTAATATCTGTCAGTAGAAATAAATTATAATTTTCATAGCATTTGACACCACTTCGTACTGCTGTTTGTGTTCATAATTAAGTACGCAATAGTTAATCATGGTTTAAAACTTCAGTATACATCATCCAACAACACAATTCTGTTCATCTGCATTTGTCTAGAATCATGAGTTGTAAATTTACTTCCAGAGTCAGGAGCATTCTGTAAATTTGAGTTTTAAAAGAACAGTGAAATACAATCTTTTTGCAAGGTAACAGTCTTTTTTTCAGAGTAAGATTCTTGAATTTCTAGTTCATTTCAGTCTTGAGTTAAATACCATTTTATTCTGTTGTTGATAAGTGGATATAATTTTAGCCAACGGTTTTTTGATCGATATTTTTTCTTGCTGAAGAAAGGTGATTATATTAAAATGAAAGTGACTGGAAATGTTCATCCCTTATAACACAGGAAATGAATGAATAGTTCCTTTTGCTTGAAATTATCATGGTGTGTCCCTACTTTTTATGGATTTAGTGATGCATGCTAAAAACATTTAAGAGAGCAAGTAGCAGAGCTGACCTCTCAGAGAGTAACTTGCATGTTTGGCTTACCTGTTTTAAAAGATCAGTGAAAAGCTTTTATATGTAATGGTTATCCACTCTGGATACCTCAAGTCATTGGTAAGTTTTCAATTTTTTAAAAATTGATGCATTGACCTATGTTGGGAAATAATAGTACAGAATTCTTTACACAGAGCTCAAAATCCATATGTTGTGGTCTATCATCTTCATAGTACTGAACTGCTCTTAGTAGAGACTTACCACAGAATCACAGCATGGTTAAGGTTGGAAGTGACCTCTGGAGCTCATCTGGTTCAAGCCCCCTGCTCAACCAGGGACGCCTAGAGCAAAATGTCCAGGACTGTGTCCAAGCGGCAAAGCCATCTAGGCTGTAATTGGGTATATCTCAGACAGATCTCTTACATTAAGAACAGCCAAAGCAGGTAACTTTTCCTGATAGGTATAGTGACATTATATTGATTTTCTATATATATATATATTATAGATACAGATATATTTCTGCCTGCACATTTTGTAGGTAAAATTTCTGCAGATGTTTTCTAGAAGCAAGCAGACCACTCTTGCCAAGGCAAGAAAGATGTGCTCTATGCCATGTGGACCTTGCATTAGTTTAACAGGTTTCTGATTGCTTCCTTTCTATTCCCAATGGTGAAAAGATTACTAGAAGCAGTAATAGGTTTTCCTGTCCTTTCAGCAGGCAGTGACTGAGAGTTCAATCTACTTTGGAAATACAGTGAGACCCTTCTCTCTCCATATTTTGCATTAGTGCTTCTCCACCTGCTGTCAGAAATGTTTGGAAATCCACTGAGTTTATTGAAGAACTGATAGCTTGCCATTTCCACTTTACCTTTTCCATGTTTTATGAGTCTTGTGTATCTAGGAGGAGCTATTCAAAGCCAATCCTCTGGTTTGAGCTAAAGTATATACTGGGAGAAGCTCTCAGTTATCTCTGTGCACCTTTATTTATCCTCCAGGTACGAAGACCTGCTGGTGGCTGTGGGAATAAGCAGTTTGATGTCTATGCTGTTCTGCTTATCTAGACCTAGGTGGTCATGCAGGCAGCTGCTTAAGAAGATAATGTCTCTGGGCTGAATTCAAGCAGTATGGTTTGAGAAAGAGAGAGTTGTGCAATGAGTTTCTGATGGTGTGCAATCCCTGGTTGCAGTTGATGAGACGTGTATTATTGATGAGAATGACTTTCTTTTACAAGCACAAAAACCAAACCATTTCATCTTCCTGTAAGTCTTTAGGCTATCACAAAGACTGCAGGCTTGTGAACATTTACAGACTTTCTTTTCCTAATTCAGTTCCCCAGTATTTGTTCACTTGGATCAAGTGGAAAACATCTAGGGAATCAGTTGCCTTAAGGTTCTTATTATAAGGCCACTAGTTCAAAATGATTTTCAGCCCTGCTTGTATTTTAACAAGTACATCCTCATTATTTAATTCCTCTAGTTCAGCTTAAATGTATTTCTTTGCCAAATGATTCAAACTAAATTTCATGATGTTTTCCTTTTTTTTCCCCTCCCTTTCTGGCTCAATTTTTTTTTTCTGGTACTGTGAAGTAAGTCAGATTTACTGTTTATTATTAATAATATTAGTAATAATAACAATAACAATAACTGTAAACTATTAGTGTGGTAGGAGTTTTACAACTGGATTTATTCTTGAGCATATTTATTCTTGAGCAACCTACTAGTGGTAGGTTGTATGTTACTCAGATAATAACTTTTCTACGCTTCATGCATGCAGAGAGATATTTTTTTCTCTGTTGAAACCTAGAAACGTAAAAGAGGAGTTAACACACTATGCCCTGCTTGGTAACCAATGTCTATCACTTTGTTTTGCTTTTCACTGTTCTTTTCCATGAAAATGACTAAAAGGCCTTTCTCTATAGAGTCAAAAATACTAGGAAATAAACATCTCTATGTGTGATATAAAGGATTCTTAAACGTATTTTGAACATTTTTGCCCATATTTTTCTGCTTGTGAATGACTCCAGCATTAGCAGACAAAATATGGGGAAGGAGCACAACCCTTGAAAAAACAGAGCAAGGGTCTTTTCACTTAAGTCTGACCCTGTGCAAGAGCTCCACTGCTGTTAGAACATAGATAGCTTGTAATGACAGTTTAAAGAATGTGTACTATACATGGCCCCAAAGAGTCATCATCTATGCAGGTGTTGTCTCCTGATTGTTTCTTTTAGTCACACATTAAGATGGAGTGACCTGAAGCACAGGCCAGCAAGGCTGTGGGAGCTGAGAGCTGTTAGCTTGGAGTGCTACAGCTTCAGTATCCTTTGACCCAGACAAACCCTCTGTGTTAAAGATTTCCCTTGACAGAAAGCCAATTTCCTGGCATTCTCTCAGCTTAATGTTGGGCCCTGAAAATATAGGATTGCAGAGGTGAACATTACAGCATATTTCTGTCCTCTAGCATTTGGAGTGACTGAACTGCTGTGTGATTTGTGATGATGTTAAACTTACTGCCAAAGGCATAGCGTTTTGTGACCTCATGCCCTGGTTTGTATCAAGCTTTCTTCTTTATTTCTCACTAGCTGAATATTTTGCACCCATGGTACTATCTGTTGAGTTAAATATAGTACAGAAGCTTGATCAACTATTTCCACCAAATCATCTATCTATAGATCGTCATGGAAGTTCTTAGTCTGTTGATTTAATGTACATTTTGGATCAGAGATAGGCAGTGAAATATCCCCTTCAAAAACTTTCCCTAGAGAGACTCTTCAGCCAAATGATCACTGTAAGCCTACTGACTGAACTGTGGCAGTGGTGAATCTGAGAAATGACTAGATATATCAAAGTAAGCAAAATCCGAAACATTCTGTCCTCATCAGTGTTGGCGTTGCTTTATATAGTGCATCATATGAGAGTCACCTGGCTCCATTTTGACCTGTGCAGTCCTTTCTTTTTACCAAAAAGAAGCTCCCAGTGATGAATTCTTACTACATGGTTTCCTGCTACCCAAGGAAACAAACCAGCTTTCCTCCTTTAAGCAGGCCATGTTGTGGCTGGCTTCTCTGCCTGCTTCTTTTGACGTACTAAATTAGCATACCAGTGAAACAGAACAGACAGATGTCAAAAATATGCAAACATTGAAAACATTTTCATACCCAGATGATCTAATGTGTCTGTCATACAGTCTGTTGTTCATGGCTCAGTAGGCTGCTTGGGTTCAACCTGCCTGACCATCCATTGTTCACAGGGACATCTAAATGTACTTACCACCTTCTTGGGAAAAAAAAAAAAAAAAAAGAACAAATATGAGGATCATCATTTTCAGTGTTCTTCAGATGTACTGATGTGGTTTGGCCAGCAGTTCCTTATTCATCCACTCAGGCCTCCTGACATTTTTGATTGACTTCCTTTTTGTTCAGATGCATTACTCTTGAGCTTGAATATTAAGTAGCTTTCTTGTGCATGTCTTCCCTCTAGGTCCTTATCCCTTGCGACTCTTTATGGTCTTTATGGTATGATCTTTAAGGTCCCTTCAACCCAAACCATTCTATGATTCCCTGGTTCTTGCAGGAAAAGATGTAGGATTCTGCAGGAGATAGCATGAAGTACAAAGTCAAGATGAACCACTATAAGAATATGTTTGTGTCTATTTCTTTAGCCACGTGGCGCTAAGATGCATGCTTCCATTTTTAAGCATGCAGCTTTAGTTCCATTTGTGTCACTGAAACTCTGACACTTTCTTGTTCAAAAGTAAAATAGTGTGTTCTTGAAGAGGCAGAGTCTATTGGTCACATACTTACTTACTGTGTCTTTGTTAGACTTGCACGTGTGCTTAAATTTAAGCATGGGCATTTGGATTAAGAAGATTAGGACTTACTCATTGAAGACGAAGCTATTATCCTAAGCCTAATATCCTCCTGTATTAACTCCTATGTTTTCCAGATCATGTGTGCTAAGCCTAATATATATATGTATGCACACATGATCTGGAAAACAGGAGTTCATTAAGTCTTATTATTTAATATTTAATGTCAGTTTTTCACACACATTCTATCCTCTGTATCATCATTTAACAGCGTGGATAAAACAGTTAATATTTCATATGACAATTTATAATCTTTGTTACAAGAACAGAGCTAAAAGCTTATGATAAAACATCAAGAAAGCATATCATTCCTGTATGAATTACTAGTGTCTGGCATATATTTCACAGAGACATATTCCATGCCACATAAATTATTCAGCACATATGTGGTCATTTGAGTATTTGGTCATCACAATATTAATTGAAAGAATCTATTAATGTCAGTGATATTGATATATATTATTTTAAAAGTCTGTTTTAAGCCCTGCCTTATGAAACCCTCTTATCCATACAGTGATCCAGTGTAAACATATGCCCATTTTTACCTTTGTGTTTTATTCTCTTTTTTTTTATTTAGTGAGTAACAATGTTGTTAAGGACGCTTCTGTCCATTGTAAACTGTAAAATCTAAGATATAAAATGTACACCTAAATTTTTATGAAATTGCTGTGAAAATATATGAAAATCCTTTTAATAGGGTGGTGTGAATGTTCCATTAGTGTAGTATTAGGCTTTCTGTATTTATTTATTGTTCCTTTCGACAGAAATATTTTTAAAAGGACTTACAGGTACTTTATCAGGACTGTAATGATAGAACAAGGAGTAATGGCTTTAAACTGAAAGAGGGTAGATTTATATTAGATATAAGGAAGAAATTCTTTACTATGAGGGTGTTGAGGCACTGGAACAGGTGGCCCAGAGAAGCTGTGGATACCCCATCCCTGGAGGTGTTCAGGGCCAGATTGGATGGGGCTTTGAGCAACCTGGTCTAGTGGGAGGTGTTCCTACTAGGGGATTGGTACTGCATGATTTTTAAAGTCCCTTCCAACCCAAACAGTTAGTAGAATCATAGAATCATAGAATATCCCGAGTTGGAAGGGACCCATAAGGATCATCAAGTCCAACTCCTCGCACCGCACAGGTCTACCCAAAAGTTTAGACCATGTGACTAAGTGCACAGTCCAATCTCTTCTTAATTTCAGACAGGCTTGGTGCAGTGACTACTTCACTGGGGAGCCTGTTCAGGTGCGCAACCACCCTCTCGGTGAAGAACCTCCTCCTGATGTCTAGTCTAAACTTCCCCTGCCTCAGCTTAACCCTGTTCCCGCGGGTCCTATCACTGGTGTTTATGGAGAATAGGTCACCCGCCTCTCCACTCCCTCTCGCGAGGAAGTTGTAGACCACGATGAGGTCTCCCCTCAGCCTCCTCTCCTCCAGGCTGAACAGGCCCAGTGACCTCAGCCGCTCCTCGTATGTCTTCCCCTCCAAGTTCTATGATTCTAAAACATTGGCATTTCTGTAGTTCCTAGCTAACATTTGAAAATTCTTCATCTGAATTAGACTTACTTAATGAAGAGGATTGGATTTGTCCAGAGCCAGGATCCTGCTTTTTTATGGAAAGAGGAAAAACATACAATGTCCATTAGTATTTATCAGAATTTTGGAGTTTTTTTAGCTCCAAGTCATTGCGAGAGTGTAAAAGGTAACTTTCTTCTGACTAATACAAAGTTATTCTTTTAAACATGTCCATTAAATGTATGTCCCAATGCTCTTAAAAAAGTTCTTGTCTGTACTTTTCATGGTTGATTTATGCATGATGAGTTTTTAAAGCAGAAGTAATTTTCTGTACAGATAGTTCATATTACAAAAATGGAAGTGTTGCGACAAGAACTCAGACACAGACACAGACACAGAATTGCTAGGATGGAAGAGACCTCAAGATCATCGAGTCCAACCTCTGACCTAACACTAACAGTCCCCACTAAACCATATCCCTAAGCTCTACATCTAAATGTCTTTTAAAGACCTCCAGGGATGGTGACTTCACAACTCGCAAGAACAAATAATGTTGGTGTGTTGGTTTTTTATTTATTTATTTATTTTTTAATTTTAAGTATTCAGTAGATGTTAATGTGTATGCTGCACTACAACTATGAAACAAGAATAAAATCAAACAGAATAGTCAGAAAGGACATACAAAGATCACTGAGACCAGCTGTCAGACTACTTCAGGGCTGTCCCAAAGTTAAAGCAATACCATTAAAAGCATTATCCAAATACCTCTTAAACAAGGACGGGCAGGAATGGGGCATCAATAACCTCTATAGGAAGCCTGTTTCAGTGTCTGACTGCCCCCTGCATAAAGAAGTTTTTCCTAATGTCTAGTCTGAACCTCCCCTGGTGCAGCCATTCCCACACATCCTGTCACTAGATACCAGGGAGAAAAGATGAGCACCTCCCTCTGAATCTTTAACTCAGTTAATAGGGGCAGGGGGGAAATCAACAGGCAAACCCTGGTCACATTTTGTTTAAAAAATAAAGAACTGTTGTTTAATTTTAAATAAAAAAAAAATAGCTAATTACTTCATTGAAGTTAATTAAAAGAGTACAAATAATAACTACGGCTTAAACTGGCACCCAGACATGCAGCAGTGTTCTCTTCTTTCATGGCTGCTGTGCCTGAATCTGTACTTAACCTGTGTGTGTGTGCTTTATTTGCATGTGTGCTGAAGATCCATTGCACTCCCCTTGGGTGTGAAGGGAACTTACACTGCTGAGGGGACATAATAGGAGCCAGGTGGTACATGCCTGCTTCTAAAGCTGTTGTTTTTCTTCACTTGTTTTCAGTACTTCTTCAGTTACTGAAGACCTGAGTTAACATCCACCCCAAAGTGAAAGAGCAGAATATAGGCTGTTTCTCTGTGTATTAATGCAAGCTCTTCCCCTTCTCCTAACCTGTATGCTTTTAGTGCTCTGAAAAGTCTCTCTGTCAATAACCATCTTTTCCACACTCTGTCGTGTTTTGCTAACTTGCCTCGGAGTGTGATGGACTCCTGTAACTGTTGTGTGATGAGTGAGACTGAAATGGATAATGAAGTGCCTTAAAAGATGGTAATGGGGATGGTTTTTCTGGTATTAAAGCCCTTGTATTGTCCCTGAAGGTGACTGCTTGAGATACAGCTCTTATGCAGACAACCAGTACCATACATTCAAATAGTTGTACTATTTTGGCTAGGTTCATTTAGCAGAAAGGAGCACTGCAGCTTTCTTCGTAGTTCCCCAGTGCTTTTTGAAGCCTGCTTCAAACATGTTTGAGAACCAGAAATTGAGAGGGAAAGGAGCAAGGGTCTCTTGCATTCTCTTCTTCCTACTTTTGCCCACAGATGCAAAGCTGTAAGAACTGCACTTCTGGGGGTTAAGAGCAAAAATAAGAGCAAGTACAAGAACACCAGACTTAGCACATCCATTTTCCATCTGCATTACTGGCTGTTAGCCGAAGTGCTACTTGGGCTAATTCCATTCAAACTCCACATAGCAAGACTAAAATAGGATTATTTGCAAAGACTTCAGCTGTAGTATACTTGGCCTCACCTTTGTGCCGTCCATTCAGAAGGCATGTGCAGAAGTTTTGAAAAAGCTTTTTATTTGGAGAGGCTAAGAGGCTATTTGGTCTTATCTTTTTCCCTGTGACAGCAAGAAAAGAAGGATGCAGTAAATCCTAAAGGCTTCTTGACCTTGGTAAAATTTCAGACCTCAGCTGCTCCTGGAAACTTGTTGAGGGCAAGACATGTCTTGCCTACCTCCCATTGTATGAGGTTCTGAGGATTAATTCAAGCTTGCATTCTAAGCTTCAGCCATCCAGGAGAGACAAATGTGACTAGAGATGCCCATTCTCTCAGCTGACAATGAAATATGAAATCTATCTTACACTAGGTACTGGATTACTGGATGTGATTCCTGCCTTAAATTATGACATTATCAATTTCACTTTAGAGAGAGGAATTTTATTCTGAAACAGAGACAGATTTTTGATGGAGAGCTAGAAGACAACTCCTGGTCTTTAGTGATGATGATTGCTCCCAAATATTGTTTTGCAGTATAGCTCTACTCTGAAGGCTTGTGGCAGTTTCTCAGTTGGCTTTGCCATTCAAATTCAGAGACTTTGGACTGAGTAGGGGAAGCATTTATCATCGGTTTACAATATATTTTATTTTCCTGATGGACAGTGAAAAAGCCTCTTTGCATTTTATTCAGCTGCATTTGTCTGTCACTGATGTGGGATTAATTTTAATCTGCTACTAATAAACTATACTGAGTTTACACATGTACATTTCAGAATGTACTGAAATAGACAAAAAGAAAATATTCACAATAGAAGATGTGTCCTATATTCTTTGCTGTTCTCCCTGCCAATTTAGCAGTTACGTGGAATCTTCTCTCCTCTGGGTGCCAGACTGTTCAAAAGTGATTGTTTCCTGGGACTTAATGTCTGAAGAATTATCCTCATACCATATTTAAAAGCTTAACCTAATCTTCCAACAGAGTTTAGTTGGGCTAGTCATGTATTCACTTGGAGTGTTGTTTCTTTTTAATGCATTGAGAATTTCACCAGTCTGCCACTCATATTACAACTGATCCGTGTCATAATCCTCTCAAATCAAGATGATTAAAGAATTACTCAATTTTGAAAGCTCTTTGTGCAAATTTTAAAGACACCACTTCTTAGAACAAATTCAGTAGTCTGCAAGCTGGTGGTTCAGTTTTTGTAAACTTTAAGGCTTTAAAGAATATTGAATATATTATATGCAACAGTAATTGCAACTGGAAATATGAGGTTTAGATCTTTGATTAGTGCAGCTGTTTCAGTAGAATTTGGGCTTATAAAAGTGATACCAAAGACATATTTAGTTATCATTATCTTGGTTTAAGATTGAAACAACAACAACAACAACAATACCGTACTAATTTTTTGGTTTGCAGTACTCTGTAAATAGTGCTTTAAGAAATTGAACAGGAAAGTATTGAATTTAGAAGCATAATAGAAAATTCTTGTAAGGGAGCACCCTCAATTTTATGGCCTATTCCATTCAAATACATAGGTTAATTGTGGTCATACTGTTTGCAAAGTAACTCCCCATCCAAACTACCAAAAAAGTTATAGATGTAATAGAATGTGAAGTTTTACTTTGGGCTATGATTTGGAAGAGTATTATTGTGGAGATGGGCTGAGTCACTTCACATTTTTTCACATCTAGTTTTGGGTATTATGAGGCCTTAGAAATTAACAATCATTTCAATTTCTTGGTGTTACTGTTGGCTAAAAAAGGGAAGAAAGAGGCAAACCCTTAATTAAAGGGAAAGCTGCACAGAACATCAAGTATGGCAGCTGCTCCTGCTATCATGCTTTGAATTTCTTTCAATAAAATTGTGAACTTGTGAAAGAGTAGAATTCTGGACTACCGAATGTCAGCTGCGCATTGTGAACTAGAGCTGCTGTTGTCCATGTTGTCCTGCTGACAACCTTTCTGACTGAAAAACTGTACTTAAAACAGAGATGTATAGACCAGATAATTGTTGCTTTGTTGTCAGTGCAGATAATAACTATGCTGAAAAAAGGGAGGTCATCTTCTTTCTTTTTTTTTTTTTTTTTTTTTTTTTTCTGCAGAGATTTTACAGGACCTGAAGGTTTATTCCATGCATAATTGTGAGATAGAATGGCAGTCCCTAATAAGAAGTGAAAACCCTTGTTGTTTAGTATGTATTATTATTACAGAATCACAGTAGCCAGAATATGCTGATGCCAGTGGGGAACTGAGGTGATGGTAAACCTTGTGGCCTTCTTCTTCAAGCACATCATGCTTCTTTAGGTTTGCTTTTGCTAAGATGAGTACATTGAAAAAAGTGAGCACATAGTACTGGGCAACAGGTAAGCCATGGTGCTTAACTAACTGCAGGATAGAGTGTAGTTGTACTGACTCAGTTTGGAGTGACTAGAACAGAACAGACTTTTCAGGGCTTTGCTTTGTGACAGTTGAGACCTTAGGACGAAGCTGTACCCAAGCAAACACTGACTTATGGAATGGACATGGAATTTAAAAAGCTAATGCTAAACAGGATTTGCTTTATTAACTGCAAAATGCAAATGATCTTAATGATATGTCATTTCAATAAATGAATAAATTATGTGCTTAGAAACAAAGAGAATAAATGAGGTGAACAACCAAAGTAGGGGGAAGGAAGAAAAAAGCTCATATTATGACATGCAGTCCTTTATTTTTGTAGCTGTTTATGTACAAAGATGAATGAGCTGTTGCAGCTGACAAAGGCATCTTTTCCTTTGCACTAACACTACCATATTTCCATCAATAAAGGGAACTGCTGTGTACAAGGTCAAACTCTAGAAGCACCTTTGGTAGTTTCTGTTGTGATATGCAGAAGTCAGCAATCTGTAGAAGTGTGAAATGTTACTAGAATTTGAATATTTCCTGCATAGAGAAAATAGCTGCTTAGCAGCTTAAGGCTGCAATATTATCAGGTGAAGAAAAATAAAACTTATTTTTTAATATTCCCACCAGTTTCCTATGTATTTTGCTACCAGCTTCTTTTTAATTCTGCTACTTTTTGATGATAGAGGTCACTGTCACACATACAAATCCTATCACCAGGATGGTGGCTTTTTGTTGGAAATGGGCCTTGATACTTTGAAAATATAAATAAATAAATAAGAGAAAATTATGTTGTAGACAAGCATAAATGCATGTCCTCCCTATTCCTCATAGCAATCTATTCAATTTAATGAGCCACAGATTTTTTACATTTTGTTTTTAATTTGACTTAACATTTTTATGAGACAGCCTCTGTGGTAAGTCACATTATTTTTTTTTTTTTTATAGTCACATTAACTTTCTTGCTTACATACGGAGCTTGCAGTTAGTAAATGCCTCTGATTTCCATAAAATATTCAGGACAGGCTATTATTATGATGATTTTTTATCCCTACTGCTAAACTTCAATCAGTTTCAAATTTGAAATGCATTAATGACTGTATAATGTTGTAATTTGTGCTGCAATAAATCTTTTATAGTTAATGCTGGTTAGGAAAGGAGCTTATACAAGAGCCATTAATTGCTATGTTTAATTATTTAAAATATATAGATTTCTAATGAGTTAGCTCAATGTATAACAATTACTATTTAATAAAGTCATATTACTTTCTTGTTTATCAAAGAATACAAGAGGATTCCAGCTGAAATACTGAATGGCATTAGACACAAGATGTTTGTGTTGTAGCCAAGGTTTGCTCAAGTTATATTTGCACCAATTCATTGCTTCTTTCTGTACATATTAAACAGAACGACTGCACAATACAGTGAACATCTGTTTATGTAGTCAGTTGACAATATGTATCATGTAAAATGTTGTTAGTCAAAATGTTTTGGGCATTTTAGTTTTACCATTGCTGATTAATGTGCTCTGTACCTACTGGGGGATTAGCCAGAAATATAAAATATCTAGAAAATGGCCCTGATCAGCCAGTGGCGGACTTCCTTTTCACACAAGTGAATTCTCAGGTGCTACACTCAGTATAGCTGGCATGGGTCAGGGAACTGGACAGAGTAGGAAACTGAATATGAAGATCTTTGTCTATTAGAGCTAATACCTTATATTTTATTGGTTTTATTTTCTTGTTTACAACTAAGTAATGGAGGTGGAAAAGTAATGTCAGTAATACAGTTCCACCTGTTCCGAACTTTGCTGAAATCAACTGAGGACCAAGGCACCTACTATGTGATATAGACCTAAACCATACAGTAGGTGCCAGTGTTTCAACAGCCATATCAACTGACTTTGTTTAGGGCAGCTTGAGATGGTTCACCACTACTTTGAAACACTTGCTGCCTTTCTTCAGTAGAGCTGTTATCAGGCTCCAGGTGTTCCCTTTCCCATTAACCCTCACAAGGCTTTGGGGAATTCAGAGCTTAAACAGTCTGGATTCTCTTGAGATTTCATAGGTCTTTCTCTCTGTGCAATTATGAAGCTGGTGAAGAGGTAAGGCAGAGCACAACTCTTGAAGAAGCTCCATAGGAACGCACTCACAGTCAAAGTTTTCATTTACTCCTTCAGCTTGAATTAAAAACTAAATGTTCTATGAATTCTTTTCCCAGAGTTTTACTAATTGTTTATTTTAGGAAAAAACAATAATAATGTAATGAGAAGAAATCAAGAAAAATACTTGCCTGAGAAAAGTGAGCATTTTTGCTTTTTTGTTGTTGTTGTTGTTGTTTTTTGTTTTTCACTGTTGCTATTTGCAGCACCTCTGTCACAAACAGGTATGTATGGGAGCATCTGAACATACAAATTCAATTGCAGATAGGTACTAGGAAAACGTCATTCCTATTCTTAGGATTTCCTGAAGGAAGATTCCTTTAAGATGTTTAAATTGGCATGGGTACCTGCTGTTTTGTTCTTTCATCTCCTCTAATTCTTTCAAGCTTCTGCTCTTCCACTGCACGTAACCTATTTGTTTATTTATTTATTTATTATTTTTATTTATTCCTGACAGTGTGTTGCATCCCATTTTTTCACTTAACTTCCACCAGTGCTTCCTCATCTTCCTGTTTGCTCTTGCATAGTTCCTCATCCTGCATGTTCCTTCTCAAGTTATTCTTCATTCATCTTTTCTCTCAGAGTTTATAACCTCTAGCCTCTGTATATCCTCTCTATCAAGTTGACTGCTCTTCCTGAATTATTTCAGAAATAATGGGATATGACATTGGTGTTTGTTTAGGTTGCCTCACTTTTCTCTGTACAGGATACAGAGATATAGGAAATCTTGGTTTCTAAATTAAGGCAGTCTGTTTTCAGATAGTGACTGGCAAAATCTTTAAAATTCCAGTATCTTCTTGTTGTCTGGACACAGAATCACAGAATGGTTGAGGTTGGAAGTC
Source organism: Stictonetta naevosa (assembly GCA_011074415.1). NCBI lineage: Eukaryota > Metazoa > Chordata > Aves > Anseriformes > Anatidae > Stictonetta > Stictonetta naevosa. The sequence continues at coordinate 48,393,887 of CM021698.1, forward strand.
ATCTGAAGGTCGTCTGGTCCAACTCCTCTGCTCAGGCAGGGACACCTAGAGCAGGTTGCCCAGCACCATGTCCAGACAGTGTTTGAAGGTCTCCAAGGAAAGAGACTCCACAGCTTCTCTGAGCAGCCTGTTTTATTGCCATGGAAAGCACCACAGAAAAAATATCCTCATAGAAAATCAGGAGCCTCTCAGTAATGTTTTGCCTGGCCTACTGTTTGAAGCAGCACTTAGTTTGGCATAGGGAGAACTGAGAACCTAAATGGAAATAAATCCTCTAATTTACACTTGGCATCAGGCAAAGCAGTAGGGAGACATTTGAGTCTTAAAGTGACCTTTAATTCCTTGCTGCTATCATCTTCTACTCAACTTGGAGCAAATTGGTAGAGTATGCCACAGCTTGACTGTATGGCTTGGACCTATCTTCTTTTCTTACCTCCTTCTAGAGCAGTGTTGCCAGGACCCTGACTTTTGCCACCTCCATCTTTGAAATTTCCAATTAGTTTGAAGCACAGGAAGTTGGAACTAGCTCTTGCATGAGGAGCATGTTTAACCTACAAGATTTTATTAACCATTTGGTGTAGACATAAATGTTCTATCTAATGGAAGTGATGGAAATTCTCTTTTCAGTGAGATATACTACTTATTTCTAATGTTAGCAGAGGTTGTAATATAAGCTTAGAACAGAACAGAATGATGATTTACAAAAATGTTATTTCATGTGATTTATAGTGGTTTCTAAAATGCCTTGTTTTTTTCTTCCCTTAGAGAAGTGTGTAGAAACTGACTAATGATTTGGAGACAGAGATGTGAAATATTGCATCAATAATATGTATTTTTTTAACCAAAAATCATTTCTGAAATATTGCCTATAAAATATGATGTAAAAATATCCAGCACGTATACATAACATAATTGCTTTTGAGGAGCTGAGTAACTCACGGAACTGGTAATAGTGATTAATATGATCTGCAAACACCTGCAGACAAGATCTTGACACAGAAACACATAAACAAGGAATACATTGGCCTTTCAACTGCCCTCCTCCAGATATTTTTAGATTCACATGCAAAAAGTGTAAATACTTCTGTCCAAAACAGACTAGCAACATTGATAATGTTTATTCTTCGAGCTATTTTTTTAACGTTCTCTTTAATCAAGCTAAATATTTTTACATTATTTTACAGATTTTGTATTTCTTTTCACTTCTGAAAAGAAAGGTATGTGTCCCAATGTAAGCCTAATCTCATTCCTTGCTATTTTCTTTAGAATTTTGGATTTGTTCCACTGTTACAACTTTCCAATTTTTCGGTTAATGGCATTTTTTAGTTCACACATTTTGGCACATTTCAGACCTAAGTGGTTTTTTTTCCTTCCCTGACTATTAATGGTACATGTGCTTTAGACATTTGTCTTCCATGCTGTTAATGCTTTCACAGAGATAAATAATTCATTTCTCTTTGGTTGCTGATTTTCAAACTTCCTTATATATTTTTGTATTTTCTGAAACCAACTAATGATATCTTCTGTTGTATGCATTTGAAATATGCTATCGTTTTAACTACTTGTTTTCTTTAGAGAACACAGCTGTTCTGAAAATAGTATGATTTCCTATTTTGCCTGAAAACAGCATTCTTGAACTTTTTCAGTGATTTTTGTGACACTTTCTCATTTTTAAGCATCTACCACAAGCAACTCTATGGAAGAGTGGGAATGGTATTTCACTTTAGTGTGCTTTCTATGCAAGACAGTAATAGTGGTGTCCTTGAGAGCTGCTAGAAGATTGTGCTGGGCTCTTTTCAACTAATGTCTTCTAATTTATCACCAGCTTTCTGAGCAGACACTTGTTAGAAAATGCTCAGTGGAAATCACATTAAGTTTTCAGTTTTTGCTTGTTGAATCCCCCTGTTATGAGCTTCTTGGAAACACTTGTCAGAATGGGAAAGTCAGTTGCATGACTCAGGTAGAAAATGATTGTCTTCTCCTTTCCTACAGCTTGTCTGTTGTGTGGGTATTAATTGCTGGGTTATTCAGCATAGCCCTGAGGCTCCTCTGCTTCTCAAAGGAGAGGTGCTCTAAAACTAAAACCCCTCAACTCTTGAGATGAATTTTGTAGATTTGGTCTGCATGGCCAACATATGTTCATTTCCCTTGTACCTCTTCTCTTGCCCTGCCTGAGAAGAGCCTCAGCACTAAAGTCCTTTTATCTGTAGAGGACAGATCCCCATTTTTGGTTAAAATACCTGGAGAACTTGAAGATAAAGAGTGTGAAGTGGATTATGATGATATTAAATGCAGTTCTCAGATGCTGATTTTACTTCTTATAGTTCAGTGAGCCAAGAAATCTAGAGCAAGCCACTGAGGTTATTTTCTCAAGATTCTTAAGAGAAGGCCTTGAGTTAGAAGGGTCATCAATGGTGGCTTTTAAGGAATGTTACATTTACTCTCAGAATATGGTTGTGATATATATCTCAATTTAATGTCTATGATGAGAGACAATAATAACAATATACAATAGAATAACTTCAGTTGGAAGAGACCAACAAAGATCATTGAGTCCAACTGTCAGACTATTTCAGGGCCAACCCCAAATTCAAATATACAATTTAGAGAGTTATTCAGATGTCCTTTAAACAAGGATAGGAAGGCACATGGTGGGGCATCAACCTCCTCTCTGGGAACCCTTTGTCTGACTACTCTCTCAGTAAAAAAGTTTTTCATCATGTCTGGTCTGAAACTCTCCTGGTGCAAATTTGAGCCATTTTCACACATACTGTTAACTAGACACCAGGGAGAAAAGATTAATACCTTCCCCTCCTCTTCCCCTCCTCAGATAAGATCACTCCTCAACCTTCTTTTGTCTACGCTTAACAGACTTTGTGTTCTCAGTGTATCCTCATAGGATATGCCTTCCAGACCTTTTACCAGCTTTGTTGCCATCTTCTGGATCCTTTCAGGCATCTTAAGATCCTTTTTATATTGTGGAGCCCACAACTGCACACAATAATCAAGGTGAGGCTACACTAATACTAAATACAGTGGGAGAATTACCTCTTTTGACTGGCTGGCTATGTTGGGTTCAATGTGCCCCAGAATACGGTTTGCCCTCTTGCCTGCCAGGGCACACTGCTGACTCATTTTGAGCCTATTGTTGACCAGTATCAACAGTGCTGCATCCAGTCTGTACCTGTGTCCAGCATTACTTACCATATCCTGGTCTAAATCAAAAGAAGCGTGGGCAGCAGGTTGAGGGTGGTGGTTCTCCCCCTCTGCTCTGCTATCATGAGACCCCATCTAGAGTCCTGAGTTCAGCTTTGGGGCTCCCAGCACAAGAAGGAAACAGACCCATTAGAACAAGTCCAGAGAAGGGCCACAAAGATGATCAAGGGGCTGGAGCACCTCTTCTGTGAAGACAGGCTGAGGGAGCTGGGGTTGTTCAGCCTGGAGAAGAGAAGGCTGCAGGGAGACCTTACAGCGGCCTTCCAGTGCCTAAGGGGGCCTACAGGAAAGCTGGGGAGGGACTCTGTTAGGGAGTGGAGTGAGAGGATAAGGAGTAATGGCTTTAAACTGAAAGAGGGTAGATTTATATTAGTTACAAGGAAGAAATTCTTTACTCAGAGGGCGGTGAGGCACTGGAACAGGTTGCCCAGAGAAGTTGTGGATGCCCCCCTCCGTGGAAGTGTTTAAGGCCAGGCTGGATGGGGCTTTGAGCAACCTGGTTTAGTGGGAGATGTCCCTACCCATGGCAAGGGTGTTGGACTTAGATGATCTTTAAGGTCCCTTCCAATCCATAACATTGTATGATTCTATGATTTGTTCTTGTTAAATTTCATGCCATTGCTGATGGCCCAGTGCTTGAATCTATCTAGATCCCTCTGCAAGGCCTCTCATCCCTCTGGAGTGTCAACAGCACCTCCCAGTTTAATATCATCAGTAAATGTACAAAGGATGCATTTCACTCCTGCATCTAGATCATAGATAAAAATGTTTAACAGAACTGGCCCCAAGTTTTAGCCTTGTGGAACTCCACTAGTTATTAACTACCAGCCAGATGTAGTCCCGTCCACTATAACTCTTTGAGCCTTATCATTCAGCCATTTCTTCACTGTGTACCTGTTCATCTTACAACTGGACAGTTTGTTCAGAAGGATACAGTGAAGAATAGTTTCAAAAGCCTTGAAAAATCCAGAAAAGCTACATCCACTGCCTTCCCTTCATCCACTAAGCAGGTGATCTAAACATAAAAGGATATCAAATTAGTGTTTTTCTTTCATGAATCCGTATTGGCTGGGTCTGATGATTGTGTTATCCTTTAAGTGGCTTTCAGTGGTGCCCAGGATAATCTCCATAATATCAGGTAAGAGCAACAGAGCCTTAAGTCCCTTAGCTCACAAAAAATGAGAAATGTGAAATATGGATTATTTAGGAAACTACAAGCAGCACCCATACAGGTGTGTTTTGTTGCTGCTCTGAACCACTACAAGTTCTTACTGCTAAATTTGTTGAAAATCCCCAAAGGGGATCTGTAATGAGACATGTGCATGTAGGCTGTCAAAGGTTTACTGTACTGCCAGTGAATACTGTATGCTCTTGGTCATCTCTGATGGAACATAAAACAACAGGTTAATAACAACATTTAATAATCCACAAAAAAAGAAAAAAAAATAAAGTGAAGAAAGGAAAATGGCTATTTCCATGCGAAGTATGAAGACAGGAAGAAGAACCTTTTTCAAGTTGTGTGAGATATTTAGGATAAGAATTCAGCCTGTGATGCCCTGTGGTATTCTATATTCTGGTACTTTCAGAGGATAAGTATTATAGGCTGGGTGGGAAGTTCCAGCAGGACTAACTCCAGGTACTCGGGCTATTGTGTCCATCACAAAATCTTGCCCCTAGTATTCCTAGTGTGGAATATCACTGTGGATATTTCTGCCTCTGAATTTCAAACTGTGACAATACCTTTCATTTCTGGTACTCTGGTCAGTGGTCTGACAACAGACATATAGGGCAGAATTTGGCACTTTCACTTGCAGTTATCCATTTTCAGTGGTATAGTATCTCCAAACGAGATAGATGAAGACAGAGGGAGGTGATTTAGACTAACCCCTGTGTTTTTAATTTCTGGTTTGGAGGGAGGGAAGAGAGGAATGCGTGTAACTTGGAAATTGGTTGTTTTCTGTAGGTACTTGTCTTACTTTTCTAGTTAGCTGATACAGAAAGACCCATGTTAGAAACCTCTAGGAGACCCCTAGTTGTTACTTACACTTGAAAAAACAAAACAAAACAAAACAAAAAACCAATCACCCCTAAATGGTGTACAATATTTGCAGTATTGAATATCATTGTAACCATTAACCTTGTTAGCCAGAGCTTTTTAAAAGCAGATGTGGAGTTTTAGCTATAACTCTTCTTGTACAGGCTCAAGGGTTGGGGGCAGCATGAATCCCAACTGTCTTTATTTATCTGTTGCTCCTATCCTGGTTCGCTGTGTTTGTTGTTGATTCAGAGCCTGAGATTTTTGTTAGATGTGTGTTATTATGCTAATTTCAAGAGGGTGCTATCACTGACTATAGAACTAGAACTAATATATTAATATCATAACGTATTAAGTTCAGCTCTGCTCCCAACCTCTCCTAAAACTGAAGGAACTTGAGATCCAGGTTTTGCTTAATCTGTTTCCTTTCCCTTCCCCAAATGATTTAGCATGTAATTACTTGTTATTAAAAAGGAAAGGAAAACAATTTGAGAGTAATGGGACACTAAAACCATTAAAAAAACTATATAGAGAATGGTGGGTCAGCTCAGAAACCTGCTTTAAGCAAAACCGAGTGCAGTTCAGTAGTTGTGCCACACAGTGTCATAGTTGGACTTCACTTCCTTCCACTCTGCATCTTTTTCCATTGTAGGTGACGGGATTTACAAAGTTAGAGAAGAGCAGTCTGAAATGTGGGGGGCAGCTGAAGTGCAGGAAGATGAAGACACTCATGTAGAAGTTCCTCTGGACCAGGTATTGATCAAATAAATGTTTTCTGTTTGCTTGTTTGTTTCACAGGTTGCACATGTTGTTTAATCTTTCCCTAGTTTCTTTCAGGAGCACAGCAGCATTTTGTGGGGGGTGATTATAACTGCTCAACAATACAGCTTCACTTATGGGAACTTTAGCAAATGTGACTTTCTCTGTTAATGTCAAACATCAGTTACCTTTTAATCATACATCTGTTTCAAAACTGATCTGAGAGCCTTTAGAGGGCCTCAGGATAGATATATATAGATAAACCTTTTATACCAGTGGAACAGCATAAAGGGACTATGGCATAGGATCATGATCAGAATTCCCTCAGTCCTGAGCCAAAAACAGGCATGGATTTATCAGATTTTTATTCAAGCTGCCAGCACTGTCTTCTGTTGAAACAACCCAGTACTTAATTGGCCAGCTTAATTGGCCATCAATACTGTTCTGGTTCTTGACATAAGGAATACTGCAGCTGTGTGTGTCTTTTCCCAGTGAATACCTGCCCTGGCCTCGGAGAGTTGTGTGCTAAGCACCATTGGGATCATCAGCCCTGTTAATTGCAGTTGTCCTTATGAGGTGTTGTGGTAATTAGGATGTGTTGGATTGTACTGGTAGTACTGAAACTGGGGAAGAACATACTGCCTGTCCTCTTAATCTTTTGTTCCTTGTGACATCATGAAGCACATTGTGCCCTGGGCTTAATGTGCAATAATTGAATTGAGAAATGATTAGCCTGTTTATTGGCCTCTGAAGGCATGTACAGAATTCCTTGGGGTAGTGTAAAGCATTTGATAGTAAAAATTGGGTCCTCGGGTCTTAGTTTTTAGGTTGAATGTGATTCTTAGGAAATCCAGGGGCCCTGGAAACACAGCTGTACTCCTCCACAGAGATGCTACGGTGTAGTGAAGAGCTTTTCCCACTCTACTGATGGTCATGCAAGTTTGCCTCAGTTACAGGATAGTGACAGTCACTGGAGAATTGTCTGCTGCCTCTTCTGTACTTGGCAGTGGGAGCTGTGGTTGTTGGTACATTTGCCAGGGAGCATCCCTTGTGCTGATAAGCTTGCAATGCCAGGCAATTTCTTAATACCTCTAAGCTCATGTGCTGAAGCCAATGCGTAGTCCACAGATGGAAATATTTTTCAGTTGCTACCAACTGATTTTGATACCTGGACAAGGAACTATCATCTCTGGAAGCAGGTATGTGTATGAGGGAAAAAAAAAAAAAAAAAAAAAAAAAAACACACTATAAAAAAAATAATTTTGATTTTTTCAGAAAAGCAAAACAGAGCACCAAAATTTATTGAGAACTCAAGTCATAGTTTATTTCACATTTTAAAACTGCATGTCTCCTAGGTAATCTGGCAAGAAGCCAGGTCCTTCTGAGTAGCACTGGATTCTCTTTATTCCCAGATAACTGAGGTTACTCAGCTCTTGGAAACATATAGCATTTTAAATGTTCAGAATCTTATTAATGAACATTTTTTTTTTTTTAATTCTGTGATATAAAGCTTTATATCTTTTTCTTATCTGAAGCACACTTTCTGTTATGTGCTAGAAGTATGGAAAAGGACAGGCAGACAGGTCTTGACTATCTTGTATAATGCATAAATATTTACATGCCAGCTTTCACTAAAATGCTGACACTTCTGATATGCTATCATTTTTCCATCAGCCACATAAATGAGGTGGTGAGGATAGAGCTTAGTTTTTTTTTTTTAATTATTATTATTATTTTTATGCACCTTCTCTGTCTTGCCATTTGAAGTACACAGTTGAACAAATGCCAGATTAGCCATTAACTAAACTTAGTGTAATGCTGGCTAGATACCCGCTTATGTCCTGTTCTATAAAATGCTGTCTGCCAGCTGAGAACACATTGAAAGAACAGGATTTGCTTTATTCCAGACTAGCTGACAGGTGTAATTGAACATCAAGGAGGAAAAATCAGTGTTTTGCCTAAAACCAAACCACAGCATTCTGTTCTGTATTCTGTACCAAGACTTCAGCTTCCAAATACAAAATGGATAGTTTCATCTTTTGACATGGAGACTTACTCCAGGTTGGTTATTTACATCACTGTGTCAACATCTACGGGAACTGATGACAGACTACGAAATCAGCTGTGCAAATAGCAAGGGAACAATGTGGTTCTATTGTAGTTCTTGGTAAGAAGGGAGCAAAAAAAGTTGCAAGTTTGAAATGCTAATTAAATATATTACTTTGAGTTTGCTGTCCCTAATATAGATATATTTAAAGTAGCTTTTTCTGAGAGATAAAATTTTCCAACTAATGAAGTTTTGGAACAGACTACTACTTTTTATGTAAGCTGTGAAATACAAAAACAGCATTTGATACTAATACCACTGAAATAACACTGGAAATTTCCATTGATTTATCTATTTCCATAAGTCTGGTTGTTGTTCTCCTGCACTGAGCCCTTGGGAAGTGAGGTAAGCATGAGAGTTACAAGATACAAAATTGTCCACTGCATGATCCCTACAAGGAATTCAGGCAAGTTGCTGTGCCAGCCTTCTTTGCCTTGGGGGATATGATACTGCCTATTAAGATCTAAGTGATGCAGAATGAATCTGAACTCTTTGTTTTTTTCCCCTCCAGATTCATCATCCCCATCTCCCTCTCTATGTGTTTATTTGTAAAAACCACTGAATGTTAAATTTGTTTAATGGGCATTGATTTGGGGGTCTGTTGTTGATGTTCACGCTCCTGGTTCTTTCACTAGCTATTTGCTTTCCATTATTCCAGATGTGTCCACTGATTAATGCAGTCCTTGATGCCACTCATTATTTTCCATTTCCTGGGCCGTGATGTGATGTGAAATTGTGGAGCTCTCTTAGGTGCTCTCTCTCTAGGTGGAACATATAACCACTAGCAGAAAATTTGCACCTTTCATTGGCAGTTTTCATTATGGAGTATATGTTTTGCTTTGGAGACCCAAGATTCACCTCAGTGTACAGAACACAATGTTTATCTTACATGTTGCTGAAGGCAAAATGTTAAAGTTTGCATTGATTAAACATTAAAACAGACTGACTGCTTACAGAGACATTCCTTGATTAAAAGGCTAGAACTTTTCATGAGGAAACATTTTGTATTACCTTCATAAGGATTTCAAAATGGCATTTGGAAAAAATACACAAAAACTTTTTAAGCTGAAGTTTTGCTACAAGTGATGCCACTGTAATTTAAACTTTCTGGATTTTGAGTGCTGACATACCAGCAGATAAGACATTTCCCTGCCTGTTTTTCTTCCAGCTCCACTAATTTACACTTACTTTTTTTTTTTTTTCTTTTTTAATTGTCTGTTCATGAGATATGGAAACCTGTTCTGGTTGGTTACTTGCAGCTCAGAGTGAGAACAGAGATCTTCCCTAGTTTTCTGCATTAGATAATTGTGACTTCTGAAGCTGTAACAGGCCTGATCTTTTCTTTATAGACCCGTGCAGCCAGCTGTTGGAGGGCCTAGATTCTTCAGAGCGAAGACTGCTAATACAGCTCTATTATAAAATTAGTGTTGATAGCACTTTGAAAGAAGTTCCCTCTCTGTGTGCACCTGTCTGGACCAAAAAATAAAAATAATAAAAAAAAAAATCTATCAATCTTAGAGCAAACAGTTTTTCAAATTGCTTAACTTTTAGGGTGGTTTTCATTCATTGTAGAACAGTCTGTTTATGGGAAAAATAAAAGTATATCTGCAACCTTTGTAGGGCTTCTTTTGAAATGCTTTTAAATTTTCTCATTGTCTATAGGGGTGAAGGTATGAAGGTTTTAATGTACTCCTGGAAAATGTTGTTATGGAAAAACTAAACCTGACTATCAATGCAATAGATGGAGAAAAATACTCTTGGCTTAGGTACATCTTAGAAAATTAAGGATCTGATCAGATGTTTTCTCTCTTCCATGGCCTTCTACTGATTAGCGAGCTGTGCACACTTCCAGTTAACACACAATGAAACTGAGGAATGGATTTTGAAAACCTGTTTTCAGTATGCTTCAAGTTACATAGCTTCCATTCATTAAGGTTAGGCTTCTGGGTGCTATGACCTTACAAAAATTAGACTCTATGGACTCAGGTGTTGAATTTGTTGTAAAAATAACACATCTGACCCATAAAGAGGTTGGAGTTTAAAGTCTGTTGTGGTGATAAAGACATTTTTTGCCTCCAGGAACAACAGCACATTTACTATGTGGGAAGTGTAAGACTGATGAACCTTAACTATTCATTTGCTTGTTTTTAAGTGCTTGGGTTTTGTAAATGATGTGGAAGACAAGAGGGCTGCTGTCACTTAGCAACCCTGCCTGGTTCAGGAACAAAATGTTTTGCTGCTGGAATCTGTGCAGTGCAGCTACAAAGCATTCCTGGCTGGGTGGGAGTCGGTAGCTCTGTTCTGGAGACAATTGCTGCAGTCAAAGTTAAGTGTTCCTGATACTTCATTTGTGAGATGTATTCATGCTGATATATTTGTGACCATTAAGATTTTTGTTGTCTATCTCATTGTTTGTCTGTTGTGACCATTAGCCAAGTAAACATTTACAAATGGTCTCAATAAAGGAAAATCATATTTTACATTGATGGTATAAAATAATTTCTACCTTAAATGATTTGTGATACTGCACTTTTCAGTATTCTAGTATCAGTCATGTACAAACCTACTGAGAGATTACATTAGCATCCCTCGAGGAAAAGAAGCCAAATGCTTCAATGTCTAAAGATTTCCTGACTTACTGCTTTTGAATGATGATGGCATTTGGTAATGTAGCTCTTAATGAATGATAGCATGATGAGTGTAATTAGAATACATCTTTCTTTTTAAACACTGTGTTTTTGTTGAGATTAAAAATACCATCAAGCAATCATACTTCTTGAATGCAAAATAAAATTCACTCTGTTCCTCATCAACCTGCTAGTAAGTCAGCAGGTTTCCAGAAGGTGAGCCGGGGCCATGTTTTCAGCATGAAGTTGAGATTGATTTCAGTTGTTCCTTGTGCCTTTGGTTGACTATACCTTTGAATATATGCAATTCTTTTGTCAGTGAGTCTTTTTAGTGGTAGTCTATGACAAGCAAAGAATTGTGCTTACAATCATGGAGATATGGTTTGAAAAATAGTTAACTAGTGTAAAACAAACAAACAAACAAACAAAAAACACAAAACGCCCTAATGTAAAATAAATAAATAAACAAAAACTAGTGTTATAAAAGAAAAAAAAAAAACTCAACTGGGTGACTGCAAAAGCATTGTCTTCACTTAAAGAATGCAGTCAGCTGCAAAAAGAAGAATGTTAATTCATATTTTCCTGCAACCCTACAGAAGGCAAAATATAAACCTTATTATGAATACCAGGAAGAATGAATATAGTCCATCACAGTCACTGAAAAGGTTTCCTGCCCTAGAAGTCACTTAGTCCTCTATGATTATTACCCCAAGGAATAAGAATGTAATCACCTCATGCTTTTCCAGTCCTAGGTTTATTGTTGTCGGGTTCAAGTTGTCCCGTGTCCACATCACAAAGAACAGCAGAATTATAGTAACACAGGAATGCTTTTTCTCTGCTTTGTTGCAGTATACTTGTTTAGTTACCTTTCGCTAGATCTGGCTGCATGCTTCCAACATAAATTTTAGAAGTGCCATTTGCTTTCTATTGTCGTCCTGGAATCTCTCATATTAACACGTTGATATTAATATTTGTTATTCATGTTTCTTTAGTTGAGGTAGTAGACCTCAGTCACTCAAGTCTGGAGATATAGCTCTGGAAATAGCAATATAGCTGGAAATAATATCTTAGATCACTGCAAGAGCTGACTGAGAAAACATGGGTTTATTTTTATTATTTTCTAATGTTGTCTTTTCATTTGATGGTTGTAATGTTGTAGCAAGCAGGTAAAATTAGGCAAAACCAAAAATGCTTTTAGCTGGAAGTGTCCAAAGTGTTCAATTTGTCCAGTCCTCCCCTGCTCTGGGCAGAATCCAAAATTGCTAATTTCCATAGCAGATTGAAAATAACTTAGTAGGTCACATGTGGTGTAGTAAGTGGACTAGATCTACAGATTCTTTGCTGTCTTTATGTGCTGGTAGTTACAAGAGTTTGCTCAAGTTTGCTTTGCATGGTAGCTTCTTTGAAGGTGTTTGTAAAGACTTGGCTTGTTGAATTTCTATTTTAGTAGTAACAAGTCCAGTTTGATGTTACCAAGTGAATGTATATTAGGAAAATATATAGTTAGGTTGAATAAAAATCAGACAGAGACCACTGTACTTCAAAAAGTACTTCTGGAGCCATTATTTATCTGATCAGGTGACCTTGTAATATTTCTAGTAATTTGTCATGCTATGGATCATCACAATGGAATAACTTGTCTTTTTTGGTACTGTGTCAATGGAGTGTTTTGCGTTGGCATTGTACAGGTGCCTTACATTGCTACTTAAATATCAAAGCAAAAGCAGGGTGGTTCATCAAGACTCTCCAGTCAATTAGTGGTATTGTTGAACTGGCTCTTACAAATATGCCAAAGATGATGAGAGATTTCTTTTGAAATGTTGCAATTAGTGAGGTAAAGAGGTTTTTAAGACAGACCTTACAGATTGTAGGAGATTCCTGCCTCCTTAAATGATCTGCTAATGATAGTAGAATTCCAAACATTTTTGATTAAGTGAGAATCTGTCTTTTGCTCTCAGCTTGTTTGCTTTTGATTTAGAATCTGATGAGGCTGTGTGAGAGGCAGACACATTTTCTATCCTGTGGGATTTTTACTCTTTATTTTGATTCAAACATGAGCACAAGTACATAAGTCAACTTGGCAGCAGGGGCAATGGTTCTCTGAGTAGTCAGGTGAATCTTGAAAGCTGAAACTAGAAGACAAATGACAAAAACTAGATAGCATGCACATCAGTCTTGCAAGTTGTCATGAAATGATACTACTAGCAGCATTATCTGTAGTGAGTTTCTTCTTAGTCTTCTTCAATATGGGACAGGATTCTATGCCTCCCATCTGATGATCTGCTGATGTAGGAAAGATGAATTACTAAATGTCAAACAAATCCTAACTATGCAAACCTACAGAGGTGTTTTGGTGAAGAGGAATGATGTTATCTAAGTGACCAGTAGGTTTACCACATCTCTCTTGCTACTTTTCTGTGGATGCAAAGATGACAGGTTGCAACCAGACTGATTGGTATGGCATGGTCTGGTCCATACGTAAAACTGGGGAACAGTTTGTGGAAAATAACAATGAGGTTATTTTATTTTATAACAATATTTTATTGTGCCAGGAGTTTATAGAAAAATATGTACCAGATGCCAGAATGTTGGAAAACCTGGAATTGCCTCTTGCCCTGTTTATGGGCACCACTGAAAAGAGACTGGCCCCATACCCTTCACACCCTCCCTTCAGATAAAATGATACTGATTCAGATGTTTCTGAATTGTTTGGTGTATTCTGTTCAAAAATGGCTAATAATGCTGCTGTGTTTCCTTTCATCAGAGGCCAGCAGAAACTGTAGATGAAGAGGAAAATGCAGAAGAGGAAGATGACAGGGAAGAGGAGGAAGCATATAAACTAAAGGACGAATATCCAGAAATGAATGGAGAGGAAAACAGGGAAACTGTTAAAAAAAGAAATAAAGTGGAAGAAAATGAGAAGAAACTAAATGAGAATTACAAACACACTGCAGAAGAAACAGAGAATGTTGACCAAGCAGAGGAAGAGGAACTCACCCATTTAAATTCCAAGATAAATGAGGAAAATGGTGAGGGAATTGAGCAGTTGAACAGCCAAGGTAATTTTCAGTCTAAAGAGGATGTAAAAGAAAAGGAGTATTTTGACAGTCAGAACCAGGTAACTGTTTATTTTTTCTGTTTGTTTTTCTTAAGTTATTGTTCCTCATTTGCGTCACCTTTAGTCTTTTTCTCAGCTTGTCTCTTAAGTATCTCACTACTGATAAGTCTCTGAGTGTCCTTAATACATCTATGTGGGAAAAGATATTTCCCATCTATATAGATATGTTATATCAGTAATTACATTATATGCCCTCCAATTGATAAAGCAGATGTTTCTCACTGTTCGATGAAACTGCATGTCCTGCTTCCTGAGTATGCTAGACTTTGAAAAAAAAAGAAAAATCTTGAAATTTCCAGAAAAGCATAATCATTATATATTTTCACACTTTATTGTCCTTTAGGACAGAGGAGAAAGATGTCTTCATGAAAACACAGTGCCTTATTGACTATATGAGTTGACTTTCCCAGAAGTTGTATTTCATAAAGGGTTCTTGCCATTGCTTTGTGGAAGTTTAATGTCTTTTTCTCAGAAATCTGAAGAGACAATGGAGATGATCAATGTCTCGAAAGCAAAGGGCTTTATTCAGCTTTAAATCAAATGTCCTGTTAATTTAGGATTGCTGGTAACATGCTGTTGGCTTAGATGGAGTTATGCAGCCCAGAAAAATCAAGTGGACTACCTTGAACGTCCGAATGTGGGAAACGAAGTGCTTGATAGGAAGAATCCAGCTTTTCCTAGAGCTGGATCAAGTGTTAGGAGCAGAACAACTTGCTGCATATACCCTGCATAAAGACTGCTGAAAAACAGACTTTGCCTCTTGGGATACTGGGAATGGTTTCTTGCTTCCTTGCTACTGTGCTTTCTTCTGTTCCTGTATTACACACAAGAACATTTTTTGAGGAAGTTAAAGAGAGCTGATTAACATGATGTTTTCTTCGACCCTGAATTTATTTTGTGCTTGATATGTCAATGAATATTTTTGTTTGTTTTTAGAAAAGCTGAAGTTATTTATGGAAAGGGAGAAAGTGAGTGAGCATTCATTTAAATAGATGTGTGGGTAACTGGGTATTTGATGAACTGGGAGGAAAACCTCTAATTTGAGTACTTTCTCCTTTGGAAGATATATAGTTAAACAAAAATGTTAATGTGATCACTCTCAGAAAACATTTTTTAATGTTAAGAATTCCCTGTGGAAATGTTAGTACAAAATAACAATCTATTGAAATGAAGTGAAATCTTTGTTACCTGATGAAGTTAACAATACCTCTTCTTTTTTTCCTAGGTTGATTCCCATATTGAAAAAACATCCAGAAATCCAAGGGTGACAATCACCAGCCCACAGGAAAATGGAAAAAAAGGACCAGAACAATGACTATGCTGCAGTTGCATAGATATAAAAAATGTAATGAGTGGAAAATGAAATACTACAATACTTTAAAACATTTTTTGTGATTGATAACTTAAAATGGGAAGATAGGTTGAGTACCCATGTGTTGCATCTTGAGATGATAATTCCATATGGAATGATAGAGAAAATAAATGTTAGTAGGTATTAAAAGAGCATTGAATTATTTTTACAACATATGACTTTCTGATGGAATTTGAGAGGGAAAATGTAAGACTGTTCTATATTAATATTAGAAATAAGTGAACTATTCTGTGATATAAAAGTGTTAGCAGTAGCAGAGTCAAACATGTATATGATATTTTTGTTCCAGAAAAAGGATAAATAAACAAGTTAAATGTGAGAACATCTTTGCAGACTTGTTTAAAAACGAAAAATAATTTGTGACTTTTTATTAGGACATATGTAGTTTTTCCTTTAAAATTCCATGATATACATGATTCCCAGGCATAACAGTAAGATATGAACAGAATACATTCCTCAGTTAAAGGACACAAAACATGGTGTACTATAATGAGGAGCCAGTCCTAATATTATTGAATAGTGGAATTTCAGTATATTAATTTGATCATTAGGTTTTGCATTCTTAAACAGCACTTATTTGCCATTGTGAAGATGTGTTGACAACCTACAATACTGCAGTTTCTTCCCACTTGCAGCAACAAGTTTTGTTGATTGTCCTGCACCGATTTACTAAAGAGTGAGTTGTTGTAGTGAAAAAAGAATAAGGGAAGGGTATGTAGCAGATTAGTTCATTTGTATTTCAGTCCTTGTGAAATTTAATTCATTATTGAAAAAGATGAAGAGGCCCAGATTCAGACTGAAATTGGTGTGAAATCATTGCTATCAATGGAACCATTTTAACATTAGGATAACACACCAGTTTTCTGTAAAACTCAGAAGCTATTGTTGTATTTATGAATCCTTTAGATGCCCTTAATGCATGAAAGTATATTATCGTATTTTTGAGTAAGATGGTTCCTGATAGGCTGTGGCTTAATTTGCATTAGTAAATAAGGCATTGATCCACGGTATTAGTTCTCTTAATGACACCAATCCCATTACTCTTATTGTTTCTCTGTTAGCGATAACTTGTAGTTCATGTAATACAGCCCTGAGCATAATTTCATTAATTATACTAAAGAAATAGTGAGTTTCCTTATCATTAATGCTGGTAAATTATTACTATGAGAAATTAAATGTCACCTTTGTTGATTTCATGCCATTAAGACAAAAATTACATTCATGAACAAATTGAACTTGAAGCACTGTTTGAAGAATGTGTAGAACCATTTGTCATGACTGAAACTCACTCAGGTATCTTTGCTTTTCTACTAACTAGAAATGGAGTAGTTATTCCAATGGAGTAAAAATATGCAGAGTATTGACAATGGAAGTGTAAAAAAAATGTAACCTTAAAAACCATAGGAACAGGGTTAGAGTGGTTTGCCTAGGGTAACTCTGAAATGTCTATGATTTGTGTGTCCTTTGTTGATCTTTCAAAGATCTAAGGGAATATTACATCTGTGGTTCAAAATAAGCTGCTAATTTAGGCAAGCTCTTAAGCAAATATGTATGCTTCTTTTATTTGATGCAGCAATTGAGCCTATGTTCGGATGTCTTTGATTTCATTGGGATTTAAGAAGACACTTAAAAATAAGCAGAAGTAAAAACAACCAACCAACGAAGTAAACCCCCAAACAGTATGAATAAAATAACTCTAAGTGCTAATGAAGAAAATGACACATAGCAATCCTCTAGGTACCTTTGTAGCTAATACTGCAGTGGAACAATGCACACAGCAGCATAGAAATCCATCAAACAATGCTAAACCATCCAGATCAGGCAGCTCTATTTCAGAGTACCTGCCAAACTTTCTGTGCAAAGGCCACCAAGGAAAATGGCTAACAGTGCATCTTTGCTCACTTAGAGCTGAATAGCTCATGTGCTTAACAGTAAGCATAGTCTAAAATATGCTGCTGAATCAAAACAAATGACAGTGAGCTTGTATTTACCTTACTATGAATTAGCTCTTTGCTAGAAGTTAATGGTGTACCCAAATACAGGACTCGTTGCCATTGTATTGCAGGTTAAGACTTGAACAACCTCTGAGATGTTCTTCATCCTCAGAAGTTTGAAATTAAATTGACATCCAAAAATATCTAATGGAGATAATTAGGAGAACATTTACTTCAAAATGTTGTACTTAAAATAATATTGAGAAGAAACAGGGATTTGTATAGTGACTCTCTCATTGCTATATATTTGTAGCTTCTGTCTGCCAATGGTTTTTATCATTTCTTCCTTTTTCCCCAAAAGTTCAATGTCTTCCATGCTTAAAGACCTACAAACATCAGTAAGAATTATTTAAATGCTTAAACTAAATTCTAGTGAACTGTGGTATGGTAATTGTCTTTAATGGGAACATGAAAGTCCCTATGAGTGCTATTCTGCCTTTAAAATGTTTCCCCTCTGTTGTTTATCTTGTGAGAAAGACAGAATATTTTTCTTCAGAATAGCAAACTGGACTTTCTGAAAATGGAGATATAACCATTTTATCATTTGTTCTTACAGTACTGAAAACATGTATTTTTAATTGGATTCTCTTATACAGAAAAAAAAATAACATGCATAACAATTCTGATGTGAATATAGTAATTAAGAAGCATTCAGATTGTCTTGCTAATGTTTTATGTGTGTGTGTGAATTTGCTGTGTGATAGCATACATCAGCTTTACATGAGAAATGTTATTTTGTTAATCTTACATAATGTTATCTTATTAAGCTTCTAATATTTCTAATTTTATTTTTTTTAAAGAATTGTTTTCTTGTTTTGATGTTATTTTTAAAAACAATTTGCTATTAAAAAGAACTAGCATACAGACACTCCTGTTTTTGTTTCATATCAAGGCCAGTTTGACATTAAGTCTATGTTTGGATGAGTGATATTATTTATAAACCTGGTGATATTTTTAGCTGTTAGGATACTTCCATACCTAGAACTTAAATAAATAAATAAATAAATAAAATTTGTTAGTTATGGTATTGCAACAGTGAAAGAAAATATGCTGACAATTTGGCTATTATATAGTCTACAAATCTAAGAATTAATTCCTAATTTTCAGCACAGCACTAAAGCATATACTTAAATCCCATAAGGCTGCAGTTTTCATTACATTTTATTTAACGCTTCAGTGCTCTAACACGTCAGAGCCAAAATAAAGTTAATTTCTCGAAAGAAATGGGTGAAAATAAGGAAAATGTGTTCCTCCCTCAGTCTCATCTAAAGTAAAGCTAAATAAATCTGAACACAGAAGAAAAAAAATAATAGATGCAACTATTTGGGTTATTTGAAAATCCTGAAAAAAGGAGTGTTTCTTGGGTATTTTGATGGATTATCTCAAAGATACATTAAAGTAAGTATTAGATAATAAATGTAAGTACAAATGAAGTATCTTGAGGAAGAATACATTTATTAAATGGTAACAATCAGAATGATTTAATGAGATGCAACTCAAGGACGTATTGTTTTGGGTGGTTGATAGTCTTCAATCTAAATTTTAATCAAACAAATTGCTTTAGACATGGCAATAGACATTGAAGCCATCCAATGCATTTGGGTTATTCTGTATGCACATATTTGCATTCATTAACTTAAAGGAGTGTGTATGAACATGCTAACTGAGTGCATTTTTGTGTGCTCACACATACTGCACACACAAATAATTGGCATATACAATAACATAGAATTGGGGAAAAATACTATTGATTGTAGCTGAAATTACCTATAGTTATACCAGAAAAATATCAGTAGATCTAGCAAACTTTATAAAAGGGTGATATTTTTTAACATTATGTGTGTACTTTGGTTCTTTGCTGAGACAGGTTTCAGAATACTCGATGCCCTGAAGTAAAATGGAAATAGCAGCCTAAAATTCCCTGGGAGGTAGGTGAGTCATAAGGAATTGGAAAGGAGCTGGAAAATTCAAGGAACAAAATAGAAAACTTTGCTACAGAATGTAACACTAAAACATTCAAAGTTCTTTAGTACTAAGCTACTCCATAGATAACTTCTATTTTAAGCAACGGGATACTTTTGAACAGTAGGCAGACATCCAGCAACCTGTGCAGTTACTATGAATGCTTTCAAATGTTCATGTTTTCCTTGCAGTCATCTACAGCTATTTTCCAGGCTCCAAGAACAAAACACAAAAATGAGAAAGTAATTTAAAAAAAAATGTTCAAGGCTAAATTCCTCTCCTGAACACCCAATTCCTAACACCAGTGATTTCCAGGAGAGTGGCCCTGCTCTGCTCCAGAATTCCAAGTGTACAAAAAGCACCAGCCAGATAATTAAACCACCTAATTCAACACATTCAGCCTCGGTGGTTATACTAGTATACTAGCTCAGGTTCTCTAGGCTGTCCAGTTTGTGACTGGAGAAAAATTGCCCTCCAGAGGATGGTACGTAATACCTGAGATCCTGGCTGAGTCACCTGTAATGGACTGTCTGTTTCAGCAAGCAGCTTAAGAATTAGCCTACAATTAGATGATATTGAAGAATAAAGTCCACTTGGGATCCACTTAAAAATATTTACCCTCCATGTCTTAATTTCAAGCAGATGACTTTCACAGGAAAGAGAAACTTTGGCTGGCAAATGGAAAAGGCAGTCCTGCTTAAATAGCATAATTTAGCTCCCTTTGCCACAGTCAGATTGTTATTAATTAATTAATTTATTTTTTAAAAACAAGCATGAAATAAAGTATAGCTTGCAAAGGTTGTGTGTAAATTGAAACCTGTGCAAAACCTGTGCCGTAAAATGGCAGAATGCTGTTAAGAGAAAGCACATAACTATAATGAGAGTTGTGTTTTTCCTTGTAGTGGTAGTTTTGGTTTGGGGTTTTCTCCATCAGCTTCTTCGCAAAGGAGCATTGGGTACACAAGGCCTACCAAAAATAGAAGTGTGAAAAAAAAAATTAGAAACTGACTGCTGGATACTTGATTGTGGCAGCTAGGGAAGGTGCCAAATATAGAGGTGGAGCCTAACACCATGAACCTGAATGTTTCTGAAGTCAGTGGAGTGCCCTCTAGGCGTCACAGCTGTGGAGGCTGTACCAGAGTGAGGAGTGTCATCAGGGAGGCTGTGTGCATAAAGAGATCCTGCTTGACGAACCTGATCTCCTTCTATGACAAAGTGACGCGCTGGGTGGATGAGGGAAAGGCTGTGGATGTGGTCTACCTTGACTTCAGCAAGGCTTTTGACACCGTCTCCCACAGCATTCTCCTCAAGAAACTGGCTGCGCTTGGCTTGGACTGTCGCACGCTTCGTTGGGTTAGAAACTGGCTGGATAGCCGGGCCCAAAGAGTCGTGGTAAATGGAGTCAAGTCCAGTTGGAGGCCAGTCACTAGTGGCGTCCCCCAGGGTTCGGTGCTGGGGCCGGTCCTCTTTAATATCTTCATCAATGATCTGGACGAGGGCATTGAGTGCACCCTCAGTAAGTTTGCAGATGACACCAAGTTAGGTGCGTGTGTCGATCTGCTCGAGGGTAGGAAGGCTCTGCAGGAGGATCTGGATAGGCTGCACCGATGGGCTGAGGTCAACTACATGAAGTTCAACAAGACCAAGTGCCGGGTCCTGCACCTGGGGCGCAACAACCCCAAGCAGAGCTACAGGCTGGGAGATGTGTGGTTAGAAAGCAGCCTGGCAGAGAAGGACCTGGGAGTGATGGTGGACAGACGGCTGAATATGAGCCAGCAGTGTGCCCAGGTGGCCAAGAAGGCCAACGGCATCCTGGCTTGTATCAGAAACAGTGTGACCAGCAGGGCTAGGGAAGTGATTGTCCCCCTGTACTCGGCTCTGGTGAGGCCTCACCTCGAGTATTGTGTTCAGTTTTGGGCCCCTCGCTACAAGAAGGACATGGAGGTGCTTGAGCGGGTCCAGAGAAGGGCGACGAAGCTGGTGAGGGGCCTGGAGAACAAGTCCTACGAGGAGCGGCTGAAGGAGCTGGGCTTGTTCAGCCTGGAGAAGAGGAGGCTCGGGGGCGACCTTATAGCTCTCTACAGATACCTCAAAGGAGGCTGTAGCGAGGTGGGGGTTGGTCTGTTCTCCCACGTGCCTGGTGACAGGACGAGGGGGAATGGGCTTAAGTTGCGCCAGGGGATTTTTAGGTTAGATGTTAGGAAGAACTTCTTTACTGAAAGGGTTGTCAGGCACTGGAACAGGCTGCCCAGGGAGGTGGTGGAGTCACCATCCCTGGAAGTCTTTAAAAGACGTCTAGATGTAGAGCTTAGGGATATGGTTTAGTGGGGACTGTTAGGGTTAGGTTAGAGGTTGGACTCGATGATCTTGAGGTCTCTTCCAACCTATAAATTCTGTGATTCTGTGATTCTCTATAGATACAGAATTAATGCAGGTGTTACAGATCTTATCAGTGCTCTCACTGTAAATGACAAATGGTTCCCTCCCCCCATCAGCCCCTCACCTGAATTGTGACCCTATATCTAAAACACTTCAAGCCTCACCATTCAGAGTACAATAATGTTCTCCCAATAGTGGGAGAGCGTGTTGAGACTTTGAACAAAAGGTTTTGTAAGAAAATTTAAAGGGAAGTTATATTCCTTAAGAATCACTACATTGCTTTCAAATCTTGCAACCTTAGGGCCACTTCTCTCTTTTTACTTATCCTGTCTAGAAAAACTAGAAAAAACAGTTCAGCTTTCAAATGTGAAAACATTTGAGTTTCTCTGTCCATCAAAAACAGTTTAACTCTGCAGAATGAAAAAGCATTGCTCTGACTCCAAACCCAATGCATTATCTAGTAGGATAAATCCTGTCAAGATTTTGGAGAAAATAAATTGATAATTTTAAATGATTTTATTTAAGAGGTTATTCTTACAGAAATTAGTCATTAAGACCTCCTGACTGCTCCCAACCTCCCCTTCTCCTGTAGCTGAGCAAGACTCGCCCACACTGTGACTATGCCTGGTGCATACTGGTAGCTGGTCCAGCTGCTTACCAGATAAAACTTTTGATGAGACAAACATAGCTAGCAGGAGCATGGGGTCAAGTTTGATGCTGGCAGCTCAGCCATGACCACTCACTTTGTCACAGTGAGTCACAGTCAGCCTTATTTCTCTCCCTTCCAGGGAAGAAGCAGTAGCTGTATATGTTGTGGAGCAGTGGTGGCCATCTGAGCCCTCATCCTCATCTTGGTTCACCTTCCCATCCCAGGTGAATTGATCAGAGGGGCTGAGGTTCCCTCTTGCTCAGTTGCAGCTGAGCTGGCTGGAGGGATCTGCTGCTGCTCAGCTGGAAATAATCCTGGTGGGACTCTGGGACACCTAGGAGATGGGTCCCATCTCTTTGACGCTTTCATGTGCCATTGTTTTTTTCTCCTGCTCTTGAGGAAAGAAAATATATTCAGGCCTCAGCACTCACTGATATGCAGATTCTTCTGCTTGTCTCAGTAGGGAAGGACTGCTGATTTCACTTGAGGTCTGATTTAAATTTCCTCTGCCCCAGTGATGAAATGATGGTGTTAGAGATGAGCAGTCGTAATGTGCTCCAGACACCCAAGCTGGTATCCTCGTGCAGAAGTTAACCTTGTTTCCTCTCCTGCCATGGGTCACGGTTTCATTACCACACACCATCCCTCTGTTTCTCTGCTGCATTTGTTTCTTCCACTTTGGCTGTGAGAAATCATCTTTCTAAAAACAGCGCCTGTGCTGTACAGTACTTGTGGGTTAGAGATTGCTGGTGCAAAGTGAGTGTCCTAGGAAAAAACTGAGCTTTGCACCTTCCCCTGCCATTCTCATGTTGCTCCCTTAGAGTTAGCAGGAAACAGGAATTAACTTGGTGAGCCAAGATCTAGGATTTGTGCCCATTGGATAGAAGTAGTCACAAAGAAGTGAGTGAAGGCTATTTCTCTTTTCATGAAACACAAGGCCTAGTTCAAGGTGACCAAAGGGTTCATTGTTAAAAGTCTGCTGACCATGTGGCTTATCCCAGGACAAGGAAGTTAAGGTAGCGAAACCTCTTGAGTGCTTCTGGCTGGGGATTTCATCCTCAAGGACATCTCTTCCACAGCCCTGCTGCTGTGGCTGGAAATAGATGCAGGGCTTAGGAAAGAAATATCAGGGCATGAGGCTGCTGAAGAAGGTGAGGAGAGAAAGGGCAGCAGGTGCTGAAGTTGTTATGAAAGCAGGCATGGAGAAATAATGATACTCCATAAAGGGTTCGCTCCATCTCATCCTCATATTCTTAAACTGGAGACTGTCTTTAGCTAGACAACAGCCTGAAGTTGCAAGTGATTACTGGAGCAGCGTATCTGGTGTACCATTAAATTGACTGGCTTATTAGGAGGGTTTAAAAATTATCTTCCATCTTTATTTGCAAAAACCCGTAAATGGTAAATAATGGGAAAAGTAGGCCTTCGAAGACCAGCTGCAAATGATTAGACAAAACAATAAAGCCAGTTGCTTGCTTGCTGTTTCTTCTGTTTGCATGGCCATGAGAAATGTTTGCCTCACTTATTGTTAATATGCAGAGATTATTTTCATAACAGTCCCTCTGTAAATTATCTGAGAGCAAAACTGAGCTTTGCCCTGCTTAATGTACATCAAGTGAACTAATACAGGAAACACATGCTGTGTGGTCTGCCTTGTGTCCAGATAAGAGCTGAGGAAAATGAGGGTGTGGGCGGATTGTTTGCCCAGGCATCAGAAGGCTCCATAAGGAGCACACAGAGTCTCTAAATATTGGAAACAGGAGGATCCTACATGGGTCTCCTCATACATGATGATGCTCCCTGGGGACTAACTATGCTGTGGGGATGACCTGGCAAAACCCATATGTCATTTCTGTAATGATGAGTGGATATTAACCCCAAGCAGCTGGAGCAGTTTAATGCTCCCTAAAAATGCCACTAAAAACACTGCTAAGAGAGCAGTGGGAGTGGTGGGATGAGGAGGGGGCAAGGTTGTGCCTCCAGAGCCCATTCAAGGAGCATTGTGTTGTCTTGCTAACCCTGTTGGGCAGTGTGTGAGCTTAGAGAGCAGCCTGCTGTGTAATGGCAGAATCACCGGTTGGTGCTGAGTGAGCTCAAGTGCTAATTCCTTTATTTTAGCCCTTTGCTAGAAGGCTACCTGCAAAGTGCATCCAACTTTGGCTCTTGCAGTCTTTTGCAAGGGCTTTCAGATCCCTGGGGAGATGAGACCCCCCCCCCCCACACCCCCCGAGTGCAGGCTCTGTGTGCTGCTCTCTCCCTGCCAACCCTCTTTCTCCTCTGGCTGCTGGTCAGGATGCTGCTGCTGCTGCTCTCATGAAGAGCTGTTTGCTTGCACTTGTGCATAATTGCAAACCTCATACTTGGAAATGGCAGGCAGAGGCTGTAGCAGAAACTGGAGAATTAAATGTGCTTATAGGCAGCTCAGGAGGAGAGAACACTTCTGCTTCTCTGCTTTAGCTTGTGATTCACTGTGCATTGGGAACAAATGGAAAATAGAGGGGTCAAGGCAGCCTGGAGCGAGGAGGAAAGAACAGATGTGAAGAGGAGCTTTTGCACAGTGTGGTAGTGGATGCAAACCTAACGATCGGGAGAGCATGTATTAATCAAAATTAAGTCCCTGATTACCAGTCGGACTGAAAAATGTGATTTCTTTCACCACAAAATGGTGTTGGGCTAAAAGGGGTTTCATAATTTTAAGCTGAATAAGGCTAGAAGGGCAAGAAATAGGGTGAGCATGAAGAAACTGACAGAAATCTGTTTAGCAGGAGGTCAGTGGGTGGGGAAAAAAAAAAGGTCTCTGCTGTTCAAGCCATGATTTATTTGCACTAGTTAATCCAGTAATATGTCCTTTGGAAAGGTGATGGCAACCAATGTCAGGAGGTGAAGTCCTAGGCAGTCCTGGAGTGGAGGGCATGCTCTATGATTCAGTGGATATGGGAAAAGGGAAAATATATATGGAAGGGAAAAGATATAAGCAAGGATAGACTGTCCTCAGCCTCACTGGAAAGTTCTCAGAGAGCTGGGCTGCCTGCCCTTCATTGCTCCTCACCTGGAGGAAGTATCACCAGCATTTTCTGTGGGAATAACAGAAAGCACATCACCACTGTTTTTTTGCCAACACTTCAGTTCAAGCACCAGAGGCTGAAGGTGCTAAAACATTACAAGTCAAATCTCAAAAACGTTTCTAATGTGCCTTAAACTTTCTGGTGTATGACTTCTTAATATAAACAAAATAATTTTATGCTCAGTATTTCCGGAAAAGCCCTGTATGGAACAGAAACTCTTGTTGTGAAGGATTTCAGCCTTCAGAGGTGTCAAAAAAATCTGCTGTAAAATCTGTAATCAAGTGAAACAAGGGTTTAACAAGACGAAATGTGTGTGGCACCATTAGCTGTTACAGTTCCAGCAGCTTTGCTGCTGCTAAATCCCTGACACATTTCCTAACCCAGCAAGCTTCAGTAAGATCCTTGAGGGTTTTCTTTTCCTTAGCACCTGAGTAATGCCATGAAGGACTCATCCTTTCTCACAATGTCAATGACGTTCAGTTCTGCAGGAGTGATGCACCGTGGGACCAAACGCCTGTTGGCTGTTTCAGCTCCATTCACTATCAGGTCATCTGTCCTATAGATAAAAAATTAGCAGTACTTCTATGTATTTATGCGTGGAGTGTGCTTAAAGGAGAACTGTATTCCCATATAGCTACTTTGGGTAAACAAGCCGAACGCGTGCTTTCTTTTCCAACTGGATTTTCAGTCCAACTTCCAGTACAGCATTAACAAAATGTACATGGAGAGATGCGCTCAGTAATAGCTACAGGAGCTATCATTCTAATCTCCTTCAGTGAACTTCACTGTAAAACTTAAAATGTCACATCTGCTCCATGCACAATTTTTAATTAAAAACTGCATTGAAAAGGTCAGGACAGCTTGACTCGCTGCTGCCCACATACTGATAACCCAACAGCAGTGAAAGCAAGTAGTAGTAAACAAAATTCTTCTCAGCTTGAAAAGAAACTGATAAGGACTCTCTCCACCTGAAGTAACTAACAAACAGCACTGGCAATGGCTCTTTTCCATGTACCACTCATAAGTAATCACTACTGCTCATCCCTGATAATGAAATTCTTGCTGGCTTTCCTTTAAAATAATACACAGCTCCTCATCTTATCACTCTTCTCCTCTTCAGCACTATTTTCATGTGCTTCTACCCTGAGATTACAATCTTATATTTAAGCATTGGGCCCAATGTGCTTTTGCACTTGTAATGTATGGGTGCCAATAAATTGTCAGCAGCACCAAAACGTACTTCATTTCATTCTGTGTAATTACGTGCTTATGACAAGCTCTTCGTTGTGCATCTTTTTAGTGCTAACATTCGGAGAGTGCACTTGCATTGCTTAGATAGGCAGTTTTAATTTCTTTCAGATGAAAATTTTTCTTCTGATGCTATTGTCATCCATGGTAATTACTACAGATTCAGCTGAAACTTTCCTACACATGTATTCAGGTTTATTTATGCCATGAAAGTCTGAACTGAGTAATGGAACGTGACATGTTTTATCATCAAGGACAGGAGCATAGCTGTTACACATAGCATTACCATGTTGGAACTTTTTGATTCAGCACCAACGTGATTTCCTCATGTAAGAAAGCTGAAATGCAGACTGCATTTGAGTTTTGACTGCCAATTTCTCCTTTCCAAGTGAAATATTAGATTTATAGAGAAACTTGTCTGACTAGAAAGAGATTTTTCACAAAATTCATGATTGGCTCACGCCTAGAATTTTATTCAATCCATTCAAAAAATAGACAGAACTATAAGGTGGCACATATCGTCAGAGAATACAAATGTCACATCCTCCTTTAAACAGTTTAATTTAAATCCATAGATTAAGACAGTGGAATAATTGCCCCAGGTCAGAAAATAATCAAGGGTCTTCAATGACAGTATAAGTCCTCAGGAAAGCATTTACACAAATGTATCTGGTAAGCATAACTTTTTCTATCATCTATAAAAATATAAACAGCATCTCAAAATGTCTTTAGATAAGTATGTTAAAGTCATCTAACATGGCATTAACGTACTGACATAAAACAGCACCTGGGCACGTCAAACCGCACCTAGTAATCCATACCCAGCCAAAACTGAAACGATCTGTATGCATTTCAAACATAATACAACATAACAGTAGAAACAGTTTCAAACCGAAGATAGACAAGTATGATGTTCCTCCTTTCATATGAATTCCTTACCTTTTTTTTTTAAAAAAAATATTATTACTATGACAGTGATTAAGAGAAAAGTGGCAGTTCTGCAAACAAGTATAATTTGCCTTTCCCAGAAAGTAACCTTACTGAGAAGCAAAGTGTGCCAGGATCCAACTAAGGACACTCCAATGTCACGTATGTTTTACTTGTGCATTATTACTTCGATGAGGACCATAGCATGTGATAGGAGGACAAGTGCACATTACAAGGGCAGAACCTTGGCTCTCTAGACAGCAGAACCAGGCAGAGTAAAGAGTATTTTAAAGACAAGAAAAAACAAAACACCAACTCATCTAAACTTTAAACAGTGCAATGTAAGGTATTCCTGGTACAGCTGTCAAAATGCACCTTGTATTTTCCAGGGATGCAATCTGGTAAGCTAGACACCTAATCATTGTTGATAGGATTTACTGGTTCAACACAGATTAAAATGTTTGAATACACTGCATATATTGGTCACAGGTCTAATCACATAATTTCACTTCTCCCAATCCTAAATTTGCACTGGAACAGCTTCCCAATCAGCTGTGAATTTGTATAGCAGAGCATTTGATGTTGTAATTGACTAGCACGTATGCCAACAACAGCTGATACTTTCCAGTAAAGTGATCTACAAGTGAGAAACAAAACCAAAGGGTCAGGTTTCAGGTAAAGGTTGGACATTTTGAACTTTGGACAAAGTGACAGGTATCTTTGATTCTCCTGGTGCTGGCGCTTTTGTGATTGGGGTTGCATGGGCTTTTACATCTGCTATTCTCTCTTTAAATCTTTGCTGGAGGTACTTTTCTTCTTTGGAGTAACTTTTAGCAAAAGCAGACATCAACAGACACGCTGACATGGCGGTCCCTCCAATGCAAAACAAGATTGCTCCCGCCAGCTTGCATATATCAAGGGACCCATTAAACTGAATGGCACGAGTATCCACCACAACAAAATCATCTTTCCCAAGAGCTTCGATTTTCGGTGGCACAAGAAAACCCACTACAAGAACCGTTAAACCGATCAGCATAAAAGCCGTCCCAGAGATGAGTCCGACCTGGAAAACAAAGAAAATTAAACAATGAATATGGCCTTCCAGTTTTCGGTTAGTAAGAGGTTCTACAGAACATTTATCTTTTACAGTGCCTTGCAGACACATTTTTTTGTTGTTAGCGAAGGCTGATGTTTTCCTTTTGGGTGGCTCTACTGGAACTAGAATATACAGAGGAACTATCTTTTTACAACTCATATAATTCAATATTGACATTTCTGGAAACATCAGAATACACATCTATACTTCTACATAGCACCTCATGTCCAAAGGCCTGTCACAGAAAGGATCACAGTTTAACCCCAGTACTGTGTGACTGATTATTTCTTTAGCTTTAGGTGGTGCTTAGCAGCAACTGTTCAGGCCCCAGTGATAGTCTGTGTCATATCCATCACTTGACATGAAGAGTTCACACAATGTTCCTGGCACAATTCCCATTAGTGTAAAATTTGATTCACACAGGGTGGGCTACCATCAGAGCAGAAGGTTTGTATTAGATGACCTCCACAGACCCCTTCCAAACTCTGGTATTCTCAGATTCTCTGAAGTTCCCTGATCTTAATGGAGATCTTACTGTTGTTCTTAATCCCCAGGTCACATAGTTCCATTGTTTACCTATCAGTGAGTGTCATTTGTAATTCTCTTACAGGACTATTAAGCTCTTGAATTTGGAAAACCCTGCCCATAACAAGACTGAGGTTTCAGTCATGTGGCTCCCCATGACAGAGAAGCTAGAGGATAAAAAACCCCAGAACTCCCCTGGAAGCTGATGTATCTTGGTTTAAAGAAAAATAAAATCTAACAACAACAACAAAAAAACAACAACACACTTTTGTGTTAAGACAGATGGTTACTCAGTCATCTCAGTGAAACCCGAGCAACTGAATCCCTAAGATTGTTAGTTACATGTGAGTATCTTGACATAGGAGTTTGTCTCTCCAGTACCCAGCAATGGGTAGTACCTTCCAGAACGTAGAGCTCCACCTGCTAGGCGATCTCTGGATCTGAAAATCATCCTCATACTCCCATATTGAAGCTGTGCAGTCCTCATAAAACTGATGCAGGTAGGACCGGACCCCATAGCGTTGGTAACCTCCCTCGGTGCTGCCCTGCGTGTACTTGGTCCCACAGATGTCAGCATAGGAGCTCATCCTTCCTACCTGCAATGAGAGGTTTCATGCAAAGCAGATCTAATTATTGACGTGGCAGGAGATGAAAGCTAGCTACACACGCTCCAGGTGACATGAAGAAAAACAGCCTTGGTAATGAGCCTGGTAATGTGTGCAATGACTCAGCTGAAGCACACCCAGGGCACTGAGCATTTTGGTGCAGCACAGCCTAAAGATGCTGCATGAACACTCCCTCCCATATGTAGGGTGCCTGGTCCCCATCCTTCACGCTAGTGTGCTACTCGGTTTCCGTGGAGATGGAAAAAAGCAGAAGATGGCAGGTAACAAAAGCCATCATCCCTCAAGGGCTCAAATTGCCTCTGATGCAGACTCTAGTTCTATCAGTTCACTATAGAGAGTTTGCAACCTTATAAACTTTCAAATTGCTGGATGAGGTTTTTTGTTTGTTTTTTAAATCTGTTTTCACCTGAGCTTTTGAACTTTAAGACTATGTGCTGATATAACATTCATAGCCACAAGAAACGCAGGCAAAGTAAGTCCTAACCAGATTGAAACCCTACATATCCTGCACTTATATACAGATAGTTGAAAATGAAAAAGATGGAATTGCACAGCAGCACTGATGTGCTCACCTAAGAATGAAATGCAAATACTGAATTCGTGGCAAATCACTGCTCCCTTGGAGAATTCAATATCCAAGCTCCTGCTGGCTTTAATGAAATAAGAGTTTTGCCTGCTATGGAAACTGCTAACAAAATTCTCTGTTTTTTCTTCCACTTCACTGAAGTTACCCTAACTTAGAAAATTAGTATTTAACTATGCAGGTCTGAACTTGCACAGGTATGATGCTAGTGAATTCATTAAAGTAATACCAGCCCCTCAAAAACTTGAGCAATAGGTCAGTATTATTTAAGCTGAATGGCTTCTCTTTAAAGAGTTCAAAAAGTCTTAGTCCAAAGGGAACTGTTAATTCGTACCCAAATCTGAATGTCACAACTCAATTTATCAGCTTCAAACAGCTTCAATGGGTTCACCTGATTGCCACAGCCACTGCAATTTTACTTAGAGGGAGGGAAGGAAGGAAGGTTTGATGTGTTCATTGCAGCTAGGACCTCTGTTTTACAGCCTTGCAGTCCCTTTGTCCTTCAGTAATGTCTGATCTTGCTGGGTATGAAATACCTCTTTATGTGAGGAAAAAAATAGATACTGCTACATTTAATTTCAGCAGAAGCCAGAACGTGCCAACAGGTAATGGCAGCCAGCTGAAGCTCTTGGCTGGTTCT
The DNA here is from genome assembly GCA_011074415.1 of Stictonetta naevosa. NCBI lineage: Eukaryota > Metazoa > Chordata > Aves > Anseriformes > Anatidae > Stictonetta > Stictonetta naevosa. Next base: position 48,424,815 of record CM021698.1, read on the forward strand.
GAAATCAGCACTGGTATGATGATGACCTCCTAAATTTTGGGGATTTGGTTGCATTCTTGGCCCAGTGAGAGAGGGCTTTGCTGTTGCCTCTTTATTGCTAACCATCTTGACTTTTATTTACTTTGTATATTTAATATGTATTTAGTTTGGGATTTCCATGGTCTAAATATCTTATGATTGCAAGTTTCTCTACTGTGATTCAAGGCAAGGTTTCAAGGCTCTCAGACAAGTTATGGCAAAGATGACATTGATAAAAGAGCTTGAAAAAACTATTTTTTTCAACACTCTAAACTTTTGATCCATAGCTCTTTTTGATACAGTAACAACAAAATAGTGACAAGGATACGTGTGACATTGTCACATGCATACAATCTGCACCCTTATGGGGAAACTCTGGACATTATTCTAGAAATTATTTCTTCAATATCTATCTAGCTGCCAATTTCCACAGAACAAGCACTGAAGAGAGCTCTGTCTACTCACTACAGATAAAAAAAGAGAATACCTCAGGGTAAAAGGAGAGCATGGCAAGATCATCTATATGCAGAGTCCTCCAAGTTGACAAGAGACAGTAAAGTACATTTTGAGTGTTTCCATGAGATATCATAGAAAACTGCACCATTCAAAGGAAAAGTAGCAAATGATATTCAATAAAAATGAAAAGTGGCTTAACCTAGAAAAATAGCGTTCTGAACTCCTAGTTAACTCCTAAATACTTCACAGACAGTAAGAAGTCATCTTAGTTGTCATGTACCCACTATCTGTGCCTATTCAAAGAATGAGGGGAGTTACGTTTGCCTAATGCCAAAAATCATTCCAAACTGGTGCTGAACCTAGAACCGAACCCAGAAAGCACTGTACCTAATCTCAGTGTAGGACTGCACATCACAACAAATCCACAGTGTATTTTACCACAACTGCCTCAACTGTCACACACAGGCTCATGCAGCCTATACTTCAATATCACATAGGACCATATACCTGAACCTGCCTTTGGTTATTGGTAAGCAAGCACTGCATCTCCCATATCACAAAGAGAAGAAAATAAAGAGGTCAACCAAGCTCCACAGAGAATCATGCTCTCAGGTCCTTACCTTGCTCTTTATTCTCATATCAAAGCTACCTCCTTAAATTAGATGCAACTGGTTGCCAATTTAATGTACTCAGGTGAGCGTATTTAGTGTCACACAATGAGCAGAATGGGAGGCACTTTTCCTGGATGTAATTGACTTGACAAGGTCAAGGCAGGGAAGTACCAGATCCAGCTGCCACCAGGAAACAATTTTAGAACATTTTTTTTCCTTCCAGAATTCTGGAAAGAAGGTGGAAAACATTGATGAATTTGGATTTTCTTATATTAATGTTACTGTAGTAAACTAAAGTTGCTGATTCAATGCAATGTGACAGAAACCCGTACAAATATATTTTTCTTGAATTCACTGCACTGTCTCTATGCTTATCTGTTGAGAAAGATATAGGGAGGATTGGTGTTTCTAATGATGAATTACCTGCAAGAACCCCAGAACCCGTAATCACTTATCTTACACAGATTCTTTTTCTGTAGCAATCTAAAATGCTAATAGGTGGTTTTGGTCAGGCATATGAGCAAAATGATAAATAAGAGGTTGGGAGGTTGAATACTAGACAAAAGAAAATGATATTTTGTCTGAAAGAGCAGTGACAACATCAAGTACTATGACCTTTTAAAATGGAAAAAAAAAAAAAAAAAGCTTGCCTAGATCTAGTCGGCATCATTAGCCCTTTTCAAGCGCTGCTTAATATGAGTGCTACTGCACCTTGTCTTTACTTATCATAAATGGAAGAGTCTGAACCTAATCTCCTACCTTTTGGGAAAATCTCATCCCTTATAGAGGAAAAAAGGGAAGGCTTACCAGCCCTATATGACTCACTGAAGCAGTCTGGTAATTTGGCCTAAGATGGTCTCTTTTCTCAGCTGCAGTGTAAACATTATGTTCTTGCTATGTACTGATAAGGCAGAGGAACTGAAACAGTCAGAGCGTGGTGGGAAAAAGCAGCTTTACATAAATGTTAGTGCCTGCATTGATTTACACTGGGTGAATAAATGCTGCAGTAGATATGTCCTCTTGCGTGTTGATGTCTGTTTGCACGTCTCACCTTCCTGGCTGAGAAACTAAATGCTGAGATGTTGGGAAACTTGCTGGAAAGAAAGACTGACTGTTACTCAAATCTGCATTAAGCATGAGCCCAGAACACGCACCCAGGCCGCAGCAAGTCATTTATCTTTACCAGATTTTCAGCGTCTAAACCCAAGATGTCTAGGAACATGCGGGATAGATGACCGCGGCTTCAGTGCACGCCACTGCGTAGCAGCAACCCATCCCCTAGCAACTTTTGTTTCCATGGCAAAAGCTGTCCTGTTTACGTTGAGCTTTACTATTCCCCACCGATCCACAGAGATGTAACCCGACTGGCAAGCAGGCAGGTAAAAAAGATGAGCACGATCCATGAAAAATTACCCGATACGTTTATCCAGCTCCTTCGGATTACGTCCCACTGAAGGGTTGGTCACATTTTAAAAGCCGTAAGGGATGAGGAGGGCAGAGCAAATTCGGGGGTGCCACTTCTGCACCCCGCACAGCCACCGCGGACCCCCGGCTCCGGGGGGGTCCTGCCAGAAGACCCCTCTCTCCTCTCCCCTCTGTCCTGTCCCCTCCGCAGTCGCGCCCCCCGGCCGCCCTTCCCTGCCCAATTTCACCGCGCTGACGGGAAGGCAGAGCCCTGCGGGGGGTGAGCACCGCATCGCGAACCCGGTGGCGCCGGGCAGGGCCCCCCCGACAGCCCCGGCCCCGCCGCTGCCCGCGGGGCCGCTCGCTGAGGGACCCCGGCCGGCCGCGGGCTCGGAGGAAAGGCTCGGCGGGGTTCTAGGTGCCCCCTCCGGCCAGCCCCGCTCCGCGTCCCCCTCCCGGCCGAGCCCCACGTCTCCGCTGGGTTTACCTGTTCTCCCACCGCGGCGGCGCTAGCAGCGGCTCGCCCGGCCCGGCCCCGTCCCCATCCCGCTCGGCGCCGCCCCGCACGGCCCCAGCACGCAGCGCCCGCCGCGCCCTGCCTCGGCGCTGCAACGCCGCCCACGGCCGGGACGGGCCGGGCTGGGCTGGGCTAGGCCGGGCTGGGCCGGGCCCGCAGGGAGAGGGAGCCGAGGGCGGCCGCCCGCTGAGTCCGGAGCCCCCCGAGGCCGTGCCCGGCCTCAGGCGGGTGTCGGTGGGCAAGGCGTTGGTGTCCTGGGTCAGCCTCGATAACGAGGGGTTGTGGGGTCAGCAGGAGGGGCTGCAAGGCAGGGAGTTTGGGGGAATAGGGAACGGAGCGAGGGAACAGTTGGAGGGCATGACGAGACACTAAGGTGTATCCCACAGAGAGGCAACGTGCGAGTCCATTGGAAAATAAATACGTGGAAAGAACGCTAAAGAGTCATTTTAATATCCCACGCTGAAATATATACAAAAAACAGAGTGTCATTGCATGCAGGAAATAGGGAAGTGCATTAAAGCAAAATGAGGTAGTAATAATGGAAGGAAAAGTAAGTGGTTTATTATTATTATTTTTAATGATTGAATCACTATAGTATCTGAAGAAAATAAAATTAATGGTAGTTTAATTAATAACAATGTCCAAGCTCCTTTAAAACAAACAAAGTGCTCTTGATGACAAAAACAAAACCAGTGTTGGACAATTGCAAACTAGGAATCTTAATAGCTATGAAAAGTGCAAGTGAGGGTGAACATTCAGAGGAAAAAATGCTCATTTAGGTGGGTTCCGTCCTCTCCTTCCAAAGCTGACGTGCCCTTTTCATTTCATGAGTAATGACAAATGTGGTTCTCCTAACCTGAGCACAGCTCCTTCCAGAGCAGTACAATAATCAGTAGTATTAGCATGCCCTAGCCCAAGGCAATTAACAAGGCATTAAACTGACAATTATTTGTGAAAAAAATCCAGAAAATACAGTGAAGACATAAATGAACGAGTAACAGGACAGAATATCAGAACAGATTTTCTGTTTATTTGTCCTTTAAGGACAGCAACCCCTGTTTTTAGAGGTAGTATCACTGTTAGGACTGAATGCTGCTTTAAGCCAAATCAAGGGGATGTATTCTATAGAAAACGTAATTAATCTACATGAGCTGTCCTCTACTCACAAACATAGCTTTTGATTATTTACATAGTCACAAGGGAGATAATTACAAGATGAAATACCTGTGTTAGCTGGTACATTTTTTTTTCTTACACAGAAAAAATATGCTCAGCAAACTATGACAAATTAGCATTGTAGCAATAGGGACATTTGCAGTAAAGCTAAAAATGAGCTGTTAACTCCAAACTAACAACCTTTAAGATTCACCATTGTTAATCTCAGAAGTTGCTTGTAGTGCACATCTGGATGCAGCCATCGTTGGCTGGGAGGGGAAGGTGGGTTTCAGGCATACAACCATGGCTGTGTTGTGTCAATAAAGGACAATATTGTTTGCTATTGATGGACTTTGAGTTCCCTCCTGCCTGCGCTTAGCACCAGCAGTAAACAGCTAGTGGCAGCTGTTGAAGTTGCTAGGTTCACTGCTCCCATCTCTGTTCTCAAGGACAAAGCACACACAGCTGAGCTGGAAGATGGCAGTGTGATAGTTGGACACCACCTGAAACTAATAAATGAAGGAGGAAAAGGGGAGAAGATATGTCTGCAGAAGGTTTTTGAGGAAGCTGCAGATGTTCCTTAGGAAGGCATAAACTCCATATGAGATTGGAACTGAGCTTGAAGTATAAGTGAATGTGGCTATGAGAGATGTTGAACAGAGCAGTATAAATGTCCCATTTAACCAAGAAATTAGTAACATCAACGTAAAGATTTTTTTTTTTAGAATACTAGCACATGTAAGTCATACCTATGACTCATGATCTCAGCTGTTGTTATAGGAAAGAATTTCCAAATCTAAGTTCTTCCTCAATTTTCAGCTTTCACAAAACTGAGGCTAGCTTTATACTGAAGGTTTTAGCTGGGAGTGACGTGGAGAGCGAGCTTTATGTCACTGTCTCTCAAACTGTAGAACTTGTTAACTTGATTTCTTTCACTTTTGGAGAAGGAAGCTTTCTGTAGTTTCCACTGGTTGTGCTAAACGTATGTGATGGACAATAGTGAACATTCAGAGGAAAAAATCCTGTACTGTCAAGAACTTCTGTAGGTGTTGGTTGCCATAGAATTTATAGGCTTCTACCTTGCTGAGAGGGTGAAGTGATCATGACAGCCAGCTTGCTGAACACAGCTTTAGTTAACTTCTGGGAGCCTGTGCTGAATAGGAGGAATTACAGCTTCTGGGAAACATGCCTTTCTCTTGTAGCAAAATACTGCAATTGGTATGAGGGTCATGTTCACTGAGTAGCAGATGTCTGTCCATATTTGCTTAGCAGCCTTGGCAAGCTTCCAGAGACTGTTCTTCAGTTTCATGTGATGCAGAAAACCTTGGCCTGAATAATTCTGCGATAGTGACATTATTGGCACATTTGCCTTTCTTTTCCTAGTGTCTGGTTCACTTTCACCTGGAGAACAAGGCCCTGTGATGCTTCTGCTTTCTGGAAAAACTTCAGTTAACCTGAGAAGTTTAAAATAATTTTTTGTTTTGTTTGTTTATTTCATTTTTCTCTGTTTGTGCAAAATGATGTGATGTTACTTAAAAAGAAAAAAAAAAAAGTCAGAGGTCCGGAATAAAGGCCAAATCCTCATTCCACAGAGCTGTTTAGGGAAGGATACCTCCAGGTGTTTATGGGGAATCCAGAGCTTCAAGTCCTGGCCATATCCACCCTCAATTGGTTTCTATGCTTGGCTGCAACATGACTCTCTGTGCATGGAATTCCTTGACACCTCTCTCCCTCTCAGATGGCCTTCAGTAATATATCGAGGTAGCTTTATGAGACTTGTCCACGCAGAGCCACAAAGAGCAGCTCAGGTATCTAAAGGTGATCCCACCCTTCTTTACTGTAAAGGAACAGCAGGAGAGAAGTGGGAGAGCTCCATTCACTGCAGAAGTGGCTGATGGGGGCCATGTGGAGCAAGAGCTAATAGCTGTCGTTCTGCCCTTCTGGCTTTGTATCTCTGCAAGGGGCTGTTGCTGCTGTTTAGATGGTACCTCTAAGTGGGCAGAAATACTGGGGAAGAATGTGGCAAAAAAAGGTAGAGGTCAGTTCAGGTCTGTAATGCTTATCTCCTGGTCTTTCTGCAGCCTTCCTGGCAGTTCAAAGAGGCTGTGAGGAGAAAGGTGCCAATTTTGCATCCCTTTCTGTTGTCTCTCCCATGTGACATTAAGAGCAGATGCTGCTCTTATGATGTCCTGCATCCACACTATTTTCCGATAGCAGAGGACAAACCGGGAGGACAAATTTACACAATTGCAAATTGAACATGTAGGGCTACCTTGGGAGACATGAATACCTCTGTGACAGTGTTGGGTTCTTGCTTGCCTTTCTCCTGCCTGAAAAGGGATTGGTGTCATCTTCCAACTACTTTGGGCCAATATCTGGTGAGACAGGCTATTTCTGTGGGGCGTAGCCATTGCCATTCACCCTGCATACTGACTTGAATCCAGGACCCAGAGCAGCTGTCATGTTCTTTTCAGTAGCAATATGAAACTACCATTCTGATGGCTTGTGTTGATATCTGGAAGGGCTCTTCAGAGGGTTTCCATAGGCCTGTGCTACATTCCACTCCACCAAATCACATCTTTTTGTTGTTTCTTTTAAATAGTACTTATAAAACTTCTGATGTGGAGGGTAATTTACAAATTGAAGGCATTTTTTTATTATATTTTTTATTTTTTTATCAGATTCTAGATAGATTATTACCAGCTGCTCCATTCCTGTTTTATCTGAGGTGATTTGGCTATTGATATTGCATAAAAATCTGCATAGCTTCTTGCTTTTCAAATATTGCTGTATTTCCCAGAGCTTTCTTGAAAATGCTCTATCTAGCAAAAATATTCTGCCATCATCTTTTTATATGAGTTTGTCCCTGTTCCCTGAGCAGAAGAGGCTTTCTTGAGAATCCACACCATTTATCTAGGTGCTTTTTTTCTGTTTTACCCTGAAAATATATGGGATAGAAATTGTTAGTTCTCTTTCACTCTTGTTGTTCACTCTTCCTGGTGATTTTGAATATTCTGATACCAGGCAATACTTTGGAGCTGACTAATCCAAAACATGAGTAGACAAGTGATTAAAGACTTGAAAATAACAGACAGTTTGTATGATGGAGTGAACGTTTGCCTGTGAGGGCAAAGAGGGATAAGAGCCAGGACTTAGAAGTATTTCAATGACCATCTGTAATCAAAAACTTCTTCCATTCATCATGATGTTTGTGTTTCCACAGTTCAACATGTAATCTACTTGCTCTTTGACCTAGTTGTTTCCAAATAATCTTTGCAGATGCAGTGTGTTGAGGGGGTTTAAAGGCAAAAAGCCTCTAAATTTAGATCTAAATGAATGTCAAAAGTGTCATTTTCCAGAAGTGTCAAGTGTTTGACAGCAAAAATATGCAGCAGTGAGCATTTTATTTGCATCAGCATTGTACTACCACTTGACAGCTGTGTTGTTTTAAAATACACTGCCTATGAAGATCAGTGACTTTGGTTAATTTATAAAATTTAGTTTCTCAAGGGAAGTGGAATTCAAAAAGAAGGGCAGGTGTGGGGAAAGCTATGTAGAATCAGTTTAAGAAATTCTACCTGCTCAGTTTTCTTGAAAGGAGATGTGTAAGATGCATTGAAATACTGAGTATCCTCATCAGGAGCAGACTTAGGAGAGTGCTCAGCTCCCAGTGGGACAGCTACTTAGAGGGTTGAGTTTTCAGGTGTTCTGCAGTGTGGCTGCCATGTGTGGGATTTACTGTGGTTGAACGAGTTAGGCCACATCAGATGAGTTTCTGTATCTACTGTGTTCCTACCTCCTGTGCATAAGAGGTAAAATGTGTGAAGCAAAGCTTCTTTCAGTTACTCTTTTATGTCTGTCCTTTCTGTTTGCATGTGTGAGGTTTCTAATGATGCTCAGCATGTCATACTCTGCATTCTTTTGTGTTTTGGCGCCCACATAGAAATGCCAGTGTCTGAAAACTTGACCTCTACTATGAGGGTTGAGAGTCATGAGGGTAACATTACTAACCACTGTCAAAATGTCTTGGAGTTTTAGTATTTTATCTGCCTGATTGCTATTCCAGAAGTCATTATGCCATTTCCTATCAGCTTTTGATAAAGTGGATGACATTTATAATGCAGTCATTATAAATTGATAATGTGATTACTCTGTGGTTGATCTATCGTATAACTTTATGCATAATCTGAATGTTAACGCAGCAAAGTGAAGGTACTACACAGTCTAATCAATGTTAGTGGAGTTTTAAAAGTTATATTGTTATTATAAGGCCAAAGATGGCACGGATAGCATTGCAATATTGTTATTGTACTTGTACACTGACAGTCACTGTGAGTAACTGTTAATCAGATGGGATTTGCATTGTGTGAAACATACTGCACAAACTTCTGTGCAAAGGTACCTTATAATTCAAATAATTTTTTATTGTCTAAACCAGTGTAATCACCATAGCTGTAATACCACTACATCAAGTAGTCACTGTATTAAGTGCCAATTGTTAGTCTGTCATTGCCTATTAGTCTATATATCTTCAGAAAACAGTGCTAGATTTTAGCAATGAATGTCTCTCTCCAAACAGTTGTTTTTCTGAAACAAGTGAGGAGGAATAGATTAACAGTCGCAGCTCTTGTAACCAGCTATATAATTACTTTAAAGAGAACACATCCGATTGCAGCCCAAAGACAGTGCCTATGCTGTTACAAGACTTTCTGGAACTTTTAACCTCTATTTATAAGAAAAAGCCCCAAACCATCATCTGAGGAGAGCACGCACTGATTATTTGCATGATTTATAGACGTTATGACAAAATAAACATCTAAAATGTATCCAAGGTTTTTGAAAAAAGACAAGAGGGAAATGTTATTTTCTTTTTAGTCAGCTCAGTAAGAATTGTGTTCTGCCTTTGACTCTGGTGAATTTTGGAGAGCATGGGACCAGTGGGATTACAGGCAGGCACCATCAAGAGAGCAGAATGCAAGCTGTTATTTCTGGGCTAAAAAATAACTGACATTCTGTTGTGGCATTTTCTGCCTTAATTAACCGATGATTCTCAAAAGCAAACAGGCAACAATCACAAGCAGCCCAGTTCCACTCTTGTAACCTGAGAGTGGAAGGAATAATGTGTGTTCTTTGATTTATAAAATAGCAAGGGTACAGTGTGAATATCGTCCTTTTGACATTACCTCCCAGTTGCCAATAGGACACTTAAAACATTGCTGCCTTTGCAAAGATCTCCCAACGACAATTTGGTTGATGTAAATCTTCTCCTTGTGCCTAGAGAGTTTTAAAATCCTTTTGATTCTAAAACCATATTTTACAGGGATTGTGGTGTTCTGCACTTGGTAGAGGTAATTGAGTGTAGACCCTTTTCTGAAGTTGCTTTTTGCATTGCCACACACACACAAAGTTTTTTTTGTTGCTCCCCAAAGATGATTTACCTGCCCTTAGCTAATAGTCTTTTCTCTTAGCATAACAATCACAGATTCACAGAATGGTTGAGGTTGGAAGGGACCTTTGGAGGTCATCTTGTCCAACTGCTCTGCTCAAGCAGGGACACCTAAAGCAGGTTGCCCAGGACCATGTCCAGAGGGCTTTTAAAGATCTCCAAGGAGGAAGAATCCACAGCCATTCTGGACAACCTGTGCCAGTGTTCAGTTATCCTCACAGCAAAGATGTGTTTACTGATGTTCAGATGAAACATTCTGTGTTCCAGTTTGTGTCTAATGCTTCTTGTCCTGGCACTAAGCACCACTGAAAACAGCAAGGCTCTCATCTTTGCACCTGCCCTTCAGGTTTTTATACACTGTTGAGAACCCCCCAATTCTCCTCTTTAGGCTGAACAGCCCCAACTCTCTTAGCCTTCCCTCAAATGAGAGGTGCTCTGATCCATCATCTGGGTGGCCCTTATTACTTGTATATTTAAACACGGTAGAAAAACTGTTGTGTGAAGACTTCATGAGAAAGCAACATATGTGTTCCCTAACAAAATCTGTTTCACATTCTCCTCCCTGCTGTTCACTTGCTTGCTATTCATAGAATGGTTTGGGTTGAAAGATACCCTGAAGGATAATCTAGTTCCAACCCCCTTGCCATGGACAGGGACACCTCCCACTAGACCAAGTTGCTTAAAGCCCCATCCAACCTGGCCTTAAATACTTCCAGGAATGGGGCATCCACAACTCCTCTGGGCAACCTGCTCCGGTGTCTCACCACCCTCACAGTAAAGATTTTCCTCCTTCTATCTAATTTAAATCTACCCTCTTTTAGTTTAAAGCCATTACCCTGTTACCAAAATATCTCAGATAAAACCCTTAATATCAATGTAATGTTAAGAAGCAGACATTCTTTATTATGGTGTTGGATGCATGCAGGATTGTTCCACCAATCATGCATGCCAGTTGAGTGATGCAGGAAAGTTATATTAATGTTGCTTGATACATACTCATTGTTTTTTTTTCTTGGAATTATTACACATATTCATTACTTTCCCCAAAAGTATTTACATAGGCTCCTCCTGGTTGTGAATGCACCACAACCCCGGGCAAGGGTCTCCAAGGGTCTTTAAAGACCCCTGGGGGTCACAGTCGAGTGTTTGCTGCCCCTCCTTGTCCCATGGAGGTGTGTGCAGTCTCATCTTCTCAAGATTCTCCATTGTGCTGTTTCAGCAGATAAGAATAAAGAAGCAGTCTGTTTCATGCAGGCAGTTCCATATATTCCCACTGCAAAGCTTCTGTTATCTTATGCTTAGGCAGGTGCTTTAAAGTTAAGCAAGCATCGCACAATTGTTCAGCTTTGAGCTCAAATATTTACAGTTATGATGAAGAGTCTGTTAGTGGTAACAACCCCTTGTCCTACACTCACTGACAGAGAGTCTCTCTCCAGCTTTCCTGTAGGCCCCCTTTATGCACTGGAAGGTGGCAATAAGGTCTCCCCGGAGCCTTCTCTTCTCCAGGCTGAACAACCCTAGCTCCCTCAGCCTGTCTTCATAGGACAGGTGCTCCAGCCCATCGATCATACTCATGGCCCACCTCTGGACTTGCTCCAACATGTCTGTGTCCTTCTTAGGTTGGAGGCCCCAGGGCTGAATGCAACACTCCACATGGTGTCTCACAAGAGCAAAGCAGAGGGGGAAAATCACCTCCCTTGACCTGCTGCGACACTTGTTTTAATGCAGCTCAGGTTGTGTTTGGCTTTCTGGGCTGCAAGTGCAAATTGACACAAGTGCTCTCAAACCATTCTCCACCCAACCTATATTTGTGCTTGGGATTGCCCCAGCCCAAGTGCAGGACCTTGCTCTTGGCCTTGTTGAACCTGATGAGGTTTGCACAGGCCTACCTCTCAAGCCTGTCCAGGTCCCTCTTGATGGTATCCCTTCTCTCCAGCACGTTGCCCTCAACACACAACTTGGTGTCATCTGCAGACTTGCTGAGGGTGCACTAAATCCCACTGTCTATTTCACAACTTTGTTGGTGACATGATGCCAGTCCCAATACTGACCCCTGAGGAACACCACTCAGTACTGATCTCCACATGGACATTGAGCCATTGACCACAATTCTTTGAGTGTGACCATCCAGCCAATTCCTTATCCACCAAGTGGTCCAACTGTCAAATCCATGTATCTCCAGTTTGGAGCTATTGTATGCCATTATATTCCAGCAACCCACAGGACTGAAAGAAGAGTAATTCCTCTGAAGTCAGAGATCAGGTAAGAGTACTGGGTAGTCCTGTGGTCCTGTATCCACCTGTTTCTGATGGTGGCCAATAGCAAGCACGTGCAAAAATTCTAATAGGTAAATCATATGGGTTACTCTAACCTCCTAGGTTCTGGAAGTTTGCACCCTAGGGACTTCTGGACTAGAGGAAGTCATAGCCACCCTTTCATATTTAATAGCCATTAAAGAATTTTGCTTGTGAAGTTATGAATCTTATTGCTGTTTGAATCCATTTATGCTTTTGGCAACTGCAGGAATAGGTTGTGGCCTTAAATCAGTGTGAAAGGGAATCACATTCCAGCTATCTCTGAAGAATGAGTTTTTAACTGGCAAGTATGTCACTTTTTGTTTCTATGCCTTATAGCTAATAGCATGCTCAGGACAGGTACTTGTTCCAGATATTTTTTGAAGTTAAAACTGAACGCCAAGGCTCAGATCTTCAAATCTGCTTTGAGATCTCATTCAAGCAACATTATCTTACTGATTTTGAAGGGAACTAAGCACTGAAGAACCAGTGAGATACAGTTAGCTAAATAGTACAGCTCAGTACTTTATTTATTTAAATCTGAGGATTTTAATATGTGTGGTAAAATAAAATACATTACAGGACATTAATGTACCAACTATTTTTTGCTTGGTGATAAGTTGATCATGATGTCATTGGCATGGTTCAGTGGATACTGATAGCTTAGAACTTTAATTGGGACACCAAATATGTCTTTTTAGTTAGTTAGTTTTAGGGGTTTTGAATCCAATCCAAATGCTCTACAGAAGTGGAAAAACTAGCATCTTCTATTCATGACTGATATGCCTGGCATTCTAAGAAAAATCTTTAATTCTGTTTGCTTATGGTATCAATTTCAAGGCTGAAAGATACCATTACAGTTTTCTGTTGGATATCTTTCATAACCAAGAGCAATAATTCTGTTCTCTAAATCTTTCCTCAACTTTTGGAATAATTTTTACCTATTACATAAATGAACACACAATTTTATTTTGACAGATTGTAAATCCATTGAAAAAAATGAGAGTTTGTAGGGGTGGGAAGAGGAGCTATTTTTTATTGTGTTCAGTGGAGAAAGAAGGAGAAAGGAAAGATTTTGAAAAAATGTTTTAATAAAACACTTTGTTCAAAATGGAATATTTCAGGTCTAGTTTTGAAATGCCAAAATGGTTCTATTCTGAAACTTAGTCCTTTGACTCTTTCATTTAATATAGTGGTTCTGTTTTGTTTAATAAATGGACCAGGATAGAGAGAGAGAGAAAAGGTGAGACAAAGAAAAGGAAAAACAAACAAACAAACAAACAAAAGAATACTCACAAAATGAAACAAAACCTCTCATCTAGTGCCAGTTTGAAATAAATGTTTATTTTATGGTTTGGCAACCAAACCAATCATCACTTTGTTTCTGTGTGTCTAGCAGAGGTAATGACTTTCTTGGTTACTTATTCTAATGGTTAAATGGCTTTTCTTTTGTAGTGGTACATCTTGGTCATTATCTGTTTAATGACATTGAACTAGACTATGACTTTTGTAGGGTAGGCTTTTTAGTTGATTGGTAACACCTTCACTGATGTAATCAACATTGGCTATTGTAGTAGAGGCAATCTCTGATAGCTAATGACTGTAATCTAAGAGAAAATAAAGTGTTGTGATAAAGGAGTTCAAAGCTAATGCAAGTGCTAATGCAGACTAGAAATAAGGAACATTATTCTAACTGTAAGGTTAAGTAATTGTTTTAACAATATGGCTAGGATTATACTAGATTCTTCCTCATTCTATTTCTTTGCCAAGATTGGCTCTCTTTTTGGAAGATGCCTCAACCCAGGAAATAATAGGTTTCATTCAGAAATTGTCAGAAATCTTATAGTTTGAGAATTTTCTATGATTTCAGTAGAGTTCATATTTTATCACTGGCTCAGCAGTAGGTATTTCCTCAGTTTAAGTGTCTGTGTGGAATAAAATCTGAGTTTCTTTTAGTCTGAAACTTAATTGCATGAGTGGAGTTGATCAAAGTGCTTTGCTAATATGTTTGACTTCCTTCATGGTTGTGGCAACAGTGGCATTCAAATGCAATTTCAGTGCAGTTACATGAAATAACAGTCTTGTAGAACTCCTGAACTTCAGATTTCTTCAGGCCTGATGCCAAGGGCACTTTCAAATGCCTCTGGTGCCTGCTGTACTGAGTCAGGTTACCATGTTTAGAATTACTACACACAGGTGAAGTGCTGCAAGGAGTTCTTCTAGACTTTCTTTCTTTCTCTGGCAGAGAGTTTAGCTAGTTTCTTCATACATTTTACGTTATTCAGAGGAGAGGAGTGTTTTTTTTTTTTTTTTTAATTAAGCTCATGTTAAATAATGAATTAGCATTTCAAAATAAGGCTATTTAATTTCTTCATGATAAATCACAAAGGAGGAATTGGCTCAACAGAAAAGCCAATTAAAACCTGCTGCTACGTTGGCTCAAGGGTCTCCTGAATACATGATTAACACTGTTGTGCCCTTTGACTTCCAATTAATAGGTATTTAATCTATTACCCTAATTAAACACATTTTCAGGAGTACATTATGAGGTTCTTCTCTCAGACCTGTTTCCTGGGTGATGAAGGGAAGCAAAGCTTCTGTCCTGGTAAGGTCAATACAAAGGTTGTAGAGCTGCAAAGTGATGAGTGTGAAATAATGCTAGTAGTAAATCTTTCAATTCTTCTGTCCTACTCTATCCCCTCCTCCTTTGGCGTGTGTTATAGTTAATAAGTAGTTTCTCAACCTTCAGTTTAAATTGCATACCGCAAAATAGAAATACAGTTAGTTTTAAAAATAAGCTTTGTCCCTGGGAGAGCCACCTGATCTACTTTACATTGGAAGGAAGAAAGTTCATTTGCTAGTTGTGTGTCAGCTATAATTTCACGTGTTTTTATATTGAGTGCATGCACTTGACAATGGTATCCCTTGAGAGGTAATGCTTGCATTGTAAGCTGACGATTATATACATATGCTCATAGCTCTGAATAAAAATTTCTTCGGAAGTGGCAGAGGAGAGAACTGGGTCTTGCCAGCATCTTTAATGATTACTGCTGTCTCCATCTGCTGCTGCTCAGTTTTCTCCTCTTGAGATTCTGTTTGTTTTGACTCTTGTTCCCCTTGTATATTAACTAAATTCATGCTGTCCTCATCTTGATTTAGATAGGCCAGCAAGGAACTCACTGTTACGTGTGTCTGTTTGCTTTAGTAATGTATAGGCATTCTTCTATTATTATTATTTTGCATGTTTCTTTGTGATCCTGATCTTGGAAGTTATAAAGTAAATTAGGAAAATCTCTACTGGAATCCATTAGTACCAAGACAAACTTGTTTTTGCTATCAGATGTTTAATTGCACCAGATATTTTATAAAGTCCCGGTGTCTTCATTCTCTAGAACATACTATCCTTTGGTTTGCATCTCTTTACCTGACAAGGCTTAAATGAAGTGGTTGCTGATGACTGAAAAAAGAGCATGTTGTTCTTGACTTTTGGTCTGATGATTGTTTCAATTGCTTTGTTTATGAAGGTCATTTCTTTGAGGTAGTGGTTCCTTGTACCCACTGTTGTTTCTTCTTGGAACATCCAGAGCCCCAGGAGGCACTGAGGTAACCTAATGTACTTCCCAAGAAGGAATAGACCTTACCAACAGCATGTTCATATCTCATAGTAGACAATTAGCTCAATGAGTAACTGGATAACATACTCAGAGACTTGGGAGTACAAAAGGGGGGGGGAGGGGGGGAAGGCAATCAAGTGGTCTTATTTTTAAGCCTGGTAGGTAACTTGGCGCACATTCTTCAAAAATCCATTCTGTCCTTCTGCATTACAATCATTTGGCATGTAAGTATGTTCAGCGTCTGATATATTTTGAGTGAGTGACTGGAAATGAATAGAGAGGTGATGATGGAAATAGGGCTGAAGTGGCTTGATGTTTGGTGAAGATTTCCAGACCCATGGATTTGGAGACCTGAATCAACCTATTATAATTTGCTAAATTATCTGTTTGTTTGCCTTTGTATACTGTAGTGATTTCTCATTGCATATTAGTAATTGTACTTTTTTATGGTAAGCTACAAACTATATCCTTAAGGAATAAGAAACAATATCTGATATTGAAGGCTCAAGTACTTTAGAAAGGGATGGAAATTCCTGTAGATTTTCACGTTCTTGGACTAGATGATGAGTTTTAAGGAATGAAATATATCTGACAGCTTCATCAAGATTATCTGAAGTGGTGGTTATAGTAGATGGTATGATTTATGCTCAACATTATGTAGGCTTACTCTGTTCTTAAAATCATGTACTCTTCTGCTTAGTACATGAATATTACAGAAAAATTAAGTAAACTACACTTCTGTTCAAACCTGTTGCTCTATTCTAGTGAGACACAGTAGTTTAAAAAGTATTTAGAATGCTATTGGAAACAAGTTTCATCTTATATTATGACTTATACATTTTTTTTCTGGTACTGATGTTCAAAAAGCATTTCTACAGTCATTGCTTTAGGGTCTGGAAGTTATGAGAGAAAAAGGAATCTTGATCCCGGACTCTTTGTTGTTAGCTCTTATAATCATCGTAGCATTTATTTATTTTATTTATTTTTTTCATGGATATTTTTATCAGGAAGGACTCCAAAAGTACTTATTTACATCCTGTTCCTCTATGGACTAAATTGATACAGCTCTGCCTGAAGTTGATAGAACTGTGATGAAATTTCTTTTCTTGAGCTATGTCCATAAAGCCAGAAATTCTCTGACACGTGATTTATACTGCAATACTTTTCATCTTACATAGAGGTTAGTGTTTTAAGGTGACTGGATTTTATGAATACTGGTGAAGCATAAGGTGGCAAGCTAGGGACAAGCTGTTTGACTGTTACGGGACTGTTATGTTTCACAACATTGAAATATAGCCAACAATTAGAATAGACCTGTAGTCTAACAAAATTTTCTGCACTCATTGTTGATACTGAGCAGCGTATGTAATATTAAGTATTGCGTGTCTGCAGTGCCTTTCCAAGACATCTTTGCTAGGGAAAGCTCAAAATGAGATGCCTTTAGTAGAGACCTATATAAATGTGGTTGGAGTCTAACAACATAATAAGGCAGATAGCTGCCTATTTTGTCACTGTTTGTCCCTGTTCCAACTGGATACTGCACGTCAACCATGTCAGAAAGTTGGCCGAATAACTGTTGTGGAGGTCATCTCCTCAAGTGGTTAATTGGTACCGCCAGGTACTTTTCTGGATGATGCTGATTCCAAGAAAAATACTCTGATGCCAGCAGGTATTATATTATCACTTATCTTTTGGACAGTGAGCTGGTGGTGAAAGTGAGAAGCTGTTTGCCATCACTAAGTGTGTACTCTCCAACTGATCTAGATGGAGAGCTAGGACTTCCCATTTGGACTTCAATCCCAAATACTACAGGATTTCCAGTCCTGGAAGAGCCCTTCCGCTCACCATCTTATCATGGTGGTTGTGTCCTGTAGCCTCCTTTTTATTCTCCACAGTATTATGCCTCTCTTCTGGTGCAAAGAACCCTCTTCCTCCTACTCTGTGGAGAGAAAAATGCCTTTGCCAGGAACTGTGGAGCTGGACTGTAGCCTGTTTCTTCAGCCTTCTATGGGAATGTAGAGGAGTTGTAGTACTGGTATACTGCCCTTTGCTAACAGATGCTCAGTTGAAAATTTCTCCAATGTTTTGTATCAGGCAAAATACTGTGTTTCTTGCTCATTGCTGGAGTGGTTCAGGGATCTTTAAATAATGGCTGACAATAGGCAGTGCTGTCTGGCTGACCGGGCTCATCACAAGTGATATATTGCTGTGATGTGCATGACGGAAAATTCCTGATCATATTTTCTTCTTGCTGTGTTCTCTTGCATAAAGAGCTATATTTGGAATCTGCCTTTCTTATCTGCTGACTCATCTATGTCAAAAATAAAAAGAATGTTAGTCTTTCTTATTATTTTTTTGACCAAGGAGGAAACAGTTATCATTCATACAATATGTGGAATTTCTTGAAAATGGAATCAATTGTCTCTGTAACTCAGTACTTCTATGAAGTACATGTATATCAGTAAATAAAACAGGCCAGGTTCTTCACTGTGGTCTTAGGGGTGATTTGGCTTGGCATGACTTCATCCATAGGGCTGCATGACTATTTGTTCCCAGTTCCTCCACTCTCCATGCTGCATATAAGAAACATGCTTTGTCCTGTGTTCTTGCCTATAACCATGTCCTGACATTGTCTGGTACAGTGCTAGGTGGCATGGACCAAAACTGTGTTAGGCAGTGTGCCAACAAGCAGTGTCCTGAGATAGCCAGGATGCAGGTATGAGTACTAGTTTGTTAGTGTAGACATGGTGGCAAGGGACAGTAACAAAATTCCATCATCCCTGGAAGTATTCAAAAGATGTGCTTGGAGACATGGTTTAGTGGTAGACTTAGCAATGCTAAGTTAATGGTTGGACATGATGATCTTAAAAGTCTTTCCTAACCTAAATTATTCTATGATTTTGAAGATTCTGCCTGAATCCTGGAAGTGTTCGGGCTCTAAGTTATCTGGCTCAGGATGTGGTGAAGTTATAATTACATTAAGAGCTAACTTGATTGCTACAGAGAGGTCTTGTATTAGACATTAACAGTTTTTTTTTTTTTTTTTTTTTTTTCTTCTCAGGTGGTAAGGTTACAACTCAGCATTTCTCATTGCTTTCCTCTGTCTTTGGTCTCTTTTCTTGGATTCAGCCCTCTTGAATTTGCAGTACTGTGGACAAATACATTTATAAGCAGTACTCATTTATTAATCTTAATGACATAGTGAATTTTGGATTCTTTTGAAAATATGTATGCTCTTAACTGTTTCTGCTCTGGACACACAAGGATAGTGTGTATGTGTTCTGGACTCTCCTATCCATGTTTTGCTGTGTTTGGTCATTAGTGCAGATCTCACCTAGGCTGACATGGGAGATCTTTTTTTCAATTGGTTTGAGAGATATCTGATAGCTAAGTTTTGTGGTGCTCATATATCAGGAGAAATGTGTAGTCATGGTCACACAGAATCTAGTTTCAGAGCTCTGTAGCAGGTGCCTATGAACCTCAGTAAAAATACAGTGGCTGAAACTGAGCTTAATCAGGAAATCAGGATTAAGACTGTCTTCAGTACTTCTGTGTGATGTGAATTGCATTCACATCTTGGGACTGCACCGGGACATCTGCCCTTGAATAGCTCTTTGATGTTTTTACAATAGTATAATGCTAGATTTTTTTTTATATATATATATATATATATATATATTTAAGGCAGGGCTAAAGCAAATTAGTTGAAATTGGTATGTGTTCATTCTGGGATGTTTAAAGAGTGAGCCAAAGCAGGTCTGGTACCACTAATGGCTACTTCTTAAGGACTGTTACAGGATGGGCATCACCTCAGAACAGGGAAAGGGTAAATGTGAGGCACTATTTTTAGTTATTGAAGAAAACTGTAGGGAAAGTAGAAATAGAGGACCTGGAAGAGACCTGAAGTACTTTTTAAAAGTAGCAACTGAAGTTGGTGCATAAGATTTCAAGAGCGCTATGGAAATGGGATTACCAGATGTCCAGTAATGCTGCATAGAACAAGACATACTGTGCAGCAAGAAGAGTTTTGGTCTTGATAGAGACTCTTTCCTCACTGTGAAGTCAGCTGTACAGTTAAATATAGGTGTTCTTAAAATTACCATCCAAAGAAGTTCCTTAAGATAAACCACCTCTGTCAGGTCTTATTCTATAATTAGTCCTATCCTACATTTTATATGACTAACTCCCACAGGAGCCAATGGGAGAAAAGTGTGCTTGAAAATCCCCTACATTACACGTCGAGGTGCTGATCTGTGAAAGCCCCTACATGATAGTGGGATTTAAATCCCTAAAATACCCTTGAGAAATCTGAATAAGTCCTTCCAAGGTTTTAAAAAGATGACTGAAGAGATGTGAATTTGAGCATAAATTGTTCCTATATTTTCTAAAAATGGGTTTCATAAGGTGTTGAATCTCTTTCTCAAGGTGCTCTAGCCCCTTGAGATCTGTCTCCTCAGACACTGTCCTTCCTGTGACATGGTTGCCTGAACATGTCTGATATGTCAGCTTATGCTAGTATATTGGACTGAAAAGTGCAGATAAGCTATGGCATGTATAAAAGTGGACATCCATTGATTCTTGCACTTAAAAGGTGCCTTCTGGAAATGTTTTCTCACGTGCTTCTTGGAGTGGATGTTAGCAGATCTGGCAAGGGCACTGCAACTGCTGATCAAACTGCTGTTTTTGGAAATTCCCAAAAGAACATTTCAGTTGGAAGGGACCTACAAAGATTGAGTCCAAATGCCTGACCACTTCAGGGCTAACCAGAAGTTAAAGCATATTATTGAGGACATTGTTCAAACACTTCTTGAACACTGTATGGCATGGGGTATCGACCACCTTGCTAGGAAGCCTGTTCCAGGGTTTGACCACCTGCACAGTAAATACATTTTTCCTAATGTCCAGTCTGAACCTCCTCTGGCACAGCTTTGTGCAATTCCCATGCATTCTGTCAGTGGTTACCAGGAAGAAGAGTCCAGCACCTCCCTCTCTACTTCCCCTCCTCATGAAGGTGTAGAGAATAGCCTCTCCTCATAGGATGTGCCTTCCGGTCCTGTCACCATCCTCTGGATGCTTTCCAGGACCTTAACAATCTTTTTGTTTTGTATAGCCCAGGACCTTAACAATCTTTTTGTTTTGTATAGCCCAGAACTGCACGAAGTATTCAAAGTGATGCTGCAGCAGTGCTAAATATAGTGGGGGAATCATCTCCTTTGACCATCTGGATGTGCTGTGTTTAATTCAACACAAAATATAATTTGCCCTGTTCACTGCCAGAAAGCACTGCTGGCTGATGTTGAAACTACTGTTGACCAGCACCCCCCATCCCTTTCTGCTCAGCTGCTCTCTAGCCATTCGCCTCCCAGTCTGTACCTCTGTCTGGCATTCTGCCCCAGGTGCAGACTCTGGCATTTGTTCTTGTTAAACTTTATGCCATTGCTGACTCCCAGTGCTCCAATCTATCTGCCTCTGTAAGGCCACATGTTCCTCAAGAGAGTCAACAGCACCTCCCAGTTTAGTATCATCAGAAACTTTCTAAGGATGCATTCCCCTCCTGTATCCAGATAAACCACATGCAGATTGCTACGAGATGATCAGCCTGTTCAGCTGGTTAGTAAGCTTTTAGAAACATTGAACATTGTTCCTGCAGTGAGATCATATGTCTCTTCCCTTCTCAGTAGTTCTCTTGAGTAGATTGATACTCAAGCATGTTAATACTTAATATTTGGATATTGTGACTTTTACTTCTTCCCCCCCCCCCCCCATTGCCTCATTAACAACTATACTCAACACCACGATTGTCCTCCTAGTACCACAAACTCTGCATTTCAGTACGTCTTGTGATTTTGTTAGAGCGAATAGCTAGCTGTGTTTGCTTAACGCCCTACCCTAGTGCAGTGTTTTTTTCTCTGTTGCTCTCATCAAGTTCACTGAGTGCTGGTCAGTTCCCCTTTGTTAAAGGTAATAATAGGCTTTCCTTATTCTGCATGCAACTTGCTCAGCAGTTCTATATAAAGTTTGTTGACCATTCCTGCTACTCTGCATCATCAGATTATGGATTTCCAGTAGAGAATGAATAGTTTCCAGTTCTGCAAACAGCCTGATGTTGGGAAGGGACTTGGGAGGAATCTTAAGTCAGCAAGGATGCTCCTCTCCCCTCTCTGCTCTCTCTTCATCACATGCATTATAAAGTTTGAACTCAATTCCTTCCTTGTACTGATTTCTTATAAGTGAATATTTAGTTTGGGAGTAGGATTGATTTTTGAGCTCAGAAGCCTGTAGTGTAAGAAATGAAGTTGCACAGAGCTTCATTGTGTAACAAGTGAGGTGTTTGGTGCCCACTGGACCTGGAGAATGCTAGATGATGACCTGATACCACTCCATGACATTTTGCACACTGAGTGCACATGAAGAAGGTAGTTGTGCCTCACTCTGGTCCTTATCTGTAAGACATCTAGAACAATGTAAGTGAAATCTGGAATCAGGCCTTGAAAAAATCCATGGACAGGAGGCTGCCTTTCAATGGTCCCTGCTTTGCTTTATATGCAATACGCAACTGGATTTCCATTTCTCCAGTAGGTGACAGAGGAATGACAGGAATTCAAATCCACAGAAGTGGATATAAAACTATGCCTTTATTTAAATTTAAAGATTGGCACCAGAATCTGGTGAATTGAATCTGAATTGGCATTGCTCTGACTGCTGTGATGACAACTTTAAGAAATTAACTTTGAAAGAGAAGTGGGAACCTAGTTTTCCTCAGCAAAGGAAATGAAAGACACTGCCTTTGTGGGTGTGCTACAACTAAATTGCATTTGGAATACGAGAGACCAAAAATCAAGTGATGAATGTTTTGATGATAGTAAATGCTACAAATACTTCAGGTCAGAATGCTGTTCCAAAGGCCATGGAAATAGTAGACAGAGCTTAGTCTGAACTGCTTTGTGTCTCGGTGTAAGCTTTCTCTCTCATACAGTGATGCTGCCACTCTGTACCATAAGCCATGCTGCTTCCCTGGCAGTTTGCAGCATTGTTCAACTCAACTGTAAGAAGTGTGCATGCCCTCCATCAAAGTCATTCATGCTGGTGGTTTCTTTCATGATTCATCAGTCTTACATGTACCTGAGTCGGGCTCAACCCCTGACTGTTTCTATCAAAGGTGCTTTTAATGGCAGAAAAAGGAAAGGTGCTAACTTGGAATTTCATATTTCAAAAGTCAAATGGGCAGGTGTTCCTGCTGCATTCACTGGAAAGAAAATTAAGAAGGTAACCAAAATTAATTATTCATGTGATAGCTGCTCCCTAATTTCAATGTTAAGTAGGCAGATTTCTAAAGTTAGTAAACATACATGCAACCTGAAGTTGTGGAAAGGGCTGCAAACTCTTGCAGGCTACGCACACATATAACTTGAAATTTACTTTGTCTGCATAAACTAACACTTAACATTTTTTACCAGCTGGACTTTGATTCTTTGTAGGTTCAGTATTTGTCTTTATATTTATTTGTTTTAGGAGTTGTGTTCTCAACTGTTTTTGAGAAGGAATATCAAGAAGGAATCTCCCATAATCACAGTCTCATTCCAAGGATGTTTGTGGTGGTTTCACCCTGATGGGCAGCTGAACTCCACCAAAACTGTTCTCTCACTCGCCTTCTCAAAGGAAGAGGAGGAGAAAATACAATAAAAAAAGGGCTCAAGGGTAGGGATAAGGACAGTTAGATTGCTCACCAGTTACCATCATGGGCAAACCAGACTCAGCATAAGGGAGATTGATATAATTTATTGCCTATTACTAACAGACTAGAGCAGTGAGAAATTAAAAGGAAACTAAAAACACCTTTCTCCCCACATCTACCCTCTTCTATCTCTTCCCCCATGAGCGGCACAGTGGAACTGGGAAATGGGGTTTGCAGTCAGTCCATAACCCTTTGCTGTTGCTGCTCCTTTGTGGTCACTCTCTTCCCCTTCTGCAGTGTGGGGTTCTTCCCATAGGATGCCATCCTTCCCGAACTGATCCTGCATGGGCTTCTTTGAGAACTGCTCCCACATGTCTCCGTACCACGGGGTCCATCCCCCAGGAGCAAACTGCCCCAGCACGGGTCCCCCGCGGGCAGCAGCTCCCCCAGGCCCCTGCTCCTGCGTGGGCTCCTCTCCAGGGGCTGCAGCTCCGGCCCGGTGCCTGCTCCTGCGGGGGCTCTCCATGGGCCGCAGCCTCCTCCAGGCCACATCCACCTGCTCCACCGGGGGCTCCTCCACGGGCTGCAGCGTGGAGATCTGCTCCATGTGGGACCCATGGGCTGCAGGGGGACAGCCTGCTCCACCAGGGGCCTCTCCACAGGCCGCAGGAGAACTTCTGCTGCATGTCTGGAGCATTTCCTATACTCCTTCATTGACCTTGGTGTTTGTGGGATTGTTTCTCATTACATTTTTTCATTCTTGTCTCCCAGCTGCTGTTGCACAGCAGTATTTTCCTTTCTTAAATTTGATCTCACAGAAATGCAGCCAGCATCACTGACAGGCTCAGGTTTGGCCACCAGCAGGCCCCTTTTGGAGTTGACGGGAGCTGACTCTTACCTGACATGAGGCAGCTGCTGGAGTCCTCACAAAAGCCACCCCTGCAGCGCCCACAATATCAAAACCTTGCCACACAAATCCAATACAGTACTGTTTTTAGAGAAACCCGTAGAGACCAGTACTTTTTGTATACATATTTTGGGGATATTTAAATCATTAGGCTAACTTTCAATTCCATTGCTAGTTTTGAGAAATATAATAATGCAGCTTTCTCCCTCAAGTACTACAATGGCATTCTCAATTTCCCTTTGTTACTAGTTTCTGTTCTTGGGAATGGTAGCATACAGAATTAATTTCTGTCTTGATGTTCCTGCTTTGTTACTTAGTGAAAATCTTTCTCATCTGCCTGGGTAGGTTTTGTTCCTCAAAATCCTAAGAGACAAGTTTCTTAGAAAAGCATGAAAGTGAGATTTTAATTATATCCTTTAAATTGTACTGGGGTATTAACCCCCTTTTAACTCCTAAAAAAATATCATGTTCTTCAAGTCTTTAGGCTACATCAGGTAAATTGGTGCAGTAACATCAAGCTTTGTGAAAAGGTTCAGATTCATTATGCAGACAATGATTATTGAAGTGCTAGAAGCTACAGATATACTACTTTTTGCAGTTCAATTGATGTTACTGGTTCTACAACTATTTCTGGGATGGTGATTTAGTCACTTATTGGAACTGCTAAGAACAACTGGGAGCTGTTTTTGGTAAAAGTAGTAAAATACCATGCTATATTTATAAAACTTTTTTTTTTTTTTTAAATCTAGTCTCTTTATTGATTAATATGAATAGTGACAGGATAATAGAGATGCTGTATAAAAATATTTGCTGTCTTGTTTCAGTAATATAAATGAAATCTAAGAATCAAAGAAAAACATAAAAATTATTCCAAGGCAAAACATCTCTGACACTCTATGAAGAATCCACTTAGTAAGCAGCTTAGATTTGTATATCATGCTGTCCATTGGACTATCATTAGTAAAATTCATATGTGTGCTATTAAAAACAAAACAAAAATCTGCTTGGTTGGGCATGAAGGGCAATTTTCTGGGACCACACTTAGGACTTTAAATTTGGGTGATGGACTCTCCATACCTCTTTGTTCTTGGCGGTCAGGTTTTTTAGGCTTTTGTGTCTATTTAAGCAGGATGTTACCTCTCACACCACTCTCAAAAGAAGGCGTGTCTTGTTCTGAGGCATGTGTCTACTTTGAAGGATAGCAGGAACAGGCCTAATGCCCATAGGTCATGTTTGGCAAGCCACTGCCAAAGGCACTGGCTGTGGTGGTGCTTAACTCATGGTCTGGGCATTTAGTGGAAACCAATGTGTCTTACGGTAAGCTTGCAAGTTGAGAGAGTGACATGGTTAGGACCAGTGTGCTCAGACTCTGCTTGCTTTCCTCTCACACGTCTAGGAGTGGTGAATGAAGAGGTTGTATGTAGTCTATCTCAGTGAGTCAGACAATTAGCAGTGACTTGGAGGAAAAATACTCAAGAAAAACATATTGCCTAAAAAACAATAGTTCTGCGACTTCATAGGAGTGTAGAGGCTGACTGAATCTATGAAGGACTAATAATATGAGTGAAGCTATTTACTGCTCTGCTATTGCAGTCCTCTGTGTCAGTTCACTTTCATGTTAAACTCTGCTGGCACATTGGTCTGCGAGGGAGCAGACCACCTTTCTGAGGTGCGATGTGTTAGAATTTTTCACGCCAAAATTAGAAGCTCTATGTGCTATTGGG
This sequence comes from Stictonetta naevosa, assembly GCA_011074415.1. Classification (NCBI taxonomy): domain Eukaryota; kingdom Metazoa; phylum Chordata; class Aves; order Anseriformes; family Anatidae; genus Stictonetta; species Stictonetta naevosa. The sequence goes on from CM021698.1 coordinate 48,450,636, forward strand.
TGGCGTCCCTGCCTATGGCAGGGGAATTGGAACTGGATGATCTTTGAGGTCCCTTCCAAACCAAGCTGTTCTGTGATTCTGTTAATTTCTGATTCTATTAAAAATGCAGCGAGAGAATGAGTTTCTCTTTCAAAGTGAGACAAGATACTGTGGATAGGGATAGTCGGAAAAAATTGTACTTTTTTTCTGTGTGACTGAAATTCATTTGATTCCTGCTACAGCCTGAGATGGGACCTTCTGCCTCCCACAAGGCCACATGATGTATGGTATTTCCCTACTTGGTGTGTTCAGTTGGTTCTGCCTATGATCCTTTCTCTGTCCCTATGAACCTGAGAAAGCTTCAAGAGGCTGCCATGAGTAAATGCAATTTGGAAGCTGATAACACTACCATAGTTTAGACTGGCTGAGGTAATAAGCCTCTTAACTGGATATGTGAGAGGAGGAACAGGCAGCTTCTGGAGTTCAGAATGGGACTTGGAAAGAACTTAATAACTTGGGATGTTGGAGGTGAAGGACTGAATTCCCCTCTTAAAAAAAAAAGAAGAAAAAAGACTGCTGTTTGTCATATGGATATAATTACATAGATATTGGTAAGTCTATAAACCCCTGTATAATAAGTATGCTCTGATGGGAAGATGTTGGCTTAGGTGTGTGTGCATGTGTGTGGGTGTTATACTGCTATGGTAGCAACAGTTTAAATTCATATATTGGGTTATACAGAAGACATTCCATTTTGACATAAAAACACATTTTGGAAGCTGAAGATAAAGCATCACAACTATTAATGGTATTATCAATTATGATAATAAACTTCTTGTTTTGGTAAGCAAATCTCCATGGTAGAAAGTTTTGTGCAAGGTTTGGTGCATCCACAGACTTATAGCTTGGAAATTGACAGGAGTTTGAAAAGGAGAAGATTTGCACAGGTGATCAAGCATTCCAATAGTGGAAAACATTCTGATAAAAATATCACCTAAAGGCAAGGGCTGTTAAGCAATGACCGAGAATGAACCTGATTGTTAAACAGGGGATGTGAATCTTTGTGCTCTGGGGCATAAGCTATATTATGTTGATTGAGGGGGAGAAAAAGTTTAAGTAGTTGAGTATCACATGACAGCCAGGTATGGAGATTTTTGCACCTTTCTCTAGAATGCATATATTTCCGCATGGATCTAGATGGACTACTTATGTGCTGCACACTGAGATTTTCTCTGTCCTTGTGTGGAACCACTTGACGGCATGCATATTTGTCTTGTACATCTTCCATTCTGAACGCAGTTTGGCTACTTTACAAATAAGCCTGGATCTACTACTCATTCTGATTCATCACTGTAGATTTAGTCATTTGACATTCTCAGTAAAAAGACTCTTTGGGAGGCAATCAGTGCTTATCTTAAAAGAAGTCACTACAGGATTCTAAGCTATTATCATTAATCTTGGGGGATTTGATTTTGCCACTCCCCATTAAAATCTCACAACAAAAGTTATTAAACAAACTACAAAATACATAAACACCACACAAACCAAACCAATCACTCCCCACCAAACCCAGAAGACATCCCCCCAAATGCTGAGAATTTTAAATATTCAGTCTGCATCTTCAAAAATTTCCTTTTTTTTTAATATTTCTTTCAGCAGGAAGCAGTTTGTTGTACATCTTTACTATATCCTTGATAGGGATATTCCCCATGATATCTTTGTCTGTAAATTGGAGAGACGTGGATTTTATGAATGGACCACTTGGTGGATAAGGAATTGGCTGGATGGTCACACTCAAAGAATTGTGGTCAATGGCTCAATGTCCATGTGGAGATCAGTACTGAGTGGTGTTCCTCAGGGGTCAGTATTGGGACTGGCATTATTTCACAACCTTGTTGGTGACATGGACAGTGGGATTTAGTGCACCCTCAGCAAGTCTGCAGATGACACCAAGTTGTGTGTTGAGGGCAACGTGCTGGAGAGAAGGGATACCATCAAGAGGGACCTGGACAGGCTTGAGAGGTAGGCCTGTGCAAACCTCATCAGGTTCAACAAGGCCAAGAGCAAGGTCCTGCACTTGGGCTGGGGCAATCCCAAGCACAAATATAGGTTGGGTGGAGAATGGTTTGAGAGCACTTGTGTCAATTTGCACTTGCAGCCCAGAAAGCCAAATACAACCTGAGCTGCATTAAAACAAGTGTGGCCAGCAGGTCAAGGGAGGTGATTTTCCCCCTCTGCTTTGCTCTTGTGAGACACCATGTGGAGTGTTGCATTCAGCCCTGGTGCCTCCAACCTAAGAAGGACACAGACGTGTTGGAGCAAGTCCAGAGGTGGGCCATGAGTATGATCGATGGGCTGGAGCACCTGTCCTATGAAGACAGGCTGAGGGAGCTAGGGTTGTTCAGCCTGGAGAAGAGAAGGCTCCGGGGAGACCTTATTGCCACCTTCCAGTGCATAAAGGGGGCCTACAGGAAAGAGGGTAGATTTGGATTAGATATAAGGAAGAAATCTTTACTCAAAGGGTGGTGAGGCACTGGAACATGTTCCCCAGTGAATTTGTGGATGCCCCCTCCCTGGAGGTGTTCAAGGTCATGTTGGGTGGGGCTTTGAGCAAATAAGGTATCTCTGCACATGGCAGGAGGGTTGGAATAAGATGATCTTTAAGGTCTCTTCCAGCCCCAAACATTCTATGATTCTATGCTTTACCACAAGTGCATCTTTGACAGCATGGTGACTCAAGTATTATTTTGTGGCTAATGTGAAGCTGTCTTTTTAGTTGAATTTATGTTCCTGGTAGCTGTGAACATGTCAATAAGGTGCATCCATACACTTATAAATGTAAAAAGGCCAGTCAGGAGGTTTGCCATTTGCACAAATTGCTCTGGATACCACAATGTGTCAAGCATGTGCAAAAGAATAAGTGTCATTATGCTTTTTGCTTCTGTGTCATATCTTATTATATTTGTGATAAATATTGACAGGTTTCCATGGTTAGGGAGCTGTTCATGGCCACTGTCTAGCCAGCTGCTATTTCCATGGATGTTACCATGGGCACTGATGGACGAAAATTCAAATTGAACAGAAAACAGTCATGGAAAAAAAGCAGGAGGCAGAAAAGGAGAGACTGAGGTAATTGTGTTAGTGTTCAGGATGGTCTTGTAACTGAGGATACAGCTATGATGGTCTTGTAACTGGTGATACAGCTATGGAGCTGTATCATCGTATGATACAGAAATATTCAGCATATATGCTGCAACTATGAAGGGTGGTAGGAAACAATAAGGCTCCCACCCTAAGAGCAATCCTATGGCTGTCATCTTATTAATTTCGGAGCTTTGACTCTTACGCTCAGTGCTAGAGTAAAATGGCATTCTCCCTAGACAATACAGTGTGTGTGTGTGTGTGTCTAATTTGGTCCTTTAGGAAGCATTTTGTTTATATACATAATCACATTTGTGTGCAGTATGAAACATGTCATCTCAGAAACACTACAACACCCAGGCAGCTTTACTGATGTGAGCAGTTTTCCTCACTGAGATGAGGACAGCACAGTTAAATAAAAATATAAAAAAAAGTAGCATCAAACTGTTTTTGTGTTCTTTTGATCCAGGTTCTGCTGTGCAATGTTGATTCCCTGATACAACATAGATACCATGTAGCTCTGCTAGTATTTGGGGTACATAAGGTGTAGAAACTTTATGGCCATGGATCTTGGCAACTCCATTATGCAAAGGTGATCCTCTGCTAGCTGAGTATTTTGAGAGGATCCAGGCCACTGACTAGTATTTCTGATGTTCTCATTGTCAAGGGTCATGGTAGTTCTCATTCCAAACTACCCCTGTGTTTTTGTAGCCAGCATCTTCTGTCTTTCATTCTGCCTTCAGTTTTTCCACTTTTACCTTCCTGTTTTCACCATTTCCTGACTCAAAAGCTCTGCTTTTTCATGATGTGCCAAAGCTACTGTTAACGTTTCTTTCTTTGTTTTGAGTTGAGTTCTTGCAAAGAGCACAAGCTATTCAGAAGAGAACATTGGAAGCACCTCCTAAAGTGAAGCTCTCACTTGTATGTAAGTAGAAGCTAATAAGAGAGGTACAGAAACTGTCTACTGGGGGGATTTTTAAAAGTACATGTGTGTGGGAAAGAGGTGGCAGATGACAATTCTTCATCCTCATGCATTTTCATTCTTCAACCACTTTCCTTCTTTTCACTACTGAGAAACCTAAACGGTGTCCTGGCTTTTGTCTTCCTTCTGAGCAGCTTAAACGTGTGAGGAAAGAGACACATATAGGCTGCTGTCGTCTGTTATGCCTACTAGAGCCATTGTCTCATGTCTCTCAATGAGTGGCAGTTGGCCTACTGAGAAAGGCTTGATGAAAGAGTTTGGGGAAAAATGATTCCTAGTTGTCTAAAATGTAATCCCATAACTTTCAGAGTTTTTCAAGCTCTTTCTGAATATGTCAAAAGTATTTCTTTAGATTATCAGCCTTTCTCCTTCTCTAGAAAGGGAAACAGAAATGTGAAAGTAACAAAACTAATTGTAGGCCTCTTCGAATCTCAAGAAAAAAAGTATGTGTATAGTTTTTACGTTTATTCAGTATTTCCCATCTTTAAACTAAATCTTTATCGTGCCACACAAACTCCTTCCTCCCCTCTGCCCCTCTGCTCTCCTCCCTAAATTAAACTACATTTTTTTTTTTTCCCCTGAGGTTAGTTCTAGATCTGTTCATTATGTCACTTATGCCTTACCAGATTCTTTGTGGTACTTTGTCTTCTGTGAAAATCCCTGTAAGTTGCAATCGCATTTTATAATGATGTTTTACATCCATCTTACACTTGTGTAACTTCAACATTCCCCAAGGCAATGGTGAATAAGTTTCAGTAGCTTTAATAATGATACAATGCTTCTGCTTTAAGAAATATTGTTTTAATCTGAAAGTTTAAGGTTTTAATCTTAAAATATTTCAGAACATTTTCCGCACCTTTCAAAGTAGCATCTTTCTGTTTGTTGTTGTTTTTTTTTTACCTCTTAAATCTTGACAAGAAGTAGTTGTAACATACTGTCCTTTTTATTAAAATTTCTGATAACAGGAAATATTCAGTGTGGAAAAGTGCAGTGCTTTCCCGATTAAGTCAATTGAGTCAGTACTACTCTTTTTTTTTTTTTTTTTTTTCCCCACAGCTTTTTCTTTAATTTATTTCGAGGAAAATAACTGGGGAGAAAAAAAAGAAAAGACTTGTTCTAGCTGTTAATTTTATAGTGGAATCTTACTAGACTGAAGGAGAGCATTACCCACAATATCATTCATGTTTACTTTTCTTGTCTGGGTTTTGTGAGAAACAATAATAAGATTTAGTGCCCCTTTTCTTATGTTGAACATATAAAAATACTTCTGGCTGCCCTTTGGGGAAAGAAAGACCTGTTTTGCTACATTTCAGTATGAAGGGAAATTGGGGAAAGTGAACAGTTCTGCCTTTAGAAGTGTGGAATGTCACTGTAAAAAGCTTTATAATATCTAGTGTAAGATGGGGCAGCTGTTCTCAAGATTATTTTCAGGAGAACCGGAGACTTCTTTTGTTTTGCTGACTTCTACTTTACCTTTTCTTGCTTTATTGCTTCTTGTTTTCCTGTTAGGTATGTTCATCACCTCTTGTATAACCTTGAGATCAAGCTGCAGTCCTCATTAATCATAAAAATGTGTAGAAAGAGAAAAGAGCCTAGGCATGTCTGACTGTATGTGCTGGAGTGCAGAAGTGACACTTTTATGATTCCTTTTCAGACCAAGATGCTTTTATATCTGCAGCTCAGGAAGGGCTGAGGGCACTAAATCTTTACCTTCACACTGGGAACCTAGAAGATGGAGCGTGGAGGCTCAGTGCCCAGTGTGTGCAAATTCACTGGGTGTTCACAATCCATCATTCCCTACCACACTCACTCAAATCAGTTTGTTTCTTCTATGGAAAGGGTGTATGACGGGGCAAGAAAAGAGAAGAAATGGAAGGGAGATAAAACACTGTAGCTGAGAGCAAATGAATGTGAAGTGGAAAGAATTAGAGTTTACATTGGTTGGGTCACTTAGGACCACAGCAAAGGGAAGAAAACTCCCCCAGGGAGAGCAGCAGGAGAAGAGAGTCAGGCTACCTGATGCTGTTTAGTTTCATTGGTTCTCTGAATACCTTTCCATTTTATTTCAGGAAGTTCAGCAGAACCTCTAAAAGATACACCCAAAATGGGAGACTTCTTGTGCACAGAAGGAAGGGAAGCATCCAACAGCTTGATGGAAGCTCAGGGTAACTGGCAGTCAGATTTGTCATCTGTCTGTCAAGAATGTAGGGTGGTTCCCACTGTGGCTGCCAGATCAGGAAATAGGGTTGATAACAGCAGGTGTCTTTGATGGCTTTTGTCCTGAAGGGTTGGGAAAGGCAGAGAGTATGCTCATTGCAGATGGCTCCTTTGGATGTGGGACCCTTACAATACCTCTGTTTCCTCTATGTTTTAGGCTACATAACTAGCTATATCACCTTTTTCACTCTTTAGCCCATGGAAGCACTCAAAATAGATTTTTCACAGTTGATCTGTGGTGTATGAAGCAGCCACAGCCTCATGGGACTTGAGCCATGGGCATCTGAGAATACTTCTGCTCAGCCTCACCACTTTTTGCAGTTCACCTCTTAAGGCTGGATGTAAGTCCTGGTGATTTACAACTTGTTATGGAAAACAATAACAGTAAACATATATTATGCTCTAAGTTATATCAGTTTTCTAAAGAAGTAGGCCGCATGAGGAGGGGCTGCGCTCTCTCTCCTCCAGCTCCCATGAGGGCACTTTGCTCTTTGGTAAGGTGGGGCTCTGCAACTCAGAAGGAATGGATGGACTTACTAGGATGACTTTGGAGGTGAGAATTTTTATTGTATAAGCATATTTGCTTCCTCTACTGCTTCCAAAAACCTCTTTTGATAGTAAGGGCCTCTGACATGAGGGTACATAGCACTTCTGTAATGTTCCTCCCTGTCACATGTGGGAATAGTGGGAACCTGTGTTTCACCCTGGTCACTATATGTTGGGCAGTGCCCCACAAAGCAGTTGTCCAGTCTGTACAGAGGTTCTAATTCTTGATTTCCCTACCCAGGCAAAATTGTTTTGAAAACTATGCTTCCAGAACTTAACCCAGGCCACAACTTCTTTAAAGCAGTTTTTTGTTGTTGTTGTTGTTATTTTTCTCCTTTTAAAATTTTCATTTAATTACTTATTTAAATGAGGCTTAAAATGTAACAAGAAGAGGTAGGACTCACCCAAGAAGTAGTTTCTGGAACTGTCTCATTAGGGGCTTTAATTTTTTATGTTTTTTTTCCTGGTTTGTTGCTATGAAGAACAAACAAGTTGGAATGTTATTGAATCTTTGCATTGTATCTGGTCAATGAAATGACTCTTGGTATCATAACTGCAGTAATAGTTGATTAGAGATCTATATTATGTGTGATTCCTCTTTTTCCTGTTTGGATTTATGATGGCCATAGTTGGTTTAGCCAGCAATGAAATATGGTCTGCCTCTGGGTCTATGCTTTCATCATATTCAACAGAGTGAACTGTACCTATAAAAGGTGCCATCTGTGTCTCTAAAAGGGGTGGTAAATTTGTAGAGATTTCCTCTCAGTAGTCGAAATATAAGCAAACACACTTTTTTCTTTAACGGAATCTGTAAGAGTGGTGCCATATGTTGCCCATTTTCTGAGTTAATTAGAGCATAATGGTGTTTCCTGGCTAATGAGGCAAACACCCTCCCTTAGGTTCATATGTGGAAAGGTTTCTATCAGGACATTTTTTTTTTGTTACACAGCAGCAATAGTAGTTGCTGCACATGACCAGTACAAGAAGCTGCATTAAGAACAACAATTATGCAGGGTGATAAACAGACCTAATTGAGCATTGGAAGCTTTATAAACCCAAAACCACTTAGTTGGAGGTGCATTACTGTTACTGGAATGAGACTTTTTCATGGATCTTCATGTGGATCTGTAGTTTTTGTGTCCAGGATATTCCAAACACAGATGCTCCTCAGAACAATCCTGATGTATAGAGACAGATTTAAGGCATCTTGAATGCAACAACTGAGGTAAAAGTTTGCTGAAGTACTCACTTCCTTTCCTACTTGCTTCTCAAGTGCTCTTGAGCTCCTTGGGAAGGGGCCCCTTCTTCTCACGTCATAGTCTGAGGTCAACTGCAGTGACCAGAGCTGGCATCTAAATTGTGATTGATTAATACAGTCCAGTTTGCAAAGGCCACACCACAGAAACTCTGCCTCATATCACAGTTAAGGGAGGCAGTGAGATGTGTTGTGTTCTTACTGGGAGGGCCTGTGGTTTTTCTTTTTCTTTTGTTTACTACCTCCCAACCCCTCCTTCAGTTCTGCCCAGGACAATAGTTTTGGGAAAATCATTTTGCTTTCCTTTGCCATTAAATCATCAATATTTTCTTTGTAAGATGTCTTAGTAAAATATTTTGCTTGTGCCTGTATTGTTCTACTTGGGGCCATGCTCTAGTGCTTTCTGCGCTGTGGGCCAGGAGAAGTGCTAATAGCTTCCAATCCCACAACATGCTGTTTTGTGAGAATCATCTGTACCACTGTTAGTAATTTCTACACCTCAGGATGTGTTTTACCAACTTCCTGGCCCTTCTAGTGCAAAGCATGCCTAGAGCTATGAAGACATGTAACTTGAAAAACAGAATATAAATACTGAAGGATTTATTTTTTTGAGGCAGGTTTCCAATACATCATTATTTATTTCGATTAGTTGACATAATTATATACCCTCTGTAGCATGCCTCTGTCCTACTCCTGGCACAGTATATGCCCAGGAAAAGTCTGGCAAAGTTTACCCATTGAAACAAAGGTTTTGTAGCCCTCATAGAAGAGGACTCACAGCTCTATGGAAAACAGAAATGCAGGAGTGCCTGCAGAGTTAACAAATGTTGGGAAAAAAAAAGGAAGCACAGTCTGCAAACCCATTTTGTGGTGCCATGAGTCTGGCCTAAAAATAAATGACCATAGTGAATGCAGCCCCCCCTCAGTGAACAAGTATGGTGGCCATGCTTCTCTGGGGCTGTGTCTGCACAGTTCTGTGAGGTATGGTCACCTTGGGAAGGTCACTCTGCCTGAGCATGGTGTGCTGCTGTGGCTGCGTTGTCCCGAGTGAGCTTTATATGTGAGTTGTGTAAGTGTTAGGTGACTGCTTGAGTTTTGATAATGGAAGATGAATATTATCTCTCTGCATGTGCAAAGTTTAGCTTAGTGCCAAATAACTGCACTTACAGGCTCTTGGTTATCAGCCTCCTCCTGTGACTTTAGACCAGCCTTAATCTTGTTGATTTAACTCTGTATTTTGTTCAATGCAGGTAGTTTTCCTGGCTTTGTGTTCTACCTGTATGCATTATCGCTGTCAGATCAAGGGATATGTGGCACTAGCAGGCTTCTTGTGCCTTTTGAGGTGCTGGTTGGCTCAAATGCATCAAACAAAAATATGGTTGGTGGGGGAATCTGTATCCCCTTCTGCCACAAGAAATAGAAGGCAGCTTCCAAAGAGGTCTTGCCCTTCCCTGCACCCCTCAGTCACAATGAGCAGAAGACTCATAAACTAGTGAAAAATACAGTTAACTGGGGAGAGTTATAGGCTTGTTAGTGGGAAAGTTTCTTAATTTAAAATGTCATTGTATTCCCTGAAGGGAGACATTACTTCTTGTTGAAGCCTTAATTGGAGTGGACTAATTTTCAGTGCTGGGACTACTAATAAAAAAATCCTTCAGTCTAGACCATGAAGAGAGCCATTTAGATTTCACAAGCTGTAAGAGTGTCAGGAATGCTGTTTTTTAGCTTTTTCTCCTGAGGCCAAAGAGTAGATTGAAAAGTGAACAGCAGCAACGGGAATGTAGTTTTCTTCCAGTGTTTTGCCTAAAGCCAACTTGGGATTGTATTTTTTTTTCATTCACTTAAACAGTAATGATAGCATTTTCATACTGAAATTGCTTCAAATCTCTATACAGTGATAGATTGCAATGTTAACGACCACACACTGCATAAAACTGAGGTCTTTCTAGAAATGAAATTGTGTGCTTGTATGCAGAATAATCATTAGAGTTATTAATTTTCTTTCTTTTGAAATATCACCAAGTGCCAATGTTTGCAACTAGGCAATGCCAATGGAAGTGCTCTATATATGATTTTAAATTCCTGTATCTTTTTGGGTGGTGTAACAGAATTTTGTCCAATATTTCTTCTAATGAGCTCACCAAATCCCTTCCTCCTATTTTATATATTTCCTTCTTCCTATTTATTGTACCAGGAAAGAGCAACATAAAGAGATGTAGGATTCTGGAGTAGCCTCTAAAATAAAGGCATGGCTGCAATGGAAAAAAAATGAATAATTATTCTCTGGTATGTGGAGATTTGTACCTGTAGACATGATGTAAAAACATCTGAAGTCTTCCTGATGCTTTTTAATGGGATAATGCATAAGAAGTACTTAGGCAGCCATCAACGATGTTGTACAGAGCAGTCTTCCTGATAGAAAATATTAGGCTATTCTACACTGCTCTTGAGTGGTGGGACTCTTGCTGGTGAAGAGCTTCCTGGTGGCCATGTTCAGGTTCTTTAGGCTCCAGACACCAGTAAAGGTTAAAACAGCTCACCAAGGTTCCCAGCATCAGGAAAATGGGAACCTAGAAGCAATCCCTCCTAATGTATTGATGAGCAGAGAACAGTAGATGTTGTCTACCTGGACTTCATTAAGGCTTTTTATATTGTCCTCCAGAAGATCCTCATTGAGAAGCTGTTGATGTGGGGGTTGGATGAGTAGGCAGTGAAGTGTATCAAAAGCTGACTGAATGGATAGGCCAAAGTTGTGCTGATCAGTGGTGCAGTCTACTTGGAGGCCAGTAATTAACAGAGTACTCTAGGGGTCAGTAGTGGGTCAAGTCCTGCATCTTTGTTAATGATCTGGGTGATGGGGTAGGGTACACCTTCAGCCAGTTTGCAGATGACACAAAGCTGGGGAGGAGTGTTAGATATATTAGAAAGTCATGCTGCCATCTAGAAGGACCTTGGAAGACTGGAGAAATGGACTGAAAAAAAACTCATGAAATTCAGCAAGGGGAAGTGCAAAATTCTGCACTTGAGGAGGAACAACTTCAGGTACCAATACATGCTGGAGACCCCCTAGCTGGAAAGCAGTTTTGCAGAAAAACAACTACCAGTCCTGGTGGACACCAAGTTGAACTTGAGTCAGTAATTTGCCCTTTCCATGAGGAAGTCTGCAAGGGTATCCTGGGCTGCATTAGGTAAAGAATTGAGAGTAGGTCAAGAGCATTGCTCTACTCAGCATTGGTGAGGCCACACCTGGAGAACTGTGTCCAGGTCTCAGCCGCCCAGCACAAGGGAGACATGGGCATACTGGAAAGAGATCAAAGTAGGGCCACCAAGATGATCAAGGGACTGGACCTCTTCTATGAGGAGAAGCTGAGAGAATTGGGACTGTTCAACCTGGAAAAGAGAAGGCTCAGAGAATCTTATCAATGTCTATAAATACCTGAAGGGAGGGTGCAAAGAGGACAGAGCCATGTTCTTGTCAGTGGTGCCCAGTGCCAGGACAAGAAGCAACGGGCACAAACTGAAACGCACAGATTCCATCTGAACATTGGGAAATATATCTTTGCTGTGTGGATAAGTGAGCACTGATGCACGTTGCCAGAGAGGTTGTGGAGTCTTCATCCTTGGAGATATTCAAAAACCATCTGGACATTGTCCTGGGCAACCTGCTGTAGGTGTCCCTGCTTGAGCAGGGGGTTGGACTAGATGAACTCCAAACTTCCCTTCCAACCTCAGCCATTCTGTGATACCACCAGATGTGGAGCCTTGTGAGTCTGGTCCCTCAAATGATATACAAGAACACTTATATTCCAAAGAACACTGCTAATGACAATCCTCACATATTTTATTTTATTTTTTTTTTTTCAGGAGATGGTTAAGTACATTCAGATGGCCTTAGGAAAAAACAGATGGTCAGTTAGGTTCCACTTAGGTGGAATGCCTTCTTACTCCTCTTTCAACCTTTTTGTTGTTTAATTACTTTTTTTAGAAACACTTTTTTATTTTATTTTTATTTTTAGCACCTTATGAGCTCTGTCACTGAATTGCCTCTATAAATGGCTCTCTCATAAGAATGAGAAGCCATAGGGAATTGTGTTTCACTTTCCTTCCAGTGAAAATGAATTCTTGTTAATTGGCTAGGACTTCCTAATACGTACAATCACCCCCTATCTGGCACAGAAGGGAAGTAGTGTCTATAATTACTGCTATGTAATACTAATTAAGCAGTAAGACATGACTTTAGAAACCTCTGTGTGCATGAGAATGTCAGGTGGTGTAAGATTTTTAGTCAAGTGTAGTAAGCCAAAAAATTCACTTCCTCAGCCTTCCTGTAACTGGAAGTGCCAGGCAGGGCTAAACATGCTCCAGTCCTGCCAGCAGCCACCTGCCCAGACAGGGGGGCTACAGGCCAATGGGAACTGGGGTGGGCAAGGGACCGTGAGGGACGCAAGGAGGATCTTGGTTGGGAGCAGAGCAGGGGGTGGTGGTGTGAGATTTCCATGGCAACGAGGTGTCTGAGCACGGGTCATCTGTGACTACAGTGCAGAAATAACTCCTCAAGCCTTCTGTAAATAAATGTGCCTAGAGCTTGATCCTTCACTCTGATATAGGTTCAGACTTGTGTGGTTGCTTTTGATGTATATGACTCATGCTGTGAACATACAGCTTGTGGAAAAGGACAAAATAATTCACAGTTCCCTAATACTTTCCTATATTTTAGGAAATAGGTCTTTTTTTTCCTTTTTTTTTTTCTTTTCCTTTTTTTCTTTTTTCTTTTCTTTTTTTCTTTTTCCTTTTTAAATGAGCTGAAGTAATCTGACACAATGCATATGAAGGACTCTATCATAAAACAGTTACATGCTATAAAAGCTTGGAAGTCGTTTCAGGATTTTGCATCAGATATGCCCTGAACAGCTTTAATATGACATTGTGTAATAGACAAGAATATTTAGGATTTCCCAAATAACAAATGTGTTCCATACAAACATAGGTTCCTGAAAGTATAATAATTTATAACATCTAAGTTTGGTTTATGAAGTCTGCCATGGCAGTTATGAAAAATCTTCCATAAGTTAGAGTTTATGAAAACAAAGGTGGAAGCATCTTAAATGTGTTTAACATAAAAATCCTAAATTCTGGAGAGCATTCTCAAAATCAAATGCTATTTTGCATTATGTGTGATGCTTTTAAAAGGCCCAGATCCAATGCTTTGGAATTAGGTCTCTTTTTGTGTAAGCTAATTTATGTTTAGAAATAAAGCTAGGACAATCACTGCAAAGTGATGCTGACAGTCAAACCAGTTGGTGTGCATAAAACTGACCAAAATAAATAAATAAATAAATCAGAGGGAATAAAGGGAAAAAAAATCCTATCTAGTTCTTTTTTCTATTCTAAGACTTTGGTAGATGTTAACTAACTTGTGGCGCCATTCTTTTCATGTCAAACAATTTTATTTGCTAAGCCTTTCAGTGTCCTAAATGGTATGTATTAGTCTCATCCCTTTGGTTTCCCTGGCAACTGAGGCAATCAATTCAATGACAGTTTCAATGCCAGGGAAAAGAATCGGCTTCTACAGTTATGGACGGAAGTACAAAAAACAGGTAGACTGAAATCTATTTGTTTGCAGAACAGCTTTATTTCTTTCTCTGGTCCATTCTGTTTTGTTATGTCCAAGACAAATGATTAAGCAGAAATTTCTTCATACTGTGCCATGCTTGTGCATTAGTGATCTTTAATACTGACTCTGAAGGATCCTTAGATCCACTTACTTGATATTTGACCTTTAGAGCCAGGGCCCCTTCAAAATATGCATATTCCAGATTGTGTGTGTGTGTGCATGTAAACAAACATATGAATATAAACAAGTTTAGTCCAGAACAATAGCTAGGAACTGACATCATCACAGTCATGTCTGATTTCTTCAGTGGGCAGAGAAGAGGCACCTGGTTGCTACTCCTTAAAATCTTTTTCAATACAAAGGGACAATGTGCATTTTGAGTTTTCTGTCACTCACAGCTTCCTGAAGAAGGAATTCAGAAAGACAATAGAAATGGTTAATGTCCATACGTCATCCTTCAGTCTCTGAAGGAAGATGATTAAGCTAGGAGATATATTTCTTTTATATGTCTGTTATATATGTGTGTATATATATATATGTATATATTTAAGGGGCTTCTTTAGAGTCCTCCTGAAGTTCCAAGTCAACTTCATAAGTCCATTTCTGCCTGCAGATAGGCTTACTTCTCTTAATTTGCACTGCATTGTCGGTACCAAAATACTATCAAGGAGTGTAGTAGTGGTATGGAGGTGAGTTATTTTGTGAAGTGTTCAGTTCTTTACAGGAAAATGCCTATTCCCTTCAAGTAATTCTTCTTTTTCTTTTTTTTTTTTTTTATGTGACAACTAGATGCACTTTGCAGCAACCACCTTATATGCTGTATTTTTTTGAGTCATGAAAACATGACTGTGTCAAATACTGTCACTGAAGCATGGTTGGAACAGCTGTTTTGAAGCTCATGTTCCTTTAGATCTTTGAAAAAGTAAAAAATAAAAATCAAAGTCCTTTTCTCAAGCCTCTTGAAGTGAGTGCAGAAAGTCCCTCAGGTTCTTGTGGGCACTGACCCAGAGAGCATGAAAATTCAGAAAACTATAAATACAATGTATGCTTTACTTAGTTGTGGAGACTGAAGTTGCAGAACTCGAACAGTGTCTGTATTAGCTCTATTTGTCTCCAAGCCTGTGAGCACTGCAACCATGAATAAGATTTCTTGCAGGCTTCTGAGTTCAGCATTGGAAAAAATTGGGTTGACAAGTCAGGCTTGCTCACTGTCATGAGTGCTGGTTATAGTATTTACTCCTCTGAAATAACAGAAGACTGAATGAATCACAGGCTTTTTTGGGACTCTGCTTTCCCTTGGATGCTTCATGATTCAGTTCCTATATTTACCATGAAGGAGTTGTGAAAGAAGCTCAGACTGATGACCAAGAACCTTTATATTGCAATGTAACTGAGGCCTGGAGCTTATTTTAAATGTATCATACAGATACCCTAGCTGCCAGTACAATTTGATGGGTGCTCCTAATTAATAGCTATTCATGAGTTAAAATGGATCTTGACCTTCAGTGCAATCCATATGCTCACCTTTCAATTGTCAACACAAATAGTGGGTGAAAATGGGAGCAGCACAACAGCAAATGACTCATTTGATCAGCTGACATGAGATTGTGTGTATACCTTTAAGATAAAGACTACAGAAATACAATTTGCAAACAAAATCATTGTGATCTATTGTTTTCTGTGCTATTAAAGATATTCTTAATGAATCAAGCGATCACAATACTTATGGCTTCTGATAATATTAAGGACAAACCACCACATTATGGTTTTTCTGTTACTTTTGGATACCTAGTGACCAGTGGATCCAAGCAATAATGAAATTAAAGGACATTTATAGCAAGATAGCTGAGACTTTCAGAAATGGCTACAGGAACAGGCACGACAAGTTCAAGTATGATGGTCCCACCTCTAAAATGCTTTTGGAAAATGAGAGAAATGTTCTGTTTGAGAATTTTATGTGAGCTCTCTTCCATTTTCATTATTAATGCCTAAAATTTTCTTCATTGTAGTAGCTGTGCATATTCTTTAATTTCATTTCACCTTGTAAATGTTATATAAGTGATGGCGATGTAAAATTAAGATGCATGCATCAAATTGGTGATATCAAGTGATTTTTATTTTCCCCATTTTCAGGTGGATTCCCCACAAGAAAATGAAAATAGAATAATCTTATTAGACCACTGAAGTGATATCAAGTGTGCAAGGAGCAGAAGAATTGGGGGAATATTAGCTAATCTCACATGTGAAGTCTTCACCTCATCAATTAATCTGCAAGAGTAGTTATTTGCTTTAGATAGAGTGTTGTGTGAAAACATATTTCTGAGGAATGCCTACAGCATCAAGAGATGTAATTGAACTCTCAGAAAGAGAGAACTGTTGATACAAGTTTAGATGTCTTGTTCCACTCCACTAACCTTTGCAAACCTTTCCCCCCCAACCCCTCCAGAATGATGTGAAATCTCAAACACAATGTGGCACTCCCTGTTTCAACCACCTCACTATAGATTGTGTTAACACAACATCGTCCTAAGTGCTCTGAGCAGTCATCCTTATCATGAGAGGCTCTGTTAACTATACTGTGAAATGAGCTTGTTGGAAGCAAACAGTCTGGAACAGGGAAAGAGTGAGTTGCCTACCGGTGGTCCTCCTTTGACAACTCATTCAGATTGTATTCTAGTCTGGCAAGAAATATACAGCTTGTTTGTCTAAAAGCATTCACAGCCACCACTTTTAACAAAGAGCTCTGTTGGGAAAGAGATGTCATTGGCAGAGCAATGATCCTGCAAACAGTTCTCTTGTAAGGCAACTCCTATGCTGATCTCTAAAACATTTTTAAAAAAAAAAAAAAAAAAAAGGAAGGGGGGGAGAGCAGCAGGAGCAGCATCAGAAGAAAAAACTTTTTAACTTTTTTTTTTGTTGTTTTTTTTAGGAAGTTAATACCTGAAAAAAAATTGAGCTACCCTCTGTGTTCTGGGTAATCACTCTAAAAGTATTGATGAAAGTTCATCTAGCTGTGTCCTCACAGCTCTGTTAGTTTGTTTGTTGCTGATTCAGAGAGAGATTAGTAGAGTTGGCAGTTGTGAAACTCCTTCTTAATGCTACAACAGAAAAGGTAAAATTGGGTGATTGCCCATATACTGCAGACTAAGAAGTCTAGAGAAAAGTGTGATACTAGAAATTTTTGAACCTTAAAACCTGCATACTCAATCATAGAATGGTTTGGGTTGGAAGGGACCAAAAAGATCCATCCAGTTCCAACCCCCTCTGCCATGGGCAGGGACACCTCCCACCAGACCAGGTTGCCCAAAGTCCCATCCAGGCTGACCTTGAACACTTCCAGGGATGGGGCATTCACAACTTCTCTGGGCAACCTGTTCCAGTGCCTCAACACCCTCTGAATAAATAATTTCTTCCTAATATCTAATCTAGATAATCTAAGCTTTCAGTTTAAAGCCATTACCCCTTGTCCTGTCACTCCACTCCCTAACAGAGTCCCTCCCCAGCTTTCCTGCAGGCCCCCTTTAGGCACCGGAAGGTCTCTGTAAGGTCTCCCTGGAGCCTTCTCTTCTCCAGGCTGAACCACCCCACCTCCCTCAGCCTGTCTTTGTAGGTGCTCCAGCCCTCTGATCATCCTTGTGGCTCTCCTCTGGACTTGTTCTAATACTTCCATGTCCTTGTGTTGGGGGCCCAGAGCTGAACACAGCACTCACTCCAGGTGGGGTATCACAAGAGCATAGTGGAGGGGGAGAATCTAATTTGGCACATAAAAACTGAGCTGGGAAACTTTCCTTATAAAATATTTGCCAAAAATACAAAATTGATGGAACATTTAAGTTACTAATCCACTAATTAGTCATTGCAATGTTCAATTTTGGAATTTTGGTTTCAGAGCCTTTATTTTTTATTTTTTTTTATGGTGAGTGGTAAATTTAGCATTCAGTTTATCGGTTCCTTTTTTCATTCACCTTCAACATAGCGAAATAATATTGCCATCTCACAGGTTGTTTGACATTATGAAACAGCTAAAAGATCCATTTTCCAGAGCAGGTATTTCTAAGTTTGGATCACTAATTACTGCAGTACATAATATGCTTATGCGAAAGCATCAAACCATAGAAGCCATTATTTATTTATTTAACAGAGCTATAACCTGCAATTTCCACAGGAATTTTTGCTCCCTTTTTAAAATAGGATTTCAAAAAAGATGGGTACTGACCTTTAGAAACAATCATGGTAGTGTTTAAAGAGGCACATTTTTTTGGGGGGGGGGTGGCTGGGGAAGCTGTATTACTCTGGGTCAGATCAAGGAGGACCACTGTAAGTTTGATGCTGCCGCTGTACAGACAGCCTGAGAACACAGTGCTCCTGCTCAGACTGTGTCTGGGTTCATTCATGCTTGTGAACATCAGAGAGATAGTTTGCAGAGTAACTTGTGAATGAAAAGAGGTATTTTCCAACAGAGCTTCCTAACAGTCCTTTCAGAAATAAGTAGAATGATGTCTCTGATTGAAACATGATGTGTTTTAGACATAATGATGATGTTTTTTTTCCCTTTGTTTTATATTACAAAGTCTCATCAGTATTAAAATATTTTGTCCAGAAACAAATGACAAATATCTAGAACACTGTTTAATCTCCCCACCTTCCCCAGGAATCCTGTATTTGTTGTGATTGTAAAGACTGATGGTTGGACAGGCTGATTCACATAAATGTTTTTAGATAGTGGGAAGAAACTTGCTTATTGATGGTTCTTGAGTAGCTTTTCCTGCAGAAGCCAAGATGTTCCTACTTGGAAACATTTTGTGAAGGTAATACACATTTATACAAGCAAGAATTGTTAGATATTCCTCAGCAATTGCATTTCATAGTGTTTAATTCATTCTCTAACCTCAAGTCAATATAAAAGCATTTCTCAAGAGCATTAAACCTTGTAAGAAATTGCATAAATGCATAATTTGAATAATGACATCTGCCATTTGTTTATGCATGACTGTACATCTGTAGCAATCTAACGACAAAGGTGTCTCCTGATGTTATCTGACAGTGCACTGCAATGAGCATGTATGAACATGATGAATTGATTGTGCATTTCCAGTTCATACCAGATCCAATGGCAGAGTATGAAGAATGAAGGCTTTTTTTTTTTTTTCCAGATTATTCTGTTAGCTTTTAGCATTCTCTTACAGACAACTTTACTAGGTTTTATAGAAATGATATAAAATTAATCCAAAAAGTTTTGATTCCAATGTGCCACAAGTTTGAGTTACAAATGACTTCCACATAGTTCTTATATGTAGTATGTACGTTTGTGCATTTTATATCAAATTTATAGCCAGGAAAGAAACACAAGGAAGAATACAAAACAGTATTCTAGCGAATGGCACTCCCTTTATTCAGAGTGACCAAACTATCATGTTGAACAAAATGCTGTACATCAATGAGAATCTTTCTCAACATCAAAGTTAAGTATAATAGGACTGATCTCTGTGGTTAAGTACTTTAATATCTACTCATAAAAGAAATGAGATAATGCATAAACTGCTATAAAACTTTGGAGTGAAATCATGACTCAAAATATAGGTGTTTCATTTGTCTCATGTTTTCTGAGTACCTATGCTCTGTTGAGGTATAACCTTCTTTAAAGAAATAGGTGTGATAAATCATTAGGTACAAAAATAAATTTTACTGTTCTGAACTTATTTTTCCATTAGTTCAAGCACCTAGTAAACACACAAAATGTCTTCATGAAAAAATGAGTTCTTGGAAATTTTCATGTTGCATCCAAGAGGCTTGTACTTTATTTCAGAAAGGGTCTGCAAATTGCATTTTCCCAGGCTAAAAAGAAAAGAGACCTTTTATGACTTTTTCTTTGATGCAAAAAATGTTGTTAAATCTTCTTAAAGAGCATTTTTTAACTCAATTTCAGAATAGACAGATCTTGATCTCTCAGTATGATGTAGTTTTTCTAAAAGCATAGGAGGATTGAAATACAATGATTTTGTCCCAGCACACTGAAATTGGAATTCAAAGTTATTATGCACTCACAAATGAGTGATATGAAAAGAGAGTCATCGTGTTTTCATCAGAAGTCTTGGCTGACCTAAGCCCTTATTTCTTTACAGGCGGTAGGAATGCAGTCCACTCTTAATGTTCATCCTGTGGATTGTTGTGTCTGCTGTGTAAGCTAGAAATAGGTGAAATCATGTGCAGCTGAATAGCTTTTTAAAAAGCACAGCTGCACAGGAATGTAGGTAGACTATCTGGGAGTAAAATATCTTTCTTGTCTATTAGGGCTATTAGGGGAAAAAAATCAGATGGAACATTTTTATAATAAGCCTTTCTTCAGGGCTTTTATAAAGCCATAGTAAACAAGTTAAGTGTGACATATAAAATCACAGCTGATGTCAGATTTTTTGTATTGGATCACCTAACAAACACAAATCTGAAATGCCTGTGTGCCTGTGGATGCTTTAAACACTAACAAATCCTCCTAAGAGTTTTGCTGCTATGTAGAGTTACCTTCTCTCTACAGTAATATTTAAACCCATTGCACTAAAGTAGTGTGGCAAATAGAGACATCCAAGTAGATTTTCTAATTGTCTGGATAAGGATGTATGATATTAAGAATTCAGATATTCAAAGGAAGAGCAGTACTTGGTGGGAATGACACTGCCTGTGGGATAGGTAGCAAAATAGAAATCTTCTGTGGATATATGTTTCAGGGCTAATTAAATGTTAATTCATGTTAAGATAGATGACAGTTTATTTTGGTATCTTAAATCTGCACAATTTCTGACTTATTCTGACTTAGGTTTGAGAGTGTTTCCTTCTTGCCTTTTTTTTTTTTTTTTTTTGGGTGGGGGGGTGGTGTTGCTGATTTATTTTCCATATCATGGTTATGCTAAAACAAGTCTTAATCCATTTGCTAGGCAGGATTCGATTTACAAGTTAGATCTGGAAGATATGTAAGTTCTGATCATCTTAATGAGATTCCTTTAGCTTAATGCAGACCTGCTGCATGTTAACGGCCTGTATTTCAGTAGTTTATTATATAACAGTTAGGATCCACTACCTCTGATGAAGCAGACTTAGAATAGTCTTAGAATATTACCTCAGCTGATCACAGTCTGAACAGAACTTCAATCATCCAATGCCTGATAAAATTTCACAGTACATTGGAAAGTTTTTTTTGTTGTTGTTGTTGTTGTTTTTTTTTTTTTTTTTTTTTTTTAGTTTGCATGTTCTCTTCACTGCTTAGCACTAGCAATACTGTAAGACTTTAAGCTAGGAAAAAATTTCAGTTATTTTTGGGAGCATTTTAGGTCCTATATAAAGGAAGACATAAAATTGCTAGATTCATTATAGCATATCTTTTCCTATCAGAAATACTGGAATAGTATCCAGAAAACAGGATATTTCTGCCAGCACACATTTTGAACTAAGAAACTATCAGGACACAGGAAAAGAGTGGAAGACGATACCTAATTTTTAAACATGTAAGACTTTCCACTACGCACTAGTAATAATATCTTCATAATTCATATTTTTTTTCTTCAGCATTAAAGTTTCCCTTCCCTTCTCTACTTCCATGTTTTCTGAACATGCTGCTTTCATCAGAAATCTGTCATATGCAAGTAGCTTTTTTTAATGTATTTTTACTGCTCAGATTTCCAAAAGTGATTAATTTTATTGTCCAGATCCCCAGCTCTTTCCCTGGTCTCAGAGGACTTGGATGTTTTTAGTTTGTTTGTTTGTTTGTTTGTTTTATTTCATTAAGCACTATGTTCAGATGACTCAGGGACTGAAGAGAATCTTGTAACATTGCTCAATAAAAAAGGATGTGGATGTTCTACTTCATTTTGAATAATTAATTAGCAGTAATTTTGTGAGGATTTGTTTCCATAAACAGACTTCAGGATTTTCATATCTGTCTTTTAGGGTGGTATCTTTTTAAGCATATCCAGTGCTCTACTGTCTATTAGCTCTACCCAAGTGTTCTTTCTTTAGTCCCAGCCCAGTCTACAAGCATTATTGCATTAATAAAAGTGTAATCATTTCTGATTGCTAGCTCTATAGAATTAATAAGATATTGCCATGCCCTTTCTGTAAATGGCAGCATGGATATAGCAGTTCAGATGATCGTGTTGAGTGGGAGAGCTTGGATGAGTAGATAACACTGAACAGATTTATCTTGGATTAATGTCGGTTTCTACGTGCTTAGCTCAGGAAGTCATGATTTCTGTGTTAGTTGTCTGAATTTTGGAGATCAGATTACTACTGTTCTTTAGATGGAACAGGTTAATCTGTTTCCTCTCAAATGGAAAATGTCTAACTTTTCTAAACAATTTTTCCTTGTGAGGGAATTTTTCCACATTTTTTGGGGGGGGGAGTGATATAGAATCTGTTGGGCTTGGATACTGTATTCTGTTGTTGCTGTTGTTGTTTTAAGTTTGCCATGAAAACTGTTAATTGTTCAAACAAAATTTCATGGGAGAAGTTCAGATATAGTATGTTGTTTTCTGACTATATATATATATATATAAATATAGGCTCTAATTATTAGATGTGAATGGGAAATGAGGAAAATGGGATACTGAAGTCTGTGAACTGCTTTTTAGAGGTTGTTCTCTGTGCATGGGGTTTCCAGTGCCCTATTCAGAGGGGACTTGTTTCTTTGTTGTTTATTTCAATAGGCATTAGGTCAGCTCCAGAGTTTATACTGGTCTCAGGGCAATTCCTACTGAAATTAATGGTGTTAGTTGGTAGAGAGCTGGTGTTCCTTTCCTGTTCCACAGCTTTCTTCTGATCTGAAGAGAGGTTGAGGACAACCCAGCATCTCCTGTGTGGGTGGGGAATCATTCCAACTCCGTGCTCAAAGGTCAGTAGGAAGGGGTATTTGGACACCAGGAAAATCCAAATTCTGAAGGAGAACAAGACATGGTAGTGCAAGGTCATCTTTGGTACCTAATTTTTACTGTATTAGGAATAATCCATTTGTTAGTCCTCCATGTTTTATCAGCTCTTGTATGTAGTGTTCTGAGATCACAAGCTAAAAATTTGGCCGTGGAACTGAAGGGCAGGTGTGGGTGTGTTTTTTGTTTTGTTTTGACAATGACAGTTTTACACTCATAATTCCTGATTAGAAGTGTGCATACACAGAATAATATGATAAACTGCAAATTATGGGACAAGTTGACGACTCTTCTTCTGGTAGCAACCCTCCTCAGGACAAGTAACAATATGTGTATGGATAGTATTATTTTCCTGCAGACAGGCCCATAACCTGACTGATATAGTAGTCTGTAGATCTGAAGTTGTCAGATCTAGTGTCCTTTTAGTCTGGCTATAGACTAGAAGTGTGCTAGTAGAATGCTATTAACTTCTCAGAAGACTGAATCAATAAAAATCTGTTTTGCATATAAAATTTCTACTGCTACCCAAATAAAAGCATCTATTTGGGCTACTTTGTCCCAGTTGGTTGATAAATTATTTCTAGCTCTGTGTGTACTCTATTTCTTGTCATAAAAACCTTGTGTTTAGACAAGGCAAGAAATACAAAGTAACTCAATTTTGTTCTAATGAGAGTCACAAGGTGTGACGAGGTGTGCTTATGTCTTATGGTCTAGGACCTGCTAGTAATGATGTAATTTCCTCTTCCCTCCAAAAAGATGCAAGTGAGATTTGTTAACTCTTATGTACAGTATGGGGGCTAGAGTCCCGCTTCAATATAAATAGCAGAGTTATGATACAACTTACTTCACAAAATGAGAAAGGAACTCCATTTTAGCTACATAGTGCCAAGATCTGCAATTTTAGCACATCCCTGCAAGCATCCCAGAAGCACTACTATTGACTTCACCTCTTGCATGGGGAACTTGCCTGTCTTGTTGGAACAATTGTTTCCTTTCCTCACCTGCATAATATGTGCAGAAAAAATTGTGAATTGATCTGTGTTGAACTAGAAGAGAAAATTTTTCATTAAAAAGTGGAAGAAAAAAAAACAAAAAACAACAAACAAACAAACAAAAAAAAACCTCATGTTTTCCTTAATTTGTTTGTTTTCTCACTGTTTCTGTCTGAATGGAATAAAGGCACTAGCTGCAGGAAGAATTGGGGATTTCTAGGTATGTTATACCAGCTGATCTCATGCTGTTTTAATAGTCTATCTGTCTTTAATAGTCTATCTCTCTTTAATAGTCTAGCCAGCTCAGACTGTATAAAATCATCAATTATTTATTTCTAAGTTTTGTGCAGTGCCAGTCAATGGAGATCATTAAGTCTGGATGAAAAATTACTGTGGAAAGGTGGTGCTTTGGCTCTCTTGCAACATCATTAAAAATATTCAAGTAAAGATTGTAAACAAAGATGTTTCCCCTAGAGCAATTTCAATCTGAACATTTAAGGGACTATTCCTCATTTTATATTCTGTGCTTGTTCTCTTCCTCTCAAGCTTACCTAGCCAAACTGCCATGCTTCCTGTCGCAGTTGAAAAGAGCTAAGTTCATACTAATCTAAAATTGTGTCTTGATTTCCTTAATGATTCTTCCCTACTGTTACACAAAATCATGTTACTTGACTATGACTCACTGCACTTCTGTTCACATGTCATTTTGCAATTAGAAACAAAATAAGATCAAAGGGAGCTCTCTTTCTCCCATCCTCTGCTCTAGATACTATTATGATCTTCATTTTCAAAGAGAGATTTTTTTTTTTATTATTATTTTTAATTCTTATAGTGATCTTGCAGTTACAGCTATGATATGTTTGAGGCAACATATGTAGAGGTACTACCCATTACTATGCATTTATTAGCTAATTGGTGCAGTTAGTAAAAAACAGTACTCATTCTCAGTGTACAAGAGGTCCTTCCACAAAGTCCACAAAATCTTGCATTTTTTTTTCTGTTTTTGGTACCTTTGCAACTTAACATCCAAAGGGGATCTTGTGATCTCACTAACCTTTCAGAGACAACCAATTGGTTATAGTAGCTGCAGAGTTTACATTTGACAAGAAAATTGATGCAAACCTGGTTCCTCTGAAGTGAGATTCATATATGTAGAAAGTGTATAATAATTCTCTTTATGTTCTTTGTCTGTAGTTCTTTTTCTAGATATTTTAACTTTTAACAGAAACTCTCTCATGTAGGAGAAATTTAATCCCACTCTGATAAAATGAGGACCCATAAGTGTTCAACTGTTCAAATGACTATACCAAGTCTGTATCAGATTATTACAGCTAGGTCTTCATAAATATACCCTCGTGTCTGCCACAGGATTGTCTTTTTGCATTATTTCTTGTTTTTAGTCTGCCATCTATCAATGAGATTTGTATTATGGTAGGTAAAAATACAGAAGAATCTGAACATCATTCTCACAGAGTTTCAGGATGGCTCTAAGGCTAAACTTCAGTAATATAACCCTTTGCAATAAAGGCAGATTAAAAAAAAATAAAATAAATCCCAAAATATGAGAACTGCCTATTTTTCTACCGCATCCAAGATGGACACTTGTTACTTGTTACATTGGTAACTCAAGCATTAGACAGTCTTTTCTTAGTTTTGGAACCCAACTCAGTTTCCGTTACATAGCATTAAAATGAAACTTTGCATATGCTGCCTGTGGGTGTTTGTAGAAAAGAAGCTGTCTAGAGGATTTTATAGTACCCTGAGACTTGGAGGTGTCTAAATAGTGGTTTGTGACTGATGGATTTGAAGTATGATGATATCTGATCTGTAAATTGCTCAAAGACAATAGCATTACCCATTTCACATTAACTACTCCTGAAGGGAAAAGGTTCCACTCTCTCTAGGAACTTCACAATGCCAGTCAGGCTTTGCTAGGTCAGTTGCTCAGTATTGTGCTAGGTGAGTGACAATTGTAAGGGATTTCAGTCTTACCTCTGTGTTTTGATGTGAGGTGCTTGACTTTCCAAATTTAATGTTGACTCAGTGCTGGGAGGTTTTTTCACATAGAATAAATCTCATAGTTTCCTCCCCGGTCCCCTTTAATTTATGCAGGTGAACTGAAAGCAATTCACATTTGGGAGAAGCTGAAAAACAGTCATCAAAACTGATGTTCCCCAAACAAAGAGAATTACTTTGGAAAATTAGGACAAATTGTTGATGAGAGCAAGAAGAGCTATTTAATTTCAAAGTATGTGCTTTTTCTCCAAGCCCATGCAGTGACAAAAGCTCATCAAAATGTGCATAATCAAATACTTTAAATGAATCATCAAATACAATGTAATGTTGTCACAAAAAAATTGTTATGGAACACTCGCTGAAAACATCCTGCCTGTGGACTTCCACTGCTAGGCATAACTTTAGACAGAAACATGAAGTGGAGTTGTGGAAAATGGAATTCTACCTAGTGGGAAATTAGCTTCCCCTCTTTTAAATCTACTAAATTGTGGCTGACTACCATAAGGAAGACGCTGCTGTTGAAGAGACTGATTCTTTCACTCTGCATCACTGACCATCCAGAAAAGTTGGAACAAGATCCCAGAATGGTTTCAGTTAGGACAGAGTAATTTTTCCTCCTAGTAGCTGGTAGGGCGCTATGTTTTGGATTAGGATAAGAAGAGTGCTGATAACATGCTGATGTTTTAATTGCTGCAGAGCAATGCTTACACTAAGCCAAGGTCTTTTCAGCTTCTCGCTCTGTCCTGCCAGCAGGCAGGCTGGGGGTACAGCAAGAGCTGGGAGGGGACAGACCCAGGACAGCTGACCCAAACTGGCCAAAGGGGTATTCCATACCATCTGACGTCATGCTAAACAGTA
>CM021698.1:48484090-48507094 GCA_011074415.1 Stictonetta naevosa
GATGCAACAGGTACTGATAGTACCTGTGATATTTTTGATTCCTTGATGCCTTAATTGACAATACTATAAGTGTTCCTTTTCTGTCTTATTTGGCATGGGCTGCCTCATGTTTTGTGGAGTATTTTGACCCAAAACTCATTTGAAGCCAAGAGGCCTTTATTGGGTGAAGTCATAGGTAGGTTTCATTAAAATGTATAACTGGGTAAAATCCTCTAGAGGTATTCAATCTGTTTGCCTTTCTGGCTGGATAACTAGATCTGTAAGTTAGGAAGTCTACAGGCAAATAAGAAGTTTCAGCTTAAATTCAGAAACAAGTTGCTTGAAAAAGCCTTACTTTGTCAGTGTGAAAAGTACAGTTTTATGATGATTAACTCTTACATCTACTTGAGAGCAATTTTAAGAGGCAGAATGTGGGCAGGTACCAATTACCTGTCACAATTAGTGTGCATCTTATTGTACATATTTAAGAAATTAATGACAGTGGGTAGTTAGAACTGTCTCATTACTACTAATTAATATGATAAGTCTTTAGTAGGCCATTGGCAAAATAAGAATACCAATTAAATGTGATGTCAATAGAGAGTCATTAATTATAAGAGAACAGGTATACATGAAGTCCAGTAACAATAGTGGGAAACAATCTGTGCTTTTTTCAGAGACATTTCAATGCATCTCCTACTTGAAAAGCAAGTGTATATTTTATCTTAAATATTTATTAAATGGAAATCATGCCTAAGAAGTGCATTCAGCTGTTCTTGAATGCTAGAATATGAAGTTTTCTGGCTGCTTGATAACTTTCTAATCCTGCTTCCTGTTTTTGCATCTTTTTAATGTTTTCACCAGTAGTGTGTGAATATATGGTATGCCTGTACATGTTAAGAAGGTTTAGTTAATATAAATTCAGGGTAATATTTCTCAAAGTATCTTAATTTGTGACCTATTTCTAGTATTCATCTCTTTCTCTTTCTCTATACTATTCAGAGTGGAAGGAACAATCCTGTCCCTTCACATGGACTTCTGGGGAAGTATATCTACAGATTTTTTAACAAAGTCCAAATATGACTAAATTACTATGGATATATAAAAGCTGAGAATGAATCCAAGAATGTCAGGAAAAAATATCTTGAATTATCTGTCAATGTTGAATCTGTGATTAGTCTTGAAAAATTAAAAATTAAAATCAGGTCAAACTGAAATCTGATTTTTTATATTTCCTTTCCTAAGCTGTAGTTAAAATGAAGCAATTTGTTTAGTTAAAAGTGAGTTACTTTAAAGTAAATTCACAGTTGTTAATCCTTATGTTTTAATTGGATTCAAACCCTTCTTTGCTTCATTCAAATGTGGGATTTGTATCCAGGTTTCCTACTTTGCAAGTGAGTGCCAAGCATATGATTGCCTAGGTCAGTCTGGTCCTTTGAGAACCAGTAACTGAATATTCATTGGATACAAAGACTATGCCACATGTCCTAACCTGCATGCCACTCACGGAACAGCCTCTCAGGATGGAAGGAACCTCTGGGGGTTTCGAGCTCAGCTCTCTGCTCAAAGCAGGGCCAGCCATGGGGTCAGATCTGACTTTATCCAGTTGAGTCATGAAAACCTCCAAGTATGGAGACTGCACAACATTTCTGAGCATCCTATCTCACTTTTTGACTGTTTCCATGGGGAAGAGGTTTACCATTATATCCAGTCCGAATCTCTTGAATCAATTTGTACCTACTCCCTCGTCCTCCCACAGCTCAGGACAGAAGAGCCTGGCTCCATTTTGTTGATAAGCTGCTCAGAGATATTGACAGGCTGCTCTCAGTCCACCTTGAAGACATCTCTTTCAGGCTGAACATGCCCTGGTCTCTCAGACTACCCTCACAGGGCCAGTGCTCGAGTCCCTAAACATCCCGTTTGCCATCTGCTGAACTTGCTCCAGTTTGTCAGTATTGTCAGTGTCTCTCTTTTTTTTTTTTTTTTTTTTTTTTTTCCTGTGCCTGTCTATGTGCGGTTACTATTACTAAGTGGAGCAGATTCAGCAGATATCATTTTCAGTGAGAGTGCCTCTTCAGAGCCATGGAGTTTTCAGAAGAATTTTCAACTTCTTGTCTCCAGAGCCCAAGCTCAATGTCTCACTGCTGGATGGAGACCTAATAATTTTGTGAACGAACCTCAAGTCACTTTGGAAGCTTTTATACAATGAACTTTTTCTTTCTTCCTCTTTCTCTCTCGCTCTCCATTCCCTCTTTCGAAATAAGGCCAAATCTATTAGCTCAGTATGTCATAGAATGTTAATGTTGCCACGAATAAAATTTATGGTAACTTTTCCAAACAAGCAAACAAAAAAATGGCCAATCTATAGGACAATTTGCTTTTTTACTGCTCTTTTTACTATAACTTTGCTTTACTGTTCTCTTTACTACAACTTTCTTCTCTGCTGTTCTCTAGGATGGAGACTTTGACATAAAATGTGAGTTTTCAGCCCTTTCTGAGAGTTACTTTGTGTAAATTATGCAATTTAAGCTTCTTTTGCAAGTATGGATTCTTCAGAGAAACAAAGAAAAAATCATCTAGAAAGTCCAAAATTAAACCTAAAAGATGAAACTAATCTTCAGCTCTAATGTTGTTCCAGGACTGGAAGCAAGAGCTGTGTTTCTGTTGAGGAAAATGGAAACTGTCGCTTTTCCAATTATATAATTTTTCCTAAAAAAAGTCATGATTTCTTTGACTTCAATTTTGCTATAACGTTCATAACTTTAATCATTTTTAAAGGTGAGAAAGTGCACTGGAGAAAGGAAGGGTGTGCAGGTATTGCAAAGGGGCCAGAGGGTAGGTTTGTGGAAGGCTTTCTCTGCTGTAGCTGCTAGTCCATCCAGCTATACATGAGTAAAAAGAAGATACAAAGATGGTAAAATGGCTATTTGGGCAGCAGACTTGCTCCACCAGCTCATGTGGATGTCTTCCAGCCAAGTGTAGTCCCTGACAGATGCCTGCTTGCTTGTTTTGAGCTAAAAGCTGGTACTGTCTGATTTTTATTTTTTATTTTTTAAAAAAGGTCTTTGAAGTTGCTTGGGAAGAAATCGTCACCCCCCTATTGGTGGAGGTCCAAAGATGAACCACAAGAAAACAAAGCATTAGATGCAAAGAAGCTTAGAGTTTTAATGGTGCTGGGGAAAAGACTGGCCATTGTATTTGCTCTCATTATCCTAGGGCAGCACAGGCAGCATATATGAGTTAAGTGAATCACTTCAGGGAGCTGTTTTTGTAGGTTTGTAGATGGGTGAGGAGGGACCTACCAAGTGTGTGTGGTGAAGGTGGAGAAGCAGATGCCTGTGCTGGCCTTCATTTGTTATTTAGGTGGGCCTTAGGGAGCACAGCAATGGTAGTGGAGGCAGCAGGAAGAGCCTTGGGCAAGGTGTCTTGGACAATGCTGTGCCTATCTGTTGTTGGTGAGGGTGATTTGCACGGAGGATGGTTTTCCTGGCTTTGGATGACAATGTGGGACTCAGCAGCTATGGAGGTGTTGTGCCACAATGCATTGTCACCAGCTCTTGCTGGAGTAACTGCCCCTCAGCAGAGGCCTCTACCAAGAGGCCGCTCCCTAGGAAGGATGCAGCCGTGCAGTGTTGGGGATACAGAGATGCCCAGGGCCTTTTACTGAGGCTGTGGCAAAGGAATACAATGACCTTGGCTACCGGAGGTGTGTGCTGTTTAAGGATCTGTGTCATCGTGCTAAAGAGGTCAATGTGAAGGATGTCAGGTGAAGCACAGCATAAGGAAAGATGAAAATGCAGTGGACAGGACCTTCAGAGATCCTGTGGAGATGAGTCTGACCTCCATCTCCTCAGAGAGGAGGCATCCAGGAGCTGGTTGGTTGTGGGACAAATAGGGACTCCTCTGATGGGGAGGCTGGAAGCTCAAGACTTTGGCACCAGGAAAATTTACTCTTCTTTACCTCCAGATCTGCAGCTGCAGGGTAGCTCCAGTGCCTTTGTAGCTGATGAGTAGCAGAAAAGCTATGCCTGAGGAAACATCACAGTCAGCTGAACCTGAGCCAGGCACCAGCACCAGGAGGAAGTATAGCCAGTAGACTGAAGAAGTGATTTTCCCACTCCACTCAGCACTTGTTAGACCAAATCTAGTGTCTCATTTTCCTAATCCACCCCAAGTATAAATTGTTGATAAGCTGGAGCAAGTTCAGCAGAGGGACTCCAAGAAGATGGGGTGCTGGAGCACTTGGGCTGTGAGTAAAGGCTGAAGGGCTAGACCCTGTTCAGCCCAGAAGAGAGACAGCTTTAAGATGACCTAACAGCAGCCTGCCAGAAGCTGTGCAGAGTTTATCAAGAGGATGGAGCCAGACACTTCTGTAGTGAGTCATGGGAGGGCAAGAGGCATAAATTGACTAGAGAACTCTTAATCACTGTTCCAGTCTTAATTTTACTGTGATCCTACTTCTGTGATCATAATGAGCTTCTCCCCATCTCCCAAGGGCCCATCCTTGCCCTACTATTAACATTTAACTCTGTGTTTTGTGCTGATGTAAAAAAGGTGACAGTGGCTCTCACAGCCTAATAACTATCACTTTAGATGGAAAGTAGAGAAATACCGAGGCAGAAGCAGAAGGGGGAATTATGAAATTACGGGGAAAAGATGTGTAAACTCTGCAGGATTTTTGAAGGTGTATAGAGTGGTTGAAAACTGTCCAATAAGTGAAGTGAAATGTTTCTGAGAAATTTATACTGCTGAAGAACCCCCTCAGTCTGTGAGCATTATTACATGCAATTCTAATACTTGAGATTGCACTATTAATATTTTGCTGGATGCAAATATTACGACATTAGAGAAATAAGTGAAAAACTGCAAATAATGTTTCCTGTTGGAGGGGGAGAGAAGAGGCTTCCTGTAAAGCTGTGTTCCTGCTGGTTACTTACTGCACATGATTTTGAACACTGTTACACAAGTGTTGATGTCTCTGGTATTAATGAATTTTCTAGTGTGAGGGCAGGCACATCTGTCAAGGTGCTTTTTAATATTTTATTAATTAGTAAGTGGGACAAAAGACATACTTTCCAGGGGTTCAATGTATAAATCATCATTAATTTTCTGTGTTAAATTACAGCAAAGCCATTATTATTGGAAGCAGCCTCAGCAGCCTTCTCCCAAAACTTTGCAAAATTGTTTCTTTACTGCTGTGACCCCAACTACAAGCCTCAATCCATCAGCTTTTGAGTGATCAAGTGTTACACCACTTTAAATTCTACTCTTCTGTGCTGACTTCAGTCTGTTGGATGCAAGTATTCCCCAAACATGTAAAATGCTACTTGTAAAAGGACTACTGCCCTTCTAGATATATGTAGCAAAAGACATCAATAAAGGATATGATTAATATATGAGGATCTATTGCATGGATTAGAGAAGATAGATCTTTTCTTATTTCTGTGACTGAACGCCCTTCAGTCTGGCAGAGGCTTTGAATGTAGTCCAAGTAAATGCATCGAGGTGGAAAACTGACATAGCAACTGTAGCTTTTCTGAACACTAGGGAATTTCAGATTAGTACTTGAGGATGGATATATATATATAAGTGTGTGTGTGTGTGTGTCTGTGAAAGTGTGTGTACATATATATGCATATTGTGCACTGAGATAGAGACTCCTGGTTGGAAATTCAGTGTAAGCAACAACAATTGTTGCCATTAACTAACTGTTTCAGTAGTCTCTCATTTGATCTTAAAATTATATAGGGAGTTTTTAACTTAAGCTCAAAAGTTTTTTTTGTTGTTGTTGTTGTTTTTCTCACAACATTTATATCTCTGAACTGTCATGTCATATAGGAGCAATCTGCTCTATATCATTTCATTGTATGGTTTTATGCAATACTTACCTTACGTCACGAATATACAATGATAACTCTTCCCAGTGTTCCTCAATTCATCCTTCTTCCTTTCCCTTCTCTAAGCTCAATGCACTTTCCAATACTACTAGTCACTTCAGGAGTCAACAATACACTTGTGAAAGGACATTTTTGTCTCAAGATTGTCAATTGCAGCCTTGATGCCAATATAAGATGTTTCAGGGGAGTATTTTGGACTGGCAGCATAATTAATGTTTTATTGAATAATGTCTAATGGATCACAGCAAATACCCAGTTTGGCATATATAATTTTTCAGTGTTCTAGCTAGAGATAGACTAATGATATAAAGCCACAAAGAGCATTTTGACACGCTATATATTTACACTGTTCTGTAACCTCCTGGTCTCATTCTATTTACCATGCAAACATGATTTCTTTCAGCAATTTCCAATACTTGACTTGAACACACCAATTCTCCCTAGAAAGGTAACATTTCCACTCTCATTTCTCATTGCTTAAATGTCAAAGGCAGTTTGATACTTGAATATGACTTGGAAGTTTTGACTTACAGGATGATGTAGTAGAATTTTTCACATGCATTTTTCCAGAACAACGAGCACAGTGCTTTTAATATATATTTTTTTGTACTCAAACTCTCAAACTTAAAATATTAATATAAATACAGGTTGTATTAATTCACTACTTTGTAGAATGTTTCAGGAGTAAACGTCTGCATGCCCTGATGGGATGCACTGACAAGTGCTAAGGGAGCTGGCAGATGTAAATGCAAGGCCAATCTCTATAATCTTTGCAGGAAGCATTTCTTCACTCTGTGAGTGATGGAGAAATGGCACAGGTTGCCTGGAGAGATTGTGGAGTCTCTATCCTTGGAGATCTTCAAGAATTGTCAGGACATGGTCCTGGGCAACCTGCTCTCAGTGGCCCTGCATGAGCAGGGGTGTTGAACCAAATGAGCTCCAGAAGTCCTTTCCAACCTTAACCATTCAGTGACTGTGTGATTATGATAAGTTGATACTGTGACCTTTATTTTGTGTCACAATAAATGGGAATGGGTAAACTGAGACACAGATGTGATTTGACTAAGGTCTAGTCTCAGGACAGGGAACAGAACTGTAGTTTTTTGAGTCCTAAGTCAGTGCTGTGTGCATGAGTTCCCCTACCTATGAAAGTAAATAACATTAGGTGAAAAGTTTAAAATTGTCATCTTTGAGATACTTCATGGCTTGGAATTCATTAAAAAAAATAAAAATACCTGGGTTTTGACCTCTGGCAGCAGGACAGACCTCACTTCTTATTTTTCAATTTACCAGGTAGATGATCTTTTCTTTTTTTTTTTCTTTTTCTATTTTTTTTTTTTTTTCAAAATGAAAATATTAGCATGCTTTGGCTGCTACTCTAGGGTGTGTTTTTAAATGCTTCTGTCCTTTTAGATCAACTGCAGGTGTTGAGTTGTAACAATGAGGTATATGCAATAGTATCTGAAATGATGAGGTCATAACCATGGATTTCAGATACCTGCTGATGGGAAGAGTCTGCCTCTGTGCTGTAGGCAAATTGTGAGAAACAAAGTTGTGTTTTTGCAGCAGAGAATTATTTTTCTTTATTCCAGGGTAGTTGTGTGGTCATAATAAGGAGCAATGCTAAGTAGATAAGTGGACAGTAGAAGGCCTCACTGTTCCAAAATAATGTAGAAGCTTGAGAAAAAGAAGATGAGCAGTGTGAGAACAGTAAAACAAAGATCACAAGTTCTCAGAACATAAGAAAGGAGAAATTAAAGGGTTGAAAAAAAGAAAAATTTTACATGTATGGTATAGAGGAGGATTGAGTAGCTTGTGAACCTGTAGTACTCAGCCAATGAGGAAACAGGGGGGGTGATAAGGCATCGGGTGATAGGGAATAAAAGGTTATGAATTGTTTACTAAAAAGCGCTCCTGATTGACAGGACGCCTGCCATTGCAATTGCGAATAAAATAGCTTAACAGAAGATCCTGTCTGAAGAAAATTGAGATTTTTCTCACAATTTGGGGGCTCATATGGGATCTAGTCACCTGCCCAAGATTTCTTGCCACCACAGACAGGAAGGTGCACCCTGTTATTTCAGTGGTCCCGTTGAGGGTGGTGGGCCATCTTGGTCTGGCTGGCAAAGGACCAAGACTGTTAATCTGAAGACAGGATCTGTGAAGCTCTGGGGCGAAGGGAGGCCAGCACAAACATACACAGACACAGCCCACATATAGTTCAGCCTGGGTCGGGAACAGGCACAGGGATTACTGCTGATAACCCGGACCAGGAAGCCGTGCACGGACCGAGGTAAGGGAAACTTTACCCTGTCTTGCCTCGGATTGGGTTTTGGGAGACTCTGGTGTGTCAATGTGTGAGTGTGAATGAGACGCGCTTTTAGTGCAGAGCGAATGTGAAGTCCCGATCCGCAAGGCTCAGTAGTCCTGTGAGGGGATGAAGGAAGTCCCCTCGGCTGGAGAGGGACAAAGAGAAAGAAAGAGGAGAGGAGTGAAAGAGAGTCTCAGGGGGTTTGGGCCCTTAGGTGTACGGTACCCCGACCACAGTGAAGTGAGGTGCTCGGCAGTACACTCCACCTCTGTCCTAATTGTAGGTGAAGGTGTGTGGTACGCTGTGGGTGGTAAAGTCCTCAGCAGCACATCGAGAAGAGCTGGGGATTAAGGGTTCCAAGAGTCAGCAGGGTGGGGTTGGAGACCCCGGGATTGTGCTTAAAGATAGCCCTTTGGAGAGAATGGTAAGGATTTGGAAAAACAACCCAAAAACTAGGGAAAAAGATTAAATATATATATGCAATTAAAAAAATGGTTTGATATTGTGTAATTGTCTGGCCTAAAAAGCTAATAAAAGGAACTTCAGTATTTTGGCCAAACTATGGGTCTGGTGAAAATCCAGGCTTGAAATTTATATGTAAACAGTAAGGTTCTGTTTTCAGAGGAGGAATCAAGTTATGCTCCCTGTAATCCTAATATTGCACCGGAGGCAGCGGCAGGTGCTCCAGGAGGGGAGACAGGGACTGCAATTGACGCTGTCCCTGGAGAAGTCACGCCGGGAGCATGGAGAGGCAGGAGTGGAGGTGGGTGGGGGTCCCGGTGGGGCCTCGGGGCCGTGCAGGGCCAACATGGGGCCGGTGCCACTCCCCCCTTACCAGCAGAGAGGTTAGGAGTTTTAAGAAGGAAATTAAGTCTTTAATTGAGGGCCCAGCAGAACAGTCAAATCTGTTTCTAAGGCCTAATTTATATTCCTGGGGGGGAAATGTCAATCCTGAGTATGTTATTCACTGGAGAAGAATGTTTAGGAGGGGAATGATTTGCCAGGCAGCTATGCAAGAATGGGAAAGAACTAACACCCTCCGCCCCCCCCAGACCGAGAGTAATTCCGATAGAGCAGAAATATCTGCTTATCTAACTGCAATAATAACAATCCACAACATAGAGATCCTATGAGAGACTCGGGGTCAGAATTAGAAAGTACTGGGGGATGAATCCTGAGGACCCAGTAGCCAAAGGGCTCTTTAAAGTTCATTTTGTGATTAAAGCCTGGCCAGATATGCAGAAAAAGCTCCAGAAGGTGGAAGGATGGAGTGAACAGTGCGGGTAGTATGAAGGTGTATGCCCGGAGGGGAGATGAGAAGGAAAAGCAGAGAGCAAAACAAATGGTATACACAGCATACTGGGTAGTGAGGCAGAGGGTTGGAGATAGAGGGCCCAGGATGGAAAGGAGAGGAAGAGAGGTGAAGGAATGGCAGACAAGGAAAGCTACCTGTGTTGCAGCCTAAATCCTAGCAGGGACAGGCTTTGAGAAGATGTTTTAAGTGTGGCCAGGCCGGCCACTTCAAATAGGAGTATCCAGAGCGGAAGAAGGAGGAGAGATTGCTATTACAAATTCAGAACAGGGGAGTCGGGGCTTCTCAGAAATCTAGTTCCCTGGTAAAGGAAAAAGCGTACCTCAAGGGTTCCTCAAGTGTACCTCAATGAGGATCACTACAATTATCATTACGGGCAAAACAGACTTAGCATAGGAAGATTAATGACATTTATTACCTATTGCTGACAGGCTGAAGCGGTGAGAAACAGAGAAACAAGCTCGGGGCACCTTCCCCCACCTACTCTCTTCTACCTCTTCCCTGCTCTGAGTGGCACAGGGGGTGCCGGGAGTGGGGGCTGCTGTCAGCCCATGGTGCTTCATTTCCACTGCCCCTTCATGGTCACTTTCCCCCCCTGCTCTGTTGTGGGGTGCCAACCTTTCTGGGCTGGTCCTGTGGGGGTTTCTCCACAGGCAGCAAAAAAACGGGCTCTTTGGGAGCTGCTCTGGTGTGGAGTCCCTCTCGTGGGGTGCTGATCTTCCTGGGCTGATCCTGAATGGGCTGAAGCATGGAGATCTGCTGCACTGTGGTACACCATGGGCTGTGGGGGGGTCTGCCTTCCCCACCTGGGGCCTCTCTGTGGGCCGTGGGGGGGCTTCGGCTCCGGCACCTGGAGCACCTCGGCACTGCATTCCCCCTTCTCTGCACTGACCTTGGTGTCTGCAGGGAGGTTTCTCACTCCTCACTCGCCCAGCTGCTGTTGTGCAGCATTTTCTTGTTGTGCAGCATTGTATTTCCTTTTCTTGGATGTGCTCTCATAGAGATTTAAACTGCATTGCTCATGGCTTGGCTCTGGGCAGCGGTGGGCCCCTTTGGAGCCAGCTGAAACTGGCCCTTATCTAACAGGGGGCAGCTGCTGGATTCTTCTCACAGGGGTTACCACTGCAGCTCCTTCACTACCAGAACCTTGCCATTACACCCAATACACTGAGGCAGCTAGGTCATTACTGGCCTGTCAAGTATCAAGGCTTAAATTAACTAATGAAACCCTAAATGTGATGGGGTTAGAAGGGACTGGGATAACAGTGCCACTTTTTGGGGACACCAAGCTGAGACTAGGGAGAGAATGATCACTGGGCAATTACTGTGTGCACCCGAGGCAGGGACTAACTTGTTGGGAAAGGATTTGATAATGAAATTGGGCATTCAAATAGTAAATTTTTAGGCTGGAATAACAGCGTTATTAATGGGGTGCTCTCAGACCCTGAGAGCAAAGATACATTTGCCTTTGAGTGGAAAGACTCTGAAATGGGGCAGAAGCAGCAATACAGATGGACAATTTTATCTCAGGGGTTTACAGGGCCACCAATTTATTTGGGCAAGTTCTAGAACAAATTTTGGAGTAATTCCAACCTCCAAAGGAGGTGTTACTGTTACAATATGTGGATGATCTTTTATTGTTAGGACAGGAGAAAACAGTTGTGAAGGAAGCCACTAATAAACTATTCGACTTTCTGGGAAAACAAGGCTTGAAAGCATTGGAAAATAAATTAAAATCTGTAGAAAAGGTAGTCAAGTATTTAAGGCATCTTGTGTCTGAGAGGGAATGAAGAATAAATCCAGAGAGGATTCAGGGAATTGTTGAGCTACCCCTACCCAAAACTAAAAAGAAGTAAAAGTTTTAAGAGAAAGAGGTTTTTAAGGAATTAGGAGTCACGAAGTCCAAAGGAAAACAGATACTCCCTGATGGGAGAGAAATGCTGAATGAAGTACTAATGAGGCAAATACTAACTGTTTTACATCAAGAGGGTCATTGGGGAATTCAAGCAAAGTGTGATGCTGTGCTATGGCAATACATATGTGTAGGAATACATATACTCCGGCTGAACAAGTATGCAGGAGTTGTGTAGTATTTTGAAAGGTAAACAGGAAAATTACCTGCACTCAGCCCAAGGGGGGTGAGAACCAGGAACTCAACGCTTCCAAAATGTACAGGTAGATTTTACAGAACTCCTTAGGGTAGGTAAATTTACTTATTAGTCTTGGTAGATGATTTGTCAGGGTGTGTGGAAGCTTTCCCTTCAGTATCTGCTACTGCAAACATCGTAACTAAAGTAATACTAGAACAAATAACTCCCAGGTATGGAATTGTTGAAAATATTGACTCTGATCAAGGAAATCACTTTATGTCAGAAATATTGCAAGGGCTAATGTGTACTCTAGGAATTAAGTGGAAATTTCACACTCCTTGGCATCCTTCCTCTTCTGGAAGGGTGGAGAGGATCAGACAGTAAAGAAGCAATTGACTAATTTCTGGAAACTCGGCTTCCCCAGATGAAGTGCTTACCTTTGGCACTTCTCTGAATTCAAACTGCACCAAGAAAAGATGTGGGAGTTTCATGATATGAAATATTATTTGGATTGCTGTACATGGATAAAGGGAATGAGTTACCTCAGTTTGAAACAAAAGATGTTTTTCTTAAGAACCATATACTCGGGCTGTCATCCTCTTTGTCATCTGTCAGGACCCGTGGACTGTTAGCTCAAACCCCACCCTTGGAAGTCCTGATCCATCCATTCTGAGCAGGAGATTGGGTTCTGATGTGAACATGGAGAGAATCGAAGCTCCAACCTGAGTGGCACGGACTGTTCCAAGTGCTCTTGACTACTGAGACGACAGTAAGAACGGCTGAGAAAGGATGGACTCATACCTGGGGACATCGCCCAATGTCAGGACTTTTCAACTATGATGGAGAGAGGCTTGGCAACTCCATCAGCCAGTTCCCTCAGGACCCTGGGATACATGTCATCAGGTCCAATAGACCTATACCTGTTTAGATTCATCAGGTGGTGTCAAACCTGCTCTTCACTTACAGCAGGTGGGACTTTGATCCCCCAGCCTCCATCTATGGGTTCATGGAAATGAAAGACTTGGGAAGTCCGTCTGCCAGTGCAGACGCAGGCAAAGAAGTTGCTGAGTACCTCAGCCTTCTCCATGTCTGTCGTTACCAATTACTCAGATGTAGAAACTCACTCCTAATAAAAGAAATTAGCCACCTATAATAGCTCACACACCACTATTTTCAACCCTCAGTCTATTTTCACAAGAGTTGAAGGTGCATGGTGGCCCTCGGGGACTCCTCTGGCAGCCCGAAGGGAGCTGTGTCCTCTCTTGTGCTCTTCCTCGAGGCTCTGTGCAGAAGGGATGCCACCTGTCGCACAAGGGCTGGGGGATGGGAAAGAAGCACTCACACAACCCCTGAGAACTGGCAAGAGTTGTTTATTGCCAGGACATCTTGCAGGCAAGCCTGTGGATATCCGTGAGATTTGGGGGCTCCAAGCTAATGCTTGGGATGGGGCCTGAGCAACGAGTAGGGAGCTGGCCGGGCACTCCTGTGATGCAGTTTGTGCTTTCTGATGGCACAGAATGAAGACGTGCCAGGGGAGTCCCAGGTCCATTCTGGCTGCAGTGGATCCACTTCCATTGCCTCCTCCGTATCTTCTGGTGGATCCAGCTCCATGGGCTCCACGGTGTTGGGCAGGAGGATGAGTCAGTCTTTGCCTGGGACTGCCCAAACAAGATGCCTTCAATTCGGCATGTTTTCTGGCCAGGGTGCCACACCAAGGGGTTGACCTGTTCCACCCTGAGGTCCCAGGCCACTGTCAGCTTGATTTTCACACCTGTGGTGCCAATGGTTTTGCTTGTACGTGTCTGTGGGCTGCGCACCAGATGTCCCTCAAGCACTGCTGTATCTTGTGCTGCTGGCGCTCTCTCTCAGCACATGACACGTTTCCTTGTCAGCTGCCTTCCTTCTTGCTGCTGCTCTGGACAGCATGGCTGTCCTTGCAAACCAAGCAGAGCCACTTCTCACCTTGCTGCCTCTAGTCTGCTAGTAGCTGAGTGAGTGGCAGGCCAGTGGCAGGGAACATGTTTTATAGGGCCCACGAAGCAGTGGTGGCCATTGTGACCTCAGCAAGCCTCTGTGATGAAGTGTTCCACACGTGGCAAAAGGTGGCTGTGTTGGGAGCGGCCTGGGAGATGTCCTCATGTGGGGGGAAGAAGGAGGGCTGGGGGGGCTGAGGGCCCCTTTTCTGGGGCTGGCTCCCCCAGGCCATTTGGCTTGCCTGAGAGAAAGGCAGCCCCTTGACCACAGGGACTGCCCTGCACCTCCCGTGTTCCACACGACGTTTTCCAGCTTAAGCTCGAGCCTCTCATGAGTGTAACATAGAATCACAGAAACATTAAGGTCAGAAAACACCTCCAAGATCATCTGGTCCAACCACCCTCCTACCACAAATGTCACCCAATAACCCACGTCCCCAAGCACCCCATCCAACCTTTCCTTGAACACCCCCAGCGACAGTGACTCTACCACCTCCCTGGGTAACCCGTTCCAATGCCTGACTGCTCTTTCTTATCTATTACATATTATTAATATTATTTATAATCTAGCATATATTATTAATATATTATTAATAATTTTAATTTAATAAATATTATTAATTTTAATCTATTTTCTAAATATATGTTTTCTAATATCCAACTGACATCATTGAGATTTACTACTTCAAAAATGAAAATTAGTTCTGCTTTATGTAAATACTTGAAAAATTATTAAACTTGGGGGGAAAAAATGAATAGTGTGTGAATTAGAAAACGCTGTTGTAAATATATCAGCTATAATTGAAGAACTAGAAAATAAAATTGATAAGTTTGTAAAAATAGTACTCTAGAATCAAATAGTATTTGATTTATTAATAACCTCATAAGGAGGAGCGTGTACTGTAATTATGTAGATCAAATGGGACAAATTTAACTGATCTCAAAAATATTTGGGAAAAAATAAAAAGCACAACACAAGAAGATCCCACATAGAGTAGGTAGCTCAAGATGACAATTCCTAGGGATTTAGAAACATTTGGGAGAAACTAACTTCGTGGTTACCTGAATAGAATTGACTCAAACAACTCTTTGTTGGTATTGCAATAACAATGGCATTGTATATCTGTCATCCCCCGTGACATCCAAAGAATATTGCACCTTAATGTTGGAAAAACTCAAGAGTGCAGTATGTGAAGAGGTGCAAAAACAACAATAGGAGTAGGAAAAGAAGAGGGGGGAATTGTGAGAAAAAAAGTTGTGTTTTTGCAGCAGAGAATTATTTTTCTTTATTCCAAGGTAGTATTCCAAGGTAGTTGTGTAGTCATAATAAGGAGCAATGCTA
The DNA here is from genome assembly GCA_011074415.1 of Stictonetta naevosa. Taxonomy (NCBI): domain Eukaryota; kingdom Metazoa; phylum Chordata; class Aves; order Anseriformes; family Anatidae; genus Stictonetta; species Stictonetta naevosa. The sequence continues at coordinate 48,498,995 of CM021698.1, forward strand.
AGTAGATAAGTGGACAGTAGAAGGCCTCACTGTTCCAAAATAAGGTAGAAGCTTGAGAAAAAGAAGATGAGCAGTGTGAGAACAGTAAAACAAAGATCACATGTTCTCAAAACGAGAGAGGAGAAATTAAAGGGTTGAAAAAAAAGAAAAATTGTACATGTATGGTATAGAGGAGCATTGAGTAGCTTGTGAACCTGTAGTACTCAGCCAGTGAGGAAACAGGGGAGGTGATCAGGCATCAGATAATAGGGAATAAAAGGTTATGAGCTGTTTACTAAAAAGCACTGCTGATTGTCAGGACTCCTGCCATTGCAATCGCGAATAAAATAGCTTCACAGAAGATCCTGTCTGAAGAAAATTATTTGGGATTTTTCTCACAAAATCATTTGCAGAAAGTACTACAAAGGCTTGCTGAATACAATGGTGAAATTATAAGGGGAAGGTTTTGAATATTACCTTACAAATATATATGAGTAATCATTCTGTAAACTATATGAAGATGGGGAGATGTGGAGTATGAAACATGTCTTGGGGGACTAAGAAATATGTGCTGGCTGCTTCTTGGCTTGTGTTTTTCTAGACCATAGTTTATTGATTTTTATAGCTCTTTTTTAAACTTTCATTTGGGAACAGAATGCCAAATGTAGTTTCAGATTGCAAATTATCTGGGCTTGTATTAGGTTATTACCAAGGGGAAGAGGGCAGTTAGTTTCTCCCAGACGCCAAATACCAGATTTACTCAGGAAAATGGAAGTGTGAATGTGACGATTAATTCAGAATGGAAGCAGTTTCCCTGAATTTGAAAGGAGACATGCAAAACCAGTCTTTTACCAATCTACATGTACCAATCACACTTGTAGGGTGGCTATCTGGTTTGTATGTATCTTTCCCTGGTCAGAAAAGCTTTTACTAAAGCAAAAAGAGAGAGTGGATAGATAGGTGATAGTTGAACTTGTACTCTTACATTTTTTGGGATCTTTAGCATTATAGAGCTGGTTGAAACCATCAGGATTTATTTTCTGGAGAAGAAGTGGGGAAGCACTTTAAGAAAATGGTATCTTAGCTGGAAAGCTGCACATGTGGGATACATGCCTAGATAGGTTAGAGGACATACTTTACACTGCTGGTGGAGAAGTGAGAGGAGCATGCTTAGTGATATTGCAGAGTAGGAACATGTCTTCTTTCCTGACTCTGGAGACAGAAGGGGGTCAGCTCCTCCTGGCAGCTGTCAAACTTGAGATCTTGGACGATGATGAGGTGTCTGGTTTGGAAGCTGGTGTTCCTAGAGGAAAGAAACAAAACAAACAACCAACAACAACAACAACAAAAAAAGCAAGAAACCAACCAAACAAGAAAACTGTTTGCATATTGATATTCTTCATAACTCCATCCCAACTCACTACATGATGTTCAGATTTGAAACATTTTTTGTGTGTTTTTCTCCTTCTGTGTAGTTTTAGTAGATTCTCAGGATGGACTAATAGGGTAGTTACTTTAAGTAGAATTGTACTTAGATGTTTTCTACTCAGAGTGGAAGGTCTGCCTGTTGTATGAATGCTATTACTGCTGGTAAAGAGGCTATTTCATGCTGTATGAAAACTATCAGGGCAGCATCAGTGCCACCAAATTACTCTAGGAAATTCTGCATTTATCACTCTGCTCCATATGGGCATGTAAGTTACATCTCCCTGCATTTTCCCTGACTTTCAGCTTTCGCTTTATCTATTGGAGCTGCAAAGGCTGTGGACTCAGCAGTGAGTGACTCCTTCCCATTGGCTGGAGTACCACGATTTTCCCCTCACAGCTTTAGAAAATAAAACAACATATGTGTGTGTGTATACAGTCTACACTCATGATTTCTAGTGCTGGCAGATGCACTGATAGCTTTTAACGATTGAACCCATGTCAGACCATCTGTGCACAACCTCCATGTCTGTTGAGAGCCCCTCTGAGACAGATCCTTTTTTCTAAGCTGCCTTCATTGAAAGTAAGGAGTTTAAGCATCAGTTAAGTGACTTTAAAGTCAATTTTTTCTAGCACTACAGATTTTCCAGCATTTACTAGTTAAATGCTTGCTGCTGTCTACTGTTCAACTTCTCTAATATTTGCTTACATTAATCTTTGTCCTGTTTTGTTGCATGAAATTTAAAGATGATTTTTGATCATTCCTGTGGTCTGTGTTACTTTCTCCTCTTTCAGAAGGCTTTTCTCTGACTGTAGGCGAAGTTCTTACAAGCTGCTACTGTTCAGTCTAACTGAAGATTCCAGTGTTTTGATACTTAAAAAAGGCAAGCCTATGCTAAAAGTCTAGCTAACTCCTCCAGAGATGCATCATGATTTCCGTCTCATAATACAATCCAGAAGACTTTAATCTATTTAGCTACAGCACTGACGGCCAGCAAAAGATATCTCTGGTGTGCCTTTGATTTTCAATTGTTGCTTCCCTGTGTCGTGTTACTACTCTTGCTGAATTGCAGTGCTGAGACTGTAAATGTTTTTGACCCTTGCATCCTATTCTTTTATGATTGTATAAAGCTGCTTATGTACAACACACAAGTGGAAAAACAAACAAAAAAAACCAAATCTTGGACTTGTTTGCAACACACCTATCCTTAAATAAACGATTTAAAGGTAGCCTTCCAGGCCATCAAGGAAAGGATTTTCTCTAGATACACATAACATCTGTCCAATCCGTGCCTGACCCTTCCACCCTTGAGGGCTGGGGGAGCTTCACAGGCATGGCGTGCTGTGTGACACAGGGCTTTGACAGGTGGGTCTGATGTGGTTTCTTCACTTGCTTTGTACTTGCCCCTTGGGTCAAATAACTGTGGTTGTGAGACAGCCTGCTCTGTGCTTAGTTCTGGGGATGTTATCTATGACTATGACTAAGTCTGTGAAGGGAGAACATGGGATTTTTTCTTCTTCCCTTTTATGTAGTATGACCTCTTTATCTTGTGACCCTTCTAGTTAGGCAGCTTTTTCTTCTCTAAAATGATTTTTTTTTTCTCCTCCCTTCAGCAACCATAAATAAATAAATAGATAGATCCTGAAAAGATAAAAAGTTGTTGGCTAATATTATCTTCTAATGGAGACTTATTAAATGGTCTAAAGTGGTATAACATTTTACTTAATTTTTACAACTAATTGAATTAATTTCCATATCTACAGCTAAACATTTAACTTCTGGAAAAAAAAAAATATAAAAAAAATCCCTGGTGTTCTGTCTTTTATACGTTATTTCTTCTAAAGATACGTCCTCTTGCTGCTGCCATTTTTCTTTGGCTGATTAAGTGATATCATTAAGTGAGAGTAAATATGGGTTATTTACATTAATGTTAGCAATGAAAAATCAGTTTCTGAACAGTTTTAGGATAGTTAGTGAGTTTGATTGCAGAGACATTTGTGCTGTTATTGGCTAAGACTTGAAAGCTAAAAGTGCCTCAGCTTTAGCTTGTACATGTTTTGCTAGCCAGGAATTGCTGGATACCTCATGTCGCAAAGAAACTGAATCTGCTATAACTCATTTTTGGCAGAGCTGTATGCCTAGTATTGGAATAAAATTAAAGGGTAAGCTAAAAGGCGGCTAATATTCTGCATAATATTAGCTAGCTAGTGTTATCAGATCCTTCTGTTTCTATTTGTGGTTTGTTCTTTTGGCAGCTCTTTTAAACCCACCCTACTTGTAATGTTCTGTGAAGGGTAAAAGCTCCTGTATGCTGGGCTCAACACTGCTTGGCAATTACTCACTGAGTAACTCTTGTAATAGGGCCCCAGGTTAAAAAAGAAAAAAAAGTACTTAAACATTATTCATTTGCTTGAGTATTTTCCAAAATAAAAATGCTCATAATTCTCCACTGAACTGAGAATATAATCTTTGGTTTGTGCATGAGCAATTGGCACTTCATCAGCGTGCTGCTTCTGAGTGGTTTGTTGGATGCACATGGTGTGTTACGCAGCCTGGAGGAACACGCTGCCTGGTGACTATCTCCAGTCACTCCACCCTCTAATCTCACAAATATTCTTTGGTGCGAACTTGAATGATTGCAGACATGGTAGGTTGGCCCTCAGCTTGCTATTGGGAATTCACTAAGGCAAAATTAATTTCAGCAGTGACTGAATTGCCCAGCTGATCCTGCTGAGTTGAGGGGGAGAGGCAGGGATGTTATGTGTATATGCTGATAACACTGAATTGCAAACTGTGTATAACATTTTATTGGATTCACATGGGTGCTGAATCCAATGCTTGACAACATTAAAATGCTCTACTACTGAAAGGCAGTTGCTCTTAAGACAGCTGCAAAAATCAGCCAAATTAACCTTTTCTTAGGGAGTAAGACTTACAAGCGTGGACAGGTTAACTAGGAATACAGAGGAATGCATTACGATCGATGGCACTTAACAGATGTGCTGTATTTTTCATTGTATATCCTAGGTCTTGGTGGCTTACTGACAATACAGAGAACTACTAGAGTCAGTGTGTCATTGCCAGCTGTTTTTTAGGAAATCTTAGCAAATATATACATACATTCAAATCTACTATATATCTATCATCTGCATCTGTTACTGCCTGCTTTTCATTGTGGTCTCAGAAAAGTAAAATGAGATCTGGGAATAGGGCAAAGTAGCTTCAGTCTTTTAATCAGTGCAGATTATTCACTTACACATACTTCTTTCTCTTTTGAATATTGTCATTAATAAGTACTACAGTTGGCTTGACTCTCCTAGCTTTACTTTGTGCATAGTGTTTCTAGACTGCAAATAATTAACAGGCAAAGAACACATTCTACACACACACACAATTAACCTTTGTCTGGGATTAATTAAAACTGGTGACTGAAGTACTATATAGTATAGAATTACATTATCCTATTTAGAGTAGTAACAGCTTTGACTTCTATGCCCGTAAGAGGGCAGTAATTATTATACCTTTGCATAAATGGTAACAATTTTTACCTGAGTACTTATAAAAATGGAACAGTAGAAATTGCAATAGTAGTGTGCTTAATTTTTTTATTATTTATTTATTTTTTTTAACCTTACAATGTTTGGGCAAGATAACAGGAGAGTTCTGACGGAGTGGGTTGCTACCTCTAGTATGGCATCCACAGACACCCTATCCCTCCTCATAAGCAGTATTTCTTGCACAGTATGCCTGGTATGCCTGATACATTCAGATGTACAAAGGAAAAAGAATGATTAGTTGGTAATCTTGGAAAAAATAAGCTATTATTTAAAAAAAAAACACAAACAAATAAACAAAACAAAACAAAACAAAAAACAGTGAAATGACTGATTGAAGGTAGGCAGAAATATGACCTGCCTAGAGAATAGAAATTAGAAGGCAGATAACCTTTCAAAATGAAATTATGTTACCTGGTCTGATATATAGCACCCAAGTTAGACGGATTTCGTTGGATTTCTTTTTTTTTTCCAAACTCCTTTGTAAGCTATCTGGAAAAACGTTTGCCAAATACCTAGAGAGGCATGACAGAAGATAATTACTTTGACAGTAGGAGCTCAGTATAGACCAAAAAGCATGGAAGATCAGAGTTAGAAAGGATTCTGTGTCAGCAGAACTAGTTGATATTTTGCTGGTGGTCTCTTTGTTTATGATGCATATGCACATGCTTAAAAAACTAAAAGGCAGAATTCAATTTCAAGCAAGCTGCTTTACCACTACCACCCCTTTTTTTTTTTTTTTTTTTTTTTTTTTTTCTACTGAATGCATGGGGAGGAGGAAAGTTGGAGGGAAGTCTGCTGGCATTCAGGAGAAGGCTTGTTTGGCTTACCCTCCTGTGAAGGACATCGGTGTGTACTAAACTGTGTCTTGAAGTACTGCAGTCTCTTGATGGCTTTCATTGGGGACTCTGTGTCCTTGAGCAATCCAAAACACAGCTTTCTGTTATTTTAAATATTACAGAAAACTGTTTAAAACATACTGCTATACCCAGAAAATGTTATTCTACCAGGGCATATAGTCCTTTCTTGAATCTCTATTTGAAAGCAGTTTAAAGCATTTCTATTTACTAAGGATATCCAGAACATTTCATTTTTAAAAGCATCTGTTCCTGTAACAGGAATTCCACTATATACTGTCTATGTAATTCTTTATTTGAAAGGTGGAAAGCTCACAAGGGCTACCCTGGCATGGAAATCACAGTCTTTCCTTTGTTTTTTAGTAGTGTGCTCTTTCTTCAGGTGCTTCTGCTTCAAGTGGATCTGTTTTCTCTTGGCTTCCTTCCACATCTTTGTTCCAAAAAGCTGTTTCACTCATGTACTATGGCTAGAACTCAGCAGGCAAGCTATGATGCCCAAATTTTCATGATTAAATGTTATCAGATCAGTAGAAATGCATGGTGAAGGTGGGAACTAACTTTTCAATTGTTCATTATTTAACAGTTTTTGAAAAATATTTAAAATCCATGTGCTATTCCACTGGGGACCCAACAATTCCAGAAGCCAAAGCTGAAAAACCACCTGCTTGAATTGGTGCCTAAATCTGAGAAGCAGTTTTGTTCTCATGCCTCACTGAATTTATTGTTACTTTCCTTTCTTGTAATTTCATTTTTCCTTATATTTTGCTGTTGTTATTCTACAGTTATCCCTTCCATTCTTTCCTGTTGTCTTACATCTCTTCCTTACTCAGCCAGCTTTAGTATTAGGGAGAAACTATGTGTTGTTTGGGTGTATTTGAGCACAGGAGCACTGTTTCATATGAACTTCCATACTGTGATATGCATGTGCAGAGCCTGCATTAATGGGCTTATGCAAAAGCTCTTTCTTTCTAAGTACCATTCATCACAGACTTGGTTCCCAGCTTTTGTTGCCAATGCTTCCACTTTCAGTGCCAATGTTACTGCTGGTGGCACTTGTCCATTCATTTGTGATGAACTGAAAATTTAATTAACCTTCCATTTGCTTTTAAAAAAAACGCCACAATCCACCTTCATTGTAGCAGTGCAGATTTCCTTAATCATGGTCAGAGATGATGACATGCACATGCTAATGGAACCGATGAAGTAACATAACTGAGGTAACACAGAATGATAGATTTTCCTGACTTGGAAGAGACCTGCAGGCTTCACATGTTATAAGCTTTCTTTACTTTCCTCAGCATGCCCAGATTTTGATAGATGGCAGTTCTGAGGTTCACATGCCTTTCTGTCTCATGTTTCTCAGTCTGTAGTGTATTGAATTCTCTTTCATACCCACCAAAATAGATCTCTGGTCTTTAGCTTCAGCAGGGACTCTGTATCTTCTGCTACCCTGCAAGTTCCTGTTGTCTGGTCAAGTGTTAATGTTGGAGCTTGGAACTGATCTGCCTGCCAGCTCAGGCTTCCCACAGGAACGCACTTAGCTTTTTTCCTCACTCTTCTTCACAATTTTGAGATAGTCTCGGAAGCTCTAGAGCAGTTGTTTCTGTTTTGTTCTTATTTTCCTCGTGTGTCTTCCAAAATTATTCATTTTCAGGTAGCATGCAGTACTCCTCTAATTCCTGTAATTCTATTGCATAGTTTTGTCTCCTGTGTGAGTTAAAAAGCTGTTGGGGAACAAAAATGAGTAAAGTCTTATACACCAGCTACTATCAGGAGTGATGTTATCTGTTCTTTTTTTGTTTGCTTGTTTTTATTTTTGTTTGTTTTCTTCTTTTCTTGCTTTAGGGTACAACACTGTTCTCAGTCTGTTTTTGCTGTTTTGTGTACTTTCAGAGACCTTCAGCTACTTGTGAAGATTTTTATTGCTCTGTTATTCTAATCAAGCTGTTTTCCTTGGCTATGTATCAGGGATGTGTTTCAGAGTCTACTTGTTCTTATAAGTGAGATGGATGATGTCATACATTGTCTCTTTTGGCCTAGGAATAGAGGTTTTTCTTCCCTTCAGAAATAAAGGGAGGGTGGAAGGGATAGGAGACAAAAGCTGAGCTTTCAGGTCTCACTTTGACAAAGAGCTGGGATGTTTGTCCACAGTCTGAATGTGTTCTGCAGGTTGCTATAACCTAACCCAAGTTTTGTGTTAGTCCTACTGTAGTAATTATTTCAGAGTGTTGATAATCCTTCCATGTACTTTGTGCTTAGTGCAGATGATGGAAGAGGAACATGG
>CM021698.1:48507494-48529129 GCA_011074415.1 Stictonetta naevosa
GTCTTATGTGGCTTGCTTGCTGGCTAAGTTTGTTGGAAGAGCATGCATACCTTTATCATGTCATTTACCAAACAAAAGCTACTAAGGGCATTGTTCTACTGATTGCTCATTACAATATTGTACACTGTTAATAGGGAAGAGAGTCCTTCTTAAAGGAAAAATAATATTTTTCTAATAGTGCATAATAAATGCTTTTAGAGAATTCTCAACTGTAAACCCAGTTCAGAACTTGTATGGAGAAAATGTATGTTATATTTGAACAGAATAAAGATATATTCAGTGCAAGTGTGGACACATGGAAAACGTTACTCATTCTCCTTACTTACATGTACCTATGCGTCAATAAATTAATTGGGTGTTGGAAGTAATCAAAACCATACTTGACAGTCAAGTGATAAAGACATTTTACAGGCATATTGCATTACCTATTCTACTTAAGAGCATTTTGATATGAAAGTGATATATGTAAATATTTCAAAATTAATGAGTCAGGGTTCCGATGGCTCTGCTGTTGTTTTTCATGTAATATTTCAACTTCAACAACAATGAGTGAATTCATTGGTGGTGTTGTGTATTTCAGGTTTTGTTTTTCAGCTATTCTTTTTTTCTTATTTTGGCTTTTAGGTGTCCACCTTCAGAAAATATGACACAATGCAATATTTCCGTTTTAGTTCCTTCACCCAGCTCCCATAGACCCCTTTCCTGGCAGTGACAGCATAAGCCAGAGAGAACCCTTCACATCTGTCTGCCCTGGCTCTCTGCCCTGAGGGTCTGGTAATTCTCTATTTTCTGTGGATGTTTCCAGCTTGAGACCTGTATTAGGCCTTTTGTTACACTGGTGCCTAGAGTAGCTTGGTTCTGCTGGGGTGGACCTTTAAAACTGAGATTGAAGAGTTCCCTGGTTTGAGAAGACAGATGACAGACAGGTCCTCCCACCCTTCCTAATTCTGAGTTGATGGTGTTTCTCAGTCAATGCTGGGCTGCTGTTGCCCTTGTCCTTCCTATATCCTAGGCATCAGAAGATGAAAAGGACTAGGACAGGCCTGGAGCTCCCACAAGCACATCTGTGCTTTCCCCTCCCCAGCCTCCCAACAAAGTGCTGACACTGTGCCTGGAACACCATCAATGCCGCAATCTGCTGTTTTAATTGAGTCAGAAATGGCATGTAAAAAATCATCAGTTGCTGATTCAAAACCATGGGGAAGCACTGCAGGGTTTATTACTTGTTTTTGCTAAGCAGAAGCTCTTGGTGCCAGAGACTCTGTGGGCTCCTTGCCTGTCTCTTGCAATGCATCCATGGATGTTGCATGCTGCTATTAGAATTTGGCAGCAGGTGTTGAATTAAAGGATTCAGCTACCAAGAAGAAAACGCTGTGTTTTATTATTATTATTTTTTTCTCCTACTGTTTCGTGGCTGGTAAGGAAAGAAGATGCAGCAGGTGCTACAGCCACTAGTGCTGCCTTGGGGGCTCTTGTCCTTCGTCTGTTACTGCCATTACTGTCTCTCTTCTTGTTGTTGCCTTGTTCCTGCTGCTTGTACAGCAGAATCCTGTGCTTTGCTAGCAAATCATCGAACATATTTTTGGGGGTGGAGAGCTGACAGTGTTTTGGAGCTGACTGAAAAGCAAGAAGTGGTAGTAACCTTCTCCTCCTGTCTCTCTTTCTTGTTGTTGTTTTTCCCCCCATATGTCTCCTCTGGTTGTTTTTATTGCCACTAGACTGTCTCACATTGTCCCCAGCCAAATTCATGTTCTCCTAAGATTTATCCCTTCAGACAAAATATTGCAATTGGAAAAGGCTTCCTTATAATTTTTCTTTCCATCTGAAATAATTTGTGAATAACATTACCAACGTTGATGTTAATTAAATTAATTAATTCTGATATTTTAACTCCCTTTTTAATGCATATTTCTGAAATGTTCTTCTGATGTCCTATGCAGACTCGTTCTCTCCTTATCTTCATTCTTTCTATTTAGGCTGATGGTTACATTTCTGAATTCCTTCTTATCAGAGTATCTCCAGTCAAGTAGGAAGGCTATTTTATTTTATTTTTTTAAACATCTGTCCAATTATTTTGGCTGGTTGTAGTTATAATTGTATTCTGTGGTTACAGTTACAAGCAAGTGTAATTAGATTTTCAGTTTCATGGTATAAGTTCATCACCATAGAAATGAGGAAATACTTCCTATGTGTAGGATGTTGGGATGTTGATTAAAGTAGTGTTTTATTATATTTAAATGTGGTGATTCCTGTCCTGTTTTTATAGCTGGTGTGTGTATTTATCTTACTGAGTCAGATGCTGTGTGTGCTTATGGCGGCATATTCACCAGCACTCGTCTGGAACCTCTTTAATTGCTAGTGAACATCTTGGACTGGGATTTTAGGCTTTGCATGAATTGATGTCTTTCTAACATCATCTTCCACAGGAAATTATCTCTGATTAGTAGTTGATTTAACTCTATTGAAATAAAAAAATAAATATCTGGAGAGCTGGAGTAGAAGGGTGGAAAATCACAGGAACTGACATTTCCTTTGTACTGTATAAGCATAACGTTCCCCTTGTGTGAAGGAAGTCTGGACTTGACAGCCTTGCAGGCCTTAAGAGCGTAATGCAGAATTAAATCAAACCCTCCAATAATCCACAGCAGAGGTTCTGAGTTTGCTCTGGTTTTGAATACCAAAACACCAGTCATATTCAGATAAAGGATTCATCACTTTCTGTCTTTGAAAAGAACTCAAACATACTTGGTCAAGATTTTAAAACCAAAAAGTTATAACTTTAAGTGATATTTATTTTTTCTCAAGATCCACTGTAAATGGCACAATTTTACAAAAGTTGTGCCATTGCACAACTCAGCCTTTGTTTTGTTTCTAATACTCTGCTAAATTAAACTGAAAAAAAATATATATATATCCCTTAAAATATCAAGGAAACTCTTCTGGTCTTACTGTAATGAAAAGTGACAGAAACTCTCTGAGCACTTTGACTTAAAAACAAGGAAGCCAGAAAAGAGGTCTTGTATGGTTTACTGCAGATTGGTATATGTTTTACTGATTGACATTTTCAGACTTTTATGATGAGGTAAAAGGAGCCCTGAAAAGGATAAGAATCAGTTTATCTGGTGAGATGAAATACTACATTTTTTTTTTTTTTTTCCCATTGTTTTTACCAAAGTAATCATCCTCTATGTGTTATGTAATGGCAAAATGAGGAATCTGAAGCACTTGTTGTTTGGGCTTTGAGCAGGGGATTGCGGAGCGTTTCCTCCTGTTGCAGTGATGTGCTTTCTCACCTACTCCCAGCATGAGTTTTTGGAGCTTTGTCATGATAGTGGTGAAGTTTGAACAATTATGCACACAAGATTTGTAAAGCCCTAGAGCATAACTGGTCATATTGTTAATTTTAGGAATACATAGTGGTCACTTGATATAAACATACTTCCAATCAAGAGTATCAATGAAAGTAAAATCCTTTTGGACCCAAATGTAATCTATCACACCCAGAGAAAACAAAAAATAAAAAGTCATTGTGAAAGTCCCTGTGGATTTATGGCTGTATACCTGGATGTGCCTCAGTATTCCTTCCTTTCTTTATAAACTTGTAGATGTCAAGGTGTAGGAAAGATGGCAAGAACCATTCCTCCTCTCTCATGCCCCAACATGCCCTGGCCAGGTTTTCTCTAGCAGGTTTCAGAGAGTGAGTGTGAACAAAAAGTGAACAAAAACTGGCATCTGATTAGCGAGGACACGGACAATGGGATCTTTTTGTTGTTGTTGTTGTTGTTGTTTCATGAGCCCTGCTCTTCAGCTGATGAGTATGTATACACTTGTAGTCCCTAGCAGGTAAGTGAAAACATCGATCCTTGGCTTCTCTCCTGACATTTGCACTGTACAGATTGTGGGTTGCTGCTCAGATGGAGATCTCTTACTAAAGATACAAGCTTTGCAGAGGTCTCCCTGAGGACACTCCTCCTGTCTGCAGAGTACTATCCAGAGGGTGAAACCTTCTGCAGGAGGGAACGAAGAACTGGCTTTTTTATTCTGGGCTGCTATTGTGGTGTTTTCACCCAAAAGGGCAGCTGAACTCTACCACAACCATTCTCTCACTCCCCCTCTGCAAAGGAAAAGAGGGAGAAAATACAATGGAAAAGGCTCAAGGGTTGAGATAGTGATGGGGAAATCATCCAATGATCATCGTGGGTAAAACAGACTCTGTATAGGGAGATTAATATAGTTTATTACCTATCACTAGTGGGCTAGAACAGTGAGAAACTAAAAGCAAACTAAAAAAATACTTCCCTCCTCATCCACTCACGGATACTTCTGGGAAGTCTTTGTCATAGTTAACACCATATGTAAATTCAGTTACAAGTTATACATTTATATGCTACCTGGCAAAAATGATTAACGTGTTGAGCAGTAAAGCAAGACCTACAAACAAAAAGTTGTTCATTTTTTTTTCCCTCCTGTATTTTTTTAAAATTATTTTTGCTAATTTTGTGTTGAAAAGACAGAAGAACAGGCACTCTTATAACTGGGATAAACAATTAGTGAGATTACAGGCTGCTCAAGGTAACTAGCATCATTCCATGTGCAAAGGAAATTCTGCCCTGAAAATGCAGGAGGAATTCCTCTCTGTGTCCTCAGGAGGGATGCTGCCAGCCCTGTACAAAGCACTGGGAATGCTTGCATCCCCAGGTGTTCCCAGAGGATGGCTGCTGTGCTGTATATGGCTATCAAGATCCATGTTAGCCCTGCATGATCTGTTTTATAGTACATAGGTATACAGTTGTGGCGTATGAGCATGCGTTCTTTTGTTTTCTCTGGGTACATTTGCTCTGTATTTGCTTTGTGGCATGTGGCTTTCACATCCATGCTTTTTAAACAGCAGTCTGTAAGGGTAGCCTTGCTCTTGCAAGCCTGGAGAGGCAGCTTCATTTCTGTATGGACAGTGGGGCTTTCTCAGGCTTATGTTTATTTATGATTTAGTATTCCAGCTCATGTCATCCCATGCTATCAGTAATACAGGAAATGGTGTTTGTGGGTGGCAGGTGTGAATAAGTATCAGTCAGATTTGCTATCCCTAATAAGAGAAAGATCATGTTCTGTGGATTGATGTGGCTGTGCTTGGATGAGAGAGATTAGCATACATTATTCTCTGAAGATGGCAGCAGCTGAGCACATATAATATACTATTTTACCAAAAATATGCTGCTTAAGCACTAAACAAAACACAGAAACCTCAGATTGTCTTTTCCATTCACATTTTGTCCTTTCCCAGGGTCTCTTTTCATGTTCACACAGATTGGCATGAGAACTTATTTCATTGATGGTCTTCACAGCAGAGAGACTAAGCTGGAAGCCAGTTTTGTAACCTGGTAGAATGTGTCAAGTATTACCTGTAAATATATATATACACACACACACACATATATGTATATATATATATTTTTTTTTTTTTCTCATGAAGCCATAATTTACTTTTACTTAAGACCAATTTGGAATCGGCAGAGTGTTACTGATATTACTAACTGAAGTAAAAATTATGCCTTCAACATAGCTGTAAAATTTTCAGAACAAAAATTGGAATTATCTTCTTTTCTAGGAAGCACAGAGCTCTGTAATATTTAAAGCAACATAAAAATAAACAAACAGAACCTTTAAGATGATACTTTCATTCAAAAGTTTCCAATGGACTGCAGAAAGGAATGACAAGAGCAAGCTGATCCTCATGTGCTGAGAATGGGCGAGTCATGTACTGTCAAGGGGAGAAACACTTGGTAAAACTTTAAAAAGTGTGTGCGCCTAGACAGACCAAGGAAAGAAGATCTGTCTATGATAAGTTCATGGGGAAAATGTTTTGATGCTATCATCTTGGTAGGTGTATGTTTTTTAGACGTCTTGTAGGAGAACTTTTGTTCTAATTTACTGAAAATAAAAAAAGGTCTTTTAGGCTTGTCAGCTGCAAACCTGTGACAAGGAGATATCTAGAAAAGTCATTCAAACATGGTGGTTGTGTGGAGAAATAAATAAAAGAACTGAACCACCGCAGGATAGCTAGATAGCTTCTGTAGTAAATATTCAGTATTTAGTCCTGTTTACACATATGATTCTCCCTAATGTTGCTTTATGCAAAAACAATAAGCCCTATTTTAAAAAAAAATCAACTACAGAAGAAAAGTGAAACAGTTTTGTGTAATTGCTTTATCAAATGTAAATGATTTAAAAATATTTTAACAATATATTTAGTAGATAGGATTGTCATAAGAAAAATACATCCTGGAGAAGTAACATTTGATTGATACTACACACTTACATTTTAATGTGCTAGTATATCTGAATTTAAGAGCACAATTAATTGTAAAGAAAAGATTGTTTTTCAGTTTGTTGGTGGTTCTGAAAAACAAAACAAAACACACACAAAAAGATTTTTTTATTTTTTATTTATTTTTTCCAGGTCAATCAATGCTTTTGATCTTGCATGAATTCATGGATTTTGGTTTCCTTATGTACACTTAAAAAAAAAAAAAAAAAAAAAAAAGAAGTAAGCTGTTTGATGTGAAGAAACACTTATTTTTGACTACTTTAATATTTTTGTACTTTTTTTGTACAGAGGATTGAATTAAATGTTTGAGCTGTTCAAGTTGTTCTGTTAAAATGTAGTCTGTTCGCTTGCTTCTATGAAGGAAGAAAGTGAAGTCAAAGCGAAAGAGGTTTAGTGATGCTTTGGAACAAGCATTAAGTCCTCCTGTGGCTATGTTATAAACAGAGAAAACAACAATAACTAATGTTGTTAGTATTCTCTGTAGGAAGAGCACTAATAACTGCCATCTTAGAATACATGGAAAGAATCAAAGTGAGGTAAGAGGGAAAAAGATGACTGTTGGAAAAAAAAAAAAGAAAAAAAGAAAAAAGTAAAGGATACTAAGAAGGCCAGATGAGAATCCTCTCACTGGAGTGGAGGTCACTACTGTGGTCCTATTTTGAGGTCCTCTCAATGCCTAGGAAGTTGAGAGTTTGGGGATGGCTCTTAAAAAGATGTGTGACATCAACCTTTCATCAGTGAGTGTAACTACAATAATCATGTCTGTATGTGCAATAAATCAGCTTTTCAATATTTCAGTACTATAAAAATGCTCAATTTTCCTGGTTTAAAAAACCCTTTACTTTGTAGATATTCTGATTTTTGGATGGACTGCCCAGGTTAACCATTCTAGAGCTAGGAATGCCATCTGTGCACTTGAGTCAAACGTAATTTAGATCTAGAGAGTACACAATGTACTGTCAGTAACATTTATTTACCAAAGTATCTGTAACCTTTTGAAAACAGACTTTCTGTAACTTGTAAGACATACAATGCATTCCTGAGTGGCATGGTGAGAAGGACATGATGACAATTACTTTGTGTGACCTACCTGCTTTGTTCAGGACTGTACCACTTGTGCCTTATTAAGAGACAGTGATACATCTTGTTCCACATGACCCATTAATTAAATTTTTGGAGTGCTGCACTCTGTTACATGAGCCAGCATAAACACAAACAGCTGTTTGACTCTTCCATAGAGCCTACTGTAGAAGCAAAAATAGTCATATTTAACCACAAGTTAGTAGAAGTCATATAAACAAAAAATGTGGAATTTGGTTTAAACTTAGAGAACTCTTTAATCAGTCTTACTTTCACTTAATTCATCCATTTAGATAGATAGAAACTTCAACTGTACATTTCAATGCATCCCTCTATGTCGTTTCAGCTGTTCAAGGACTTCTGACAAGAGTGGAAAGTCAGCTTCCAGGATGTCTGTCCAGTAGAAGAGAAGAAATGGTGGCTTTATGATGGTCCTGTCCCAAAAGGGTGCTAATATTGCATCTGGAAACCTGCATATACCTTTATAAACATGCATTTCTCTATATTATGTTAAAAAATATACTTAAGTTTATTTATCCTTGTTAAAAATAAACATTTTTTTTTTTTTCAACAATTGCAAATAGGTGAATTAGAAATATGTGTGTATTTCATAGTATATAATCTCAGTGTCAAGTGGAAAGTAAAGAACATCTTAGGATATGCCAACGATCACAATAATACAAAATTTCTTCAATGGGCCCATGCTTTTAGGGGAAGCTGGGGCTGAGGGAGATGGGGAGATCTTTTACTGATTCTAAGGCAATCATGTGCAACTGTTTCAGGAAAGGGGAAGAAGTCATCCCAATGAGTTTCTTTCACTGTCCTTTCCTTAAACGTACCTGCAGTTACTTAATCACTGTTATGTATTGTTTTAAAACAATATGTAATTTCCATACTGAAGACTGTTTTTTCTCAACTATGTTTTATGACATTTAATTTAAAAACAATTTGGGTATAATTATTACAGATGTTTAAAGTATATGCCTTGTAAAATTGAGAACAGATACAAGAAAATGAAGTTAAGTGCTGCTATTGCATTTTCCATTTGGTTGAAACTTTTCTGTGTGCATTACTCCTGAGGGAGCACACTAAATGTAATGGAATTTTCATTTCATTTGTTATGACAGACAGCTGGTTCCTTAGATACTTCTCAGTCTTCAGTACACTTTGTTTTACCAGTCAGAGCTACTGCATTGATAGGAATGGTGTATTTCATTTGAACGGTAGAATAGAAAAGTCATACTTGAGGTCAAAATCGCCACTGATGAAATGATTCTTCTCTCAAAATCCATTGTTAATAACAAATCTTTTTTTCTTGAGCATGATTTTAACCAAAGACTCAAATGACTTAATGCCCTGAAGTTGAGGAATTCTACTGCTCATCTTCTGCAGAGATGACCTTAATTTCAAAGATGATTCTATCTAGTAGGATGAGCATTTGTCTGTACTCTTCAGTCAGCTACTAGGAAAATCACCAAATTTTATGGTTGCAGATGGATTTTAAATTTCCATTTTTAAGTAAATGAGTATCCTATTTCATTTGGAAGAAATACTGGTAGTTACAGAATTTATTACCTTTATACTTTTGTAGTGGTGCATATCCTCTATGAAATGATTTCCCACTCTAACTACCTTTGTGTGCTGTAATAGCTCAGATGAAGAGCTATTGTATAGATGCTGTACCACTGTATGAACAGAGCACATTCTGGAGACAATATTATCATTCTGTACTAATGGAGAAGTTCTTAAAAATAAAATGGGGAACCTTTATGAAAGGTTATTTGTAACCATCCTTTTAACTGAACAGAGGATTTTTTCTTTTGTGGAATGGCTCCAAAGGTCTTGTAAAAGGACCTCATTTTGGATAAAATTTAATCCTTGATTAATGCTTTTAACCCAGTGGAACTTTATTGTCTTCAGTGGAGTTATCTGCATTTATATTGCAATAATAGGGATGTCTTATTCAGAAATCTCCCTCTTCTCTATAGGATGTGGTTAGTTCCCTCCTTGTTAAATTCTTAAGGATTTCTCGTTGAGGTGTTGGGAGAGTTGGAGAGAGAGGACATTAGTAACTCTATTTCACACTCATGGTATTAAGATATGATGCTCTGGATGATATCAAAGAAATATGTTCTGCATGTCTTCTCTGTCTCAGGAAAGGATAGCTCACTCTCATCCTGACTGGGAAACTGACCTGTCATATACCTGCTTGGGTCATAAATAAGAAAGAGCTGGCAGGCCTGGGTAGGCAGATAAACTGGTCCTATTGATGGTGCTTTGGCTACCTTGAAATATAGATATTTTATTTCCAGTCTGTGTACAGAGTCACTGGATGCAATGTGAAAATAATTTAGCTGATGTGTCTTTGGCTTACTGACACATTAAACATATCATTAGTGGTCTGAATTTAGTTTTTCATGACACAGAAAGGAAATCTGAGAACGTGCATGGGAAGTGAAAGTCTGACTCACCTTGACATATTGTGTCAAACTGGCAAGACACTGCAGTATAGTTTGTTGCAATAAGCTTTTCCCATTCAGTTTTGGTTCTGACCAGTCTGACATCTTCTGTATGAGCCATATTCCTGTTTGTTGTGTCCTTGAAATGGGGAACCTTTATTAATGAATTGAAAGCAGGTGTATTCAGGGAAGACTCCCGTGCCTTGGAAACTCCCAGAACAGTGGTATCTTGTTGCTTGACGTGGCACACAAAAGTACTAAGTAACTTCAGTAACTTCAATCAGGAAACAGTTAAGCATTTGGTTGAACTGAATGGCCTTTCAAATAGTAGCCTGCCTTTGGAAAGTATCATTTATTGAGCAGAAACAAGTGGGAGTGAAGGGAAGAAATGGCCTGGAGGGCTGGTTGAATCTCAGTGACTCCTTGGTAGCACTGCTGAACTAAAAACTCCTTGCAAAAGTGGCAATTCTTATTGCAGAGAGTGGTGTTATTCTGGGTTATGACAGAGATGGGTGATGATGGTATGAATCCACTGACTACTGATGAGTGACCCACTGACACTGATGGTGTGATCCACTGGATCTGATACCTACCTCCCTGCTGTCTGATTTTTAATCAGTTAAATGATGAAGATTTGAGTTGATTGACCAGTGAGTGTGAGAGAGCCTATGGTGCAACTTCAAGATGCCTCTTTATCCCAGCAATCCAGAAAGGCTGTCAATTGTGCAGTGGTGGAGAAAATTTGTGCTAGGGCCAGACAGAGAAAACACGGAGTGGGAATTGTGATCGAGCAGGAAGTCAAGGTAATAGCAACTGGGGGGCAGTAACAGCAAGATATTGATATGACTATACAGGAGGGAGAGAAATGGGGCATTTCCTTGTGGATCGCCAGGCATTCATTTCTTCTCCCTGCTCTTCTTTTCTCCTAACATATTGGAAAGGATCTTTCATGAGCATTTCTTTGTGTTCTGCTGGCCATTAACAACCTGTGTGTGCGGTACAGAGTGGGAACAGGTGAGAGAAAGAGATGTGCTTAAAAGGACATTTGTTTTGGGCCATTAGCACCAGCAAGTGAAGAAGCTAAAGGAAGAACAGATAGCAGAATTATTGTGGACCACGTGTTGCAATAATTATTGAAGATTGTGGGCATGTTTCTTTTGTGAATCTACAAATTAGCATGTTCCGCACTGAGAAATAACACTTGAAATGAAGGATGTTATTGAGCATTGAAGCATTGCTTAATATCGGTTCCTTGGGCAATATGACTTTTAAGAGGGACTTCTGAAGCCTGAACCCAGACTCTTTCTACCATAAACATCTTCAAGTGCTCTATTGCAAAGATTAATCACAATGTAATAATACGCTGTGAATGTAAATCTTTGAAATCCTTCAAAAATAAAACCTTTTTTTCTGATGTGAGAACCAAGAAAAAAGCTAACAAGAATAGTACAACATTTAGAAATCACAGCCTAACAGGAAAATTATAAATATGTGAGTTTTGTTAGCTTGATAGCTAACAGTTCCTTAGTTGTTTCTGTTACAGTCTATCCAACATACAGAGAAGTAAATTACAACACAGTGCTTAACTTTTTTCTCCACCCACAAGTGTCCGGGGCAGGGAGAAATTAGCTTAATTTTTATTTTGCTAATAGAAAATTGTACATTTTGATTTAGTTCTGATAGTAGGAAAAAATATACCTGTTAATACAGTGAGACACTGGAAAAGGATACTTGGTGAGTGTCTGGAGGATGCTTCACTACAAAAAAATCAGGTTCAGTTCAGAAAGATTTTCTGTGTGAATAGGATGCATCCTCAGAGCAGGGGGGTGTCTTGGGTGATGCATGAGGTCTTTTCCATTTCTCTGAGACTTTATTTGCTATTTTCTGTACTAGCTGAATCATCTGTGTTGTCCTTACTTGGCAGCTGTGGCTTTTACCTTCCATAACACTTTCTTGAAGGTGGAAAGAGCTGTGTAGGAAGTCTTTTAAAAAAGACATGTGATTAAGTGAATTCAAACCATAGAAACTGAATAACCAACCAGAGGTTCAAGTTCAAACTTCTCCATCTGAACTGCCTTTTCATAGTAAACTACTACCAGGGAAAAGCTTATTTTCTGGTGACATTTTTCTCCCGAAGTCAAATAAAAAAAACAGGTTCTGCATTGTATTCTTTTTTTTTTTTTTTAATTATTTATTATTTTTTTTCTCCACCAAAATTCAGCTGAAATTTGGGTTTTTGTCTTCTTTGCTAGGGCCTATCTCTGTAACTAACTAATTGGGTTATCTTATTTGTTTGCCAGATGGTGAAAAAGAGGTAGATTGTGTGCTTAAATTCATCCATTAGAAATTGAGTAAAAAGGTGAGAGAGGACACTCTCTGAGCTCTCAACAAGAGAGAGTAATGTGAAAAATGTCAGTTGACGGTTAATTTTAAAAGGTGAGTGCTTTGTGCATTCCCAGCAGCTAAAGCTTGATATTGAGTTGCATCTAATGTGCCTTTGGCAAGGTTTGCTTTCAAAGATTACCGCTTTGCATCAGGTGCTCAGCACTTTCAGAGTTACACAGAACTCTGGAGCATGAATTTGGATGTCTGGGAGCAAGTGTTGATATGCGTACTGCTAACAGTGGAAGAAGAGGTACAGAGGGGAATGGGGCAAGCAGATCCATATAAAGGCTTTAGATAACTGAGCACTGTTTGGATAAAAACTAAACAGGGAAATTTGCCAGCTCTCTAGAAGCAAAATAACATTTCAAAGAGACAGGCTATCTGCTGCTGGGTTACAGCCTGATGTGAGTAAATTGCAAGCTGAGATAATATGCCTAGAACTAACAAAAAGAGATGTAAAACATGCACAAGGTATGATTAACCATCAGGTGCAATTCATGCCAGTCCTAACTGTGTAAGCAGTGCACCAGTGAGAGGATTACGCTGCTTTTGCAGTCAGTCTGGTTAAGGGGAGCAAAACATGAGCAAATGTTTGGTGGTATGGAGACAATTTAAATTCCATATACGTTAAAAACATAAAGATTTCATACGAGGATATCAATAAGGCAGTATTTATTCAGGAAAAGAAAAATGGCTTTTGTCCAGGATATTGATTATAACAGCAAGAGAAAAGTAACTTATGCCTTGATTCAAAATGCCTGTGTCCTGACAGGGCGATCTTAAACATGTGAACATTTAGAGCAGCACACAGTGCTTGCTCTGTTCACATAACATATGGCAATTTCAGGTAGTAAATATCTTTTATCATAGATATCTGGGAAAAGATTTGGACTGAAGTAAGGATTTCCACAGGTTTGTTACCAAAGAAAAGGGACTCACAAAACATCCTGCAGAAAAATAAGAGTCTCTTTGCTATGACCATGCATGCCTGATAAAGATCATTGCCCACTCTACTTTTCACTGCAGTCAAGGTAGTAGAAGAAAAATCTGGAGTTCTGTTGTTACAAAAAGGTATTGGAACAAATTGGTGGAGCAGAAAAGGTGTCAAGTGCATTTTTAAGGGAAGCTAAACAATGTTCAGCCTGAAACACATTTCACCCAGAAAGAATGCAGGTAGACTGAATGATCCACAGACAGTTGCAGTGTTTGATCTAGACAAAAAAACCCTGAGATTCATATCAGCACAAAAACAACCAGCACCACCAAAAAACAACAAAAAACAACAATAACAAAAAAACACAATAAAACCAAACAAACAAACAAACCTGCCAAGACAACAGCGGTGGGAGCAGGTCTTGCATGGGTGCAGGAAGAGAGTTTAATTCCATTGCTCTGGAAAAGCCTTTAGCTTACTACCCCTTTAAATACCCAAATGTATATACCCATCATACATACCAAATGTAAATATCCATTAAACAAGAACTTCAATTGCTAGGCATATTGAGATGAAATAATTTTCTTTTCTGGGAATACGAGCAGATAATAGATGGCAGGTCAAATCCAAGGTGAGGATCAAAGGCAATGGATTGCACGTTGAAGTCTTTCGACTGTAGAAATCATATGACTTCAAGAAAATGGAGCAGAATAAATGGAGGGGTGCAGACTGCCAAGTTGTTTCTGAAAGCATTATGTACAAGTTCAAATGTTTGGCAAATAAATCTCTGTCTGGAAAATCTGATTACTCTGTAACATTGTTTGTAGAGAATGAAAGGAATCTGAAATAATGTAGATATAATGCTTTCTATTAGATATCAATTTCCTTCTGCCAATCAAAATGAAGGCTTGCTAGACTTCTCATACTATACTCAGATACTTCATTCTCTTCTCAGACCCACTTGTTTTGGAGACAGCAGCTTGGGGATGTTTTTTGTAGTGGATGCAGTAGTTAGAGATGAATAAAAACAAATGTGATAATTAGTGTGGGAAGACTGTATTAAATTACTTCTCCCTTAATTTATGAAAAAATTGAGTATTTTAGTCTTTTGCCATCCAAAGAACTACAATTCTCAGGTTAGATATTACTTTTGGTGCAGTCACTTTTCTTTTGCTCATACTCCATGGTTTTTAAAAGTACTGCCTGGGGCAAACATTAAGAATTGAAACTTCTCTTTTACTAGGAGAATAGTATCTTGGCAGTAGTGGGTAATAACAACTGGTTTTCAAAGGCTGAATGGATTTTCAGAGTTTTGGAGCCACTCCAGTATTGATATGGTTAACCATCAGTGAAGTAGCAATCACTTTATTTTATACAGGTGCAGATGAGTTGCATGTACTTGCTTCTCAGTGGCTGATATAGGGGGCTGTCAGCTTTGACAGAACCATTTTAAATTATCCAAGATGCCAGTGACTGAATGCCTTGCCATGTTTATCCTATGCTTTAAATGTCTGGCATTTCACAAATTTCCTTCACTCTAGTTCATGAGCTGAAACTGAAATAGCAGGGTAAGTGAAATACAAATATAGCTTCTTGGCCTTTTCAGTACATTTACATTTAGTGCTGGAAAACAAACGAACAAATAAAAAAACCCACAAATGAATCGGGACTGGTACAACTCTTTTGCTTTGTCACATGGTTGTCCTTAGTCATGTTAGCAGTCATGGGAGTATGTAGTTGCTCTTGTAACCTGTATTAATGTTCTAATCCTGAAATAAGAATTGCCGTATATTGTCTCCCCTTTAAGTATCAACCATTCATAAATGTGAGGCATATTTTTCTCACCTTATTGCCCACAAAATCCAGTGCTGGCTGAGATGATATTCATATCTAGCCCATTAGAGAACTGTTGTCTTTATCTCAGGCAAAAATTTGCAGCACAAGAGCACATGGCAAAAGGGTTCATTTTACTTACTAGGGCAGGATAGTGACTATTTTTTTTCAGTGTTCTATGCTCTGTGTAGTACTGTTTTATGTCTAGGGGAGCTTGGCCATAAAGAATCTCTAGCGGTAATTTAACCACAACCAGTCAAGCTGAGAGTGTACATTTTCTACTTTGCAACACCAGGTCCTGCTTCCTCTTCTGTAAAATGGTGTCACAAACATTAGAGATGCTGAATCTCTGGATGAGCCCTTCCGTGGTCTCTGATGTAATGGAGGAATTCTCTGGAAAGTAAAGATCTCTAAGGGCAACTCTGTAGGAAACAAATTTAACTGTAGCTGTCAAAATCTGGGGTTGTTCATTGAAAAAGGGTATGGGATTCAAGTTATAAAGACAAAACTTGAGTTTGTTCTGTCCCTGTAATTGTAGCTAGGTATCAGGGCAGTGCCAGTGTGCACAGCTGTGCTTAAGTCAGTAACACCCTGGGTGGTCCAGGAATTACCTGGACCTTGTCCTCTGTATAAATGACATAATGACTGTTTTGAGACCATGAATTGATTTGAAACTCAAAGATTGACTGAACTCCTAGACATCTTCACAGCAAAATATTTGATTAGTATGTGGTGCAGTGGGTTTCCATGTGGATACTTCAGACTGCCCTGAAGATTGATCCTATGCAGCTTTTCCTGTGCTTAGACCAGTTCTTTTGCTTAGGTACTGTGTGTGATTAACATGCAGACTGGAGAAGCTGGCTGTCCCAGGGACACCCAGATGGTTCATGCTGCAAAACTGACCAAATTATACATAGATGGATGCTTGTAAATGATTAGTAGAAACTGTTGTGGAGTACAATCTTTTGTTTCTAGTTTAGTTGGATAGAAGGATGTTTTTTACAAAGTTTAAGATAACCAATAGCAATGGATCATGTGTGCACTGGAGAAGTCACATAGGAACATGAGCCAGCTTGGTAGAAGGAATCTGCAGAACAACAGTTTGTAGTGTCTCACCTGATCCAGTTGAGGACATCACTGCAGGGACCCTTGCAACAGACTCCCATCATCATCTGTACAGTGATCAACCAGTCCCTTCAGATCAACCATATTTAATTCCCTATGTGTATGTAACTCTTCGCCATGATCCTAGTAGTAAACTAAATGTTTGATTTTTTTATTATTATTATTTTACTTATTATCATTATTTATTTATTTTTAACAAGCACTCTGTGAATTTCTGAGCAACTGTTTATTTTTGAGTCTCCTTAAATTTCTCAACTTCAGATCAAAACCACCGATTTGTGAGAAACTCACAGAATTGTGAGAAACAAAGTTGTGTTTCTGCAGCAAAGAATTATTTTTCTTTATTCCAAGGTAGTAGTGTGGTCATAATAAGGGGCAATGCTAAGTAGATAAGTGGACAGTAGAAGGCCTCACTGTTTCAAAATAAGGTAGAAGCTTGAGAAAAAGAAGATGAGCAGTGTGAGAACAGTAAAACAAAGATCACAAGTTCTCAAAACATAAGAAAAGAGAAATTAAAGGGTTGAAAAAAAAAGAGAAATCATACATATATGATATAGAGGAGCGTCGAGTATCTTGTGAACCTGTAGTACTCAGCCAATGAGGAAACAGGGAAACGGGAGGTGATCAGGCGTCCGGTAATAGGGAATAAAAGGTTATGATTTGTTTACTAAAATGCGCTCCTGATTGACAGGATGCCCACCACTGCAATCGCAAATAAAATAAGCTTCACAGAAGATCCTGTCTGAATAAAATTATATGAGATTTTTCTCACACTAACAGCTTTTTTTTTTTTATTTTATTTTTTCTTTTTTTCTTTGTCTTGAAGTCTTGAATGGTATTATTAGTTCAGATTACAGAGTTACAGAGAGGTTGCTCTTAGTGGAGATCTTAGTGGAGAAAATATCTTACTTTTCTCAAGTTTCCAAGTAGTAGTGAATTATTTCAAATTCCAGGGAGTAAGTAAATAAGTAGAAGTGTTGAACATTTGTAGATACAGTCTCAGGCAAGAGAAGTACTCATACCTAAATGGAGCCATACTTTATGCTGCTTGTTAATACAAATGCATAAGTATTCAGATATACCTGTGGCTTAGGGAAAAACATGCAAGATATGCATATACTTGGTGAACTGAGTTATTGTTTGCAGTTGAGAAGATAAATATGAGTGATTAGAGATAAAAGTAGAATTCCCATATCTCCAATGAATTTTGAATCTATATTCTAAGTTATGGATTTTACTGATTTCAGAAAGCACTCATATATTGCAATAATATATATATATATTTTCAATTACTATATTAATCCCTGCCTACTTCTAATATTTTCTACCTCTTCCTTGTATTCTCAGGGATCCACAAAAAGACAGATAAATCATTTTAACTAAAAGTATTTCATTGAAGTGGGTGTTGTTTAGTGTATGCTCTTATTTTGGTTTAAATCTGGTTTGTATCTGTCCCAGATGATGTCATTTAAAATTTTAGCTACTAAACATTAATTATTTCTAATAGTTCTAAACATGACAGAATTAGTCATTACAGTAGACCTTGGCAAAGTTATTATAAACAACATTGTAGGAAGTTAGTCATCCATGTTTTAGGTAATGAAAGTCTGGAGCACATGCAATCCCATACTGCTACTCTTCCAGTGAGATTCACTGTTCTTGCAGAAAAAAAAAAAAAAAAAAAGAGACCTTTATGTTTTCTGCTTTTACTAACCTGAGGTGAATTCATAGGGACAGGAGGAGAGACTTTCAGATAGTGAGAGACTTTTTAGATAGTGTTTTAATTTTCAAAGCTATAAACTCCTCCAGCCTACAGTGTCTTCATCTAGAGTGGGCAAGGACTCTCTGTAGGAGCAGATGGTAAGTGCCAGGCTTGTATGGAAACTGTAAAGCCTACTTCTTAGTCTTTCCTTCAAATAGTCATTTATTGAGACACTTTCAGTACCATTCAGATAATAATACTCGTCTCCAAATTGTATATTTATCCCATTCCATTAACCAGACTCTTGGTAACAAAAGCAATTGAAATAAATTGCAAACAGATTAAAGTATTTTTAGAATGTTTTTGTATGTGAAATGTTTGTAGACAGGCTTGCAGCATTCCTGTGCAGCAACTGTAAAACAGATGTGCAATAGAATGTAGAATGTGTAGGGATATCGTATCATTTTGTTTGTTTGTTTGTTTTTGTTTTTATACCATAACAAATCACTGCTTATGGTTTCAGCTTACCTACACACATAGTTCTATCAGGTAGTTTTTTCTTCTTAGTAGAAAGAATCCAACTTTTGAATTAGGGAGAGACTGAATCAAAACATCACAAACCAAACAGCATTGTAGAGATTTCTGTATAAGAAATGGATATGTTGTTTCATTTCTGAATTTGTTGGGTAGGTGTGTTGTTAACAAAGGGACATGCTTGTTTTCAAACAGAACAATTTTTTGATAGGAAAACATTGTCATCACAGAAATAAAATATTTCACAAGAAATACTAGTGTTGTAGCTACATCAGTGTTGGTAGCTATTCCCCGCCCCCCCCCCCCACATCCTTTCTTATCTTTCAAAAATGTCATCTTACCAAAGAACACAGAATCAGCAACAATATCTATTCTTGGCATTTTTTCATTCTGAGGTTGGGATGAAAAACCTACTGCAAGCACTAACTTTTTCACTGGAAGGGGTTTCCTTTTTCAGACCAGTTTGGTTGAACCATGTATTGAATAGTATTGCTCATTCTTCAGACATTGCTCAGTCTTCAGACTAGGCAGGCACTGATTCAAGGATGTACAAATTTGTCAAGCTATTTTTTCACATGGGATACATTACTTACAACTTTTCAAATGCAGGATTTTTTGTTGAGTGTTATTATTACTATTATTATTATTTGTATAATTCCTCAGAGAGTTGTATCCTGTAGTATAAAATTATCAGCATTCATTAGAATTGTCTAACTGTATAAAAGGCAAGGACAAAGAAAGATAAATGCTGTAATTTTTGCATACAGTTGTGTCTCTTCAAAAAATCTTTTCCATCCCTGTAAAGTGGAATCTCAAAACTCTTTTTTTTTTTTTTTTTTTTTTTTTTTTTTTTTTTTTTAGCTGCCTACAAATTGCTTATAAATAGGAGGGGGAAAAGGACTTCAGGATGGAAAAATGGGATTGTTGGTTAGACCAAATGTCTATCTAGGCCAGTATCGTGTATCTAGGAATTAATGTTGGTTGCCATAGTGTCTATGAACCAGACCATTATATAGTAATAACTCATTGGTATATTCTCCCAGCCCTGATGTGGCTCATCTTGCAGATTTATTTCTATTCTTTAGGTACTCTACTAGCTCTGCTCTGATATCTGGAGAAGAAACATATCTCCAAGCCCACTAATGTTGTTTGCCATAGTCCACTGGGACTTGAAATTCAATATTTCTTTTTTTTTTTTTCAGTTTAAGTTCATTTTTCTGCTGATCTGTTTTCAAGTATATTTGTTTTCTTTACTCCCTAAGAATTTATCTTATAAATATTTTATTGTCCCTGGAGATGTATTTTGTGTGAAATACTGTGACTCGTTTTACACTTTTAATATAGTCTTCCTTATTATATGATCTCAAGTGTCTTTCTTACTGAGACACTCATTAGGAATAGGCACTCAATGAGTATGAGACTGTGTGTATAATAGAGAGAAACTGTGATTTGTCTTGGTATTTGAGACAGGTCATATAGGAAATAAGATGCAAGGCCTGAAGAGAATGAGTGAAACAAGACACTTATTTCTCATGCTTACTTTTGAAGTTAATAAGGAAGATGGTCATGAGTGGGCTAGCATGGCAGTCTGATGAAGGCTCAGAGGAGAACTTCTAGGTGATTAGTGATAGTGCTTACTTTAAAACAAAGAAATCAAGATAAATGTGCCTTTAAATATAACAGTGGTTGTTGATGGATTCACAGTATTCCCTCTATGGTACCATCTTAGATGCTGAAATGTGTATTGAGTCTCCAGTATGACTGTATGTTAACCTTGCAGTGCATTCATTTTTCGTCTTCAGCCTGGGGCAAAACATTCCCCTAAACTATATATTCATTTATATTATTATATTATGCCAGTCCTAGTTATTTATTTATTCATTTAAAAATCATTAATGTTTGCAAAGTGCTTGGAAGATGACAAATGCTGAGTGAAGTGCTATGAACTGAAAGCTGAGATGCAAGGAGAAGTGCTGTTGAAGGTGTGTATATGCTGAGCACTGGTTCAGGTGACAGGAATCCTACTTAACTATCCAATAGTATGGCTTAGTGATGTCAGTATTAGTTTAATGATTAAATATCAAATTACCTTTCCATGTTTTTGCATCCTGTGAAACTGGGAGCCCAAACCTTTTTAAGTCCATCAGTGAAAGACTGATGTTGAACAATCTTTCAGAAAAGGGAAGGGTAAGTATGCTAACTCCTGAACTGTAAAGTTGGCAAGTCCAAACAATTGGTTATTTCAGAACATCCTGTTTCCCAGAGCCAACCTCAGTCCTGCTGCTTTCAACACAATGTGCCATTATACCCCAAGAATTATATAAAGCTTAAAGGGTGCTGTTATACAGGAGGTCATAAGTCACATCTTATCTAGGATGAAATTTGTTGAAGATAGGGAAACATATTTCATACTCATAAACCTTAAGAACATTTACCTATCAAATTATGCTGAACTATTGGTTTGGGGGCTTTGTCCACAGATAGGCTATTCCAGGAGAGGGGATGTGCATACTTTGTTGTTGCTGGTAACTTTATGTGCTTTGTTGGGTTTTGATGTCAGTTGGAAACACCGGAATATGTGCTTTGTGTTTTGGCTTTACATGTTGTCTAGCAAAACACATTGGTTACCACAGAAGGCTAAATTTTACATGGTAATCTGAATCTTCCAATTATATTGACTGTAGAGGTTGTTGCTGCCATGTATTCCCCATGCTTGTTTTCCATGTATCACCTCTCCCTCTGATTTGTTAGCTTGGTGGCTATACTTAGTCCTGCCTAACCCTACTGCAATTTGTATAAACCAGGTTAGCAGAAACTTACAGTTTGAAACAGTCTCATAAACATGACTTATTTGACTGAAACAAGCAGCTCAAACAGATAATCTGAATTGAATAACCTTTTGTGTGTTGGATTTGCAAATGTTGGCCCCAGGACAGCCAGTGGCAGCATAGTCTTGCTCTTTTATTGTCCTTGGTCTAACAGGGGTCAGTGGAAGCATCTTCCTCTGTAGAAACAGCCTTTGGTTGCTGCAGTACTTCATGAAGTGTAGACATAGAGAGGCAAGTTCTACAGTAGTTCAAAAAGAGGAGCTTGACTTCAGTAGATTTCCTTCTTCTACATGTCTGAAGCTGACTTCAGGTTTAATTTGGCACTAGTTCATTTCTTTCCCTCATCATGACTATTGTGTTTGAGGCTCTCTCTTCCTTCCTTCCTTCCTTCCTTCCTTCCTTCCTTCCTTCCTTCCTTCCTTCCTTCCTT
>CM021698.1:48532945-48563433 GCA_011074415.1 Stictonetta naevosa
CTTCCTTCCTTCCTTCCTTCATAATAATAATAATAACAATAATAACAATAATAAAAATTAGTGATTCCATTATATGAATAAGATCTGTTTACCACGGTATAGATAAACAACAAACTTTTCCTTAATTTTGACTGTTGCTGACATTATCTGAATATACATGCTTATTCAAGAGGATTATTTTTACTGTAGTCCTTCTTTCTTCAGAAACAGCAATATTTGCTATGTAACTGCTAGTTTAAATGCACAGTATCTTGACCTGAAACATGTTTTTTGATCTTTTACAAAAATGATGGGAAGTTTCCTAGTGCCTTAATGGATTCAGGAAACTCAGATGAGTGACTTCCAACTTTAATTTAGATTTTTGTCCTTTGACCCTGAACAGATTACTGAATAACATTAAATACTCTTGGAAAAAAAAAAAAAAAAAAAAAAAATCTGCTTTAATATAGAGGGAGACTAGATTTCTTTGTGTGAGAAACTGGGAATTTCTATGGGGAATGGGGAAAAACTCTAAACAAAAATTTGGAAAACCAAGGAAAACAAAGAAAAACTTGACAAAGAAAAATTTTGCATTCAAAATAAAATGTTCTCAGACTCAGATTTCTGACCACATTTTAAAATTGGCTATTTGTTTTAGCCATTTTTGTACAGCTCTGTTTAGATGGCACACACACACATACAAAACAAAACAGGACTTTTCAAACGTGGAAGTTACAGAGAGTCTATTTGCCTATGCATGAATTACATTCAGCTAATGAACAATCAGTGTGCTTTGCAGGATGCTTGGATTCACCATATCCTTGACCTGAGAAAGCCGTGACTGACACTGAAGGGCAGGGTGCCATCAGCTCTTTAAAACCCAGCTTCCCGAGACCCCTTTGCTGCCCTCTCTGCTCTGGGTTAGGAGAAAGGCCCTGCTATTCGAGGCCCCACAGCTCACATTCCCGCTGGCATTGGGAATGCCACTGGATGGCAGCATTTTCCCGTGCAACTCTGCAGAGGCAGGGGAGATGATCATTAAGGGAAAAACAGGTTAAAAAAAAAAAGAGTGGGGAAGAAAAAATAAACCGTATTGGAGATCACCACTTTGAAGACCAGCATGTATCTTCACTTCAGTGTAACTTATGCAAATATTTGTAGTATTGCTGCTCTTAAATCCCTTGCAGGTAGGATATGTAAATTGAAATGAGCAAATCGAAATCAGGGTCTGACTTTATTATTATTATTATTATTTTTTCAAATGCTTTTTTAATTAGAGGATCTGTTCCAAAGTTGGGAGCAGGCTCGTGTCTTTAAGAAGATGTGCAGTGTTTGTGGGTTTTCTCCGTTCTCTTTTTTTTACCACTATAAGACATATTTTTTCAGTCCTTTTGGCTTCTGCCTCAGAAAGCACCTACCAACTATTGACATACTTGCCTTGAGATTTGCTTATGCACTCACATGCATAAACTTTAATGCAAGCAATGTTACTCAGTTCCAACAGCTTATTGGGATTACCTTGTGGATGACATGCTGTCTTTTCCACTCTTGGCAAATAGAAAGGACCCTGTTTTTTTTTTTTTATTTTTTATTTTTTTATTTTTTTTTAATTTTTTTTCTTCTCTGCACTTTGGGAACAAACACCTCCAACAAGTTCTGTTTCACTGAAGATTTATGGAGAAAAATATATGTAACCTACTGTTGTCAGTTAATGATTTGAACTGATTAGATAAGATGTATATATTAGATAAGAACCAACTATATATATATATATGCATAACTAAAAAACTATGGATCATCTATGCTGGCCCAGATGGAGACTCAGGAGGAGTTAGCAAAGTCTTATGTTTTGGAGGTGTTCTTTTTATTATTAGTATTTTCTTTGCAGCTTCCTGTAGTTAGGAAGATGTAATTTAATTTGGACTAGCCCAGTGGGGGGGGGAGAGGGGGCAACATTCGGTCAGATCAACTCTGCTGGCTGCAACATGAAGTGGAAATGGCTGTGAATAATCAGGGATATATATTTCAGAATGTGATCTTCTCTAGCTTAGACTTAAGCTAACTTTTTAATGAGAACAAAACTCTCTTGCTTCCCTTTAGAGTGCTGGAGCTTATGGTCTGTATTGGTATTACAGAAAAACAAAAACAAAACTTACAATCTTTTAATGGTCACTGTTTTCCTGTTTTGTCTCCCCTCCCTCACAGGCCTCACCATGGCCTTCTGACGCTTGAAGATATTTGGTGTTAGGCAATGTGGGTTGATTTGAAAAAGGTTAGTGGTTTAGAGCAACAGCACTGTTTGGTTCTTCAAGGGTAATTTAGTTCTTCAATGACTGGAAAGGGGAGATAAAATTTACCTCCTTTTAACATTTATTTTTTTTAAAATAATTTCTTCTCTGTTCCTATGAGCTAGATTTGCCTAATCACAAAGGCATGATACCATAAGTGTACACAGCTGATAGGTGTCTGCCTAACATTCACTCCTTCATCTCAGAAATACTCTTTCATGAACCCCTACCCTGATTTTTAAGTGAGTTCTGCACATACTGCTGGTTTCCAGATTATACTATCATGTCTGGTGTGGACATCATTGCTAGCATTATTGCTAAGCATTCAAGACTTTAAAGTTACATGTCTCAAGCTCCTTTCATCCTTATCCTTTCATCCTCTGACATATATTTTGTCTCATTTCTTTTTTGCTCTCCTTTGCCTTCCATACAAAGATATGTATGTTGAACTGACCCAAAGTTGTTCCCCTCCTGACCTTAGCTGAGAATCTCAAATAACAGAGAGGGCTGCAAATGTCTGCAACAGGGTGCTTCTTATTTGATCATTAGGCTGGAAAGAGAAATGAGTAATATAATGGTCCAGGTACTTGATTTAAAAAGAAGGAGACTGCAATGCATTTTGGGTCTTTAAAGGTAAAGAGCAGCCCAGAATTCTTTTTATTTTTATTTTTATTTTGAAATGTCACTTGCAAAAAAAGAATCCTTTGAATGATGTGTCTGTTTTGTTGTTCAACAACAATATAAAGTAAAGAGCTGTGTGGCACTGTCAGTTGCCATCAATTTTTAACGCACTGCTAGCCAAATAAATGCTATGTAGAAGGGTTCTTGTATGCCACCATAGGCACTGGCAATTGCAGGGTTTGACTTACCTTCCTAGATATCAAGCAGCTGATTTCTGAGGAAAGAAAGAGGAAATCTGCCAAATCTTGGCCATTGATGCAGCTCATGTCATTGTCTGTTTTACCCTTAGAACATAGTGGGCTGGTAGAGTGAAAATTAATGGTGTTTTGACTGGTCCATTTATATAACTGTGATTTGTGGTGAAAATAAAACACCAAAGTAGCTGTAAGAAATGTAAAACTGTGGAGTTAAAAGCACCTGTTTTCCATGTAGTGGAGGTCATTCTATGCAGAATAAATAAATAAATAAATAAAAATGAATTTTTTTTTTCTGTGTTTAAAAAGATTGCTGTTAGTATCTAGTGGTCAAAATTAGAAACTAGCATACAGGACAATTTTTAAAGATAATTAAATTATACCTTATATAGATGAATAGCTCATCATTCCTATCAGCCTTACCTTACAATACCTTATAAAGCAGGTAAACATGCACATGGTTAGTTAGACTCCTACCTCTCTCCTTCTCATTGCTTGCAATGTCATGCAGAGATATTTTAAGCTTGAAAGCAAGCCACCTCCAGAAAAGCAAACAAACAACAAGCTTTGATTATAGTAACATCAGATCTCAGAGGTAGCTAATGCCTTTACCCTGAAAGAACAGTCAGCACTTACAGTCAATATTGTCTAGACATTGTACATTAAGTGGAAGTGTTATACGATTAGCATTTTTGAAGTGGACTCCTCTGCTGTTTAAGTGACCTGCTTTCCACCCAGTGATTTAGACAATGACCCTGACATGTGAGAGACAAACATCATCATACTGCTCAGTCTCATCAGACTGCTCTCTGCTTGCTAGGATTAGAATTGTCCTGCCTAGCATATTCATATTCATAGACAGTAACTAATGAATTCACCTTTAATTGTTGGTATACAGGGGTCTGGAGCAGGAGAAAACTGGATCCATGCCCAGAGCAAGTGAGAAGTCCTGAGTGGTCTGAGTACTTTTACTGGTAAAGTCTGGGCAGGGTTAGATTTATGGTGCTGGGCTCTGTATAATTGTGACCCTGTTTTATTAGCCAGGTAATCATGCACGTGATGAAATTCCCTGTTATAAGGCAGTGTGGTGTAGCTCCCTTGCTTTTTCCACATGAATTATCGGCCAAGATATGGGTGTGAAGTTATGTAGGCAAAGACTGCTTGCGGAGGTGTTGTAGGCTCTTTGAATGTTATGAATGGAAGGGACTGCTTCATTTGTGTCTGTGGCACATGGACCTTTGCTAGATCACTTGCACTGATCTCCGTGATTTGTTTTTCTTAATTGTGTGCAAGAGGGAAGCAGAAGCAGCAAGTATTCTTAAATGGTAGAAAAAGTAAAGGAAGAAACAAGTACTACCATGATTATACTACTCACTTGGCTCTGCTTTTTACATGTACATGTTTAATTGTCTAAGCTTAAGCATATATACCTTTTAAAGGTTTTCTAGAGCAGAGATCCTAGTTATTGGTCTTGGACATATCTCCACTCCTGCTTCAATAGATAGTTATACTAGCAAACTTCCTAACATACAGACACTGCAATCACAAGTTGCATAATTGAAGACAAGAAATAGAAAGCCTGAACAAGAAGGCAATGTCACTGAATTTACAACTTGCTTCCTCTCACCTCCACAGCCTTAAAAAAAATGATTTTTATGGGATCTGACTTGTGACTTTGACTGGGCAAAGTAAATGACAGTGGAGGGGAAGGAGCTTTTCCCATGTCCCTGGCATCTAGGCTTACTTGTCTGCCAAGGACACTTGCTGCTTTCCCCTTGCAGTCACCTTGAGCCCAGCTTGACTGCTGGGCAGCTTCCAGAAACATTCAGAGTGTGCAGGGATGAGATGCTATAAAAGCAATGCCTTGTATTTCTGCTCTTATTGCTAGGTGGTGCTCACTGCATTTAGTGTATGCTTTCTAGCCTTTTTGAAAGCACAAACTAGGAGTATAAGGACTGAAGTGACAGCTGACCTGTGCACTTGTGTGCAAAAGCGGAGGTCTGTGCAGTTCTTTTACAGCACAGCTGCAGTCTGTGCCTGAGAATAAATCAGCAAATACCCAGAGGTAGTAACAGGAACCAATTTTGTGACCGACTTGGAACCTCTGTTTGCAACCTTGGCAAAACCCTGTAATGGTGATTTTTCCTAGCTATCTTACTCCTCTTGTAACTGTGAAGAGAGGGGGTTGGAACTTGCTGGAAAAAAAGAAAAAAAAAAAAAAAAGTTTTTTCTTTTGAGGATATTGTGGCTGTGGCCAGGTTCTGAGAAGCAGCTACTAACATAGGCTACTCCATGTACCACCGTCTTTGAGCAGAGATGCATCAACCAGCTACCATGCAGCTGTCCAAAGGCTGTCTTAGCTTATATGATCTTTAAGGCTCATTTGGACTCATAAAGCTGCAATAGCTGTCAGTGACTAGTGAGAGATAAATTACATGTTTATTCAATGCTGTCCTTTATAACAATTATGCTTTAACAACAGGAGGAAAGGGAATAGTTAAAAGTAGGTTTAATCCAAAAAAGATGGTTAATTTCCTCTGACTACAACACTTGCCAGTAGCTCTGGTCTTCCCTCAGCCTCCTTCCCTCCCTTCTTCACTTTCCCCTCACCCCATCCTTCGGCAAAGTTACCTTCATAGTCATGGCCTGCTCATGGCAAGGATTAATGGGTTATTGGAATCTGTGCACCTTACGGGAGTACGACATATATTCTTATGAGTTTCATTGCAATGCACCACTGTATATCATTTCACTAAACTGCACATGCCATGGTTATTTGCTGTTATTCTCCAGACCTCTTTATGCAGTTTTATTAGTCTCAAATGCCAATAAAATAAAATAAAATAATAAACTAATGTCTATATACATGCAGAGGGTTGAGAGAGACTATATGCTGCCTACAACAACAAATTTATTGTCTCATTTATGTGTGAGTGGGGGAAGGGAGCAGTTTCTTCACTGTATTTTAATTAACTGTGTTTCACTGCATGGTAGTAAAGATAATAACCACAACATTAGTGCAACTACTACGCTATCAAATGCTTGTCACAGCCTAATATGTTCCAACAATATAGCTTCACAATAGAAACATGCACAACAAAAGAGCAGCTTGTTTTATTAATTTACTAAAGCTCCATGGTTTTGGAAGGCCAGTATGTATTTCTGGGAGACTGATTAAAATAGAAGTATACATGGTAGAGAATAATATTTTTACTGGTGTGGGATTCATTTAACAAAAGTGTTCCTTCAGGAAAACAGAACCAAGATGCTAATGTTATACCTCATTTATTGCCAGCATATTCAGTGACATTTCATAATGTACATCTGTCAGCCAGAGATATAAATGGATGAGGTGAACCATGCAATTTACCCTCAGGAAGTTCCATTAGAGCCCCCAAAGTATAATATTTATGAGGTCAGAATCAATTAATCAGATAGCTGTATTTGCTTTTCAGCTCAGCATGCTCTTCTACACCAAGCTGTTGCATTGAGAAAGACTTTCCTATATGGTGAGAGGAGTCAGTTTGTTTGTATTGCATGAACACTGTTTTCTAAATGAATTGTTATTCTCACAGAGCTTATACTCAGTAAAAATACAAGCTATAAATTAAGGGAATGCAAAATAAATCTCTATCAAAATATATAGCAGAGTAGAAGACTTCCATATCTCCTCCTTATTGCTGCAGCCTAGCCCCATGGAAATGTGTTGAAAATAAGAAAACAACATGGGAGAAAATGGTGTACCTCAACCAAAGGTAATTCCAGTAAATGGAAAATCTTGTAGAGAAGGGAGAAAAACGTGGTTCATTTTATAAAGTTGAAAGTTACTGATGAAATCAAAGGACCACAACTTAAGAAGAAAATCCATAGTACATTTTGAAATGTTAGCAAAATGATTTTCCTTTGCAAATATGTCCTGGTTGTTTGGTACTTTAATTCTCTTGTGCTCTGTTTGATTTATTGGATAGTTGCATATTTGAGAGTGCACGGGGTATAATTTTTAATTTTTGTTTTAAATTGGGGTTGTTTCCTGCTGTATTTTCAGCCTGACAGACCACTTCTCATCCTCTAACCATAGGTGGAGAAGAAGGTTCTCGATTCTGCCATGCAGTTTATTGTGCTCAAGCTGGGCTCCTGGGCAGGGACAGGTCATGATGTTTGAGATGTATGCTCTCAGTTCTTAAGTAGTGGAGAGTGTTTCTTGTGAAGGGATTTTCAAAATCTTATCTGTAATTTAGATTTGGGAAGGTTTCACTCTGCATACCAAATGAATATTTATCATACTGCAATGTCTTTTTTTTTTTTTTTCTATTTAGACGACAGATGCAAAAGATTTTTGATGTGAAATCTGTGTCAGTATGATTGCACTGTCATAATTGATGCCAAGATTTGGTCCAGCATTTCTTAGTTTCTTTGAAAAAGAGTTTACTTAAGATGGTTCAAAAATTACCTGTTATCTAATAACATGATCTTTCTCTTCTGATAAAATTTCTTGACGATGATAGAAAAAGCAGGATGGGTGTATCTGAAGTTAGTGATAGAATATTCCTAGCAAAGCATTAGCTAGGAAAAAATATCAGAGCAATGTTTTACTCAAAGTCTTTACCTCTCTGCATAAAATTCTTAACTAGTATATTTTGTATATAGAACTTCCTATTTCATTACCAGAAGATGAACCTTTCACACTTCTTCAGACTTGGTCTTTTGCTCTTGACTTTTTTTTTTTTTTTTTCCCAACCAAAATTTGTCAGAAAATTCAAAAATGCAAAAAATTACATCTCGAACCAATATATCCCAGGAAGAGATTTCCAGAACAACGATCCTGTTTACTGAACACATCTGTACAATCCTCCCAGGAAGGAGGATTAAGCCCCATGTATCACTTAGTCCTGTTTTTGTACATCCTCACTTCAGAAATGATGACTCAACACATGTTGGAAAGACTAGAGTATGCTAGGAGAATCTAGGAATATCTAGGAGTAAAGGAGAAAAATAACAGAACCATCAATCAGAACAAGGAGGGGTGAAAAGGAAAACGGTTAGGCTGTAGCTTCAATTGTGTATTCCTGTGCAAGGTGCCCTGACTTGTCACAGCAGTAGCAGTAGACTTCACTGGTCTTGCTGCAGCTGATGGCTACATGGCCAGTTTCACCACACCTCACCAGATGCTTGCTGTCCAAGTGAAGAAGCAAGAAAAAAAAGTGTAGACTTACAAGAGATTTTGTAGATGATTGCGGGAGAAAGTTATCAGCTGTAGAAGATACCAGCAGTCTAATTTACCAGGGATATAGAAAAGCAAGTTCAAGTAGTTGTTTTATAAAAGTCAGTGCCGATGACTTGAATGCTTCTTCTTACATTCCCAAGTAAACATCCCAAACATCCCCTAGAGAATTTTTCCTTTCTTTTTGTGGCATTGTTTTGCTCCTGTGCATCAGAATGAAACAAACGACAAAACCTCTAAGGAGAAATCAGCTTGTCCGTGTGGCAGCAAAAAGCAGAACTAGGTGTTAAGGCATTCTCCACTGCAGAAAACATGACTCTCTTTATCAGCTAGCTTAACAGCAAATGCAACATTTTCTGAAACATTATGTGCAGTCTTATTTGTGTATGTTTATTCTCATTACCTAATTGTATTAAGACACCATGAACATCAGTGAATTTCTGTCTCTTTGCTTTGAATTTATCTTTGGGCTGGTTAATATTATTGATGCAGTATCATTGACCAACTGAATTCATGTTATTTTTCTGCTTTGCGATTCAACTAGGGAAGCCTTGTAGACAGAAGGTAAGCACTTTTTGAACAAGAATAAATACCCCTTTTTGCATATGAATAAGTATTTGTACAGCGTTTTCCCTCCACCTATGCAAATACAAACTCATACATGTGAATGGATGTGGAAAAATGAACAAACAAACAAAACATAATAAAAATGAGGGGCTGAATTTATGGAATTGTTTATATTCCACTATTTGTCCTGCTCTCTTCTCTTCTGATAGATGAGGGCTTAAAAAATTGCCCACATCAAATGGTAGAGAATTTTTGGAATAAGGCCTTTTGACATGAACAGCAAGTAGAAAGAAAGAAGAAAGTAAATTGTTCAGCTGCATGGAGGAAATGCTGTGTAGATGGTTTTCAGTCAAGACTCCAAGTCTCCCATTGTAAGACAACTTGGACAACAAAAAGTACTGAGTTTAGAAGACACTGAGGAAGTAATTGCTTTCTTGTCAACAGTATTATTCGAGAGTATGTTATGCTAGAAGATAAGGCAGCTCACTCTCCGCCCTCTTGTCTTGAAATCAGTGGGGTACATTTCTTATCTGTACAGGTAATGTATCTCTGCAACTAGGTAGGACTATCTCATCCACCTTTCCATTGGTACACTCCCTGCTATACACTACCCTGCACAGTGTATCTGGGAACTGCCTGGTATACTGCAAACTGGCCAGTACTCAGGCTGTAGGGTCCTTGATAGCATGTTTTTATCAATAACTCTTCTTCCAAAGTTGAATAAAAGAAACAGAATTATGAATTAGCAAAGGATTAAGAGACACTACAGATAACTACATCTGATACTTGCACAATGCTTTGTGGCAAGACCTGAAACAAGTGAGATAAGGTGTTACCTCTTGATTTAGTACAAGATCCTTCATCTTCCAGTGGGCCATTCTTGAGTGATTTATATGTGCTCATCTAGAGTTTATGTGCATTAGTTCTGGAAGCATTTCCTTTTTCTTCTCTAGGTCTGCCTTTTAGGAGTCTACTTTTGAAATTTTATCTGTTTTAACTTTTCATATTAGCATGTACAGCAAATAATTACTAAGACACCACTATGGGATTCCATCCAGTAAATGAAGATAATACTTTCTCTGTTTAGATCTATTCCCCTTTACAATATCAGAATTCCCAGTTTTCAGTTACTACACTCTCTGACTGAAGATCACATCTCCTTTATTCTTGTATCCCATGACCTCTTTTAACATTTTGAGATACTAGTTAGCTGTTTGCATTACAACAAAGGCTGACACAGACATGTTCTCAAATGTCCTCCAAAATTCCTCCTGCATACTGCAAGTAGTTCTTGGTGGCTCCTGCGGAGCTATTCAAGCTGTATCTTTAATATTTGGCTTATAAACGGCGAAGAGGATAGGCAAAAATAAAACCTCTCTAAAGGAGGAAGAAAGGAAAATCTGATCGTGACCCATTCTTTAGACTTCCTACATCTAAGGCACTGTACAGCGAAAAGTAGAGAGCAGTACAGGGAAAATACTATAATGCATAAATATCCCAAGGTAATTATCTCTGACAATTTTGAGAGGAAGGTAATTTATCTGACTGTTCAAAAACTGAAGGCATTAATACTGTCGGGTAGGACACTAACTCAATCGTAAAGCTGCTGAGGGTGTTCTAGAGACTCTAGAAGAAAATTAAAAAAAAGGAGAAGAACATATGTTCTGTCCAACTTGATGAATGAGGGAGAAGGTGCCCATGGGTCTAACATTCTTCAAGTGTTTCTGTAGAGAAGAAGAAAGCCAGCAGAAAGCCACTCATTTCAGCGACTACAAGAGAGAAGTGAGACTGCAGAAAATTGGAATGGAAGATTCAGAAAACCGACTTTGTATAAGATTAAGATAGTGCTGAGAACTGGCAGAAGGTAGTTGGAGAACAGTACTGAACTAGCACAGAAACGTGGCTTTTGTATTGGAGTCAATGTAAAACTGATATAGAATAAGCTGAGTTTACATAAACAGTCTGCAAAAGACTGTAGGGATAAATGTACCTTTACTTATCTAAAGTAATCCAGAAAGCCAAATAGAGTGGAAGTTCTGTGGAAGTTGTGCAGAAAGTCTGTATCTGTTTTCAGCAAAACACATACATCTTACTGAAGTCTGTCAAAAATATACCGTAATGGTACTAGCATGTGGTATTAAAATGAAGTGTGTCCCCCTTGTACTGATTTATTTAAATTAAGATGTAAATAGAATTATGCAGTTTCTGTATATGGAGGTAAATTCAGATTATCCTGTAGTTTCAATTTATTTCATGTACTTTAAAACTTTAATAAGAGAATGGCCTTATCCAAATTAGCTTAATTCTCTGCGTGATAGTTCCATGAATGAAAAAGTCTATCCTTTAACCACTATTAACTTTTTTTTTTTTTTTAAAAAAAAAAAAAAAGACTATATATGATAATTTTGTTTGTCAGGACTCAGAGCAGGGTCAGGGACAATGACCTGATTTATTACTGCTCTTCTAGTTGGAGATAATTGGAAAGATCTTCCTAGTAGTGGAATGAAGGATTTTATAAAGACAGCTTAAAGCCCATCAAAAAGTGCCATTATTTGATAGCTAGCTGAATGCATTTATGTCTGTAAATAAAATTGTTGGTTAAGTAATCAGCTAGGTTTTTCAAGTACTGTTATCACCAACCTCTTTT
Organism: Stictonetta naevosa; assembly: GCA_011074415.1. Lineage (NCBI taxonomy): Eukaryota > Metazoa > Chordata > Aves > Anseriformes > Anatidae > Stictonetta > Stictonetta naevosa. Next base: position 48,544,523 of record CM021698.1, read on the forward strand.
CCTATAAATTAAGCTGTTTTCAATGAAAATTCTTATTCCAAGATTGTCTCTCCTTTTGCTTTTTGATGTTTATACTAGCATAAACTCCACTGAAATCTGAAGAGTCATTGTATTTAATCTGATAAAGATAGGAGAATAGAATTGGGCTTGGGCTTTTGATGTGTGTAATCACCAGGGTCCTGAACAAATTCCACTGTTGTGTAATACATCAAAATTTGTCCAGGCAGATAAAGTGGGGAAGAAAGATATAATAGATCTAATTTTTCCAATCCATGTATTCAAATGCAGAGTAGCCTTGCTGGACTGGGTTTGTATGTTGGAGCTGTAGTTAAGTAATCCAGAGGGTTGGTATGCTTTACTTTTTGCCCAGTATTTTAAAAGAGAATTTTACAGGAGTGCAATGATGCCTAAATGAAAGAAACAGTTAGTTATTTGTGCAAAAGGGTGGGGGGAAGCTTCACTGCAAGTTTTTTTGTTGTTTGTGGTGTTTTTTTAGCACCTGTCTGAGTTCTGCTGCAACAGTAAGCACATGATATTGTATAACTTTCCTGATTGAATATTGCAGCCAATAAGTATCTACTGTTAATGGCTACTAAACATTTTTTTTAAAAATGTAAAATATTTTGCAAGATAAAGATCTCTTGAGACTTACCACTTACCATATACTATCCACTAACTTGACTCATTCTTGGTGCCTGTGTTCTTTTCTTGTTGTAATTTCTCTCACATTTTACTGTATCTTTAATCACTTTCTAAATAAACTTAAAATGTCCTGTACCAGCTACTTCCCCTTAAACTTATCTTGTAATGTATATTCCTATATGCTTTTTATATGTATCTAATCTTTCACAAATTGAAATATTTTCTTTGGATTTGTAATAAGAGCATTTTCTAATACTGTATTAATAGTTAGGTTTTTGAGTAGACGGGCTTGAATTTATTAAGTCTCTAGGTGTGAACTTTGCCAAGCTGAATCTCAAAAGATAGATTTAAACTGTTTAGAGATCACTGCTACATCTTTAAGCTGAGGTGTAAGGTTTGTAGTCCTAGTTTCCAGACTATGAATGGGACCTGGTTTTCTCTCCTTTTACTTATGCTGGTGTATGCCTTACATACAGTGATGGCTCCCCTGACTTTTAGAGTGATTATATGCAGAGGGGTTTGGAAAGTATGAAGCCAATAGGATCAGACCCTTGGTGATTTGCTTTTTGTGCTGCCTCCAAGCCTGGGAGGCTTCACCTACCTCTCAAGCTCTGGAGCCTAGGATGCTGCAGTATCCTCCAGTTAAACTGAAAGTAGTTAGAAGGGAGAACAAGTCCTCTTGTGGGTGCTCCAGTGGTACTCCTATCACAAGGGGTACAACTTTGTCATCTCCTTACTTTGCCAGAGCAGCACATTGCATGAGGAGTGGGGTAACAGAATCCAGGAGGCAATAGTGTTAGGAAGCATTTCCTGCAAGTGTTTTTATCTGGGCTGTGTGATGCAGCCCAGTGAGAAGAGTGAATTGCCAGATGGTACGCATCTCACAATTTTGACCTCCTTACATATCTGACAAGGTCTTTGCAGCTCCTTGCTTTTCTGATGATAGTCTCCTTTGATTTGATTTAGCCCATTTCAGGGATTGTAATGTGTACAGAGGGGTGCATATGTGTGAACTGGGTCTTAGAGAATTGTATTGTAGGGGCATGTGTGTGCAGTGCCTTTACCCCTTGAATAGCAGCTTGTTTCTGAATTAAAATGCTAGGGCCTTGCTTGTAAACGTATCATTTTTTAACATCTAGGTACAATCATTTGCAAATATCAATATTGCAATAGCTATTCAGAGTCTAGTTTCAGAAGCTTTGCCTCTAGAAATCTTTTCCCTCTGAGATGCTCAGTGATTTTAACAGAAGAGATATCTCTAATGGTACCATGTACCAGGGAGTTCTGGGGATCTGTTTTGGGCAGGCAAGGAGGGAAACATTTCTGTTCAGACTTCAGTCTTGCTGCTCCTGCTAAAATGTAGATAAAACCTTGTGTGAAGGCTGAGGCATGATACCTGGTACAGTGGATTATACAGCAAACAGGCCAATTTTTTTTCATGCAGGGATTAGCCCTGATGTTGCTGCTGTTATAGAAACAGCATTTAAATTCATGGTCAAGAGCTGCAGCCCCTTGGAAAAGTTTGCCAGGTGCTGGGGTAGACCAAGCAGCTGCTTCTCCTCACATCCCATGGCAGCTGGGGCTGGCTGCTGTCACCAGTACTTCAGTGAATGCTTCAGGCTGATTATGAAATGACCCATCTCTCACTTGCTACCCTCCTGTTTTCTGGCCATTGGGTTAGAATAGAACAGAACATACCAGAACGGAACAGAACAAAACAGTTGGAAGAGACCTCCAAAGATCATCTGGTCCTACTGCCTGACCAATTCAGGGCTAATCAAAAGTTAAAGGATATTAATGAGGGCATTGTCCAAACACCTCTTGAACAGCGCATGGCATGGGACATCAACTATCTCTCTAGGAAGCCTGTTCCAGGGTTTGACCACCCGCACAGTAAAGAATTTTTCCCAATGTCCACTCTAAATCTTCTGCTGGTGCATCTTTTTGCCACTCCTGTGTCTTATCACTGGTGACCAGAAAGAAGAGATCAGCACCTTCCTCTCCATTTTCCCTCCTCAGGAAAGTGTAGAGAGTAATGAAGTCATCTCTCAACCTCCTTTTCTTCAGACCAGTCAACCCAGATGTCCTCAGCCTCTCCTCCCATCACATGCCTTCCAGACATTTTACCAGCTTTATCACACTCCTTTGGATGCTTTCAGAGACTTTAACAAACTTTTTATTTTGTGGATCCCAGAAATGCACACAATATTCAAGGAGAGCACCAATGCTAAATACAGTGGGATAATGACCTCTTTTGATTGGCTGGCTATACTGTATTTAATGCACCCCAAAATGCAGTTTGCCCCTTAGCTGTCAGGGCACACTGCTGGCTCTGTTGAGTCAATTGTCAATAGGACCCCAAGATCCCTTTCTACAGGGCTGCTCTCTAACCATTCACCTCCCATTCTATACCTGTGTCTGGCATTACTCCAGTCCAGGTGCAGAACCTTGGGGTCAAATTTACCTTTGTTGAATTTCATGCCACTGCTGATGGCCCAGTGCTCCAATCTATCTAGATCCCTCTGCAAGTCCTCTTGTCCCTCCAGGGAGTCAACAACACCTCCCAGTTGAGTGTCATTGGCAAACTTGTTGAAGATGCATTTCACTCCTGCATCTAGATCATTGATTAAAATGTTGAACAGACCTGGCCCTGGAGCTGAGCCCTGAAGAACATTGCTAGTGATCATCCACCAGCCAAATGCAGCTCCATTCACTGATTCTTTGAGCACTACCATTCAGCCTGTTCACCACCCAGCATAGTATGAACCTGTTTATCTCACAATTGGACAATTTGTCCAGAAGGATGTGTGAGGGACAGTATCAAAGGCCACAGGAAAAAAAAAAAAATAATAATAATAAAAAAAAAATACAACCTTCCATTCATCCACCAAATGGGTGACATTATCATAGAAGGAGACCAAATTACTGAGGCAGGACTTTCTGTTAATGAACCCATGTTGATTATGCAAGATAATAGCTTTGTTCTTTACATGCCTTTCAATATCCCCCAGGACAATCGTCTCCACAACTTTTCCAGGGACCAAGGTTAGACTGACAGGTCTGTAGTTTTCTATGTCTTCTCTCATGCCCTTTTTCTAGATGGATATTACATTGGCTAGCTTCCAGTGAGCAGAGACCTCCTTGTTACTGCTCCCCCAGTCATGGTCCTCCAACTCTGAGTTCCAGTCAGAGTTCCTGTCATTGTTACTATTACTAAGGGGAAAAAAAAATCTGCCTTTTTCTGAATTAGGTTGAATTGGACAGGTTTGGTTTTGTAAGATGTACAGAAGGAAAGATCTATAAACCTGCTGAATGTTCATTAAGCCTTTCTGTGGTTATCTGAGGAATCGTAACATTTAAAGTGTATGTTGCAAATTGCACAAGTGGTCTTCAGCCATTCAGACTTGTAGACATGAAGGCTTGTTTGTGCAATTGCTAAACCAGAGGCTCCTGGCTCTTGTTTGCATCGCAGTACAATCTGCTGTAATGCAACCAAGATATTAATCACCAATAAGGCAGAGCTGAAGTGTTTCAGGCACTCACGTATTCCAACCCTTGCTAACCAGTTCATAAAACTCTACAGTGATGGGGATTCCATGTGTTAGAAAGGAGTTTATCATCAGGTCCTTCCAGTTTTACCTTCTGTCTTTTGGCATACCTATGAAATTTTCCATGTTAGTATTTCTTGCAGATGTTGATTTTTTTCAGTCTTTTGCAGGGGCATCTGATCTGTTTATGATCAAAGTAGAACAAACCCTAGCATCCATCTTTTATACAGTGGGAGCAGCTCTGTGTACATACTATACAGAGATCAAGATTAGAGAACTCCATCTCTAAAGGGGAGAAAAAGGAAAGAAACAGAATAAAGTAACTTCACATTTCTTTTTAATTTCCTTGAAATGCAGTGTCAGAAATGCTAATAGTGGTCTCAGTGTATATAGCTGCTTTGAAAAAATAAGAAAAATGAAAACGTGTTATTTCTAATTCTTACTGTACCATTGGAGTTGGATGATGAGTATTTCAAAGTGTGCTCTGTCAAAGCTTTTCTCACAAGCCATGATATTTGCTGTGAATCTTTTAAACTTCAAATGATAGAAGTATTTAGTAAATTAAATCATTTCAAAGAATTAGACTTTCAGTACAGATGTTGTTTTTTTTCTCTGCCTTATTTCCCTTGAATCTTATAATTGCATCTCTCCTGTACCTACAGCACATTAATAATCTTCCTTTGCTTTCATCACACTCCAGTAGCTTTGGTTTGTTTTTGCTCCTAATCCTTTTGGTTTTCTTAGCTTAAATCAGGAATGGAAGCTTCAGTGACAAGGTAATATAGTAAGTAATAATAATATGTAACGATGCATTCATTCTCCTTTTTCCCTGCCTTTCACCCCCACTACTATAATGAATATTAATGTCTGACATTCACATGAGAGCAAATGTAATCAAAGAACACATGCATACAAAAAAAGTAAGGGACTTCATATTTTGCTGAGCATGTATTGAAACAATACATGCTGGGCTCTCTGTATATACTTAAGGAATGAGATAGGAGCCTATAAATTTAAGGGCTGTGAGGTGATGCCCATAGTCTCTACAGTCTGACCTCCCATGTAGCTGAGACTAAATCGACATTCTTGCACTTGCCCTGAGAAGGTGGTAACTGGGAGCATATGTTGTGTTTTCCAGAGCATTCTTTTCTCAATTCCTATCCTGGAGAGGCCAGCTGTTCTTACCACCAGTGCATTTCCAGCATCCCTCAGGAACACACACTGCAGTAGGAGAGGTAAACACCACCTAAAGTCAGGTTTGTTTTGGTGCCAGAATAATTTTCAAATCTGTCTATTACAGAAAGATCAATGGTACCCTTCACCTCAGAGAGAATGCAGATTCTGCTTGGGCTCCAGACAACTCCTGGGACCCAGGCAGGTTCCAGTCTTCTCCACTGCTTTTGTTTCATTTGTCTTCATAACTCCTTTCAGTCCCTTTTGCAACTTCTCTGTTGATTCTAGTGGGTGGGTTGATTTTCCCAGGCATTAAGTTGAGGTAATTATTTCTCAGTTAGGGATGCCCCCTTCCAAGTGTATCATATACTAGCAATGTTGCTACTTAGATCAACAAGAACTGTCCCTGCTCCTTCATTCTCCACTTTTTTTTTTTTTTCTTTGTTTGTTTGTTTTTGTAATAGGAGGAGGCAGACCTCAGCTCTTTATTTTTGCAGCAGTCAGAAATTTTAATTTTACCTGTGTTGCTGAAAAGCAGTGAACCAACACTGGTGTACTGGGTCTGGCTGGGATGTTAACTTTCCCTGCAGCAGCCCATACAGTGCTGCGCTCTGCACTTGTAGCTAGGACAGCAGTGGTATCACACCGGTGTTGTGCCTGCTGCTGAGCAGTGCTGGCACAGCATCAGGACTCTCTCTAACCCTCCTAGGGGGTGGGCAAAAAAGTGAGAAAGAAACATCACCAGGGCAGCTGACCTAAACCAACCAAAGGGATATTCCATACCATATGATGTCACACTCAGCAATAAAAAGTGGAAAAAGGAAGAAGAGGGGAGGGGTGGGCTCTCCTTGTGAAAACGTCTGTCCTCCTGAACACCGGCTACGTGCGTTGAGGCCCTGCTTCAAGGACGTGGTCAAGCATCACTCATTTGTGGGAAGTAGAGAGTAATTTCTTTCCTCTGCATTTCCACATAGCCTTTACTTGATTTGTTTTGTTATTCCCTTTCCCCCTCCCTTTTCCCCTTTCCCTTTTTTTCCCTTTAGTTGAATTGTTTAATTAATAATAATATTTCCTTAATATATTTTTTTCCCCTTTAATTAAATAATCCTTATCTCAGCCCGTGAGTTGTTCTTTCCTTTACTTCTTCCCCTCCTCATCTGAGGAGGGAGAGTGAGAGAGTGGTTGTGGTGTTTAGCTGCCTAGCACGGTAAAACCACCACAGCTGGCAATAATTGTATTCCATATTTGCACCCCAGTTCATGGCTGAAAATGAAAAAAGGTAATTTAGAGAGGTGGAAGCTAAGGGGAAATCCTTTCTCTGTAAACTTTCCCCTGTGAACTTTATGTTTGTATAAAAGGGTATTGAGGACTGAAATGTGTTCAAGCCAGCTGAGGCACCTACTCAAAAAACTGCTAACCCTTTGAGAGGTATATCTTGCTGTACTCAAAGGTGTTCTTTGCAGCTTTAGCAAGAGCTATTCACTTGTAGCGGGAAAGAAGGAAGAAAGGTTTTCTTCCTAGACACAATCCCAGCAATACTATTTATAAATATTCGTTACTGCTAGTGTACTTATTACTGTGGTACCTAGAAGCATTCCAACCCCACTGAAGTCAGTGTAAAAGATGCTAGTGATTTGAGTGGGACTTAGACTGGACTATGTGCACACTGATCTCACCTAGCTGATAATGCACATGATTTAGGTACAAGCATTTGTTTCAGGTATCTAAAATTATGGTCATGTGAAACATTTTCAGTTTTGGAGTTTCAATAGAGAGTGGAGTTGATTTGTAAATAGCAGAATATTATAACCATGATGTCACAGTTCTCTGATGGTGTTTTGTAAGAAATTTGTGACCAACATGGAATTTACTTTTTCCTGTTGTTTTTCTGTTTGACTGCAGTATTCTGTCCCTGAAAGGGTTGCACACATTTGTTTGGACAGGTATATGTGTTTTAAACTGTAGATACATTCAGCTTGTTTTACATGGACAGCCTACTGGGTGGTTAAAATCAACTGTTAGTATAAATTATATTTGAGATTTTTGAACGGATTTTAAGAACATTTTATTGATTTTTTTTAATTATTATTTTTTTCCTGTTTGTGTGTTTGTTTGTGGGCAGGCTGGGGGTGCAGCAAGAGCTGGGAGGGGACAGACCCAGGGCAACTGACCCAAACTGGCCAAAAGGGTATTCTGTACCATCTGACGTCATGCTAAACAATATATAGGGGTGGTTGGCGGGGGTGGGGGGGGCGACTGCTAGAGGTTGGGCTGGGCATTGGTCAGCGGGTGGTGAGCAATTGCATTGTGCATCACCTGCTTTGTACACACTATTATTATTATTATTATTATTATTTCCTATCTTAATAAACTGTCTTTATCTCAACCCACAGGCTTCACTTTCCCATTTCTCTCCCCCATCCCAGAGAGGGAGGGGGGAGGGTGAGCGAACGGCTGTGTGGTGTTTAGCTGCCGGCCGGGTTAAACCACAACAGTTTGTTTTTTACTAAAGATATAGGGTGTATATCACATTGTTAAAGAGTGACTCAAGAGACCATACGTTATTTATGAGTTCATTTTTTGACTCTTTTGAAAGTGGCCTCTTGTCCACAGATTAAGTACTGATTTAAAAAGCTTGTTTCTACAATGAAAATATATCCCTTAACAAGTAATGTGAGGGGAGAGAATAAGAAACAAAGGTCATCGGTCTTTGAAGACAGGTGAAGTAAAAGAAATGTCTCCTGTGACACTGTGTAGATGAAATAATTGTGTGAATTTTTCAACATTATATAATGAATTATATGGTCTCAGTCTCTCATGTGGCAATTTGGCAATTTCTTTTTTTTTTTTTTTTTTTTTTTTTTTCCTTATTGTGTTTGGGCTCAAAGACTTCAGTTTTCAAGGCTGTTAACAGGTATGTCTCAGGAACACTAAATGAAATTGAAATTCAAACATAAGCTCAGAAAAAAAGAAATTAAATGTTAAAATTTCAAAAGATGAATAAACATTTGATCAGATTGTCCTATACTGCTGAGTGATATACATCTTCCTGCATTCAGAAATCCAGTCAGAGATACATGGCATTTGACTGACCACTGCACATACAGAGAACCACGACCTGTCAGTCATCAGTGCTGTGTTCAGAATTGTGTGATGGTTTGTACCTTCAGGGCTGCAGATAGGAATAGGAAAAAGTAAGTGGGTATGATGGGCACTGTCTACAGGCAGCAGTCCACAGTATTCTAGCAATGCACTTTGAAAGTCTGATGCTGCGTTGTTTGTAAATGCAGCCTTTTGTTCTCTCAGATTTAAAGACATGTTTGGGCAAATAAAACATCTAATTTGAGTGATCTAATTGCTGCCTCTAAAATGCTCTTTGCACATTACACTTAAATTACTTCAGTCTAGTAGTTGTCTAGCAATGTCTCAGTCTGTTATATCTATGAGAATTAAGGGAAAAAGGGACTTCATTTAGGCATCTATTAACAGTTGTATGAAGCCATAAATGGAATACCAATGTCTGCCTATTTTAACATTTTTCATAACTGTCACAACAGCAAAAAATAAGCAAAAAAATCAGAATAATTTTTCTGTAGAGTTTTATGGTTCTTGATGGCAGTAATACGTAGCCTGAGAGAGCAGTTTGTAAAATAGATAGTAACAAAATAGAAAAAAAAACATAGTCTCTTCATTACTTCAAAACATCTCTAAACATGAAAGGAAATTTTGTGTGAACATAAAGGGAAGAATATATAAATTAACGTCATTGTGCACTTTTCTCTACTTCCTTCAAATTGTGAGAGGACAACTTGTATTAAATTTATTTGTAGTCCCATGTAACTCAAAACTCTCAGTAACCCTGCTGTAGTAATACAGATTCTGTACAAGGTACTTAAAAAATATAATAATAATACAAAAAGCTTGCTGTCTTTTCAGGTCATCACACCAGTATGTGTGTATAATTTGTTGTTCTCTAGGTAAAGAGGAGAAGCTCTAAGAAAAGAGCTGGAATGGGAATAGAGACACTATGTAAAGCTGTGTAACTGTCTTTTTAAATTAAAGACTACTTAACCATGTGTGGAAAAATAGAGACCATTACCATGGTATTTTTCTTTTGCCAATATCTCAATTGGTTATGAACTTCAGATGTTCATTTATTACTTTGATCCTTTCCAATACCAGTTGTTTGCACTCATGGGAACATAAGGCATAATGCAATGTCTTAGAGCCTGCTAGATTAATGAGAGGAGGAATAGTGATTCTTTAGAGAATGCTTTTTTGAATAATATTATCTCACATAGGCCATGCAGCTACAAAGCTTGACATACTTGGAGTGCCCCATAGCTGTCTTCTATTTAATGAGATTGCCACCCTGGTAGATATGGAGAGAACCAAAAGAAAATGTTTCTTTCTTTACACTGAGTTGGACCTTGAAGTCTGCCATATGTTTTGGGGATCTGGACAACTGCATTCTGCTGCTACTTGGCAACTTTGGATATGAAATTACATATTCTGAAGGAACAATGTTATAAATATTTTAAGAGTGCTGTGCGGCATGTGCGTGGTTTTCAAAGAGTTGCATGTTTAATGGAAAGGTCTGACCTTTCTCTAGGTTCTCAAATATTGGCTCCTTTCCTCCCCTCCCTTCCAAAATCTCATTTATTCACAGCTGAAACTTTAGTCTATACTATAAGTCATATTCTGTGTGTTTTTTTTTGAGGGATCTTTCCTGCGTTTCTTGTCTTACAAGACAAGAAGTAGCAAAACTATATACACACACTGTGTATTCTCTGAAGCCTCTCTAAAATGTTTATGCCAGTGGCAAAGATCACATTGACATTTTAACACAATGGAGTTGAATGCAAGAGCTGCAGGCAACTGCCACACATGCTGCTGAGATTCAGTTGCCCACAATGCTTGGAGGAGGAAAAAATTCCCACTGCACTTGGTTTCTGCTCCTAAGTTAGCACACATGAAACTCCTGTCTTGGTTAGATGCTGCTGTTAAACTCAGACTGCTTCATCTTTACAACACTTGGACTGCACCTTAAGTAGCAATCACAGAGGCACTCCTGTCCACGCCAGGCTGCAGGGCGCCTGTTCATTGTGATGTAGGTGAGATGTACTCTTGCTTTCTGCACAAGGAAATTTGTGAGAGTGGAGCCTGGAGAAAGGGCATGGGATTTTTGTCCAGATCTGTCTGGAAGGTGGGGAGATAGGGGCTTGTTTAAAAAAAAATAAAATAACGACAACGAAACAGTGAACAAAGTAATCTAGGATAACTTCAAAGCACCTGACCACCTTAGATACAGTAGTTACCGTGTAACTGAAGTCTGCCTTTACTCTTGCTGCCCGTCTCTTAGATCCTTTCTGCATACATCTAAGTCCTTTCTATATTGTCCCATGCATAAGTCATCTCTTAACCTGTGTCTAGGGGGTAGTTTTGCTTTGAGTTGGCTGACCTGTCCATGGGAACTGACTAATGCTTGAGTTGATGTGCTTACCAGCTACTAGTGTGACTTCTCCACATCATATATGACCCATGTTCTCTGTAGATATATAGATATGACAGTTTTGGATGGCATTGGATCTAAAAGTAAAATATTTGCCAAGCAAGTTGTCTCTTCATCTCACCTCTAAATAATTTTTGAAATCTGCAAAGTTATTAAATTATCAGTAGAGCTGAACAAAATTACATCCCAGATCTAGGGATTTTCAGACCTGGAAATAATTAAAAGGAAAATGGTGGCAAGTAATAGTAGTAATATCTTGGTTCTGATTATGTTGGAGACTTGGAGTCTTAACTCTGATACACATGAAAACTTTCTCCAGCAATGACTCTGGATTTCATTATTTCTCTTGTACTTAATAAGAGTCCTAGTGGTATGAATCACATTCATCTATTGTTGTTGCTACAGTGAAAGATCTTCTAGATTTTTCCTTCTTTTCTCTTCCCTCTCTAAATATGTAAATATGTAAATTCTCAGTCATTTATAATTTGATCAACTATATTTATTTTTATTGCAGTATAGTATTAGCACAATCTCAATTAGTTAACTAGACTATAGAAGTGCACAGTTGTTCTTTAAACAATAATTACTTTAAACGTCTACTGCTGTTTATGATATGTTTTTGTTTTTCTATTGAGCATAATTTTAATACACCTTCTCCAAATTTCTTACTTGGGATTTTTGTAATACATTAAGATATTTTCCAGTCTTTCTCTGACTAATTTTAAGGTTAATTTTGAGGTCTTATATCCATTGTTGTTCTCTATTGCTTTGGTGTTACACACACAAAAAAAAATAATAATAATAATAGGTCTCTTTCTTTAAATATGTATTGTAAGAGGTACCAGCAATACTGAGCAAAACAGTTTGGACAAAATAGAAATGGTTTTGTTTTTAAAACTATTAATATTGAATAAACAGAAGAGAGGAAGGGGAAAAGGCAGTGATGGAAAAAAGGACAATTCACAGACAAAATATGTTTATTTAGGTCATTCATGAAAACGTTTCCATTCACAGATCTATTCTGTTTAAAAATTGATCAGTTTGGTGGGAACATGTGGTAAAACAGGATAAATTCAATAACCACATTGCATAATAGAAGTTTGCTTGGATTTCTTAATTAGCCCAAATTATATTTTTTAATTAAACATAGAGTTTGTGATATGTGGGATGGTGGCTTAGGACTTTTTCAGTCTCAGACTTAGAATTTGTTCTGAATTTAGTTTAAACAATATTATTTGTTGTTTAGTATAAAGGCAGAACACTATACATGGACTGGGGTAAATAAAATAAGTTTTCAAGGTTCTGACTCTGAAATTGCATAAACAATGTATTTAGATGTGAAACTATCATTAAAAAAAATCATATTTCAATCATTGTGCTCTATTAAATGGATAAGGCCAATACTCCTGAAGAGCTGACACACTGATTTAGTGTAGAAGTTTATATCTAATTCTTTTCTGTTTTAGGGTTTCATGGACTGCATTTTGTACTGTTGAAATCTGTTACATATGTTTTTCTTGGCATCATTACAAGTAGGACCCAGGTTTTTCCTTGGCTAAATTATTAAACATAGACATTAGTCATGCATAATGTAGGTTTTTCTATGGAAAATAGAAACCTTTTACAAATAATTGGGTATTTCATACAATATTCCAAATAAATGAGTCCAAAACTGAAATATGTATAAAAATTTTACTTTTGACAATTAAAAATTATACTCCCTGTATACATTTTAAAATGTGGGAAAACAAACAAGCAACAAAACAAAACAAAACAGAACAAAATAAAACATAGAAACATAGAATCATAGAATGGTTTGGGTTGGAAGGGACCATAAAGATTATCTAGTTCCAACCCCGCCATGTTCTGGTTTCAGCTAGGATAGAGTTAATTTTCCTTCTAGTAGCTGGTAGGGCACTATGTTTTGGATTAGGATGAGAAGAGTGCTGATAACATGCTGATGTTTTAATTGTTGCAGAGCAGTGTTTACACTAAGCCAAGGACTTTTCAGCTTCTCACTCTGTCCTGCCAGCGGGCAGGCTAGGGGTGCAGCAGGAACTGGGAGAGGACAGACCCAGGACAGCTGACCCAAGCTGGCCAAAGGGGTATTCCATACCATCTGACATCATGCTGGACAACATATTGGGGTGGCTAGCCGGGGTGAGGGGGCTGGATGCTTGGGGATAGTCTGGGCATCATTCAGCATTGTGCATCACTTGTTTTGCACACATTATTATTAGTAGTACTATTACCATTATTATTATTATTATTATTATTATTTTCTGTCCTAATAAACTGTCTCTTGATTCTCTCCCCCATCCCAGAGAGGGAAGGGGGAAGGTGCAGTGTTTAGCTGCTGGCTGGGTTAAACCACAACACCCCACCATGGACAGGGACACCTCCCACCAGACCATGTTGCTCAAAGCGCCATCCAGCTTTAACCACTTCCAGGGAGGTGGCACAATAATTTCACTGGGCAACTTGTTCTGGTAACTCACCATCCTCATAGTTAAGAACTTCTTCCTAAGATCTAACCTAAATCTGTCCTCTTTCAGTTTAAAGCCATTACCCTTTGTCCTATTACTGCATTCCCAGATAAAGAGTCCCTCTCTGGCTTTCCTGCAGGCCCCCTTTAGGTACTGTAAGGCCACTATAAGGTGTCCCCAGAGCCTTTTCTTCTCCAGGCTGAACAACCCCAACTCCCTCAGCCTGACATAATAGGAGAGGTGAGCCAGCCCTCTGATCATCCTCATGGCCTTCCTCTGGACTTGCTATAACAGGTCTATGTCCTTCTTATTTCAGGGGCCCCAGAACTGAATGCAGTACTCCAGGTGAGGTCTTGTGAGAGTGGAGTACAGAGGGAGAATCACCTCCCTTGACCTGTTGGCCATGCTTCTTTTGATGCAGCCCAGGATATGGTTGTCTTTCTGGGCTGCAAGCACACATTGCTGCCTCATTTTGAGCTTCTCATCCACCAGCACCCGCAGGTCCTTCTCCTCAGGGCTGCTCTCAATCCATTCTCCACCCAGCCTGTATTTGTGCTTGGGATTGCCCCAGCCTGGTGCAGGACCTTGCACTTGACCTTGCTGAACTTCATGAAGTTCACATAGGCCCACCTCTCAAACCTGTTAAGTTCCCTCTGGGGTGCATCCCTTCCCTCCAATGTGTCTACAGCACCACACAGCTTACCAAACCCTGAGGAACACCACTCATCACTGGTCTCCACCTGGACATTGAGACATTGACCACAACTTAGTGAGTGCAAACATCTAGTCAATTCTTTATTTACTGATTGGTCTATCAATCCAACATGTCTGTCCAATTTAAAGACAAGGAGGTCATGCAGGACAGCGTCAAATATTTTGCACAAGTTCAGGCAGATAGTTCTCACCTTACTGAGTTTGTCCTCATGGCTCCCTAATCTGCCAGTTTTACTAGTGTGAGCTAGTTACTGGAAGCTACAGACTACACTGGAAATATATTGTTGGTGTTGCACATTGTATGTAAGCAGAAAATCAGCAGTCACCAGATTTGCCTAATTCTGGATATTTTTTTTTTTTTTACTGAATCTATTGTATTTAACCATATATAACAGACTGCTTGAAACAAAAGATCACAACTGAAAATGCATTGGATATTTGTTTTGGGTCCTTTAACAATTCACCTAATAAATCTTAATCAACATCATAGTTACACTGTTTAGAAATATTCTTATTATCAGTCCAGAATACTCATAAGAATATCCTGAGAGATTTAACAACAGGTGAGGAGGTGAAGGAGTGGTTCATTGAGTTTCAACTTTGAAATTAGCCTAAAAGAAAATGGTTTGTTACTTACAAATACACGCATCTATTGAAATTTCTGAATTGAATCACAGTTGATATTTAGAATCAAAATACTCATGTGGGGACTCAAGAGTGTATTGGATTGTAAAAAAAAATAAATCAGAAGAAAGAAAGAACCATTTATAATATGAAATCAGAAGAATGGCTTTTTAGACCAACAAAGATAATGAATTTTACAGTCTCAAAACTAATAACAGAGAAATAAATCCCAGTTGACATCAATCATTTTTTTTTCCTTTCATATTATCAACCCTATTTCATTTTTTTCATTAAATACTATGTATTTAAAATACTTTTTTTTTTTTTTTTTCAATGTAGAGGATAAACATGGAGAAAAGTGGGAAGAAATGTCAAGTGGAGAGCAGACTATTACTTCATCATTGTAAAATATTTCCCATAATTATTCCATAATTATGTTAAATTTATATCTTTCAGAACATATAGGTATTTGTAATTTCTGTATAACATGGGAAAATTCACTGTTCTTTTTAATTTTATGCATTGTAGTAAGTACCTATAAAAGTATGTTTATTTATTTATTTATTTTTCCCCAGACTTTGATTCTGAAACCCAAAGTTTCTTCTGTATCTGTATCAGCATTTGGAGTCTGTTCATTTGATAATGTCTGACTCTCTGGGTAATTCATGAGCAAGGACTCTAGGAATAAAAGTTCCTTAGAGATGATATATTAACACTGCAGCTGTTGTCAGTTTGCAACATTTTAATTTTGTACTCATTTTAGAGATATCAATCAATACTTAGACCTTGAGCATGCAGCATTAAAATTTCTTGCATATTTCTCAGTTAAAAATAATTTTTTAAAATGGTAATATTCTAAACTTACCTACTACATGTTAATGAATCTGTACATCTTATGGTTTTCTTCTGAGATTCATTTTAATAATTTACCACTATTACTTTTATTTGAGAGGAAAAACTCTACAGAACTTTATTTATTTATTTATTTTAGTCTTTAAAGTTGCTGGAAATCTTTCTTTTCTGAGAGTGGGAGGCAATCATTTTAGAGATTTATTGAGGTTTCTAGAAAATTGAAGCAAGTAGATAGTAGCAGAAACTTAAGAAAAATAATACACTTCTAGAGCATATCCTGATGTCTTGCAACATGACCAACTTCTAAGTCATTTTCTGTATCTGGGACATAGTTTTGAAGGGACAGAATTGAATCCTGCAAGTGAGAAATGTCCATCATCTCTCTAATGAATGGGAAAATGAGAAAGGAACATTTTCCACCCAGCCCATTCTGGAGGAGGTTTCAAGGGACCATAGAATGATTTGGGTTGGAAGGGCCTTAAACATCATCTAATTCCAACCCCCCTGCCATGGGCAGGGACACCTCCCACCAAATCAGGCTGCTCAGGGCCTCATCCAACCAGGCCTTGAACACCTCCAGGGATGGGGCATCCACAGCTTCTCTTGGTAACCTGTGCCAGGGCCTCACCACCCTCATAGTAATGAATTTCCTCCTAACATCTAATTTAAATTTCCCCTCTTTTAGTTTAAAAACATTCCTGCTTGTTCTTTTGTTGTCTGCCCAAGCAAAAATTTGCTCTTCATGTTTTTATAAGTCCCCTTTAAGTACTGAAAAGCTGAAACAAGGTTACCCTGTAGCCTTATCTTCCTCAGGCTGAAGAGCCCCATCTCTCTCAGCCTTTCTTCATAGGAGAAGTGCTCTGGCCCCTTGATCATCTTTGTGGCCCTCCTCTGGACCCGTTCTAAAATTTTCACATCCTTCTTGGGCTGGGAGCCCTAGACCTTGATGCAGCACTCCATGTGGGGCCTCACAAGGGCAGAGATGAGGGGAACAATCACCTCCCTTGACCTCCTGGCCTCTCCTCTGTTGATGCAGCCTAGGATGCAGTTGGCCTTCTGAGTTCCTTCTGAGTTTTGTTGGTCATTCAACCCCTGAGGAGCCTGCCTGTTCCCAGACTGTATATGCGGTTCCTTTTGGAGTTGCTGTAGTATCTGGTAATATTGCTCCTCTAATTGTCATCTTGACCTTCACTTAATAAAATGAGAGAACAAGATGATTTTGAATGAGAGCCAAGGTCACCTGTATTTCCTGGTGGCTGAGATTGGCTTTGATGCAGCTGGTTTGGATCACAGCTGGTCTACACAATAGAGCTGAGGAAGGGATTCAACCTTGCTATCTTTAGTCATCCACAATTAGCTGAGTCTGGTGTTTCTATATTAAGTTCAGAGACAGCAATGTACCTCTAGTCCCGTGCTAAGATAAGAGGAATTAATCACCTTTTAGCATGCCAACTTCATGTACAACTTCATGTACAGCCTTGACAAGTGATACTAGGTGTTTAGCTTCTAACGAATTAAGTTATGTAGAATGATTCTTGTCTTTACAGATGCTTGTGAAGAAGGCTGCATCTGTAGAAGCACATAGCAAAGTCAGCTGGACAGTTTCATTTGATTTTATTTTATTCTACTTGCAACTGCTTACATTTGAGGGGAACAGGAAGAGCATTGAAAAGTAGAAGTAAATACTGGCATATGTTCACAATCACATGACTAAAATGTGTGCCCCTCTGACCCCCATCTCTTAGGGCTTGGTACATAAACAGAAAAAGCAGAGTAGTAGGTCTAAAAGTTAACAATTAGCCAATTACAAATGCTTGGCCAATGAGTGATGGTTGGTGTTTCACCAGTCAGATGACCTTCTTGTGGCAGTGGTGAAGCAGGTGTTTTGAGCCAATCATTAATATCTAATGGAACCTTTATATAAACTCATCTATCACAGGTATTAATGTTTGGGCAGCAGTTGCCCAGCTGTGCTTAGATTGTGACTTGCACTACCTTGCACAGACAAGGCCAGAAAAAAAATTCCCTGTGGCTGTTAATATCCTACTGCAGGTGAAAAGACATCTTTTGACAAAGTGAAGGTGGGAGGTGAGGCAAATGTGCTGTATTAGCTAATATAAATTCATGCTGTGCAAATATCCCTGTGGACTCCAAAGAAGAACTGGTGTTTGAGGAGGATTCCAGGTGGTCTCTTGGTGATGGAGGATGAGAGGGATGATCATCTGACCAGGTATAAAGGGTTTAGCAGATCAAATGATTTACTTCTGTCAAACAAAACCCAAAAAAGGGCTTTTAATTAACGGACTGCTTAATGAAGAAGCACAGAGAACAGAAATGTTAGTATCGAACCTCTGCCCCCCTGTGAGAGGTTTTGAATTTCTGTGTGTTCTTGCTTTATCTTTGCAGAACAGACACAGTTCTTTCATAGGAAAAACTCTGGAGATGAACACTGACTACATTAATATATCATCTAACTAGCATGGGTTTTAAAATGGGATTTTAACAGAGTATTGCCCAAACAGGCCATGAATAGTAAGCAGACACATAATGCAAAAGGAGACCATCTTACTTAAATGAAATGGGTTTCATTAGTCAACCTTTAAACACGCTAGTTATGGATAGACTTAAATTATATGTGGCATTTATAAGTTTGTTTTTCTACAGGTCCGTCTAGCTTTTTCTGCTATAGATTTGTACTTAATGTAAAGTTTTCAGAATCACTCTAGGTTTAGATGCATACACTTTTCTGAAAGGTTAGGATGATAGATAATCTTTTAATTTAAAGAGTAGTATGTCTTGTTGGAATTAAAAACTAAAGATAAAAATCAAATGATCATGGAAGCTGCTATAAGTGGCATCAAAGTGAATAAACCTGTGTCTTCAGTCAAATCTGAATTCATTTAAATAGTCTGCATCTCAGTGACCCTACTGTTTACACTTCTGGTATGTTTTTGTTTTTGTTTCTTCTTTTCACCTTTTCAATATTTATGAGGATTTTTTTTTTTTTTTTAATGAAATACAGTCTGATTGAGGCCTTAAATTATGTTTGCTACAGTTCCCGTATCTCTGAGAAAATGATGATACATCTGTATCTTCTGAGGGTGCTCGGTAGATGAGTAAACTGGAATGTGTGATCTATACAGAAGCCAGACAGCTAGCACGTAATTGGATACGCATTGTATCACGGTACATAGCAACAGACACATGCACCTCTGGATGGTAATGTCCATATACATCAACCTCTACTGTATCTGCAGTAGCTGCAAGAGCAAATTTCACCTGTGTTGCACTAATTTCCTAATCATTGCCTATGTTTTCCTTTTTTTCCCCCTTTTTCCTTTTTTTCCCCCTTTTTCCTTT
>CM021698.1:48573849-48594640 GCA_011074415.1 Stictonetta naevosa
TTTGCTTTCATTTTCAATCCCAGCCCCTGCCACCTCTCTGAAATTAAGACTAAAGACCTGAACTGGACACATCAGCTGGGACTTAATTAGAGGAGTTTGAACTGGGAGATGACAGTCTCAATACTATTATATTTCTGTGCCTCAGCCTTTTCTTCTGTTTCTGCTATGGATATAATTAATACATTGCACCTACTCTTAATAGTGGCAGTAACTCTGGCACAGAGACATTATTGCTTCATGGCCCAAGGAGAACATTCATGCATTTCTGGGCTTAGTGTCATCCATCACATAGATTGGCCTTGTCTCTGTGAAAGGGCATTACACAGTCAGTTACGGCAGTTGTTATCATATATCTTGTGGGAAAGCGATCATTTTACAGAAATATGTTAGATGCATGGGATTTTTTTATTATTATTATTCTTTTTTTCCAGTGCTCCACCAGTCTTTCTCTCTCCCAGCTTATTAACCAGTGTACCATTAAGTTATTCCCAGTGTCTACAGAGGCCACAGGGAATCACTTTTTATGTCTCATAGGCTACATTTTCTTCTTCTGGGACACAGAAGACAGAATATTTGCTTCCTCATGTGGAGCAGCAGCAGCCGTAGAGCACCTGCCCAGACACAGTAAAGAGCAAAGTGGCAAGATCTGGAATACTAATAAAAGAGCAGTCTCTGGGCCCCACTTCAATCTCCTTGGCAGTAAATTAGCCACTGGGTTCTGAGCCTAATTCCCTAATTTGTCACTTACCAGGTGTGCAGAGAGTGTGTCGCTGTAACCTGCCCTGATTTCCCCTGCTACAGCAGCAGTAGTTGAACTCATGATAGAGATGTTCCTGCAAAGAAGCCCCAAAGCGAGGGACTGCTCACCAGGGTGGCATGATTGTGTAAGTGGTTTTGTGTCTGGTTTTCTTTTTTTGTTTTTGGTTTTGTAACTTTCAGGCAAAAAGTTGAAAGTCTCCAGCCTAGGAAAGCTTTGTAATGACAACTAAAATCAGGAGCCAATGTTGCTGGTGTGACAAGGCTTGGCAGAAGATCAGAAATTTTCATTGTTAGACTGTTAGTTTCTGAGGTAACTAAAGCAAATTCCTACTGTACAAAGGGTGGATAGTTTGGCCAGAGAGAGAGCAGGAGTTACTTTAAGGACTATGGTTAGTGTAGAAAGATATGGGGTGTGGAGAAACAATGGGTGGGTACTGAGACAGCGCATATCTGCCATCAGTGGAGATGGAACATTACGAAGAGAAATGGAAGAAACTCTCTTCTGTTAGCTTGATCTCCATCTTTCCCCCTTCTTTACTGCTCCCAGTGTGTAAATGCTCAAAGACAGAGCAGAAGTACCTTGCAACCAGGGATTTTTCTCTCTGAAAGATGGTACAGCTGTGGATAAGCACCTTCTTCCCAGCTATCCTCACTGCCTGGGTATGCATGATGGTGACAGAAAGACATATGCACATGTATGCACAAGTAAAAGCAGTGGCTGTGTTTCTGTCCCACCTCAATAAAGAGAGCATTGCTGACTCATGGTCTTAAATGTGACTTCAGAAATTGTCAGCGAATTCAGAGGATTACCGCATTTGTATGCAAAATTGTGAGAAAGTTATGGACATACAGCTATTTAACTGCCAGAATACCTTGGTGATAAGTGCAATACATGTTCCTAGACAGAAGATGATTGAAGTTGATAGGCAAACTGAGATATTCTTCCAGTCTCAAATAGGACAACCTTAAAATATTTCCAATGTATTTCTTCTGTGCTCTTGAGCCAATAACTAACCCTGAAAATACCTAGCATTTTTAGTAGAAATATATGGTCAACACATTAAAAAAATAAAAACAAAACAAAAAACAAACAAAGTCTTGCCTTGTTTCTCTTGCTGAACAACTGAATCATTTTTCTTAGAGATTTATTCTGTAGCTCCTGAAATAACTGGAAAGTAGGAACGGCCTTTGAACTCTCTTGTATACTAGGGTAATGTTATACTATTCTGTTCATTATTTCTGGCATTTTCTAGTAGAGTCATATAAAAATATGGTCTTTACTGCTCATCAGAGCAGCACTGATCAACATCTAGCATACATATGCTGCATATGCTACTTCTGATAGCAACAGAGCAATTAGCTTTCTCTTGAAGCAACACAATACAGCACCAAATTGTTGCTGTTGCTCTCAGTTAATTGGAACATACAAAACCTAAATTTTATTCTTGAGCTGCATTTTCTTCTTCTTTGTCAAACTCAAGGCATGACGGAGAGCCCCAAGATGGTGTTTTCAAGGCCAATAGATAAGAAACAAAAGCTGTTTCCTCTACGTTTCTTTGAATTAGAAATAAGCTGTGGTTTCTAAAGGTCCATACCATGTCTGACATGCTTAAAGGTGTACAAGCCAAGGAGATGACAATTCCCCGGAGAAACCAAGTTTAGGACTCAGATGCCCTCAGAGACTTTACTTACCAGTCTCTAGAAGGGATTAGGTTTGACTGAACTGAGAGAGTGTTTATCTTTGTCCGTACCCACATGTATGTCAGGGTAAAAACTCATTGCAGTGTTCTGATATTTAAATGTGTATATCAAATGTTTGCATTTCTAATTCCTTTTTTTTTTTTTTTTTTTTAATTGCTTGATTTTCTCATGGTGATCTATATTTATGTTTAGCAGTCAGAGTTTATATATTCTACATTGTCTATTCTCTGAATGATCTTTAATGGTACTGGGACTAAGGTAACCTGGAAAATTGATTTTAAGATGAAAGGGAAAGAAATGAACTGTAAATCAGTCTTCTGTAATCTCTGGTCAAAACAGAGTCTTTCTGAGTGTCTTTAAAGAACAACTGGGCAAGGCATGGACCTTGAGAAATAAGCTTTCAGAGACAATCCAGCTGCAATGTCTCTTCTACTTCATTAATAATTTTTCTAGAGTATTTACTTGCATGTTTTTCCTGATATAATCACACAATTGCTTTCAGCCTCTTGTTAGGTCTGTCTCAAAACAGATTGTTAAAAAATGGCTAAATAATTACCTTTCATGTCCAGCAATATTTGGTTGAAAATATGTGCTGTTTGTGCTTTAGCATAGCCCAGGAAAACTGAAGAGTTGTTCTCAGCTGAAGCACAGTATTTCAGAGGTCTTGTCAGGACTGCTCTCTTTGAGGAATGTCATTGCAACCAGGTTTTTATAGGGGCTACTTCAGGACCATATCCAAGTATTCGCATGTTAAGATTGCTTCTGTAGTACTGATGACCTGAAATTGCCTCCACTGTTATCAAGACAGGCTTTTAATTTGGATGAAAATATCTAAACCAAAAATCACCATGAATTTAATTTGGAATGACCATAAAGGTAGTTGCCACTTCTTGTTCATAAATTATAATCCTCCTAGGTATTGTTCTGTTTATAATGCAGGACTGAGACTCCCAAATTTTGGTGCACTGACAGGTGTTTAACATATGTCCACTGAATTTCTAGCTTTTTCTCCTGCAGCTTGTGTTGTGCAGGAAGGACATATTTGCACCAGAATTTGTTGAATCAAATACTCTCAGTCTGCTTAATTATCTATTAAATGGAAAACACACTGCCTTTTGTAAGCTGGCTTCTCTGTTCCATTTCTGTTTAAATCAAGCATCAATTTAGATTAATGAAATTAGCAGGCGCACTGCACATTCTACAGACTCACAGGTCATTGTGAAACCTTTTCAGATTTCAAATATATGTAATATTCATGCACTGCAGTGGTAACATTACTTATCAGTATGTATAGTATGACTATATGATTACTATAAAATCAAAATTATTTTGAAGAGTTTGGACATAATGTATTCAGTTAAACTTTTTATCTCCTTGGTACTGATGGTAAATTAAGCAGATACCCATTTGGGCATTCTTTGTGCTGATAGAGCAATTTATTGCAATGTGTAAGAAGGTGTAGTCATTAGTTAACAAGATTTTAAAATCATGTTACTGTTTTATTGTTCAGCTCTTCACCTTAGAAGAATGACAGGTTTTGTGTTAAATGAGAATGGAAGTACTGCATCAGTTGTGATTAAACAGTACCTGCACATGAGACAAAACAGTAATGTCAGGCAGAACAGTTTCAACATAACAAGAGGAGACCTGTTAGAAAACCTACAGATTAAATACAGGTAGAAACATAGCCAGCAATATGGAAGATTCCACTGACCCCTATAGAATCTGTGTGCTGCCACTGTAGAAAAGAATGGATCTCTGAGATTTCATTGTAATTTGGACATCTTTCCTCATCAACTGCTTCACCAAAAGGGTGGATGTACAGCTCCCTCTGCAGCCCAGAATCTTTACTTCTGGAAGCATTGGGGTCACAAGAAAGGATGCTTTTAGCTTTTGATGACTTTGTCATTGGAAGAGATGCTTTGCATCCAAGTCCTTCTTGCCAGTAAGAACTTTTCTTGTCCGTAATGAACTTGGGATTGAAATCATTGCTGTCAGTGCATTAAGGATTCCGATCTCTCTCTCTCTTTTTTTTTTCTTTTTTTTTTTTTTTTTTTTTTTTTTTTTTTCTTCATTTCGTTAAGTGTCTCAAGCCAAAGCTGGCTCTCTGCCTACTGCTTATTGGAGCTGTTCCCAGACTACCTCATGTTTTTCACAGAGGATTATATTTGTTAATTTGAAAAATACGTATAAAAATAACTTATGTTTTCCCCCTATCCCCTGTCTTCCTTTACCACATCGTACCCTCTGGCCATCCTTGAATTTTAAGGGTCTGCATGCTAACTTAAATAGCGCAGAGAGGATCCCCCTGTTTTTGCTTTCTGTTGAAATGTCAGGGTGTTTCTTTTGCCTCTGTGTACTTCCAGCTAAATTCCATTCCTTAATTTGTGTTAGCTTTTTCTCTTTTTTGATGTTCGTTTGTTTTATATCTTTTTCCAGGAGAAGAGGGTCTCAGAAGGTGGAGGTCATAGAATTTGGGCATTTAGAATTTGAGAATTCAGTCCCTGGTTTGGCTATACAGAAGATCCAGGGGAGCAGCTTGTGGATGGAAAATGGAAAGTGGTACTTTGACTGCTCTGGTATGCAATCCACCATCAAGCAACCCGCCATATTCCTGAACTTGCATTTATAGCAAAATTGCATTGTGTACGTATTCTTGGATTGTAAAGATTTGCTGGTGCAGGATAACAGAGGTATAAACTTAGAGTACATTAGATAAACCATATTACTGCTCTGCAACATCATATATTTAAAATAAAAGGGGCCTGATTTAATTTTTCTTAATTCATTTCTGCAGCAAATTAAACTAAAGCAAATTCAGGTCACATTTGTTCTGGGCTTTTAATGTGTTTCAACTAATTCACTTGAAAGGATAATTCAGATGAATCTTCCCAAGTGTTCCATGTGGACAAGTCATGATGCATAGCACCATGCTGTCGAGTTATCTTCCCTCAGGAGGTTGAACTGCATAGTTATGATAATGAACAACAAGTGACTGCGTATGGAAAAAGAATATGAGTTAATCAACAGCAGTAGGAGCATTGGTTGCAAATCAGAATCAGATGAGGCAGGAGAAGAGTTATGGGGTATGAACAACCATATTGCTGGGCAAATCTCCCATGCTGTGGCCTTTCTCACAACCTAGGAAGTCCTTCAAAAGGACTCTTGACTTGTGGCTCAGCTAAGAGAAAGAACTAAGAAAGTAAGGATTTGGTGGCAGATGCTGGAATCTTTATTGTGATCAGAGAAATTACTTTGTGTGGGAAAAGTAAATAAAATTGAGAGGCTGATCCTGAGTCTCTTTATGGGGTTAGCATCGTGTTGGGGAAAGAAAATGATCTGCAGAGTTTTTAATTGAGTGCTTCAGACGTCTCTGCTCCCCTTCATCCTACCAGATTGGGGTGTGAAGAAAACCTCAGGAGCATGGCTTTTTTGAAACACATAAAAGTACTTTTTTTTTTGTGCTTCAGCTAAAGGTGATGAGAATAAATATCCAAATTTTGGATTAAATTTTGTGTATTATATTTTGATGTTCATTATAAGAAGAAATTGAAAGTGCATATCTGCACTGAAGTTTTGGTTCAATTCTGATCTTGTCACTTTCCTAAAGTACTGTTTTACTAATGAGTACAATTTCTCCAGATTTAGAGATGGTTAACTCTGTTCTGGTGTGGGACCCAATTAAGCACAAGTGGGCACTTTTAGAAGAGGTAGCTGCTATTTTGTAAGAAGCTACAAATATAGCATTCAGAGAAGAATGATATTCAGAATGTTGGCTTTCTTATATTTCTAAGTTTTCCCCTAATCTGACAGTTGAGATACCCTAAAAGGAAAAAGAGGAAGGTTTACAGTGGTTCAGTATCAGAGAAACAGCAGGAGATATACTTGCAATTAATCTTAGAGGGATGAATGATCAAGATATTTTGTCTTGTATGCTTTGTTTATTCTAAGTGAACCCTTGCACAGTAATCTGTATGATGGATGAAATAAAGTATTTTATTTATTTACTTATTTATGCTTCTGTGTAAGTAATGCACGAATTAGGGGTTTCTTTTCAAGCTTATTCTCTTCTCACAAAGGACAAACAATATAGGATTAGAAGGGTTGTCAAACCTGTTATGACTGCATCATTGTAAGATGCCTGCTGGGGAGAGCCAGGGGTGTGAAAGATGTATCTGGTTGTGGAGTCTTTTGTTATAGATCAGCAGAAGGCCATTTGTTGCAGTAGAAGTCCAATTACCTAATCCTGTCTGCTGGATTGAAAGGGCTTTTAGTTTGTACAGGTTTTCTGGGTGAGTGTAAGTGTCTAATTCCTAACAACTCATGGCAATAAATAAAATGGAAGAGCAAGATTTAAGCTGGCTTTTAAATACCATGTAGCTGTGGATACATCTTAGTAGCTGGATAATAAAGGAGTATGCTTTCCCTTGGAGCCATATGTAACAATGTAAGAACACAAGACAAAGCTACCTGCATGTGTAATGCCAAAAATATCAGCTTAGAGTCCCCAGGCTTTAGGTCTGCAGTTCTATGACAACTACAAATAAATCCCTTCCCTCTGCATCTACATTTTTCCTCTCCTTGTGCTCTGTGTGGATGGGTTCTTATACATACACAAAACAATGTGATGTTATTCCTTATAGTTAGGGCATATAAATCAAAGTTAATTGCCCTTCTTGAAGAAGGCAAATTATTTTCAGTAAAGAATCCACTCAAAGAAGCAGTTATACAGATAATCCTCTGTAACTTAAACAGCCAAAAGAGCAAGAGAGAAATGAAATAATGTACGGAGGAGATGGAATGCCCCCTTCTTTGATGTTAACACATTTTTCTTTTTCAAAACAATAGGAATTTATGCAGAGGAAAAAAACTCAAGAACTAGGCTAATACTGTTAACCACATTCCCACCCTCTGCTTTTTACATGTTTTATTACTATTATTATTATTATTTATTATTACTTTTATCATATCAAAAAATATCATTTTTCTCTCCTTTCCATCAGAGTAAATAGTTGCATTTTTTTTCTTTTCTACAGCCTGGTTATGGTGAATTGAAACAGTCTTAATAAGAGTGGCAGCCAAAACGAAGAGCATTTACAAAGGATAATTATTGCTTAGGTTATGAATATCAACTTTCTATTGACGTGTAAAAATTGCATCTTACAGAGATATTATAAGCATTGTCATTTACAAAGAAGCAGATTTTACTTTCAGCTGCGTGTAGAATCAAATCATATGAGCCATTTATTCTTTACAGAGAAACATGAAATAGTAAGTTTGAAGGGTGCAGATTTCTATTTGGATTAATGTTATTCCCCTTCCTGATGTGTATTGCAACACTAGCTTGGCGAACTAGAATATATGAACCAGAGGTGGGAAATGTAAAATTCTCTGGATGCTGTAAGAACTTCCAATTCCCCATGCAATTTTTATCTGTCTGCCTTATTTCATTAACAATATCTCTGCTAGGTAAGTGGGTTGAAAACTTCCAAAATACTTCCTCCAACGAGAGACTGAGATCTTAGATCTGAAATAGCATTTGTATTTTGACTGATAGCAGCAGTGGCAACCTCAAAGTCCTAAGGGATCAAGAGAATAAAGTTACATACATAGCCTTTTGCTTCAGTCAGAAATAATGAAAATATAATTTATATGCAACATCTTGTACATATGATATTCTGATATTCCTTTTGTATCAAAAGTAAAAAACATTACATTTCTCCTGACCTAGGTTACAGAAGTCCTTCTGTTGCTGTTTACATAAATATCAAACTTATTCCATCTATATAGGTGTTCATTAAGCCTGTTATTAAGAAAGAAATGCTGAATATTGTCATCTGTAGCAATTTCACATAAAGTTTGTCATAAAGTTTATTACCTATCTTTGTCTAAGGCATTATTCTCTGTGTGCTGTGGTCCATAAGGCATTATAACATTGACTATGATGTCAAGAAAAAATCTCGCAGAAAATTTATAGGCTTGTATATGACCACAAGTTAAAATTAGAGAAAGTAATAATTGAACATTCAAAGCAGGGCTTAATTTTGATTTGAAATGAGAAGCAAGATAACAGTATTTCTTAAGATGGTCTGTGTTTTCCTTTCCAAAAGCTTACATGATCCTTCAAATGAAAGTTAAGAAATACTGGGTTTAGTCCACTTATATTATTTACTTGCATTTACTTTTCCTAGTACAGCATATCTTAACATTTCACAGTCTTAAAATTTAATCTGAAAGGTGAGGAAGCGACCTTTGGAAATGAGAATCTGATGCACAGTAAAGAAGAGTTGCTTATCTGCTACCACATAAATACTCACCAGAAAGCAATGAAGCCAGGTCTCTAGTCCAATTCTCCATCTGCTACACAATTGCTCTGTATCATTTTGGAGAAGAGACAGTTCGTCTGGTGTTTGGCTATCTTCTAATTATGTGAAAGACCCAAATTTAATGTAGTCAAGCTCTGCACACCTCCTAATTTCTTAAAGAAGAGAGACTATGGGATGGCTGAAGTACTCCTTACCTCATCTAGGACGAACATACATGCTCTACAAGTCTTTACAGAAACTATACTGAAACACGGTAAGCTTCTGCCATCTTCCAGTACATCTCTTCTTAACACTTACTGTAAAAATTATGTGCTCTTCAGAGATTTCATCCAACCATGCTACCATAGGGCTTGATTCTTTAGTTGAGTAGAACAGCTCTTTCTGGATGTTTCTTTCAGAAACTATGGGATCTGCTATAGAGTATTAATAATTACTCCCCAATTTTTTCCTTTACCTTTGTTCTGCATGGTACACCAGAAGGAAAAGTACAGAACAAATGAAATGAGCAAAGGAAAAGAGAATGATAGAAAGCAGAACAAAGACACAAAAGCTAAGTCAGGAATACAGTAAATGCAAAGAATTTATAAAAATGCACACAAGCTGTTATGGACAATATTTTAGTGACAAATCCAGGATTAACAAGTAATATTTCCATTTCCTGGCCCACTTTAGTCCTGAATACAGAAGTAAATAAGAAAGATGAAAGTCTCTTCTTGCTCTGGGAGAAGATTGACATCAAAAGTCTAGAAGCTACTTCTTGGGCTTCTCTCAACAGGATGGAGTTCAAAAGGCAGCAGTGCACTTAACATTAAAGGAAAGAGTCCATTGGATTGTTGATCACACTTTCAGGTGACAAGCACTTTCATCTGACATTTATTTTGATGATGTTTTCATGGCTGGCTTTTTGAAACCTTGCAGACCTGGAAAAGGATATGTAGAAGTTTGTGTCTTATTTATTTATTTATTTTCCAGAGGTGCTGGTCTTTTTATCCATTATTCAGAGTTCAATCCTGCCAGCCTTTGGGCAGCTTTGGGGTCCTTAGATGTCCAAAGGACAGAAAACAAAACAAAACAAAACAAAACAAACAAAACAAAACAAAAACAAACAACAACAACAACAAAAGAATACTCTTGCTGTCTGTGTTTGTGGTCCTGACTTTTAGGTTTTGGATATTTTTCTTAATTAGGATCTACCTTTGCCATCACAATACTATTTCAGCTCAACAGCTATCTGTAAAATTTTACCTATGACAACTGGGGGACTCCAACTAAGTCCGTGTACAAAAATGAGCAAGACTATTCTCCCTGCAATGGGCATGTGCCATGAGAGTCACTCATATCCTGAGAATGGAGAATATTGGAATCATAGAATCATAGAATATCTAAGGGGAATGATCCTTAAGGATCACTGATTCCAACTCCTGGGTCCCCAAAGCCGCGGCGGGGGGGCCCCCCCCCCCCCAAGAAAAAAGTCAGATCATATGTCTGATAGTGTTTTCCAAACACTTCTTGAACTCTGGCAGGCTCAGTGCCATAACCACTTATTTCCCTGGGGAGCCTGTTCCAGTGCCCAACCACCCTCTTGGTGAAAAACCTTTTCCTGATATTCAGCCTGAATCTCCCCTGTTGCAGCTTCATGCCATTCCCTTGGGTTCTCTCGCTGGTCACCAGACAGAAGACTTCAGTGTTTGCCCCTCTGCTTCCTCCTCATAAGGAATTTGTAGACTGTGATGAGATCTCCCCTTAGTCTCCTTTTCTCTAAGCTGAACAATTCAAGTGGCCTCATATTTTTTCCCCTCCAGATTCTTTACCATCTTTGTTGCTCTCCTTTGGAAACTCTCTAACAGTTTTATATCTTTCTTATACAATGGTGCCCAAAACTTCACACAGTACTCAAGGAGAGACCGCACCAGCACAGAGCAGAGCAGGACAATCATTTCCCTTGACCAGACAGCAGTGCCGTTCTTGATGCACCCAAATATATAGTTGGCCCTCCCGGCCGCCAAGGCACACTGCTGGCTCATGTTCAGCTTGCTGTTGATCGAAACCCCCAGATCACTTTCTGAGGAGCTGCTACCAAGCATCTTGTCCTCCAGTCTGGATGTATAACCAGGGTTGCCCCTTCACAGGTGCAGAATCTGGCACTTGCTCTTGTTAAACTTCATATTGTTGGTGATTGCCCAGCTCTCTAATTTGTCCAGATCTCTCTACAAGGCCTCACCACCCTCAGTGGAGTCAACAGCTCCACCCAATTAGTTATTGTCCACAAACTTGATCAAAAAATCTTCAAGCCCTTCATCCAAATTGTTTATGGGAACATTGAAAGAAGGCTGGTCCCAAAGTGGATCCCTGCTAGTGTCAGCTTGCCAGCCCCATTTACAAGAACCCTCTGACCTGACCATCTGTCAATGGTCAGGTCACCCACCTTATTATGCTTTTATTTAATTGTATTTTAACCTGGGATCCCCAAGATAGGCTGTTTCTTTCTTGGTGTAGTCTTTTATATTTATGAGGACTGGCCTGGAAGATCAGCAGAGTAGAATTACATTTTTCCTCCTAAATGCTTTAAATGCTTTTTTTTTTTTTTTTTTTTTTTTTTTTTTCTGTTTCATGGATTAAATGTTCTTCTAGTATGTTTGAGTGGATCCGAAAGCTGTGATCTGAATTTCTGTAAGGGTTGCCAAATGTTTTATTGTATTCTATACGTCACACTAATATATTTCATATTTTCTGTACTTTATTAACCGTAATTTCACAGTTTGCCATTTTAGCTGTGGAACAAAGAGGATCTGCTTTATTTCCTGGATAATTTATTTCTCTTTCCTCTTCATCATGTGTATTCTTCTGTAAATATGGCCTTCTACCTTTGCCTTCTACCTGTCCAAAGCCCCTAGGGAACAATCACTGATCTGTGAAGTTCTTGCATTGAATATGTCTCCTCCAGTTTGTATTTCCATTAAAACTTTTTAACCGATACATGCTAGGCTGTGTCAGTTCCACATTTTGCTTTCTTTAGGATGTTTACTGTCTTTGTATTCTTTTGATTATTTTGTAAGAAAAAATAAATCAATTTCTTTCTAATGAAACAGCATGTTATAGGGAATTGTTTTTGATATCATTGTGTTGTTTTTTCTTAGCACAATTTATCACTGAGGGAATAGATAGTTACTGAGTTGCTGAAAGTCTGAAGCATGTGAATAACAACATAAATTACCTTCTTGAAAAACATCAGCGAGACAAGACGATTAGAGGGAGTAAAAGTATCTGCTTTAATAAATTAAGGTTGAACAATTTCAGAAAAGAATTGGTTGTCTAATTCTGTTCCCAGCTGCATGTATAAATCTAGAGTGCATCAGTAACATCAGTGGTACAAATCTACATTTCCACTGCACACTAAGAACGCCAATGGTCACTGCAGGATTAAGTACAGCAGCAACTGAACCCATGGGAGATGTCCTGTCTATAACTCTGTAATTTTGATATTTGATTGGTTGACGTTAGAAATTTTGAAGCTCTGAACACAGATTTTTCCTACTAAGTCTGGTATTTTTGAAGGTAGAAGAAATTAGGTCAATTCAAAGGAAACATTTCAATGCTGGAAATAATGCTTGTGAATTACCGTATGATCTCCCCCATTACTATTTAACTGTAGGTTAACAGATTTTTTCTAGTTGAAAAGTGATATGCTGGAGTTTTTGGAGAACATGTAAATATTAAAATTATTAAAGCACTGAAAATCTGAGTAGCAGATTTCAGTTCTTTATGTTGGGAAAGTTTTAGCTAGGAGAACTTTTTCTCCATGTTGGTTAAAGAATTGTTGCTGTACATACAAAAATCAATGCAAATTAAAATTAAAGCTACCATTATAAGAAGATCAAATACTTTAGCCAGTAGCTGTAACACTCTTTTTCTCCTCTTTCAATTGTTAGTTAAGAAGATGTTCATCGCTGTCTTCCCACATATTTTCTTTACATTATGTGATACAAAAAGTATATCATGCACTTTGTGTTAGGGAGCTGTATTATCCTGGCCTCCGAAACGAATTTCCTTTCTGGTAAGGTACTTACTGTGGCCATGTTGTACCCATAATCTATCCTCTTTACTTTTTCCAAGCCATGTGAAATGGCCAGAACACAACATGGAAACAGCCCTAAGAACCCATAAATAGAATTTTGAAAGTAATTGTAAATAATGGAAAACCAATTCTTGAGGTTTGGGGTTGGACTTAAAGAAAATTCAGATCCAAAAAAAGATTGGGTCACGTCTGCTGTCTGGCGGTTTGTATCATGATACCTGCCTAGTTTCTACTACATCAGCCTTATTAAACAGACAGTTTAGCTCACAGGTGATCTAGAGCTTCAACAGCTCTGTCTATGGCTGCACTTTAGATGATTCAGGACCTGCTGCCATGGAGCAACTTGGCACTTGTGGAGGTACACAAGCCAGCTCTGAATGTGCTAGCCTAGCTACCAGATAAAATCCAGTGTGTTTATCCTTTGACCTTTTCTTCCAGAAAGCTGCAGGGAGCTTCTCCTAGTACTTGACACTTTATTAATAACCTACTCAAGTATGCTGTTAATGGTCTGTTTTAAGCGGGGATTGAGCTTGATATGAGCGTCAAAGTGCAGATATTAGATCTTGTGTAGAGGAACTGGTGGCACAACCCAGATGTGCTGGTGAAAAAGACACTCTTCAAAACAAATCCCAAGATCCCATTATAGCATGTTTTTTCCTATCCTCTCTGACTAGCTCATAATTCTTGCCCATATTCCCAGTCATGAAATTTAGCTTGCTAGTACATAGTCCCATTCCCAAGGTCTATGGTGAAGCAGTAATAATGCTGAATTCTCTTTATGGTGGTGGTTAAAAAGAAAGGAAATGTAAATTCAAATTACTTAAGCAGCTTGATCAAAGCTGAAATATACTTTAAAATAATTTTAAACTTCTCATGCACACGTAAATTGAACACCTTTGACTTGGATTTTGTGTTCCTTTATTGAGTTCTTTTTCAATGTTGAACATTAAACTTAACTCAGTTCTGTGTTTATGTTCAACACTGAAAAAGAAATCAATAAAGAAACACAAAATCAAATCCTAAATTAAGCTACATCTCCAGGAAATTATGAAAATTCAGAAATATTGAATTACTCAAAACCTGTTGCATATAGATCTACCTTCTGATAGCAGCCAAGTTTGTTGTATTTTACTTTATGGAAGGAGGGCAGTTTTGACAGAGAGATAATTACACTTCTAGGAAGTCATTGGAATTTATAAAAATGTGCAACATGGAAAAATGTTGCCCTGAAAGTCATTAAACTTGGTATTTTACAATGAGAATGAATGGGTGAATTAATATTTTTATTTATCCCCAAAGTGTACTGAGAGAGGAAATCAATATATTAAAGCTTATACCTTACACATTTATTTGTGAGTCAATGATAGCCTTAGATTTGTAATAATCCATCTTAATCCATAAACTATAATCCATAGTCTACTTAAAACTTCATTGTTTTGGGTGGTCTGTGGATGGGGCACTTTGTTACTGTCTTTTTTATGCATTACTTCTGTCAAAGGAATTTACTTGTTTGGAGCAATCTTAAGAGACTTTTTAAAGAGCTTTCTCAAGAGACTTAACTGGAGCCTCTCCTGCTCAGTGCTGCTTTCAACCAGTTTTGTCTGATTGGAAAGTAATGAATACTCTTTTATTTATTTATTTTTATTTATTTTAACTTATACTTTAAAAATCATGTCTCTAAAACACATTAGGCACCTTGAATCTGTAGTCACAAGGGCAGCTAGCAACAAGAAATATAAGTAAATCAAAATCCTCATTTTGCTGTATCATATTAGCTCCACTGCCCAACATCCTTCCCCCTTTGATTCATTTTTTAGTAATTACTTCAAACCAAAACTTTGCGACAATGAAACAAAATCTTGAAAGTTTAGCTTTTGTTGCTTTCATGGGAATGTCATATACCCTCATTGCATTGTAGTCTTGTGTTGCAAAACACACCTGTGAATAAAATATGAGAGATGGGTGGTTTTTTTTTTTTGAAACAAAGGCCATCCCAAACTGAGCAAAGTAGATACTTTCAAATCTGCATCAAATGTTCCTGAGAGGAGAAAATGAGATTCTGAGGAGCAGCCTGTGCTAAACTTTGTTCATGTCATGTAGATCTCTGCTTTCTCTAATAGCTCATTTGCTGTTTCGGGAGAAATATAAGAATAATTGGGCTTTAACACAGCAAATGAGTTTCTTCTCTTCCAGGGCTCACTGTGTAGTGTGATTTGAACTGGTCACTTTTTGAACAACCTTCTTTGTAGGTTATTGAAAAAGTGTTTCAAAGCTGTTTTCTTCCTGCTCCACACTTGTTATATATATATATATATATTTTTATATATATATATATAAATATATATATTTACTGCCATTTCAGATGCTAATGTCATTGTTACTTTCAGTCTCTCTGCTGAAACACATATCTGAATCTCAAGAAGTCTGGGTCTAGGGAAGTGGACAGGTGGCATTAGAATAACGCACCTGGTACCAACACTGTATAAAGCAGGACAAAGATCACTGTGGTGGGAAGATAATGGAGGGAAACATTGTTTTCCAATTGGCTTCAAAGCTAATTGCCTCAAGCCAGAGACACTCAAAAGCTGCATTAAAAATAGTGGAACTTCTTGAACAAGGGAGGCAAAGAGGGCTTCCTACAGTATATTCAAAACATCCATAAATGTAAGCTTTGGTAGGAATTAAGAGGAAGAGGAAGGTTGTTATAAGTAGATGTTTTGTTTCTACAAGTTTGTATCCAGGCTTTTAACTACTTTAAATCAGAGAAGTTCTATTGGAATGAATGTTTTCAGTGGAGTTATGCTGATTAACAGCAGCTGTAGATCTGACCCAACATAGTCTGTCAAAGAAACAGTGATCTAGCTATTTAACTTTCCATTAATAAGTATCCACATTAAAGCACTAGGTAACTCTACCATAAAAATCACATCCTGGAAAAAAGTTGACAGGAAATATCTCTACATGAGCCATTTCTTTCTGCCTTTTGGGAGCTATTTTACTGAATGTACACCAACACTCTTCCAAAGAAGAAAAGTACCCCACAGATCTATCATTTTTATCACATAGGAAAAACAAACAAGCAAACAAAGTCTTAGTCTTTCTGCTCCCTTTTCCTCAGAAAATGTACAGACAATAAGCCCTCCTTAGGTTGAGCATCCTTAAAAAAAGAATGTGTCAGTCAAAAAGATTTAAGACAATTATGAAAAATTTTTCTTTAACTGTCAGATTTTTCAGACAACATACTGTTTAATGTACAATCTAGACGTTGTGAAAGTCTCTTTATCAGAATTTTAAAAGTTGGTTTCTTCAAAGCTGACAAACATGGTACTGCTTTGCAATCAAGTAGTTTTCGGGACAGATCCAAATCCTCCTTTAACTTCAGTAATGAAAGAATAATTCAATGTTTTTTTTTGTTTGTTTGTTTGTTTTTTCTTCAGCTTGTAAATTTTCTTAAAATGAGCTTCAGTGTTATAAAAGAGCAT
Source organism: Stictonetta naevosa (assembly GCA_011074415.1). NCBI lineage: Eukaryota > Metazoa > Chordata > Aves > Anseriformes > Anatidae > Stictonetta > Stictonetta naevosa. The sequence continues at coordinate 48,590,193 of CM021698.1, forward strand.
GGAAAAGATGGGCAAATATAGAGCTATATCCTCCTACCAGAAAATCTGTGGGTGGAAGACAGAACCTGAGGAGCTATGGAAACTTACTTTCCAGGTTTCTGATTCTTATTCTCTTCACTGGAATGGCTTTTGGGAAAAAATTATAGGTTTCAAATTAGAACCTCAAATAAAAAGATCTATCAGTTTTTTCGGGTATCTGAAACACAAACCCTCAAAACCCAGCTGCCTCTGCAGTTATGGTGGCACATGAATTTATAAGTGTCTCTATTTTATATTTGTTATTTTATTTGTATTAAAGTAAGCCTTGGCCTATTGAAGTAAGCCTAGGGCTACTCTTGTTATGCCCATAAATGTGTTGACTAAATACCCCCATTTAGTGAGAGGGAGATATTACTTTCTTTGTCTTTCTCATACTGATGGTTGTGGCATGTTGCTTCATTATGAGAACTATGCATGGCATGCCCCTCCACTCCCAAAGACAAAGAGGGAGCCCTACATTCTAGTGCCAGGCTAGTGTATATTCAGTAAACTAAAATTGCTCTGTTTGTGGAAGAAAAGATAGAGTGAGTGGAAGAACAGTTTGTGGAGCCCAAGTGAGAGAAAGTGACTAAGCTGTGCAGAGGAACTGAAATTAAACTTATTGTGCAGGAAGCCTGACCAGTTATCCTTCATCCAAGTACAAGTCCCTAAAAGTTTATTGCTATGACATGAGCACCTTCAGGACCACAGACAAGCCTTACTCTCTAAATACTTTGAATCGTTCTGAGCCATGGTTATTGGGAATTGTGAACTGCCTAATAAGGTCTCTGCCTTCTAGGAGGTCCGTTTTTTGGCTTATCTTTATCTTCCTTATCAAATATATTCCTTGAGGTGATGTTCTTTGTTGGTTAAGTCCATTTTTGTTCACCTGAACAATGGAAAATATGTCTAAGGCAGGAGCTGCTGCAGGGCTGGAATCTCTGCTCCCATGGAGCCAGACAACTGTCTCAAAGTCAGTGTGAAAGGTTTGATGGGATCCTCAGATAGCAGAGGTTACTTTGTTGTGCCTGTTTCATTCCTGTCATTGTTCTAAAGAATTGCAAAGAACAATGCAAAATAATGTTCTTTCAGTGGGATTTTTTTTTTAGTGTGTGAGCTTTTACATTTTATTGTACTTGTGAAAGTTTTTATATCTCAGTGGGTGATAACTTTCTGTACTGAAACTTACTTTTAGGATACAGGGTGTGTAAGCTTGCCTCAAAATTCGTTCTTGAGTTTCAAGTGGAGTCTTATCTATGGCCTATAAAACAGAGACTGATTGAGCACAGATCATGTTTGAATATGTAAATATATTTTACTATATACCTTTTAGATTTAACTAATATGTATATTTATATGTAAATAGACAAGCTTGGCAATAAGAGGAGAATGGGGCCTATGGTGACATTTTTAATAGTAGTCCTTATCAAAATAAAAACTGATGTACATGTCCACATCTGAACTGGGTCTCCTGAGATGTTTTTTGCCTAGATCACATGGCTGTCTTTCATTTAATCTCACCCTCCTTTCTTAGGGAGGAGTTTTTAATCTCGTGCTGAGTAAATGTTAAGGGTCTGATGTAATTCAGGAAGTTTTATGCCTAATGTGTGATGGATAAACAAGGTTGCTGAGTGCAGCAGCTAACTTGGGAATGTTTAGTTTTGCTTCTCTGTTTTCGGTTTTCACTCCAGAAGGTAATATTAAAATCAATGCCACAATAGATGAAGGTAGCTTAGAAAGCAAATCAAATGGTTGTCTTTTGTTTACAGTCCTTCATGACCTCTTTTTTGAACTGTGTGAAGTGAAGTAGTAAAAGAAGTGAAGCATTTCCGCAGAACTATAATGTGGAGAAAACCTCATGTTTGAGCTCTTATTTTTGGCTCTTATTTTTTCCTGTCATCTTACTTTTCGTTATTATTATTATTAATATTATTTATTTATTTATTTATTACTTTATTTATGCACCATCTTATTTAGGAGTATTAGAGCAACTGTTGGTGACTGAAATTTGTCTGAAGGTTTGACTTACATTGCAGTGTTAAATGCACCATAAGGGTAAATATTGTATTCACTGAAAAATCTGTTTCTGGATGGTAAAGTCACCTAGCTTCAAAAGATCACCTGCTTGCTTTCTTTGCATTTTTTCCCCTCCTTCTTCTTTGTATACCATAAAGACATACAAGCAAGAAATGTCAGTCATATTCCATTGATGCAGTAACTGCTATGAAGTTTATTTTGATAGGAAGCTTGTCAAAAAATAGATTATAAATTTTACTATCTAAGGACTTTTTGTGATCCAGCTGAAGGTCAGTTGTTATATAAAATACAATAAGCAAAGGTAAACTGTAATGTTAGTCTAGCTGCTGCAATTAACTGTTATTTCTAAAAAAAGATAAATATTTTACCAAGATTTATGTAGCACAATTAAGATATTGTGCTGAACACAGAAATGTTGGAAGGCATCTATAACACATTTTGACTACAGAATTTTCAGATATGCAGATATGAAATCAAGTTTAGTAGGCTACTATGGTAGGCAGGTGGAATTATAAGGTCTGGCAACTGGCATGATAAGAGATGACAACCCTTAAATAACGAGTATTATAGAGTTAGAAAAGTCCTTTTGGTGAGAATGCTATTATTTAGAAACAAATCTAATCCTTTACTAGAGAGTATATCTTTGTAGCAGTATTGGTAATATTTATGGCTACTTTAATCCTTCCCTCAAAGTGCTTTGTAAATACTGGTTGTATAATTCCCGTGACAGTCCAGTTGGGGTTGGTGTTTCTGCTGAATCCAGTTTTACAGATGGCAGTGATGAAACATTAACCAAAAATAAATAAATAAATAAATAATTGTTTTTGGACCCCCCAAAATGGGATCCAATTTTGCTCCAATTTGAGAATGGAGCTGAATTTCCAAGAGAGAAATTACCATGTTTCAAGTCAATGAATACAACTCGTCAAGGTAGTTTTTGAATGAGAAAACTTTTAATCGAAAATAAAAGCCTTAATTTTTATTTTTAATAGTATCTGCACTATTTTTAAAATACATATTAAAATTGAAAATGTAATTTGCTGGAGATTTGGGTTTGGGTAAATTTCTACATATTTGTAGGTATTTCATCTCCATTTCCTTCTTCCCCTCTCGGTCTCCCTTTGTTTCTTTCCTCCCATAGATAAAACAATTTCATGAAAAATAAGTCTTTAAAAGCCATAGAAATCAGAGCTCTGTTAAGATTTCTGATTATTATTATAAGATTTTTGTGTCTCTTAAAGGATGATACTGTTCATTCACAGCAGTGAACTACTTATTTCTGAGAAAAGTAAAATAGTTTTAGGTCATGCTGCTGCTTTACACATAGCAATAATGAAGATTGCTCTAGTATTTGTTCTTCCCATTGCTATGCACCACCACAGCTGATACTCAGAAATCATATGGGCCCTCATCTATAACTTTACTCAATTGTTATTAGTCCCGGTTGCTTCTCAATGACTCTTCAGCACATACAAATAAGCACTTAAGTTTTTGCAAAATGAGGGTCTTAATATGTAACTGCGTATGACAGTCTTGCACTGGCCTCCTGAAGAAAAATAAATCATTCATAAGCACAGAGCTCATTAATATTATCTTGAGTCCTTTCACCCTGGTTCGGTCACTATCACTAATTTGTTATGATTGCGGGAACATTTCAAATGTCTATGTATTTTTATTTTGTCTGAATGACTCCATGGGATCCTGGTTATTTTATATTACCTTGACTGTCACAAACAGAATCAGACACATATAAAATCATGTAAATGTAAATGTCAATAAAATAAATTATTCTATTTTCTGCAGATGTTCTTCATCTGGATTGAATTTGATTGTAGATACTTGTCTCTATGCATAATGATCCAGAGCTAAAGGATGAAATTATTCTTGGAGCAAAGAAAACACATTCAGAATCTTTACTGTAAATTATACACTATACAAAATCAGTCCAAATTGTTCAAACCCTTGGACAATTACAATGTTATTCTACTCACCATGCTGAGTACTGTGTAATTATCATGGTTAGCAGCATTTTGCTTGCTCTCAGCCCTGAAAGGAGATGCAAGCTTTACTGAACAAAAATAAATGCAGATGTGTGGCCTTATTTTGTTTTCTGACTCAGCAACTGAAAATACCCAGAAAATATGAAGGATTTTTTTTTTTCTACTTATTTAGTTGATATAGCATTAACAAAAACACCACTATTGATCAAATATGCACTGTGCTATACATAATGGATAATGTGGTTACTTGGATGATTAAGGAATTTGCTAGGCTGGAAACCCAAGCTTCATTTGTTTAAAAAAGAAAAAATCAGTGAAATTATTTCCAAAACAGGAAGATCCACTTATTAATAACCTCTCCTCTCCTCTCCTCTCCTCTCCTCTCCTCTCCTC
>CM021698.1:48595040-48640142 GCA_011074415.1 Stictonetta naevosa
TCTGAAGGATGGCAGCCAAAGGAGGTAGATAATCTTTACATTTTGCATCGTACAACATGTGTATTGAAGGAGTATGTGCAAATTCAATGTGTGCTCTGAAACTGCTTTGTAATATAGGTTGATCATCAGATATTTAAGGATAATAGTGAAACTAGTGGTTCTCAGTATTTAGATTTTTGTTAGTGCATTTAAAGCTTTACATTTGCTATAGCACAGATGTTCTTACCTTCTTTGCCAACTTGTCTATGTCTTTATGTATTTCAGTAGCTCCTGGCACCAGCTCAACAGTTGAAAGCTTATTTATTTATTTATTTGTTTGTTCATTTATTTATTTATTTATTTTTAATTATTATTTTTTTCCCATTGGAGCCTTATTATTAATGCTCAGACCTAGTTCTTAATTCCATGTCTTTTTAATGTTATATGTAAATTGGATTGGACCATTCAGTTTTACAGCTTTGCTGTGTGAGTTGGATTAATCTGGGTAGCTCTTCCATGTTTCAGAGCTATCGAGAGTCAAATTGGGCCTTACAGGTCACCTTTTTTATCATGGTGGGATTTGAGAGGGTTAGGAGCACTTTTGTAAGTGTTTCATAAGCAAGTTTTGTGCATTTTGTAACTCTTAAACAACACTTAAATGCTTTTACTATAAAGAGCCTTGAAATCTAAAGATTCTTGGTGCTTAATTACAATTCTGAAAACCCAGCTTTTCCTACCTTTGATAAATCCTTATTCAAAGCCAATAAATAAAGCTCACTTTAATTCCATTCTATTCCTTTCTGCTTTTTTAAATTTTTATTTAAATTTTTATTTTTAAGTCAGTTGGCATTTTTCTTCAGCTTAAAATTCTTCGTTTCCTTTTATGGTATCAGTGTCTATAACTGCCAAAAATACTACATTAAAAAGAGTTTACTCACTAATGCATTTTGTTTGAGTGAAATTTCAGTCTCAGAAAGAATAAATGTATTTTCCAGAGGGGAAAAAAGAAACGTATTAATTGGTACCTTAGTGATATATTCACTGTATCACATTTTCAGCTTTGATTTGCTTAGAATGGAGCACTCTACTAATTCATTTTTATTTTTTATTTATTTTTTTAAAAAGTGCTAATGCTCCCGTGTATGTATATTTTAGAAAGAAATGGACTGAACACACACCACCACCACACACATTGAGTGGCTGTTGTATAGGATATTTACTTCAGAGTGCTGCAATTAATCACACAGAAATGAAAAATTAACCTATCAAGTTCATGCTAATAATGAAGAGTTTTCAGAGCTGGACAGAAAAAAAAAAAAAATGTCATTAGCAAGAAGCTTTATTGTGAGTATTTATAGGTTCTGTGAACAAAATCAGTCATAAACGCCACAGTTTAATACCCATCAAACCCATTCAAACTAAGCACTTTTTTTTTTTTTTTTTTTTTTTCTGGGAAAGGGCCTTGAACTGCAACTTGGAAATAAGGCAATGCCATAGGCTTTCTGTGGGTGAAGCCAGCCCCATATAAAACCATGAGGAGAGTAGATGGGAGCTTTCGCTCCTGTGAGGACCATAGAGTAGACAAACTCAGGACATAATGCTCACAAAACATCTCCTGTTTGCTAGCTGGGGATATTTTTTAATCTACGAGTGACAAGAGTTCTGGACTAACTGTCCCTTTTATGTTCAGAACTCAGCTGGCAGACTCATTGTGGGTAGTGCTTCTCCCCCACTTTTGGGAAAAAATTACTCATCCAGTGCAAAGAGGGAGAGGTGGAGAATGTCTTGCACACACAGGGGAGATTTACCCTGGGCTCTTAGTACCTGCTGAGCACAACAGTACATAGTTGCACCTTGTACTGCAGGGACAGTACACAACACCTTGGCTGAGCTTGGAGGATGTCTACCTTTTTCAGGTCATGGTAGTGCTGTGGTGGATTATAAAACTTAGCAGAATGCCCTGACATATAGGACATAAAATTGTACTCCCAGTTGCATATATTGTTTTCTCTAGATGTGTAACCAGTTAGTTGCTCTCACTATGGATGTGGAAAAGTCCTGTGCAAAGTTTAGCTGAGTCTAAGCATCCATAGCTGTGTAATAATGGAGGTGGGTGCAGAGCTGACCTCACTCCACAGATACAGAGCTTTTAATTTCTCCTGATTTGGCAGCTTTTTTCCATCTCCAAGTCAGAAATTGGAAATGGGGCAACTGACATGTGTTTCTACTTTTCTGCCAAAAAAAAATTGGTATTAAGTGGAGTTCCGTTCACCAGGCTTCAGTGAAATCTGGCACTGATTTGCTGCCCCCAAAACTCACAGTTAGAGTTAGTTGCTTTAGCCGGCTTTAACAACCTTGTCCAAACTCTGTCTTTTGAGATTTGCCCAGAATTTTGTACAAAGATGCTTGCGCTGCTGAGCAAGCATGTTTGAGCTAGCTATGTCTGAGCAAACTTACAGCATTCAGGACCAGAAATGTCATACTGGTAAAGCTGCTTGTGCTTTGGCAACCATAAAATTCACACAGCCAAGTTTTGAGGTCCTTTCCCAAGCTAGCAGGTTCCTTCTCAATAAGTCTACCTGGAATAAAATCAGCTCCTTGAGTAATTAGGTTCTAAATCCTGAAATCTGAACTAAGCCACTCATTAGTGTTTTCTATCTACTTAAAAATAGATTTTGTACTGAAACATTGGAAAGTTGACCTTTGAACATCTGTTGTTCGTAAGTAAATATTATTAATGAATAAGTAGTTCCTCAAAGACTTGTCAGTGCTTATGCCTCGTACCTTTACCAATCATCTGTATATTTGTTTTTCTTTCCTTCCTCTTGTAAAAAGGAAATGGTTCCCTTCCCTGAACTGTGGATAAGAGAAGAGCTCTGAGGAGTCACATTAGTAAACTTGAACCCTGTATTGAACGAACAAGAACTTCTCTGTGGCCCAAAATTTTCCCCAGATTATTTTTTGTTTGCTTTCCACAGTACTATCTGGTGAATAAACACTACTGTTCCCCACTCCCCACTCCTCACAGCTCACTGCAGGTGACCAGTCAGTCTGTTGGTGCCAAATTAATGACAGAAAACAGAATTTATTGTCCATGTCAGCCATGAATGATGGGGCTTTCTGCTAATTCCCATGAAAGATTGCTAATCTGACAACTGAAATACTAAATTTACAGTCCAGACTGCCCACTGGGAGCAGATTTATTTTCTTTTTAAAATTATTATTATTTTTTTTTAATTTATTATTTTTTAAAGAACAAAATAAACCATACACAAAATCTTTTTATTGATTGTTGGTGAGTGGGTAGGGGTAGGGGAAGAGCCATTTTCCTAAATTCTATATCATTGAAACCACTTCTTTACTCCTAGTGGAAATGTGAAAACTTTAGGTCATCTGTCAGCCTTTCTTCTCATGGGAACACAACAGTCTCTACTTTCTCTTTGCCATCTCCAGCAAGAGCAAATTTAAAACACAGAGAGTTTGTTTGTTTGTTTGTTTGTTTGTTTTTGTGAGTGGCTGTGCAAGAGCTATTCAAATGCTGGTTTTAAAGAAGTTAGAACTAAGTGATACATTCTTGGCATAAAAATATTTAAAAATAGAATTAAAAAATGACTAAACCATTAATTTCAGTGAAGCTCCTATTACTTATCTTGGTATAATTTTTTACTTATTTCTGACAAAATTATGGATACCTCCTCGTCTTTGGAGTTTTGGCTTAACATAAGGCAAAGCAAAAATCTTTTCTATTGTCCCAATCAGGTATTGGAGAGGATCCCAGGGAAATAGTGTAGCAGAATTTCTATCTGTCTGTCTATCTGTCTATCTACCTATCTATCTAATCTATCTATCTATCGATCGATCCATCCATCTATCCATCTATCCATCTATACATCAATCAATCTATCCATATTCCCCTGAACCTTGTTGGGAAGCAAAAATCTTGCACAGCCTGTAACACAAAAATATAAAGATTACTGACAGTGGAGTTTATTTTTCTTTCACAGGGATGGTTCCAGCCACTAAGCTATAATAGATTCAAGCTTCAAGCAAACCTGTATTTTCCTTCTCATGTGTGGAGAAATAGGTACAATACTTGAAGGAGCAGCTTTTGTGTATATACGCCCACACACCTTTATTAGCAGCAGACTATTCAGGCATGCCTTTTGTAGACAGCTTTGGACAAAGAGACAGTTCTGGCAAAAAGGCAAAAGAATCATGTTTTGTGGAAATCTGTTTCATAAGGGAAAAAAATAAATAAGTAAAACAAGATTGGTCATTAAGGATCCTGGCAGGTACTCTAGCCATGGACTGGACAATGCTGCTCATTATTTTTTGTGCTTCACATTATCTAAGCAGCCTTGGGAAAATCAAAAGTACATGCTATTTAATCTCTTTGCTACTTGTTTGTTTGTTTTGTTTGTTTGTTTGTTTGTTTTTCTGCCCTGTGGGCTGGAAAAATCTTTGTCTGACAAAGTCATTTGGGATGAGTGCTGCAAGTTTTGTCTCCTGACCAACTCCAGCTTACTGTGCCTTATTCATTGACTATTTGACCCTGTGTAATGGTCTTAAAGGTAGCATGCAACAAAATCAAACAAAAGGAAATGGATTCCCTTTGTGTCTTGGTAAGAGTATTGGTGCTGGAGATAGCAAGCTGCCTGCTTTATCTGTGATAGAAAACAGACTTTAAGCTGCCCAAACAGACTGTTCCTGACATACTCCTGTGCAGACCTCTGCTTCCAGGGCACTGGAAGAGCCTGGCACTTTTTTGTGCATTAGGATATTCTCTTGAGAGGGTGGCAGCACTTGCAGTCACTATATGGCCCAGATTTCCCTTGCTGTGGTTAGGAGTAGGCCCTGTTTGCTTGTTTTCTGTGCATCCATTTGTAGTACAGGAAGGTCAAGAGGGTGAATGGGAATTGCCTGGAAGGGGAAGGTAGTGAAGTATGGCTGCTTGCGGTGGAAAATCAGAACAGGCAAGTGCTGGGTGTGGAGTAGGGGTGGGAGTCTGGATCCTGGAAAGGGCAGATATTATGTTCAGCAGAAGGCTTAAAAAGCCACCATCAGAATTAAAAAGGTTCTTCTAACAAGCCAAATCATTTCATCAGATTAATATATGCAATAAATATATTTTCTATGTAATTAAGTCAAAGTACATTATTGATAAATTACTCTGTTAATGGCCAAAGATTTTGTAGAATGCTTATGTATTTAACAAGTTAGAGATAATGAGCTTATAGAGATATACATGTACAGATAATTAGATATTAATCATTTAAAGCGTGAACTGTAATTTAGGACGCCTCTTAATTGTCATGCAACTTTGTAAGCTATCATTTTAACTGTCAATGACATTCACTTACATTTCTCAGCACCTCACTGCATCTTTTTCTGTTAAAATAACTATAGGGGAAATAGTTCATAAACAAATGTCAGATGATGATCCTTTCATCTTTAGGTTACAGCTTACTGATCCCAACCCAACTCAGCAGTGAGTAAAATTTGTTGCTACAGAACAATACTGGCAGAAGAACAAATAGATCCCATGAATAAATTTAGGTTGATAATTAGAAGAATTTTTCTAACCATCTGGAATAACAATCAGAATACAGAGGGTTGTGAAACAGTCTTCAGACAAACAGTGGAATGAGATCATATTTTTTGAAAATGAATTTTGATAAAAATGAAGTTTGATAAACTTCTTCATGGGATTGTTTGGGTATGATTGCAACAACAGGGGGCTGAAATAAAAAATAATAAAAAAAATCATGATGTTGTATGCAGTCCTTTGTGCAATTTAAGGGAAAGCCATGTCAGTCCATAAGGATGAACATCTGTGTTATGAAATGAGAATGACAAATGCAGAGACCAAGAACAGGATAGATATGGATCACTTCTCCTCACTAAGCAGAAATGAGCTGGTGCCCACCTCAGGCCTGCTTTATTGCATATAGGAAGAAATTTCCACTGACACCAATGCAAAGAGGAAATATTTCTTAACAATGAGAATTGGCTTCTAATACATTTGGAGATTATTTTATTGTGCTCATTCTAATACTTGGACTGTTGTCTCCTAGATGCATATGAGAACTGGATTACCAGAGCAAGCAGAAGTCTGTGTTTTCACTTCAGCTAACACTGGAAGAAAATATGTATTAACTAAGGTAATGGCCCCTAGCACTTTTTCCCAAAGTCAATACTTCTGTGTCAATGGAAGCTGTCAAAGAGAGTTTTGATACAGAACTAAATCTAAATCCAAATCTAAAAGATTTAAAATCTAAAGATTTTTAAAACCAAAAAAAAGATAAATACCATGTGCTGGACTCGTGACAGACTGGAGGACTATATTGATTTTAGTGGAGCTGTGATAATCGACATTTGCTGGTGGTCCAACCATGCTTTTGCTGCATGAATCCTCTCTCAAAATTAATTGAAAAAGCAGAAAGAAAAAATCATGGAGACTTGATCCCCCAGCAGCTGCTGGCCATTGCCCTGAATACAACTTTTGGCTCAGGAACTCTTAATCTGTGAAATTTAGGGTACAGACTCACAATAAGATACTTAGCAGTCATGCCTATTGTAAAGCTGAATCTTTTAATTATTTAACAAGCTTGATATTTGATTCAGATAATTGTTAGATCATTAAATGTGCTTAAAATATTGTGTCATTGTTGGTAATATTAATTGTTGGTAATATTAAAAATGTCATAGAAATGAAACTTGTAAAATGCTACTGAATAATGCAGTTTCCTGACCTCTTGCTTACCATGGTCCATTACTTTTAATGGAGAACATAAAAAGCTTGTAGTAGGTGAAATTGTTTTTGTTTCTTCTCCCCCTAACTGATGCTTGAAGCCCCTTAGGTGGTAGAAAATGGATTACGTAGTATTTGCTCATGCTCTAGGCTATTCACTTATGTTGCTTATTATGTGTTTATGTTTTCTCATGGTTTTTAGAACCCTGAATCTATGTTGCCTTTCCAAGTAAAATGGAATATTTAAAATAATCTGTTAATTTTAAGGGAATACTTTTTTTATAAAGAAAGGTCTTTATATGAAGGGGAACCACAGTGTGGGGTTGGGTGTTTTTCCTTACATGCAGCATACACTTGGAAGAGCACAACCTGAGAGCAATCATTTGTTTTCTCTGGGTTAATGGCTTTCAGCTGTATATCTGTCTGCTGGATAATGACTGAGCTGGTACATCAGTCAGTCTTTTCCACTGTAAAACATGTTCAGTTAGTGACATTGACACATTGGAAGTTGGAATGAGACTCCCCACTTGAGTTACTGAAGCATGATACACCCATCTAGAGTGAAATTAAATTAGAAACTATGACAGAAGATGAGATTTCAAGGAAGATGATAGCATGTTCTGAATGTGCAGTATCAAAGGCACTTTATTTTTGACATCATTTGTGCTCATTGTTTAATCATTCCCATCCCAAGTAATTATTTTCTAAAGGGAAACTGGTTTTCAGATTTTCAATCCTAAGGTTTTGATCTTTAGTGTATTTGTACTACTGAGTTATGTCAAAAAATAATAAACAGTAGAAAGACTGGAGTACTCTTTCTAAAATTGCTGAGAGCAAAATTGAAAAAATACTTCAGTAACATGTAAAACTTGCATGTCCCTCTCTTACTCATGGGATTAAGTTATTTACGTCACAGAGACACTTCAAGAAAATGTTCTGGTGTTTCTGCAGCAGGGGTCAGTGTCTGGACACGTGGATAAAAATAATTTTCTTCACTATACCTCAAGATAAAATATTTTGTTATTTTATTTTATTTTTTTTTTCAGTGAAAAGACTTGGAAAAATGCATTTTTAACAGCTAGCAGTAACAAACAAAGAATTAGCCTCTAACAATACAAGGATTAATTTGAAGACTCATTGGTTCACTTTGGTTTTGATTTTTGACATTATTATTATAAGATGAAGTTCTCTGCCTCCATGTGCCTTGCCGTTCATTGTTTCTAACTTGCATGGTGGAGGGTGATTGTACGGTGAAGCCTGAAAATGGTTATTACACGTGATGGATTTCCATTTACATGGGCTAGCTTTTGCTAGACTCCTTTTGTTTTGCAGTCAAAGGCTTCTGTCCACATCTGTCAGTCCCTGAGGTAGGCAGAGGTATTCCAGATAATGTGTGCAATGACATTAAACGTGCAAAAATGGGAGTAGGAATTCAAGAGGTTCCACGTGAAAGTTCATCAAATGCCCAGAACTGCATTCTAGAAATGACAAAAGCTATCAGTCTTCTGGATGCAGACTCTTTTGATTTGGTGACAGTAATAATTCCACCCCCAACTCTTTGGTAATGTATTAGCATTAACTGTAATTTTTGCCTTTAAACAAGCTCTGCAGTACAGCATGACGGTTGCTACCCTGTAATTGTAGGATCCTCATTAATCAAAAAGAATATTATGACATTATGAGCTCACAAGAAAGACAATTCATGACTGACAAAATAAAGGCCTAAATTATGCTGCTTTGATGATTAGAGGTGCAAAATTGCCCTTTTTTTTTTTTCCTTGTGAAAATAGGATTTAGCAGCTGTAAGAAAAAGCTCTGCATAATGAAAGCAGGGAGTGTTCAGAAGCAAGCAACAGCTTTATCTATAAGAGACCTTTATTTAATAAATAATAATAATCAAATCTGTTTTGGTAGTGTTCTTTATTGATAAACCTGAATTTAAGTCAGGATCCTGAAGGAGAAAAATATATGTGAGAAACACGTTACTGTAGCAGTGTTTAGTAGTTTGCTGCAGTTACCTTTTAAAAGTGTAGAAATGCAAATATGGTTTTGGCCAGCTTGCAAAATGTGTTTTGACATGTATAAAATGATTAATACTCAAACGCGTCTCATAAATTGAATGCAGTTATATATATTCTCCTTTGTTCATAAGGAGCCTGAGATTCTGGATGATAAATGAAAGTGAGAAGAAAAAATGATTAAGCCAAGTTTTTTCTACCACAGGTTTGTAGGCAAAACCATTGAGTTGCTAGATCAAACCTGAAGGCCATTTCTAAGTGCACTGCTTTAAGTGAATCTAGTCCAGTATTGTCTGTGCATAAGCACCACAAGTGACAAACTGGGAACTCTCTGGAAGACCCAACATTCCCAAGGACCAAGGACAGAAAGGGTGCTGAGTAGGCAGAGCATTCCCAGAGGAGACCCTTGTGTGACTGCTCAAGTTTTGATATGCTGTGACTAACAGGGAAATTAATAAAAACAGTGTTTTCTCCCTGGGGATTCCTCCCTCCAGAACAGACTGTTTGCAGCACTTACAATCCAAGTAACCAATAACTTAAACGAGTGTTTATGTCTCTGGGAGAGTCCCCAGAAATGCCTCCTGCTCCTGCGCAGGAGTTAAGTGACTATATTCAGACACTCCTTTCTCTCTGTAGGTATTCAAATATGTTTTTAAGGATAGCCCTGACTACTAAAACAGTCAGATTTCTTCTGTGTGTGTTAGAAATTTCTCCCCTCTCTGAAAAAAAAAAAAAAAAAAAAAGAAAAGAAAAGAAAAAAACAACTAGTTGAGGAAATGAGGAAAAAAAATTTTCTCTGAACGTTACCTCAATCCCCATCTTTTCTCAAGACAAAATTTTTGGCGATTAGCCCCCAGGTCCATTGCTTTTCTTTACTTGACACTGGGATGTGTAGGGCGATCAAAATCAGTTGTTGAGTGTAATTGAAGAAGAAAGTAATAATCTTTGTTAAAAATAATATTTAATAATAAAATTAAGGGCTGGAACAACTCACCGCTGAAGAGAGGCTCAGGAAGTTGGGGTTGTTCAGCCTGGAGAAGAAAAGGCTCCAAGGAGACCTTATTGCAGCCTTCCAGTACCTTAAGAGGGCCTACAGGAGAGTAGAGTAAAAAGTAGCACAGGGAGTGCAGTGATAGGACAAAGGGGACTGGCTTTAAACTAAAAAGGGTATGTTTAGATTAGATATGCAGAAGAAATTCTTTACTCAGAAGGTGGTGAGGCACTGGAACAGGTTGTCCAGAGAAGCTGTGGATGCCCCATCCCTGGAGGTGTTCAAGGCCAGGTTGGATGTGGTTTTGAGCAACTTGGTGTACTGGGAGGTGTCCTTGCCCATGGCAGAGGGTTGGAACGCTGTGATCTTTAAGGTTCCTTCCAACCCAAAGCATTCTATGATTTTATGATCTTAAATCCTGTCAGGTGTCTTTATAGATACCATTAATAAATAACCTCAATATTTATACTTCTTTAATGTATATATGTATATATATATATACACGGCATTTATTTATGTCTCATATTCTTGTAGCTTGTTTCTTGTGTTGTTGCTGTCTTCAGTACTGGACCATGGGTAGTGATCTTATGTCTCAGCTATTTTTCTAGTTTAAACATTAGTTCCTTCTTTTGAGAGGACTTGAAAGTCCCATAGCATTCAGGCTGTGGGACTTCTGTGCTTATTCCAATGACCCCATAGAGATAGTATTTGAACCAGATGGTCCCTATGGTACAAAAGTACATGGAATGGATAATTCCTTCTGAGAGGTTAAAAAGTGAAACTACATCTGCTCAAATCTCAATGCCTGATCTTTTTTATTTTTTATTTTTGTTATATTGGACCTATATCAGCAGTATCCAAGTGAGAATTTAGTGACAGTTTGTCAGTGTTGTTTTCTCCGTTCTTCTATTTAGAGGCAACTGCCACATACGCTTGCACTTATCTAGGTGCCAGAGAAACATACGACACAAAGATGGCCATCCTGGTCCTCTTCACCTTGAAGAATCCCATGGCAAAGTCCTTCTATTCAAACTTTTACTCATAATAATCACCCAATGTAAAATAATAGGCTTTTTCAGAATACACAGATTGATCTCTGCCAATGAGCTGCTATTTTCAAATTCTAATTGAAATGAAAAACCAAAGAATCAAAAGAAAAATAAAAACCCTCTGTAGAGTCGTACAGTGGAAGAAAATTACTGTTGATGTGGCCAGATATTTCCTCTAGAGAAGAATGCTATCTGCTTCAAACTGGGGAAGCATATGAGGATCTGTTTCCCTAAATCTGCAAACTTGGAAATGTCAGTAACATAGCCCAAGTGGAGATATACAAAGATTGATGCAGTGGTGTTTTTTGTGTTTTTGTTTTGTTTTGTTTTCTTCCTCTGTTAGTGCGTATTTGTCTTCTGTGATCTTTTTCGCTGGATTATGTGCTGCTCAATAGAGTTTTACTGATGTCAGAGAGAAATTCACGCAAGTGTTGAAACCACCAAAAGGGCATAAGAATTTGAACAGGAATGATTCATATCGGGTTGTGGCAGTTGCAGCTGTACAGATGTCTGTCCTTTTCCAAATGTTGACATTCAAGCTATATCAATACACTTTGATATATATATATATATTTAAGGATTGTATCACTTTCTAATAATAACCATATGCCTAAAATAATAGTAGTTTAAAAAAATATAGAAAGACAGCCCAACTGTTTTTACTCTCAGCTGGACTAGTTTTCTTCTTCTAGGTCTTATCAACTGCAAAGAGAAACTAATGAAAACCTCCGGAGATTCACTGTTTACAGGGGAGAAATTAATTCTATTGTACACTGCAGAATGAAATCTGTTTAATCTGTTTTAACTTCTGGCTGCTCAACAGCCAGAAGGCTGCTTGGATGGGGTGATGATTTCTATCTATATATGTAGAACAGGTACGGTTCTTGGTTTTATTAAATGTGTCTGCTGTTCAGTAGACTCTTTCTCACTTGCCCAAAACTTAAGTGGTTTTATGAAAACCACTATGCTAGTAGCTATGTATCTGATAGGAAAGAGAATAATTTAATGATGATTTATAATGATGTGAATACAGTAATACTAATGGAACTAATTACTTGCCAATAGCCCTTATTAAAGGATTAGTGTATTAGTCTCCATAATTAGTCACCATGTTTGAGGACAGCATCTGACACTTCAAATTGCTTCCAAGGAAAGCACTGACTTAGAAACCTGGGCTTACACAGACTGATTGAAATTCTCACTGTGTATATATACTTTTTGAAACCTAATAGGACTTTTCTTTTTTTTTTTTTTTTCCTTATTGTTACTTAGATGTTCAGGTTTATATGTATCTCCAGATCTATTCATTTAACCATGATCTATTAGACATCCCATCTCTTTCTCACTTTTGTTTTCCTTCTCACAGTTCTTCCTAGTTCCCTCTCACAGAAAGCTCAAGTTTAATTCTGTTTTATGACATGAATCCCAATTACAGATAATCATATTAAAAGCTATAGTTACTTGAAAAAATGTTCATTGGCAAGAACCTTAAAATGTAGATATTCCTGTGAGGAATTTGTGATTTGTGAAGCCTTTGCAGAGATTTTTGTTTTATTCATTGGTATATCATAAAAAAAATAAAAATAGCTAAACAGGTAGCCTTTTGTATTATTCCACCAGCAAAGGGGAAGTTATAAAAGAAGTTATTTTTTAGCACAGTTCTTGGAAATATTTTTCCCCTCGTGTTCATTTTTCCTCTTCCCTTCCCTTCCCTTCCCTTCCCTTCCCTTCCCTTCCCTTCCCTTCCCTTTTCCTTTTCTCTTCCCTTCCCCTTCCCTTCCCCTTTCCCTTTCTTTCTCATTGCATTTTATTTTTTTTTCTCTCTTTTTTCTTCTTCCTTCTTTTGAGTCCAATGAAGGCCAATATCTGGCAATGAAAACTGGACAGATGGGTCGAGCTTGCCATCCTGTTCATCATACTAAAGCAACAGAGAATTATTCAAACTCTGCTACTTTCAGCACTAAGACAGGCTCCTTTATTTTCATAATGGAACTAAAATAACTTGGCAGTCTGACTGAGTTAGTTCACAAACCCAGATTTTTCCTTTGTATATTTTATCTTTTCACTATATTGTTATAGACAAGATCATCAGTTAAGGGGCAGAAACAGCACTGAATTTAACAGAAAATACTGCAATAAAGATCTTGCTTGTGGAGACCTGCCTTGGAAGTGCACTGTGACAATCACAGCCTTCTAGCCACATAATTACTGCTCCAAAAGCTTCATCATTGCAATACAAATTTCCATTGTCCCTCAATTGTAAATACATATTTTTTTGCCATGGTAAATGTATTGTATGAAATTTCATAATGGAAATGACACTTCATTATGCAATAAAAGATTTGCTAGTATCAAGTCTTATTGAAATAGAAAATTGGGTTGCATTATCATATTATAATAACAGTATTTGGGAAATTATATAAGGAACTCTTGTTCATACAAGAGTGGCTGTTATTCATAATTAGTATGACATCAGCTGGAATGACCATTTAAATGATTGAGCATAAATAATTTTAGCATGTTTTATTTGCCCCTTTCTCTTATGTGACCTGAGTAGTGGCATGCATTCCAGAAATAAAGGATTTAATAGATCTATCCTTCTATTGCAGTTTTGAAGAGTAAGCTAAAATATTTTTCAACTTTTCAATAATTAGTGTTTACTTCTACCTTGCCCATCTTAAAGCACATCACATTTATCGATGTAGTTATATCTAAAAGATTTAAATCAAACTTCTCCCAAATAACTTTTGTTTCTTTCCTTCCATATTTTGAGTGTACAGTGTTTTAAATTAGAAGCATTTTGTTATCCTCTATTCCCCATTTAGTTATTTAATTCCATTTGGGGACAATGATATGTAGAAAAAAATCTTAATGGCATCTGAGCTTGGTGATGGTGATAAAAATATGGTCAGTTTGAAGTTCTGAAAATCATAAAATTGCCACCTCTAGTTTGTTTTGCATTCCTTGGAGCATTAAGCTGTTTAGCAAAAATCTAATTTCCCACCAAACAGCTCAAGGCAGTTAGTGCTCAGTTTGGTTCCAGAGAATTAAGCACACTGTTATAAATTGTGATAGTCAGCGTGACTCTGTAGATAAACCCATTTTCCACTGTATGTATACCAAGCATGAAAAAAATTAGAGGCTGTTTTTTTACAAGGGGGATTACTATGGAAATTAAGGTGAAATTAAAGGAACATTTATTTCAAGGCTAATTAATGACAATTAATAAGAGAGAAAGTATTTGTAAAGCTCAGTAAGTGAAGGATAAATTGAAAGAGTTCATAGGTGAAGAATATTCAATGTACTAACCCACATGAAACATCAGTCTCACCAAGGTTAAGAGACTACCTCTCTGAGTCTAAATCTCTCATGTCACAATGATGTGGATTGAGATGGATTTTCTAGGCCACCTAATCTGCCACTATCTAGAGACAGGAAAGAGGATGTGGTGGTTGTAACCACAGTGTATTAATCAATGTATTAATCTGGACAAAAGAGGGCAGATGAGCTGAGAAACTCAGTTCTGCAATAGGTAGTATGAAAAAAAAAAAAAAAAAAGTATCAAAGACTCTGAAATCTGTCTTAAAACATACAGGGTGTATGGGGAGAAAGATAAGAATTTCAATTTTCTAAATTCAGAGCCAGGAGGAGACCTGTCTGGCAATAACCTGAAAATCGAAACAGAAGTTTTGTATCCACACTGCATACTCTCTGGCCTTTATGTGATATATATATATATAAGTATATATATATATATATAAAATACCGAATGACCCCAACTATATATATATACGTATATACATAGTTGGGGTAATTATATAATAAAAAATTAGTGTATGCATTACATAGTACACAAAAAAATGTGGCAATTACACTGGCACAGAAGGATGAATATTTTCAAAGCTACATTTCAGAAGAGCTTTTACTCTTACTGTTTAACATGAAAGTGCTCTTTTACATTTCTGAGTTCTCTGCCTGGCAAGAAAAAGCAGAGGAAGTTTGGCTGTTGGACCCAAGAGTTTCCAAAAGATTGTTCATGGCTAGGATTCCCTTTTAAAATGTTACCTATGGAATGTCTCTAGTAACCTCTGGTGAAAAAAAGTTTTAAGACATTCTGTAACATACGTTCTTCCTTTGCATTACAGCTAGATGTCTCTGGATTTGCTGAAGCTGTATTCTCTTTTTCCCCAAAGAAATGTGTGTTTCACAGCAACAGGATCCAGGTTGAGTATATGGCCTGTCTGAGGGAGGAGAAGTATTCCTAACCTTAGTAGGTTTGGAGATTGCCTTATAGAGTGCAGTGCCCTCCATTGGCCTTGGGCTCAAACAGTATCAGAGCTACAAAGTACTAGACATCGTAGGAGATAGTCTTCTGATGAAGAACTGGAGGTCATAAACTAGGAGGGATGACTTCCTGGTTTGACTTCATATTCCAGTGACTGACCTGGTAACTGAACTTTGTGTTGTGACTCCTGTTTTAGGGCACATGTTCACTGTGCTATGCTTTCGGTTATGCAGTGAACCTCTGCATGTTGCTTTTGGCCTTTGGTGGTTTAAGATAGTTTTCAGCAAATCCTATTTGACTGAGTAAAATTCACTGGTATGCTGAAAGGTCTCTTTAGACTCAGAGACCATCCAACCCTCACTATTTGCCTGCATAAGTAGGATAAGTGCATGTTGGATGTTTTGCTTCGCAAAAGGGGGAGTTTTGCAAATCCTGTGGATCAGGCTAAATTCTTTGAATGCATTATTGTTCCTTAATTGTTCTCTGAGTTTTTTCCTTCTCTGTTCTCCTCTGCTTTAGTTAATGTGCCATGCTTCTTCATAGTGTCATGCAACTTCATAGTGTTTATTAACCTTACCAAGCAAGGAAGTCAGAGCTCTGTTTTGTACTGCACATTGAAAGTATCTAATGAATCCAGTAAGTTTCAGCTTGTGCTACACTCGCTTAATGCAGCTGAATGGCTAGTATCCGCAACAATAAGTAGCACTGCTAGCATACTTCACTACTGCTTCGACTCCAGCCTCAATCTCCTTCCCAGACAGATGGCCACTGCACCACACTGAATAGTCAGATACCTCTGTTTGAGGTGTGTTAAATGGAAGCTCAGTGAAGTTAGATCTTCGGACTTTATTTCAATTTGTACAGGAGCTTTCAATGGAAATTTCTAGATTTTTCATCACAAGTCGTGTCACAGAGGAGTGCATGAGAAAGTCAAAATTTCAATTGGCATGTAAAGCAAGAAGCTTAGGGTTCTTGTTTCTTAATGCTTTTCTCCTCACTTTCTTCAAGAAGTTATTCTCATAGGTAGATACTTCATAGCAGGGAGTCTCTGTGTTGTACTGGAATACACGATGTCAAATGTCAAAGAAAACACATACAAATTCCATTTTGAAGCCAACCTAGGACTTCATCTGAAATATTTACCTTACAGATTGTCATTGTTGATATCTTTATTTTTCTCTTCAGTCTTGCCCTTTAGTTGGAATAAAGAAGATGGGTGAAGGCTGAGTTTTGCTCTTTGCTAATGTATTATCCATGAAGCTAGGGAAGTGGTGATTCTCACACTAAAAAGAACCATTTTTATTTTCTTGTTGATATGTTTTCTAAGTTATTTTTGGGGATAATTATATTTAAATGTCAGTGTATAATCCATTCCTCTACTGTACAACAGCAATAAAACAAACAAGCAACAACAACAAAAAAGCACAGACAATTGTATCACACAGTCTGTTCTCAGAATATGCTGCTTTATGGTCAGAATGGAACAGTCTAGTTTCTGCTTGTGTCCCTGAACTTCTGTTCTTTTACCAGTCAGGCACCTCTTCTCTCTTGAAACTTAATGAAACTTAGTAATGAAACTTAGGTGGTATTTATACATTATTAACATCATCCCAGTTATTGGGGTGAGCAGATTATTCTATGTGCTGCACATCTTTAGAGTGAAGTGTTCAAAAACTCAGTTCGCAGTTTCTGAAAACCTAACCAGTAAAAATAAGGCTTGGGATATGAGGTGAAATTTCCAGAAGGTGCATGGAATGGCAACCAAACTCAGAAGTTGAAGTGGGCAGACTGGCTTTGCACCAGGGAGGAACTGTGTTGGGGTAGGGGATAGGCATTTTGGGGGTGGAAGACAGCTAAGGCAAGATATAGTCAATGGAAAGTATTTGAGTCTGAAGGGAATGTTGCTGCCTCCAGCATATCAGAGAAATAGATTAAGACTACTCTTTACCAGGGAAGTTATGATTTATAAATGCTAAAAACTGTTGTCCCCACTGCGTATTTCAGAATAGGTTTTTGAAACTGGGTTTCCTGCTGGTAGTGCTAGGTGCTTACAGGTAAACCATGTTTGCATTTTGCTATTTGCAATGAACAGCTGCAAAGACTTATCTTTATATGCCCAATTTCCTGACTGAATCATAGCTTTGTTTCTGCAAAGAACTGTGGGCATTTCTATGTCAGAGGACATTTCTTTTAAATGTTATATTGTGAAAGAAAGAAAATAATATAAAAAGAGATGTCGGAGTGGGAGATGGACCCACAGTAACGACGCAACCTCAATGCGAGTATAATTGTTCTCCTTCATTGCATGTTCTAACAAAGTATATATAGGCTACTCCCTACAGCACACGCCAACAACAACTTATGATTGGTCTAGCTTCTCTGTGCACATGTCTCTAGCACTAGTATGATTGGTACAATGGTGTCGTCTCTCCTCCTGAACATAGTTCCGCATATTCTAGTTGTAACATCACTCAAGGTTATCAGCCCTGGGCCTACATTATCTTCACGGTCCTTCAAAACCTGAGTTGCTCATTGTAATTAAATCATGCCCCTTCTCACTTAACCATGACTCCACAAAGACAGAGTTCAAAATATGGAGTCTATAGTCTTATAGTGTTATAGTTAGAAGATAGACTTTGTATATTTCTTTCTGGAATGCAGGGGCCTGCTGAAGTATACTTGTATGGGGTGAAAAGTGAGAAGAGGGAAGAGGGAGTATTTTGGGGCACTGGTATTCTCTAAATACACACAGTTCTCTGTCCAAAGTACAACAATCAGGTTAGAACATGATCATCTCTTTGACCTTTCCATTCAAAAGATCAGGCATGACAGAACCACAATAATAAAGGCTTTTGGAAACTCTCTTGAATTGCAAGCTTTTATTAGCCATACTTAGGTCTAAGTAGTTTAAACCTCCCCCAGGGACCACTGCTTTATTTCACATGATTAAGCATGCTTTGTTCTTTCCTCCAAACCATTTTTATTTTTTTTTACATGAAGATATTATCAAGCAGAATTGTGTAATATACTGCATGTTTCTTTACAGTAGATAACATTAACAGGCCACAGTGCTAAAAACTTCTCTTAACAGCCCCCTCCCCTATTGACTCTCTTTCTCTAGCAGGTATATTTTTCATTTCTACCACTCTGACATTTCAAGCTCTGCTTCCCAGGACTGGCTTGTTTCTCCTCTCTCGGTAGATTAGTTTGCATTCTTCAGGATTAAAAAGGTTTAGAAAGCAATGGGGAGTTGGCAGGAAGAGCATGAGTTGTTTAGAAATGTCAAAAAGTGTCAAACCAACAGCCATGTGGGGGACAGCAGCACTTTTCAATCAGTCTGCACCAGAAATAGCATCCCTAAGAAAGGGCCTGAGTGTGCCACAGAGATGGTAATAAAATTTTCTTGTATACTGAGCTGAGAAGGAAAAGAGATTTACTCACTCTTTGAGGCAACCAAGGCTCAATAAATCAATCAGCAGAGCTTAAAATATAATAAATAGCCAACCTTGCTAAAATAGCTCCATAGGGGTGTCTAGAGGGCAGGACAAAAGTAGCAGAGTAAGAAGATCCTTAGGGGCATGGTTCTTTCTTTTCCTTTGGTTTATTCTTTTCACTGTCCCACCTTTCCTTTTTCCTCTGTTGTTTAGGTTCTCCTCCTTTCAGAAAACATGCAAAACTTGCATGTGATGTTATAAACTCTAATACTTCCCTCCCATGTCGAAGATTAACAGCAGTACTATTGCTTCATGTGGCACAGCAAACAGCAACAGCATCTTGAGAAGCCTCAGAGTCAATCTCTTTGTACTTTGGCTTCAGGTGTAAACTCTTCACGGTAATAAATAAAATCCCTGGCATCTCTTGTGTGATGTATTGGTTGTGTCTCTTTCATAGGTAACAAACTGTGGATGGAATAGCTTGTGGTCATGCATCCTATCTGTGGCAGCACTGGAAAAGAGGCCCAGGTCTGACTTGCCAGTCTGTGTTTTTAAACCCTGGGCACCTGCTCACTGTGGTTTCTCTGTGTGACATTTAGCACTGCAGATCTCCTTGGCATCCTTGTCTTGGCATTATATAGTAAGATAGAACACATCTAGCTTGTTGTGCATCTATCATCTCTTTTAGCCTGAATATAACCTGGTGGGAAACGGAGAGGAGGAAAGAAATTTAGTGAAGGAATAGTGAGGTTCCCTAGAAAGCCAAACACATCTGCTTTTCTTTTCCCTGTGAAAACGTCATGATTTGCAGACACTTTCCTTGGATAGAAGATAGTCAGCTAAACATAGTGCACACAGATATTTTTCTACAAGGTCATAGCAACACTGCCTTCAATCCCCAACTTACAAAACACAGTCCCAAGTCCTGCAAAGATCTACACGTCTGTTTAATCTTGCCATTGAGTTCAAGTGTACTAGGCTAAGGGCATAAAACTAAATCTTAATAAGCTGTTGCAGGATCAGAGCACAAGAGTGAATACATGTATTTTAAAAATATAAAAAATAATTAAAAAAAAAATGGCAGTGTATGAACAGTTGCATTCTCAGAGCCTTGATGAGCCTAAGAATAAATGAATGAAACAGAAAAATAATAGTTTCTTAGAAGGCCCATCATCCCAGTGCAAACCAAAAAACATACCTCTCTAAAATAATTTCTGTGTGGTTCAGACCTACGAGCAATCAAGTCAGTCTGTGGGAATCCATTAAGCAAGGACTGAAGTAAAGACTGCTAAATGGCTTAACTTTTGTCCAGGTCACAGAAAGTCCTGTATGAGTTGGCATTTTAAGTCTCCAAGACAAAGAGCCATGGTTAATAACTGGGAAACCACATTAAAAGCTTTCTTTTTCTATCACTTAGATTTTTTAGCAAACTAGATTTTATTGTATCATCTTAAGGTTTTCAACATGTGTAGGAAAATACACCAAACGTCTGCATCACAAGATAACTGTGTCTACTTCTCCCTGTGGAGGAACTGTTTTGATGTGCCAGGGAAGGGAGTGAAGCAGAACTCCCTAGCAAGCACTTCAGATGTTCTCTGGATCTTTAATTTGATAGCTTTAAATCTAATGCCCTTCCTAACTTAACACACTGTGCTGCTGCTTGTTTCCTTCCTTTCCCTCATGTATATTATTCAGACTTCATGCAAACCCCTCCTGTCTAGCCCTATAGTGTAATGTGAGTCCAGGAGGTAGCCTGGAGAAATTGAGATGGGCTGTGAGGAGACAGAGTAAATGGCATAGCTTCAAAAAATGACAGCCTCCGTGTTGTGTGATACAACATGGAGCCCCTCAAAGACTGTTCTCTTTGTTCTGGGAGAGATGTCACTCTGTCCAGTGCTGGGATAAAATGTATTGCATAGTTTTATTTATTTTATTTTCTAAGTAGTGGTGGTAGATCTATGACCTCTCTATATATCATTGTCTCAAGTTTGCTTTTACTTCCTGCCTTGCGCAGAGTGATCTAAGTCTTCAGGAACTGGATGTAGATGGGAAAGCAAGCTGCCTTGTGGATGGGAAGGCTTCCTTTCTCCCATGAAAGTGTTTGGTAGAGAGAAGCTGTATCTCAGGCTTTGTCAGGCTGCAGACTGTACTTCCAGGTGTTGAATTCTGCTGTGATGATTCATACTCAGTGCATAAATTATTGTTATGTTCGTTATTTGATCACTAGTATAACCTGGACCAATGGCTTCATGTACAGTAACATGCGTATATATTGTACTTTCTTCTGAAGTGATAATGTTCAGGCATTTGTAGGTTACATTACAGGCTTTCTGAACCGTCCTAGAAATTGCTTTCCTACAGGCTGTAATCTGTCTGTACTGCAGTTCTCCTGATGGGGATGAAGCAATACATCTTGTGGGACAGCTGAGCTTTAGCTTGTGGGACAGCCTGCCTGCTTTCAGACTGGAACAGCGCTCCTACGCTCCTCGTGGCACCTAGGAAAGGCAAACACAAAGGTAAACTCCTCCCACGCCGCGATCAGACCCAGACCAGGACTGGGAGCATCCTTGGCGTCTCATTCTGGGGCTGGCAGCCCCGCAGGTGAGGGGTTCCGGGGCTGAGCCAGCCCCTTCCCAGCGCTGGCAGGCGTGAGTCCGTGTCCCGGGGCAGAGGCACCTCGCTAGATGGCAGCAACGCCCCAGTTTTATGAAGTAGCCTCTGGGCATCCTTCCCCTCCCCCAGATTGCTCCTGTCTAGTGCAGAGAGGTTAAAAAAAAAAAAAATAAATAAATAAAAAATCCTTCTGCTGTGCATGTCTCGAACAGAAGAGCTGTGATAAGCTGCATTCTGCAGAGCTTCATCATATCTGTGTGCAGTGACTGTATATACACATGTATGTTTTTATGCATGTGTGGATGCAGAGATACATGTGTGTATATGTTTATGTCTACGTTTTTCTGATAATTAGGAAGCAGAAGGCTAATACCCGAAAATTACTCCCTCAGGGTCATAAGAAAGGGAGAGTGAGAGCTAGGGCTGGCCCACGTTTCGCCAAAGCCACCCTTTCAGATGGCAGGCCTCCTCAATGCCCCTCTACGTCCTCATTCCTGCTGTGGTCAGTTGCATATGGTGATGCCTTAAAACTTCTGCAGCAGATAGGCAGGGTGAGAAACACAGAGGTTTACAAGAAAGATGTCCTTGGGTTTGCTTGGCAATGGGACTCATCCTTGTGGGGCAGTGCAAGGGCTGAAGGGTGAAATCGGCAGGAAAAAAAAAAAAAAAAAAAACTTAATGAATCATTGGCTTACTAATGCATTATAGACAAAAAATATATAACTTGGGACAGGCACTTTGAAAAATAACTTCAGCCATTGGGGTTGCATGCACACTACTTATGTGTGTCTGTAAGTCTACTGAGTTTGGATGAGAGCAATAGAATTTTTGAAAAAAAAAATCTGCACTGGCAATTTGAAATTAGAGACTTTCACTGACCGTATTTGGTACTTGTGTTTTAAGCTATTTGAAGCTAAGAAGAAGAGCTATAGGGCTAGGACAGTGAATCATTTTATTTTATTTTATTTTATTTTATTTTATTTATTTATTTCATAGATGTAGCTTATCTCCACGTTGTCTGTCCTGCTTGTTTGAAGGATGAGAGAAACACGGGGCAGTAGCCTGAGGAATACTGTTTGCAACATGCAGCAGTCATATGGATGGCAACAAAAGAAGAATTTGTGGAAGCTTTTTATTGAAGTGTGGTCTCTTGGAAACAAAGATCCCATGGGACACTCACACTGAGGGGTCCCTCATCTGTGTGAAGCTGAGGAAGCTGCACTGAGGAGCTGTGATACTCCCTCGCTGCTCTCAGGCCACTGCCCATACTGACCTGCCTGATTAGGTGCAAAGCCAAGCAGCTGCTTCAGGCACTCATGTTTCCCTGGGATCCCTTAGGGCCCCAAACAAATGATCTTGTATTTGGCAAGGACAAATTCTTTGGGAAAAAAGAAGCACAAACTACTCCTGTCTTTTGATCTGGTAGCTACAGTAGGGAAACTGCACTTTTATTTGGCTGGGTACAGACACAGAGAATCATATAGTTCTTTTTCATAGTGTGAGTGTATTGTACATAGTGTGAGTGGCTTGTTTATATGAATATGTGTGAGGAATTCTGGAAAACACATCTGAACTCAAATTCCTCTACTAGACTGTTCAGATGAACATGTTTTGTGGTCTCAGATGACTAGATGACAAGTGACCAGATGACAAGTGACTAGATACTCACTTGAATGGGTGCTCATTTAGAGGCCAGAGCTAAAGTGTTTCATAAAATAAAATGTACTATACATACCACTCTCAGTCCATGGAGAGTCCAGTTCTGTCTTTACTGTAAGCATAACTTG
Organism: Stictonetta naevosa; assembly: GCA_011074415.1. Lineage (NCBI taxonomy): Eukaryota > Metazoa > Chordata > Aves > Anseriformes > Anatidae > Stictonetta > Stictonetta naevosa. The sequence continues at coordinate 48,617,948 of CM021698.1, forward strand.
TAGTGAAACAGCAATGATATTATAGATAAAACAGTGGCTGGATTTCTGTCATTGCATTTTAGCTGAGGTGAAAAAGGTCAAGATACTGAAATGTAGATTTTAATTTTTGAAACATCAATTCCAAAATTGTTGTAGTTTGTGAGATGTCTGTACTAATGTGTGGTTTAAAAATACTGTAATATTAGTTGTTGCTCTGTTAAAATTCCTCTTTAACCAACATTTCCCTTTGTCTGATATATTTTAAGATTCTCTAATGTGTATGATAGAGCTATTCTGATAGTGAGATTGAATGTGTGTAATTTTTTTGGTGTGAACAGGTTGTATGAGAATTTGTTTAAAACATGTTTCTTGAATATATACTTAGTTTAAGTTAGGAAAAAATCCTGTCTCTAACATGATGCTACGGAAGTTCAACGTTGTTACACATGATGCAAAGTAAAATGGTTCTATCCAGGGCAGTAAGTAGTTTAAGAACTATATGGATAATTATGTCAGGTTTTATCATGATTTCATGGGTTAGTGTCTACCTAATGTCCTGGTTACTACAGATACACTTGTATCATGAAATGAAGACTTCTATTCTCTTTCAGGAAGCAGAGCCTAGAAAAGTAAATTAATAGACTTGCTCTTATCTAGGGACCATGTCTATTGAGGATGGGTTAAACACTTGCAAAAATGCCCACAGATTGAAAAACTACAGATCACTTAAACTTGCCCTACCCAGAAGTAGCTCTTGGTTAGCCAACACTGACTGAGAGTTACTAGAAATGTATGGGTTATCTACTGCCCTTTACACAATCCACATGGCCTTTTACCAGCTAAGACAGTGGTTCACATCATGGTTACACAAAACAGTCTATGAGGTATAAGAATGAGAGATTACTCACAATTTCACATGGTCAAGAGGCTGGGACACATTATTTGTTGATAGGTGCTGGAAAAAACAGAGAATTCTCTCCTGACAACTTGTGTGGGTGATGTGAATGTGGTACAGAATCCTGGAAATTTTCCCAAAACTTCTTGTTTATAGATTGTGACAACATGGGGATTCCTATAGTCCTGGACTATGTCTTTGTCACTTGTCCTTTGTGAGAAAGCACTGGTTGGTGTCTCAGTGGAATGACTTTCCAAGTCTTGGCCCTTGATACTTTTACCCTTCTTTGCAGGTTGGCCGGAAACACATCCCAGCTGCTAAAGTACTCCAAATTTGCCTTGGTTCCTAGGCATCAAAGGGATTTTTCTGTAACAGTGAGTTATTATGATTTTGTTTGTTTATTTCTGTGTCTTATGTTTTTAGTGTTACTTGAAATCTTCCTCAAAAAGTGAAATAGTGTTTAAAAATACAACCACAAGTGTGTCAGGTGCATCAAAGAAGTAAGTTCCTGATTACGGAATTGGAAGCAAAGGTATGAGAAAAACATTAAGAGCAGAAAGAAGACTCAGAGAGTGCCTGACTTGAGTCTTCTGTTCCTGCTGAACTTGAGGACTCCTCTGGGGCATCTCTCAGCTGCAGGAGGGCACCACAGCACTGCTGATCCCTACAGGGCTGCCTGTTAGAACAGCTCTGATCCAAATGCACTCACTCAGAATGCACAGATGGTACTAACTTGAAAACTAAAAGCCAAGATCTCCTTGAATAAGGTTGTTCAGCTTTAAGAACTTGTTGGAGCTTCATTTTCTTTAACATGGCCTACTTTCCTCTTTCTCTGTGTTCTCCAGCCCCATGAAGGGGGCTCTGAATATATGTCTGCTCTGAATATATGTCAAGTATGTCTCTGTTTTATTCTCTTGCATTCTACAGGAGTGGAATAAAAGGCAATTTCAGAAAATATAACATGTTCTGTCCTTTGTGAGACTGAGCCACTGAAGGAAAATGCTCTTCCCTAGACCCTGCCTGAAGCCACCAGGTAGTTTTAAGTGCAGGAATGGTGTTCATTTCTAAGGAATAGCTTTGGCCCAATGCCTGCTAACCTTGTGAAGATTAGACTCAGAGATGAACTTGGTGTTACAAGTTCACAAAAAGCCATAGACAGTTTAAAGGAAAAAAAAATCACAAAAACAAAACAAACAAACAAACAAACAAACCCAACCAACAACAACAACAAAAAGGAAGAACACAAAGTCCCAGTACACAATCACACTTAAATACAAACAAAATCAAGCATTAAAACATAAGGGCAACATTCATTCAGGAAGAACTGACTGGAAGAAGAGAGTGAAATGAGGTGTGAATAAAAGATGTCTACAACAAAATAGTCCAACTAGTAAGGACAAATTTGATAGTCTTTAGGTCATGGAAAAAGGAGGAAAGAACATGGATATTTTCATGGTAGATATCTCCTGTATATCTGTAATAAAGTAATGGAATTTCCATCACACTGGAAGGATCAGATGGATAAGGATTTAACTTTGCAAAACTATTCAACATCCAACTGTCAACAGAGATTTTTAACTACCTGTTGGGGATGGGCTGCAGCTGGACAATAGGAATTGTCTAAAATGTTATTGGACCATATTGGGATAAACTTTTTTGTACGGATGGAATTAATTGGGACAGCTACCAAGTTTGATTTTGACAAGGAAGTCTTGCAGAGAATGTGAAGGAGAAAGACAACAATTAGGAAAGGATACAGTTCATGGTTAAAGAAAATCAATTTCAAGAAAGCAGACTTCAATAAGTTCAGGAGTTTGATTTATGTTAGATGTTGGGAAAATTATTTAATACTGGAGATTGTTAAAAAAAAAAAGAGTTAACAGTGCCAAGGACTGTGGAGTGTTCATTGCTGGGAGATCTGAGTGCATTGCAAAGATGCATTAGGGCACTAGTAATCCTGCACAGAGGCAGAGGTTGCCTACTTTTAGTAACTCCTATGCCTATTTTTAATGATCTAATGATAAAGGGATGGTTATTGAGTTTAGTGGGTGAGTCACATCCCTGCTTATGCCTAATTGCCTATAATAGTATTCCATATTTCTATGTATGTAGCTAACTGCTTTGTAAAGCACTTGAATCATCAGATTACATGAAAAATGCCATTAGCATGCAAGTTGCTCCTTCATAATAAATGGCATTAAAAAAAAAAAAGTAGTAAAATTAGTTGCCAACATTTTTTTCTGATATCCCTGACTTTTTTTTTTTTTTTTTTTTTTCCCATTGCACTCACCAACTGTCGTTTTTCAGATTGAATTTGATGAAGAGATGTCATTATTAAAATATATATTTAAGTAAGGGATACATTCGTATTAAAGCAGTTGTAGAAAAAATGCATAGCATATTAAGAGAGCACCATAAAATGTGGCCTGGAATAGTATGGAAATACCTGACAAATGTAAACCTGCCAACATGGAAGGACACTTTTAATGCATTATTTATAGATATTGCTTTACCACCACAAGTCATTGAGAGCAAGGTCACTCAGTGGACTTCTGGGCAATGGGTCAAGTTTTGAGAGGCAATATTGATAACAGCAGCTGACAGTTTCTTGGATACAGCTGGTATTTTTCTAAGCAGAAGCATTTTCTAACTTCTAACGAACAATGGAAATCTGTTTGCTGTGAAACTGCTCTTGTCTGTCTTGGTCACAACTCATTAATAGTGGTCAGTTCCAGGCCTGGTGCAACTGCCCTCCCTCTTCCTTGCATCTTTCTGGAAATCAGCCAAGTAAATACATCTAATGAATACAACAATGTGCCCTAGGCATTTTTTATTTTTTATTTTTTATTTTTTATTTTTAAAGTTCACCAGACACCGCTTTTCCTCTTTTCTAGTTTCCTGACAGTCATATATTTTAATATTTTGAAGCCCCAAAGCTGGACACTTTCAGTGTGCTGGGATGAACAGTAACAAATTGTAAACTGTGACTAAAGAAAACATAAATTGTGTCCATGATTCCCAGCACACTGATTTCTCAGATTGGTTTTAAATGTTTCCTCTCCTCTGTCTAACCTGTTCTTCCTATTGATTGTCATGAGCTGTGCACCTGTGCTTTTTTTTTTTTTTTTTAATTGTTATTTATTTATTTGTTTTACTGCTATATAACATAACTTCTTCTTAGGGGAGATGGGTAGAAAAGCCATTTGATCTCTTTAGCTAGATTGCATTCTTATGAGATGTGTCTTAGATTGCTAAATAATGTGTGCTGTGAGAGTTTTTCCTCCAAATGCTTTTGTCTGACAAGATCTCCTGACCATGCAGAAGCTTTCCTCAGTCTTCTTGCTTGGAGGTTCTGACTTCTTTCTAATCTACTCTTGTTTCTTCAACGGTCTGTTCTTAGTGCTTGGGTAGTACATCAGCTTACAGTCTAAAACAGATAGTAAACTGCTGATGGAAGGCTTGATCAATAATTTATAAAATTCCATTTTTATTGATCATTCCTTTTGTATATTTCTCTTACTGTAACATTTTCTGTAGCATTAAACTAACCAAGTTTTATGTTCATCTTGCACTGGATAACTCACTTTCCTATTCCAAACAATCCATCAGCTTTTGTTAATATAAATAATGATTTTCATAGAGAACGTAAGAGCAAAAAAGGTGACCTCTTTTAAGAAGAGGCTTAAAGCACAAGGGTAGTGTTAACTTCTGAATGTCTGGATTGCATTATATACTCAGCATCTAATTTTAAGAAAGAAAAAAATCTTGAAAATAAATTACCACTTGCTGTATTTCTTTGAGAAGAGACTTTGGAAGGATTTCATTCAAAGTAATAATCCCTAAGAGTAATTAGAGAGAGGTGAAAATTGATGGATTCTCTCTGTACTTGCTTTAATCACCGGGGAAAAAAATACAAGATTATACAAAGGAAGCTGAAGTTTGGGCACTGCATCTGCCAGAGCTACTGGGTTTCCATTAGCTGCCAGACATTTTGACATATTTTGCTTCTAGTAATAATAGTGTAAATTATTCTTGCTGAAATTGAGGGAGTTGCACTGAAATTAATCTGGCATAATCTAGTACAGACTTCCTCTCCTTCCTTTTCTGAAGCAATTTTGTGCACATAATGTATATACAATAATTAATTTAAACTAACATGAAATAGCCCATTTATGCTTGAAAGGATTTGGGCTTAGAAGACTTTTAGTCCAATTTTCAGGATGATTTCTGTTTTTATGGCAAAACCACTTACAAAAATAAGCTAGGACAGCTTTCAAATAAACAAGGAACTCCACCAATAGGAAGTAGAGTCAGTTGCTTTTTTGTAAAAGCATGCCACATGAGTTTTTTATTATTTTAGTTGAATTATTTCCCCATGTTGGTTAGAAGTAATCTTTGGTGCTCCTTGATGGCTCTAGGAGGCAAAAAAATGCCAGGTCTATAGTCTGAAGGTAGTGGTTTGTGTGTTGTGCCACTCATCAGTCAGTGATTTTATATTGCTGCAGATGAGATCAATATTTGCCAGTTGTATACTCTGCCTTCTATTCCAATATTTACATTGGTTGTGATGGCTAGTTACTACATGCCTGCCTACAGAAGAGATAGGGTTCTCTTTTTGCTAGGGCAATGGGGACCTGAGATAGGCTGACAAGAGCAAAACACTGATCAAGCTAGTTCCACTGGGATTCGTAGGGAATTTATCCATTCTGGCTCCATTTGCTGTGCTCCCTCCAAAGCTGAGCTGATCTGGAAGCAGCTCACCCATGCATGTGTGCCAGCCTGACCCAGTGGAACTGGGAACTGATGATTCAGCAGGGGTGAGCAGGAGTTAACTGCAGGTCATCACTCTGGTCAATATGCAATCAGGCCCAACACAGGAGGATGGAGTGAGTATTAACTACCTGGTTAATTTGGGCTATGGAGATGGTGAAGGGTCTAGAGAGTAAGATGTATGAGGAGCAGCTGAGTTCCCTTGGTTTGTTCAGCCCCGAGCAGAGAAGGCTGGGGGGAGGCCTCATGGCGGCCTGCAGCTCCCTCACGAGGGGAGCGGAGGGGCAGGCGCTGAGCTCTGCTCTCTGGGGACAGCGACAAGACCCGAGGGAACAGCATGGAGCTGGGACAGGAGAGCGTCATGCTGGGTGTTAGGGAACAATTCTGCACCCAGAGGGTGGTCGGGCACTGGGACAGGTTCCCCAGGGCAGCGGTCACGGCACTGAGCCTGTAGTAGGTCAAGAGGCATTTGGACAATGCTCTGATTACACATGGTCTGATTTTGGGGTGGTCCTATGTGGAGAAAGGAGCTGGACTCAACAATCCATATAGGTATCTTCCCGCTCAGGATCTTCTATGATTTTATAAATTGATATTTTAATCATTCCAGACAGAACTTGTCATCCCTGTGCTTTCTAGCTTTTACATGCTCAGAAACAAAGTTTTAGCTTATGTACTTGAAATAATTTGAAGGGAAAAAAAATGAGGGGGGAATGAATAGTGTCAGGATTAGTAATGAACAACCCATGATTAAAATCATGAGAAGACAGCTGTCTAAATCGCCAAGAGGAAACAAGCAGCTGGCTGGTATTGGCTGGGGCTGGCACCACAGCAGGGTTGTCCCTGGGGCTGCCCTTGTCTGCAGCAGGTATTGGGTTGTTGCCTTCCAGGGATGCCACCTCAAACAGCTGCCAGCAGTGCCAAATGCACCAATGAAACAGAAAATCTTGTTTTATTTCAGTAATTTGCTGAGTTCAGGGTCATGTGCTAAAGAGCAAAATGTCAGGTCCAGGAACTGTTTAACAAAACTTATTTTAAGTGACAGGTGATAGGTAATGATGAGTACCATCAAGCAGCTCACAACTACATCATCACCTGTTCCCTCCCAGCACTGACTCTACCTGCGGTCTCTGAGGCTAACACTGGCTTTCCCCACACACCTGTGTTGGGAGATTGCATCATCTGATACCAAGAATAGTGCCTGCAGTATTTCATCATAGAAATCAAGAATGTGCTAAATGGATGACACCTACATTTCTCTTTCTGTGATGAGAACAAGTCATTTCCATTCTAAAAGTCTGAGGCTTGAAAGCTTATGGACAAAAAAAAGGTAAACATTATCAGCTGCTTGTTTATAACACCAGGCAGGAACACATACCTTTGCTTGCTGTTTAAATTAACCTTGCCCAATTTAATTCTTGCTTTTAATTTTGCTCCAATGTTTGTATGAAGTGTTTTAATGTAATTTGGAAGACCTGGTGATCAGTCAGGACTGTGTAGAGAATTTGCTAATTTTCTTGAATACAAGTATCAACTGTTCCTTCACTGTCTGCAAGGTGATGCTGTCTTCTTCATGATCCTGCTCATCAAGAGAAAGGTATATTAGCTAACCACTGCAGGGGGAAAACAATCAGGATATTTTTCAGCTTGTCTAGTTTTAACTGATTTTATACAGTTTGCTGTGTATAATTACTTTTTAATAATAATATTAAACTAAATAATATAAACAAATAAATACAAGTTCTCTGTACTAAGCCCTGAAATTTGGATGAATATATGCAAGCTGGAACTATAAGGCTTATTTCCTAATTGTCAAAAGTTTTGCTCAGCTGTATGTCACTGTGGGGAAGAAAAAGTTACCTTTAACTGCTTTTATGCCTCTCTCATTCCGCGACCAGCTGGGAACAATTTTGGTCCCTGGCCTTGTTGTAGTAACCTCTGAGATCTCATTTATGCCTTGCCACCTATGACTCACAGGAGGCTGGCGTCCTGGAGATGGCTGTATTACCAAGGTGTAGACTCTCTGGTACTCTTTCTTCCCCTTGGTTATTGAGGGTAAGCAGAGGTTTTTGCAATAGAGGCTAAATTAAAGATTTTATGTTACTAGGAGTCATGCATGTGCATGGTGAGGTGTTCTCCAGCTGGGCTAACTCCTTTGTGCTCGGGAGTGTAGCTCAGAAACAATGAGATAAGGCAGGGAGGGCAAAGTTAACAATTTGCAGCACCATTGTGTGAATTAACTGAAGACCAAGATCTGCTGGCCCTGTGTGTTGCATGAGACCTTGGTGAGAAGTTCTAGCAGGAACTAGGCTTTGAAAGTATTTATTTTTTTTAATCTCCTACCATGTTTGTTTAATGGTACTTCAAATACTCTTGCCATACCAACATACTTCAGAGAAATGAAAATCATAAAAATTAGAAAAAAAAAATACTGCTAAGTCTAGGCTGAATGTTGAATCTGAAAACATAACTTTTTTTTTTTTTTTTTTTTTTTTTTGTGTGTGTGTCTAGATTTGAACATTGCATCACCAGACCACCTATAATTAAAGCATATGACTCATCTGCTAAGGCAGATTTATTCTTGGTATACCATACATTCTGGTGTGCTTTGTCCTGTCTATATGCAAATACATTGAATGATGATATTTCCATCTATGCCCTCCAGAGATTATTCTGTGGGCTGATCCATTGTATTGTTGATGCATATTTTTTCCTAACAAATGATTCTGCTTGAAGTTTATTTATTTTACTTAACTTTTTTATTGTATCTGTCTCAAGATCTTTTCCTCTCTTTGTGATCATTCTTGGACATTTTATCATGTATATTTGCTCTAACAGGAAAGAGATCATTTGAGAGTGGATTTCCTATAATAACAGAGTAGAAATACATTTCCTATGCTTGTGGCAGAACAACTAATGACCAATCAACCCATAAAATATGCTCCATTCACTACTCACATTCTACCCACTACATTTATTTTTAAAACTGTTGACCCTTTTCCCATCAACCATGTTGCTCTTATAGTTCTTATAAATCTTGGAGATCCTGAATGAAGACATGCCAGCTGCAATACAAAGTCAGGACAAGATGAAGGGCTTGTCCCCTACTTCTGGGCAGGAGATCTCACATATGAATTATAAGGCAGGTGGAGAGTGATGAGATCAGTCCAGAGGCCAGGGACTATACACCAGTTAAAAGTAGCTGAAGCTTTGTGCTTTAATTATGATGCTAAAAAAAAAAAAAAAAAAAAAAAGTTTAAGCCAGCTAGAATGGATGTTTGAACAGTGGCCAACATGACTGGCAGGACTGTTGTAAAATCAGGAGTTTCTCGAAGTGAAAGTAAGTGGTCAATGTTGCAGGTGACAGAGGAAGGGAGGTAATGAAGAGTGTACAGCATGGATAGCTATGGTCAAAGCAACTTCAGAGACTAGCATTCTGGACAGATATCAGCTGTGCGAGATTACATTTTTCAAGGACAGTGAGGGAGCAAGATGTGTGGAGTTTCACCTCTGCACCTGTATGAGAGGATCCTTATTTTACTAAGTGTTGAAAAAAATCCAGATGTAAGCACTGGTGCTTAGACTGCATGATTGTTTCAAGGCTGAACAGGCTGTATTCAAAAGTGACACCCCACTGCATGTGCCTCCCACTTCCACTAGTTTTCATAGAGCAGTGCTGCTGCAGGGTTGGGGTGCTGATCCAGTTCCAACCTCACCCAGGAAAACTGAGTTGCATTTTTTTGGTGGCAGTTCCTGCTTCAGCTGGCTTAAAATGACTGAAACTGCCAGCTTGGACTTCTCTCTGAAGGTGATACCCATGCTACCAGCCTGAGTGACAAGCAGAATAATGGTGTTGTCTACAGAGATTGAGAAACCAAGTGGGAGACGAGGCATCACAGCTCTATTTTAACCACCGTGAACTTCAGCTGACAGCTAAACACCCATGAGGCAATGTCAGAGAGACAGGTCCAGATTTTTGCCTGTAAAGGTGGAGACAAGTCTGGAGCAAAGAGGTTTATGGGTCATCACAATAGAGAGAAGAGATGAGTTTGGATTGGTGGATAAAATTACTTGCATTTTTTTTCCTGCTTTTGTCAGATTTTTTTTCCAATATGTTACTTGATATATTTCTGCTAGAGAAATGTTTCACACTAAGCATATTGCAGCAGACTGATCTTCATCAAGATCATGATATGATGTCCTGTATCTGGAGAACTAAACTGTACTGGCCCCTCCTCAGAGTTTGGGGTATTGTAAATTCATGCTCCCTTTGCTCTTTTTCATGCTTCTACTCTGTGTTTCTATACTTGAGAATATTTCTCTTCTAAGAGTTTAGCTGATCATTTTCCAGGGTGATTTTTTTTTAATTTCTCCAGGGGCTCTGAATTATTGCTTACTATCCTTGCAGTGATATGTGCAGTGCTTCTCATTGTGTGAGTAAAATGAGATTTGTATAACCTCATGATATGCATACCTTATAGTACAACCCTCATGAGGCGACCACATAGGCTTAATGAACATGGACAATAAGATGCTCTTTTTCATTAATAATGACCACGCAAGTCTTTCAGATTATATAATATATTGTTTAGCCTGTCTGGCATTTTCTAATCTCTGATTCCTACCCATATAACTTGTGACATACTGTTTGGTTTCTATTCCCTTCATCGAGAGTGAATTAAATGTCTTACAAGTAATTTAAAATGCATATACAAGACATGAGTTATACTGACAAGCATCACAGACCACTGCAAACATAGACTGTATACTATATTATAAAAGTTGGCCTTTTTTATAAGTGGCTTAGACATGCTCTCAAAAACATAGTTAATAAAATGAGTAGCCTTTATCATTGAATTAATTTTACTGGTTGGTGACAAGTTATAACTATTTTAAAAACATTCAGAATAAATGACACTATTTGTGGATATACAATGAACAATCTAGTGGGATATTAGTAAAATGCAATGCATTTGAAAGGGTATTTTGTAATTTCATTTAAAAATTGTATTTCCATTATGAAATTTCCAACATCCTTAAAAAAGTATGCAGAATAAAAATTGCTTTGACATTTTAGATTGATTTGATCATATTTGAATATGTTACAAGCAAATTTAGGAATAGTGTATATGTTTTCAAACACTTCAATACAATACGAAAATTTCAAAATTATATCATGCAGTAGGTGAAAAATATTGAATAAACTATTCCAAATTTTTCCCCAAAAGTGGTCAATGGGGTAAACTGATATATTTTAATCCACCAGAATAAAATAGTTTTATTTTATGGAATAATGGTGGAAGTAGAAGATTTATTTTGTTTAATACTCTGGAAGACTGATTAGGAAATGCATGAATTGAAAGCCTTCTTCCTGGAAAATCCATGGCAACACTGGTGTGTGTGTGTTGTAAAAGTAAGATAACCCTTTCAGCTTAATTGCAAAATGTTTCCATTTTGATTAAGTCCATTTTCCTGTCAAAACTATTTTGCTAAGAGGAATTGTAACTAATGTTGTAAAAATTTGATAGCATCCCTACCTGGATATTAGGTTAGTTCTCTGCTATTTATTAATAGATGGAATTGCAAAGTGATAAATCAATTCCATTCCCCTTCCTCTTCCTTTCCTCTTCCCTTCCCCTTCCTTCCCTTCCCTTTTCATAGAATCACAGAGTGATTTGAGTTGGAAGGGACCTTGAAGATTAGTTCCAACCCGCGTCCCATGGTCAGAGGCACCTCCTACTAGACCAGGTTGCTCAAAGCCCCAGTCAGCCTAGCCTTCAACAATTTGAGGATGGGGCATCCATAGCTCCTCTGGGCAACCTGTACCACCCTCAGAGTAAAGAATTTCTTCCTTAGACCTAATCTAAATCTACCTTCTTGTTTTTTAAAGCCATTACTCCATGTTTTATCACTACTAAATCTAAAACAACGGGGTTTGATTTAATTGTGGTTTATTTCAACTGATAAAAAAAGAATGTTCCAATTAGAACAGGACTGGTTTGTTATGTGGTGAAGGGGTTGTCCCAGTCACAGGAGCACAGAGGCACATTTGGAAGGGGCGCAGTGACTAGATCACAACTTGCCACAGCCCTTGGGGCAGACTGAGGCAGCCTCCAAATATTAGGTACACCCAGAGGTTCCCAGTGCACATCGGAGTGTAATGGTGCATGACCTGCAGAACCCAGTTACTGCCATCTCCTCATGCCTGTGTATTTGGGCACCACACTGCTAAAGTGCCCTAGGAGCACTCAGAAATTGGATCTCTGGGTGTATAACGTTGTTGGCCAATGCAATTGAATCTGAGGCAAAAGGCAAGATGAGCAGGAGGCTGGAGCATAATAGTTTGCATGCCCACTCCTGACCCTGCCTGCTGACAGCTCGGTTAATCTGTCCCTGTGTGTATTTTACAATCCATTTACTTAGACTAAGTACTCCTATATTTGGAAGGATCCTCACCTCCTGCAGTGTATCTTATCAGGCATAGCAGAGAAGTGACTTTGTACCACCCTGTGTATGTAAACGTAAATTTTATATGCAGAAAATGATGATAATACCTTAGAACTGACCTTGGGAATTGATTCTTTTTATTTTGTTTTGTTCTGCTTTTTTCTTTCTCTCTCTTTAAAATTCCGTACAGGTTCTGAGAGACAAAGGCAGCTCTTTGCTTTTAATTACTTTAAGTATCTTGTAAGTAGCTGGAACAGCTTTTTATGCAACCTGATTTGAATATATTCCAGGCTGCAGATAGACACCTATTTTAAAGGCACAGCATGCTCATCGTGGCTTTCTGCCAATCAAACAGTTGTCACTTGCTAGACAGTCCTAAACAACTTCTGCTCCTTCCTCAATTTTCTGTCTGTCTGACTGATGGAAATTGCAAGGCTTCTCCCCTTCCCCCTCCCCTTTCTTTTCCCCTCAACCAATGTCACCACATGGCAGGAGGATTCAGCCACTGCTGCTAAGAACAAGGCACTATTTGTGCTGCTGGCCTCAGGGCTTGGCTCCTGAAACAGAGCAGAGAAGACCATCAGTGTAATTCCCCAGGAATTCCCCCACTTTCCACAGGTCCTTGGGATGGATATGGAAGTGAAGAAGATTTAATTAGTTTTATTTTGCTTTTTAAACTTTTGAAGCTCTCTAAAGACTGACAAAAATGAAATTCAACTGTTTTTTCTTAACTTTGTGCAGCCAGATTATGTATAGATTGTGTGAGTATTGTGGTCTGGCCCTGTAACAATAACACTCTGAGACCTAATCTGAAGCAAAGCTAACATGATAAGTGCATGGAAATATTTATTTTTCTGTTTTAGCTCCATGGCACAGTTATGGTGCAGCTTTGCTGCTGTATTGGGTCAGCAGTGAAGCACGCAATGTAGCTCAGCAACCCTACAGAAGACTCAGCTCAACATCTTTTAATCCATCTGCTCCCTTACCTCTTGCTGAATGCCTTGCTTGCTTGCTGGGCTATAGGCACCAAACACCTTGAAGAAAATCTCAGAAACATTCTCTCTGGACTACTGGAGATATTCTAACTTCTCATTCCTGATATTGAGACTGTGACCCTTTTGGATCCTTTATGGCTTCACGTACATTTCAGAAAAGTTTATTTTGCCAGTGACTTTGTTTTAACACGGTCAGTTTGGCCACTGGCCACATGGGGCAGAAGCACATAGTGGTATCAAACCTGTACTTTATGGTTCATTATTATTTATGGTTTCTAGAAATTTTCCATTTAAGTTTGCAGGCAAGCTTTGCACAGCCAGCCTTGCTAAACTTTTGACCCTGTGATGAAGAATTAAAGTATTTTAAATCAAGAAAGTAGAACACAGAGCTGCTCTTCTGAAACATTACTTCTGATGGTTAGGATTCTTAATTTTTTCTTTAATACTTTCTAATAATTTTTGTTATTGTTGTTGGTTTTTGTTTGCTCAATCTTTTGTTTGTTTCCCCCATTTGGAAAATGGGGGAAATTTCCCCTTGGAAATGCAAGTTATTATTGATTACCAGTTATTACTGATGATGTCTTCCACAAATAGCCATAGACTTCGGGTACATGATACTTTTTCTTTTTTTTTTTTTTTTGGTCTTATGATTCTTGCTTTGCTTGGCTTAAGTGAGATGCAACACTCCTACTAGCTGGTAAGGAGAAAAAGCAGGGAAAAGAAAGGTTTTCCTCCATGTCTCTTCTCTTTGCTGTATATTTTCTTTCTGACTAAGCATTTTTGAACAGTTCAAGCTGTTGAAAGAGACTGGTCATGCCACGAAGCACTGTTTCTTGTTTACTGTTGTCAGTTTTAGCTATTGCCTATGTCTTTTCCTAGGATTTTTTTCGACGGATGAAATGGTTTTAATTTAAGTATCTCCAATGATAACTGACTGACTGCCAACAACTCTTTTTACTTCTCTCTGTATATGCTGTCCTACGGCCTGAATTGAGTTTCTTTATACTATGGTCTCTGGACAATTATAGAAATGAAGAATCTGAAAATGTCCTTTGAGGTTGTTCTGCACATTTCCTTGTCAATGTGGATATAGGATATTCTATAGAGTTTTCTACATTTTCTGTATGGTATCGACTATATTGTTTAGTATTTCCATTTCTTTAGTTTTTCTGTATCCCTTCCTCTAAGTCCCAAACGCTAAGGTAGTGCACTTTTCAACCTTTTCCATTGGTCTACTACTGTTAGTAAAATACAAACCACCAATAAAAATCTACTGCACCTCTGACTTTTTCTCCTGTGAAGACACCCCTTGATGTTTCCTTAATCCATTCTATGACAGTATGGATCTGACTACAGAAATTCACTCTGTGCTTGATGTTTATGCAATTCAAAGATGTCTAAATAACTGCTTGTCTTTCCAGCTTTGTCAAATGTTTGTCCCCAGATTTTTCAATTTTGCCTTTGCAAAGCAAGTTTTCCAGGCCTTATGTCATTGTATATTGGGGTAGTTGTTTTATTTTTAGTCTTTTTTTTTTTTGCTGATTGGGAATTTTTGAATAAAAAGCTTCTTTTTTATTTTTTTTCTTTTTGTTTCCTTTTTTTTTTTAAAAAAAAAAAGAAAAATGATTTTATTAAAATTGGAGTCAGTTCTCTTGGGGAAGGTATTTGCTTCCCTCCTCCCCCCAGCCAGACAGTAGCCCCTCACCTGGTTGAAATGTTGTGTTGAATGTCACACAACAGTTGAAGATCCTCAGAGATATAAATTGGCCAAAGCTTCCTTCTTCAGATAAAGAAAAGCAAGCTTTATGTATAGTGGCAGGTAGGGAAGAAAGGGACAAATATCAAATTAAGATGAATTTGAGTGGTATTGGTTGCCTTTCCCAAAGGCAGTGTTACAGAGTAATTGTGATCCAGGCAGCTGTAGGTGTTCTGTAGTTTCAAACTCAGAAATGTGAACGGCTTCTCTCTGCTGCAGGTCAGCAGCAGGTTTATTCATTACTATTATTACTGATTTCCCAGAGAGATGTGCTTAATTAAGCTGGCTGCTACCATCACATGAATTTTAAGGCAAACTGTTAATGTGGGCTGTTTATTCCATGCACAATTGAACACACTGCCAATACTGCCTATAATAATACAAAAATGTTGTTATGATTATTAAGAGTGTGTGCTAAAAGACTGAAGACATTTTGTCACTTGGCATCCGTAAGGTTTAAAATATGTTGGCTGGGGTTTAGCTTTAATAAGGCCTTAAAAAAATAAAAAATGAATCACTGTTACTAGATTTTCTCACCACTCCTAGCAGAGCAACTAGGCAATTGTTTTAGCTGGCTCTAGCACCCATCTTCAGGCACTCTGTTTTCTGTATTTCTCTGCTTTTGACTGTGTTGATTTGACTTTATATATATATACTGCAATACATGGTATGTTGGGGCAAATCAGAGGAAGAAGAAAGCTGGTGGAAAGAAAATCATAGCCTTAGGATTAGCAATAACAAATTATCAATTATACTGCACTGTGTTTCTTCAGAGATCCCTTTCCATACACAATGCTCCTTGTGTGAGCTTATTATCTGCTGTTTTGTAGAAAAGTATTTCACCATTGCTCAGCCAACACTGATGTATTATTTATTATTAATCTGATACTAGAACAGGCTTTAAGCTGTGTAATGCTTTCTTCACCATTTCATTGTTCATTTGTTTTAATGAAAATCCATGAGCCAGAGTCTGAAGGCAGACCTGCTTGGCAGGAAAGACTTAGCCCACTCTCTATCCACCTACCCCTCTCCTTCTCCCCCCACCCCCGAAAACCCATAACTACTTCATATTTTCAATGAGCTAAATTTTTAACTGGAAATTATTTAAATTAAAGTATTATTTATTCTGGTTTTCCTGATATTCAAGTAGAAAGATATTGGAGCACTTACCACTTTGCAAAAATGTCTTGGTGGTAACACAAAACTAAGCATTATGAAAATTTTAGTTTATCACTGTTTGGATTCACTTCAGAAAGTATATGTATACAATCACAGCTAGAATTGTTAATGAACTACCAATTTTGAAACAATTTTTTTATCTCTGAAAGCAGTGCCTCTGAGCAGGGCTCAAAAAAGAGCCAATTGACTATGTTCCTGTATGTGTTTGGATCTATAAGAGCCAGTCTGAGCCTTAGAAACCAAAGTAGGGAATACCATAAAGTTAAAGCTAGTTCTCTAACTCATTCTAGTGAGACCTAGAATGGCATTTTTTAGTCCCATTCTATAATCATCCATTAAAAAAATGCAGGAAGAGTTGAACATCTACATCACCTATTTCCCCATGGTATACCTAAGGAAATCTAACCTATTACCTTCGTACAGGAAAAAAGAAGCAACAGCTAAAAAAAGACCAGAATGGGAAGAAGATATTGGTACTCCAAAAGACCAGAATGGGAAGAAGATTCTTCAGAAAGAAAGGTCCCTAATTAATGAAGTATAGTGTGGTACAGAGCTAAAACAAAGGTATGATACCATAAAACAAAACAATACAATACAATAAAAAACAACAACTACAAAAAACACCACCACAGGACTGTGGCAGTTAAGCAGTTAAACTAAAGGAAGAAGAAAGGATCAGGCCACCCAAGTGACCCCTTTCTATGAACACAGTCCTTGAATCCATCTTTTGGTGCCAGCTAGGCCAGACTGTACCTCTCTACCCAGACCCAGGCAGAGCCAAGCAGATTTCCTGCACAAGAGATCATACACCATGAGCAGCAGCATAGCCAGGTAAAATTGGACTCCTTTCGATCTGGGGCTCTCATGGAAAATGGAATGACCACTTTCATTTTCTTGTTCTTAGGCAGTTTGACTGACTGGGCTCACAGTTGGGACCAATGAGATTATTTCTGTGTAAGCAGATGAAGTATCCAAGCTTGGCCTATATTCAGCTCCAATGGTTTAAAATCAAATATTGAGAGAAATCAGCAGGAGAATGGAAAAATCATGCTGTATAAGTTAGAATATGTTCCCCCTCTGTGAAGTAAAGGCTAATGATAATAGGCTTGCACATTGGTAAAAACAATAAGGTTTATTTACAGTGTGTTAAGTTTCTGTTTTTGTAACGCTAAAGTGTATACAGGCGTGTAAGTGTGGTGAAGTTACATGAGCCAGGCCGGTCCTTGATAGGCATGAGAATTGTGCCAAAATGCTTCAATATGACAACTGGAAAATGTAAAGGACAAGATTGAACTTAGAGAGAAATAAACAATGGGTGAAGCTGCAAGGAGTGTGTGCTCTGTGAAACAAAAACAGCTTGTGTGGGAACTCCCATGTAAATATTCATATTAAGTCAAATTCCATGTACTTTGTTAAGGCAAAAAAAAAAAAACAAAAAACATTAAGGATGTAAATGAAAGGTAATGAATGGTAAATTAAAGGTAATAATAATGATAATTAATAATAAAGCATGCTGAGGCTGACTACGTATTCTTAGGACAAGCTTCTCTGTGTCTGTATTTCTACTAGCCAGTAAGCTGCCCAGAGAGGTTGTGGAGATCTTCAAAAGCCATCTGGACATGGTCCTGGGCAACCTGTTCTGGGTGTCCCTGCTTAAGCAGGGAAGTTGAACCAGAAGACCTCCAGAGGTCCTGCTCTACCTCAACCATTCTGTAATTCTGTGATTTTATGAAACGAGATCAGGGATTGTTCCCTGGCCCTGAGGCCAGAGCAGAGCATGACTTAAACCCAGGGAGCTAAACATTTTTTGCTAAAATAGGCTGGCTGACTCTGGGGCACCTGTTGGGACTGATCCTGAACCACTGAGCCACCACCAAGCACGTGTCTGGGTGACTGGTCTTGACTGCGTCCATGCTACCAGTTTTGTAGTATGGACAATGGCACATAAGGGCTTGTGGTTCTGGTCTGGTCCCTTGCTTCTGGAGCTGTAGCTCCCATCTTCTGCCACCTGGCCAAAGGGAGAAGCTTTAGGGAATCTTGGACCATGCTGACAATTTTAGTTGAATGTGTATTGCCTGGTATGCACTGAAGCCAAACCAGCACCTCCTGCACAGAACTTCAACAAAACACTTATGTATTCTTTTCCAAAATGATTATTGGGTCTTTTCAAATACTATTCTCTCAACAAGAAAAATTGAAAGATTGCAAAAGACTGCAGTACTGGAGACAGTATGAAGTCACCACTACAGCTTACTGAAAATGATTTTTGAGGAAATATTAGGTTATTGAGGAAAAAGTGCTGGTTGTCATCCCCCTGCAAAAGAAACAAACAAACAAACACTCACAAACAAAACAAAACAAAAAAAAGGTTAATTTTTCTTGGGTCTTTATACCCAAGGGGAAATATACTGAGTTAGACTCTGACCCTTGTTATAAACTCCTCAGTTTTTTGTTTCTTTTTTTTTTTTTTTCCAGTGATTCTATGATAAAAAATGCATAAGTAAATTCCTCATCTGGGACCAGAAATCCTTCAACTGGAGTCTGTATTGATAGCTAGTTTACAAAGTCAGGCTGTGCCTTTCTTAGTCTTGGTCTCTCACTTCCCCATAAAGATGAAGCTTCAATGAGAAATGGAAACTGTCTGATCTTAGCTCAGCCTTGTCTGCCTCTTGGGATGTGGGAGAAATGACATTGTTTCCTCAGGCTATGGGAGCCTCAAAACAGTTTCCAGATCTCTGCATGAATGCTGTACTTATGAAATTATTTCACAAAGGTGGAGAGCATCAGAAGTATACTCATCATGATGGGCAGTAGGATTGAAAAGACTGAGTGAATTAATGAGAAATCCAAGTGCATCAAGATATCCTGGGCTCTGAAGTGGCATTTGTGAGTCTGCTCAGCTGCTGAAGGAGCTCTGTGGTCAAAGCAGAGAAATCGATTGCTTTTAGGTACTGCCAAGGCTGAGGAGATGTCTGAGAGCAGCTACTCAAAATTTCTCTCCAAGGCTAAGGCTCCTAGTTCTTTTCTTCAAGTCAAATTGAGGAGAACAATTAATCTCCAAATTTTTATTTTATTTATTTTTTCTTCTGTCCTCCAGAAAGAATTGTTCCTAACACCTGAAAAACAATGTAAGTTTTTTGTTGTTGTTGTTGTTGTTTTTTTCTCCAGTAACTTGAGGAAAATAAAGACACTTAAATGTGGCCTGCAGGTATATTTGAGATATTCCCAAGGTTCATCATGGCCACGAATACAGCAAATTGCCAGCTCAGAATACCTTAGGTGAAATTATCACTCTGATTGTCATCATTTTATAATGGCTGACAGGACTGATGTGGCACCAAAGCCTGCAAATTTTTCTTTGCAGCCCCTGAAGGCCTCTGCAGTGCAGTCATTGCAGCAGGTAACCCCTGCTATCCTGGTATCTCCCTCAGGGTGCAGGAGGGCACAGCCCTGACGTGCACTGGGATACCTTGCTGTCTGACTGGCTTAGGAAACCTTTCCCGAGGATATGAGATGTTGTTTTGTCTGTGAGACATGCTGCTCCTCCTAGAAGCAAGTGCCTACAGCCAAGAATCTTTTCTTCACAGCAGCCAGGCAGGAGAGGTGGAAAGCATGACATTGTCAGGACAACCTGGTCGCATGATCTCTCTCTAAAGCTCACAAGTCCAGCAAACTGAAAAGAAGGCACTGGGCTGTTAAACAGACACCAGGGTGGGTATGCAACTTCATGATCACGGATTGCTCTGTAGGTACATACCTGGCGTAACTGTATAAGTCCTGACCGCCACCCCCAGATCCAAGCCTCCTCCTAGCCACTGGTTTGGTCCAGAGGGCAGACCGCTGGCCTAGGACCCATGAGGTGTGGGCAGATCTTGACTGTGCCGTGGCACTCAGCACCTTGAAGCAGGAAGCTGGGCTGCCTTGTAGAGCTATTTCCCCTCCTAGCCGCCTGGGTCAGTTTGGGCTGCAGCCTCTTTCAGTGTCATCCATCCAACATGGGTGAGGCCAGCCTTGGCCACTGACACTGAATATTAGTGTAAAAGAAAATATTGAAAATGACCCTTATTTTATATATAACCAACAAACCTTGATAGATAGGCCTTATGAAAATAGATATATTTAAAAGGTTTCTGCAAATTTGTGAAAGAGTCAGTATATTTCATATGAAATGGGGACAAATTGTTTAATGTGTTTTTTATCCACAGTTTAAATGGAGGATTTAGAAAAATGAAAGGGACACCTTTAAATGAGTGCTAGCCATTTTCTACAGATCTCTGGATATGTCTGCTTTGGAAAATAGTTATAATTATTTTTCTATGATTTCTTTCTCAAGTGGTTTTGTTATTTAAACAGATGCTTTCATTTGTAGAATGGATTTTTTTTATATATATTATTTTCAATAAAATGCCAGGCTTTAGTGAAGGGAAAATGCAAATCTAAAATCACTCATCTTCTCTTTCTTGCAGACACAAAAATCTTTTGTTCCTAAACAGAAATTATGTATGGGAGAAAAAAATCCCAACCTCATGACTTGAAAGAAAATTCAATACTTAGCAAGCTCTCTCTCTCTTTCCTTTAGTATTTAGAAGGCTCAATTATATTTTCTTGTTGGCATTACAGTTCTTAATTACGCAGTTGTCTGTTTATTTTGAATAACTGAAAGACTGTGCCAGAAAAAAAGGAACAGAGAGGGGAAACAGAGAGAGGGAAAGAGAAGGAAAAGATAGAATCTCATTACCTTTTGCAAACTGCTAATCATTGTAAATGGCCACAGAGGCCAGAGGAGATTGCAGAAAATTACTATCAAGCATGAAGGAATAAAAATACCCTAGACTATATTACAAAAATAAATAAATAAATAAATAAATAAATAGGATCTTCTTGGTACTAAAGCAACTAGACTGGAAAGAGTAATGGAAATGAAGCACAGTAAGGGGTCCTGGCAAGTTCTGTAAACAAATAAATAAATAAATAAACTGAGGTAGGAAATAGAGAAAGAAATAGATTTTATCATTTTGTGCTGGATATATTGGCAGAACCCATCTCTATATCAGAGAGTGCTCTTAATCTTTTATTAGCAGAGCTCGGTGAAACCTTGCTATTACTTGTTTTTAATGTCACCTTCCCATCCGTCTCTTTGCCACCTTCTTTTGCTGGCTGTGAGCTGAAGTGGGGAGAGCAGCTCTGCTTTCCAAACAAGACAGTGGTGGGTGTCTCTGCTGAGTCAAAAGGATGGAAGGCACACACATAGCCTTCTTGGAGAGGGCTATAGTGATTTCCAACTCTGGTTTTTACCTCTGGTTCAAACTACTAGCCTACAGCCATACTCTCGAGGATGGATCGATGTCAGGGATAACAAAAGAGGCTTGGGCGGATGCAGATAGAAAGCTCCAGGCACTGAAACTAATATCAAGGTAGCAGCCTTTGCAGGCCCTGCCTCATGAATTCTTTACAGCGCTGGCTCTTGTGGTCCCCAAGCCTCTTAGGGGTTTTATTGCTGATTTGGCAACCCAGGCTAAAACAGTGAAGTTACCAGATGAATTCTGTGCTAAATATTAGCACTGTAGCTAAGGAAGCCTTCCCTCTCAGAAATTACCTCTATCAGTATTAAAGAAGTCTTTGGATGGGAATATTGCTTCTAGAGTTCAAAAGAGAGACTTGCTGAATCAGAAGACAATAATTTAACATCTTATGTTTCATAAGAAAACAAACAAACAAACAAACAAACAAAAACCTACCTCTGCAAAGCAAAAGAAAAATGAACTTCATTTTGCTAAAGGACAATTTAGAAAAAGAGGTCAGACTGTTGAAAAAAATTGTGTCCTGTGGTTGGAGATTTTTTTCCTGGCTGTGTTTTTGTCCTTTTATATTTAGAGTTAACATGCTCAGTAATTTCTTTTGTTTGGATTCTGTTCTTGAAAAGGCTAAACTGATATAAAATCATGCAAACAATTCCTGATGTCCTTAAATACACAGAATAAATGTTTATATTAAAAAATCTGAAAATATATATTAGCATTTTAGGTTAATGTTCAGCTAAGTTTCCAAAAGGAGTTCCTACTGTTTCACATCCAACCTCTTGTATGTACAGATATTTTTTTATGCATACAAAAACTAGAAATACCCAGGCACTTGGGTGCAGTGGCAGGTGATTTTTCTTTTTTCTTTTCTTTT